>JAJPGS010002449.1:0-732500 GCA_028654335.1 Alnus rubra | reverse complement strand
ATAGTTTAATCTAAATATCAAAGCATTAATACAAAATGAGTAAGAATCTTTGTGTGATACCTATAATTGACATAAAATAGGGATAAAAGAATTATACCTAGCACTCCCACTTTAAGCAATTCCAAATCTTATTACTATTCTATATATATATATATATCTCATGCATGTTAGTACGTGACAATTAAAGAGAGAGAGCAAATTTTTTTGAATGAAAATAACTCCTCTAATCCGGCCTATTTATAGGCAAAGTTTTGGGGACAAGTCTGAAATTTTACAAAAGCAATGAAGTGGTGGACATACTTCATATAACTCCTATATTAGCACCTTACACATCCAGCATGAAGTTCCTCCAGATTTTACGTGAGTGCTGTAGTTTTTAAAACATACTACTACTACCCTACAGAATTTGGTGGAGTTTTCTATTATGAAAACTCTTGGAAACCCACTAGTTCATCACTGTAGATGAACAAATTTCACACACTAATCTGGATCCTTCCATATCTTCTATTTCTTTGTCCTTTTGTCTTCTTTTTTTTTTTTTTTTCTTAAAGCAAAATACTAATCCGGTCAATAGTCAATACCTATAAAAGCAAGTATGCTTAAATGCTTTAGTGCATGTTCACATGACTACTAGTGATAATTCTTATAATATATATATTTATTTAGTTTTACAACTCTTAAAAACTCCCAAAGTTTCAAAAATTTCTTTTCTTTTTTAGCCTAGTTCGAACTATCAACTTCTCGTATATGCTAAACCGAGAACATAATAATTAGACATAAAATACATTTTCCAAATATATTTGGTCTAATTTAATATCAATATTTATTGTGACGACCCATTTTTTTTTTTACAAACATAAATGAATCATTACAGTGGCACGATTATTTGTTGCAAAGTCAACATATAGTACATATCCCATACTACGTACATGATATTCAAAATCAACATTTATGCAACAGAAAACATAAATCTGGATAGCGAAAATATCACATATAAAAAACATCAACTGTTAATTACACAAAAGAGCCATTTAACATCTATCTGTTTAAGGCTTAAATCAAAACATTAATTACATACTCGAACGAATGGCTAAACAAATGTATGTGTCACAAGCAACGCAAGCCATGTACAAAACTACAAAATAAGGCAAAATAAGGCATTGCGATATGCTTCAGTCGTAATAGCCCAAATACAAGGCAACTTGGTCATCCTCTACATCCGCAATGCCTGTAGGCAAAGGAACAAGATCTATACGGTCGTAGAGCTAGCCACGTCCGTATAGGTGAAGGTATGAGTTCACCACCTCAGCAGTATAATAATACTCACTAAGTTTTCACATAGAACCGACATTTCATTTTATCATTCGTTTACAATAACCGCTACCATTTATATTTATGAAAATCCGTCCCTTGAAATCATATTGTAGCTGATAAGGTAAACACTGATATTTTAGAAACATGTGAACATACTACGTAGCTGTGAATGTATATACACATTCCAATCTACCACTTGGAAGTATATATGTATGAGCTCATCTACACATATTATCTTTTACATACATAATAAGTGTCTTAGCTATATATGCATACAAGCTTTCCAACCATTGGGAAATACTAACATACATGTCCGTCTAAGTAAAAAATATATGGCATCAAACTTAGGTATACAGAGATACAGGCATTTCCAAATTTTGGGAAACACAAGTATCTAAGCAAAATCAAGCTTAGTGCCATTAAAAATTTTTTGCAGTCTAGCCGTAAACATATATATATATATATATATATATATGTGTTGTTCCACTCAACCTCATAGGCATATAGATACGTCTAGCCATGAAAACAACTTAAAACATCACATAAAATATCATGCATGCTCATGTACAAAACACAGTGCCAAAGGGAATGTAGGCCCAAACATCTTTCACAACATAGTGCCAAATGGAACGTAGGCCCAATGCTCTAACCCAACACAGTGCCAAAGGGAACGCTGGCCTAGTTGTCTCACACAACACAATGCCAAAGGGAACGTAGACCCAGTGGTCTAACACAACACAATGCCAAAGGGAACGTTGGCCCAGTTGTCTTTCACATGCTCATGCTATCATGCTCAAATCATATTATATTTACTTTCATGTTCATACTTTCAACACATACTTCTTTTATAAATCATAAACATTTCATCTGGTCATTTTCTAAACACAAGTCACATAATTCAATTTTAGTCTCATCATACTTTAAAACTCAATCAAAACATAGCTCAATTCATACTTTCATACTTGTAATTTAAAACACATAAAGCTTCATCAAAACACACTTCAAAGCATACTTTCATATTCATATCTCAAATCACTTAAACATCATCATCATCATATCTCAACATACTTAAAAGTAATTGAAATCATCCAAACACATATAATCAACATATTGTCGGCTCGATATAAACACAACGTATCATTAGCATTTCTATAAAATATGTAAAACATAGTATCATTTTTCTCAGTGAGTAGAATATTCACCTTTGGCTGTGCGGATACTGGGCTCAACTTTGGTTTCCTAGCCAACAACTTGCAATGTATCACTCTTGAATCACTCAAAGGCTTAACCCATGGAAAACCCATAGAATTTTTAGGGTTCCATTCAACAAGCCAAACACAAATATTACTAAATTATAAGATAATCTTAGGGTTAGGCACTTAAAATCGCAATTAAAATCATAACCCAAAAAGCTAGGGTTTTGGAAACTTACCAAAAATCACCCAAACACAACTTAGAGGTTGGGGATCATTTAGGAAGCTCAAAAACACACAAAAGCTAAAGAATAATGAAAGATTAAACTCAATCTTTCAAGAATAAACCCAAAATTTCAAGAGACAAGGGTTTTCGAAATTACCTCAAATCGATCAGTCAAAACGTAGATCAGGCTTTGTAGATTACGTTTATGAAGTTAGATTTGAGTTTGGTGGCTTAGATCTTCAAAGATTTAGGGTTTTGGGTGAAAAACCCAAGACAAATCGTGAGGTGGTGAGAGAGATCCGGAAAAATGAGCTAAAAAGACTAATTTTCGGTTTTATATCGCGTGATGTTCGAACACGGTAAGTGGCTGTCTGGACACGTGGGTTTAAGAGTCGTAAAATTATCATTCTGTAACTTGCATCCTGTCCGTGTCCCATGCGTCTCCGGACACACGCGTCCTGTCCGTGTCTTATGCTTGTCTGGACATCACTTCCAGGGAATGAATTTTCACTCTCTGGAACTTGCGTCCTGACTCCGTCCTATGCCCCTCCAAACATGACTTACTAAAACTTGTCTTTTATGTGTTTTCTAAGTGTTTCCAAGGTGTTTTCTTGCCATTTTACTAATTCTAATCATTTAGTACTTAATCGAATTTACATTCTAAGTACTCAAATAATGTCTTGGACATTACATTTATACCAAAATATCCTTAGGTGTTACACTATGTATTTTGAAACAATGGTGATTTCAGAAGCTTACAAAACATTATGTATTATTTTGTTTTGGATAGAGTTAAAACATTGTTTGAGGATATTTGTTGGCAATCTAATGATATTATTTTGTTTGAAATGCAATATTATTTTGTTTTGGATTAAGTTATTCTGCAATTGTTTTATCAAGTGTGTTATTATTTTATATTGGCAACATTCGGGTTGACAAAAACACTTTATGTAACGGTTGCTTTTTAACAGGATTATTGGTTCTATTCAGAGTCTTCAAGTAATAAGGACATTGTCTCATTTCATGCCATGTGTATGGTCACAAGTTTCTAGAAGATGTCCATGAAGAGTCCTTGCATATTCCAAGCCAAATCAATCGGTTCCTGTGCAACCGTCCTGACGAGCCTTTGAAGGCGTCCGAACACCCCGCAGTATCTAGTAGATTACGTTGAAGACGTCTGGACGACAGAGTAACACCGTCCGGACGCTAGGTCAATCATTATTCTACACTGAGTTGGATTTTAGAAGTCGACACTGTTAGGAAAGTCTCTGCAAGCCGTCCGGACGACGTGGCAACAAGTCTGGACGCTATCCAGCATTTCAAAATATTCCAATGTTCCGTTCGAACATAGAAAGGAGTTATAGCGAAAACCGTTCGGACGCTCGGCCAAGCTGTCCAGACATGGACCTGATAAGGATAGAATTGCGCTGTTTCTGAAAGGCAATGGCAGAAGACCGTCCAGATGTGGCTAACTTCCGTCTGGATGCTCGACAGCCAGAGTCCGAATATTAGCAGATTTAGGTTTTCTGTAAGTCTATAAATAGAGGGCCCTAGGCTTGTAAATTG
Organism: Alnus rubra; assembly: GCA_028654335.1. Classification (NCBI taxonomy): domain Eukaryota; kingdom Viridiplantae; phylum Streptophyta; class Magnoliopsida; order Fagales; family Betulaceae; genus Alnus; species Alnus rubra. The sequence continues at coordinate 728,201 of JAJPGS010002449.1, read as the reverse complement.
TACAGAATTCGGTATTGAATTCTCTTAGCTTTGAGAGGGTGTTTAGGGAGAATTGGAGATCCGCTAGCTCTCAAGCCGTTGCCGGTGTGTGCTCATTGTTCGTGTGAAGTCTATCTTAGGGGTTGGTCCTAAGGTAAAAGATTCCATCAAAGACCCCTTCAAGTAGGAGACTTGGTTAGGAAGCGTTCACGATGGGCTTTGTGTTATAGTTAAAGGTATGACTACTGCAATGAGTTTTGTGAGTACGAGTGCTTTGTAACTTGCTTTGTTTTTGGATAGTGGATTTCCTGGGTTTGGTTGCCCAGGAGTAGTTTTTCTCTTCATTGAGTTTCCACTTCGTCAACAAATATCTTGTCTTATTTAAATTCTTCATTTAAGATATTTTGTTGCACACAAACAGACACTTGGTTGTTAGAAGTCATTATTTTATTTTTCAATTGGTATCAGAGCGGGTACACTTGTGTTTGGATTTATTTCCTAAGTGTGATCCATGACTTCTTTTAACATAAATCTTTCTGAGTTCTCTGAAGATGATTTTTATGATTTCTCTAAAGATACCCTTTTGATAGGTAAACTCTTTAAGAAATCCAATAAAGAACTCAAGAAGATTAAGCAAGAAAAAGAGTATTTGATTTTACAATTATTTGAATCACATGTTTTGATTGACTCTTTGAAATATGAGAATACCATGCTTTTTGATACTGTTGATGGACTAGAGAATAAATTAAAAGAATCAGAGGATCTTTTGGAAAAATTCTCTAGTAATAATTTGAAAAGCATGCTTTGTATTCATACAGATATTTCTAACAAGCCTGATTTAATTGTTAATGATTTAAGTACTTCTACTTCACATGCTTCTGATTCTGAATTAGATTCTATTGATATTAAGCCTGTGATAGAAAATACAGCTTGTTTAGATAATTCTTGCTTAACTAATCATGTGATGCCTAACTAATCATGTGATGCCTAACTCCAAGGAATTAGGAATACAAGGTAAGTTTATTCCTAAGTGTCATAATTGTGGGAAGATTGGTCATATTAGGCCAAATTGTTATTTGTTGAAATTTCACAGGCCTTGGATTAAGCAGGATGCTCTGAGGAAAAGTGAAGTTGAAGATTCTTTCTTATCAAAATATGTCCCTCCGCATAGGAGACATATAAAATGTAAGGGCAATATTGTTTGTAAGAATGCTAACCATATTTCTGTAGAGAAAGTCAAGCAGCATTCCAACAAAAGAAGCCTGCCCACCTGTCATCACTGCGGCATCATCGGTCACATCCGACCCAAATGTTCACAGCTCCAAGCTCAAAAGAAGAAGGCTCAGAGGAAGTTGCCTAGTAACACCACATCAGGTACTCTACCTTCGGTGGGACATCAGGTTCCACGACATCAGCGGTGACATCGGTCTGTTACGAAAAACACATCAAGGCTCTACAAGAAAAAGCCGCAAAAGCCCTATAGCAACCATGCCTATGAAGGGTTGTTGAGCTTGTTACAAGGGATGCCGATGAGAATGAAAAGTATGAGCAATACCCTATCACATCTACCATGGGTACACTAGGGTTGGGTCAGAAAGGATGAGACCATTCACCCCTTGAGGGGGAGTGGACTCACCTAGTATAGGTGCAGTCTCACCATGCCTAGGATTTTGGTTCCTAAATCCTAGTGCATACCAAGTATGTTTGCATTGCATTGATTGTCATATCTTATATATCCTACTTTTACCTTGCATTTTGTTTGAGGAATCACCTTTTCTATCCCTAGATTTTTTCTTGGTTGCTTTGAGAATTTTCTGCAGGTACATTCTAGGGATGACAGAGAAAACATGTCACTGCTTTTCCGTCTTGGTATAGTCAAACCTCTCTCCCTAAGGACATGTTTGCTCTTACCTACATGCTTTGTCTAGACATATGTTCTTTTCCTTTTAAGCATGTCTTTGTTGTTTTTTCACTTTTATTTTTTTTAAAAAAAAATTGGGGGAGAAGATGCAGATTTTTTTTTTTTTTTAATATAGCTTTTCAGATATTGTATGTGTTTTTGTAGTTCATTGTGCATTAATTGAGAGTTTATGTCTGATATCTGCTAAGTTTTCCTGTGCATCTTAATGCTAGATAGTTGCTTTTCTCACGCAATGAAAAATTGTGCACTATCCAAAGCTCTCCTAAGGTACATTTTTTTTTCTCTCTGACTTTTAGCTTCTGGAAATTCTAATGAGAGAGATTTTTTTTTGCTAAGATGGTCAAATTGACCAACTCGCTAGTTGAACCTAGAACCCATATATTGTGGCATTTTTTCTAGGTTGCAGCACCAAGTGATAAAAAGCATTCAAAAATGAATAAATATGGATAAATAAAAAGATCCATTGCTTTTGTGCTATAAATCTGTTCTTGAACTTGTCCCTATAGAAACAGTCAGTGACCAAATCATTGCGGAAATAGATGGTCACTAAAGGACGAAGTAAAAGAAAAGTGCTGCAGCTTAGGGGGAGTGTATCCGATGAGGGTGGCTAGGCCCTAGTAAAATAAGATTTGACTTTTGACTGATCTTACATTGATTTTCTCTCTTATTTAGAAAATTCGGTTGCTTTAAGTCATATTAGTAAACTTCATACCTTATTGAGAAAGCTTTCACACACACACACACACACACACACACACACACACACACACACGCATTGCAGGAGTTACGTTTATGATTGAAAAATTTCTATCTGCAGGGAAATTTTTGTGCTTATTGACTCTTAACTCTCAATTATATCTTGATATATTTTTGAAATGCTATTTGACTATTTTATCAGTTATTTATACATGCGTGTTCTGAAGCTAATGTTAGGAATTTTTTTTTTTTTTTTTTTTTTTTTTTTTTTTTTTTTCCCTCTATTTTTTAGCTTCTATGTGAAGCGTTCGGACAGACATATTCTTGTGTCCGGACATGCTCGGCTCTGTCGATCTCTTATCTGACAGCATGCCGTCCGGATGAGTATGTACCACGTCCTGAAGCGAGTTTTTTGCTTTCTCTGGCAAACATACACACACACACACACACACACACACACACACACTACTTTTTGCCTGTTCTATCATGTTGTGTTGTGTGTGTTTTCTCTCAGACTAATCCTGAGATTTTGGCATTCTCTGCACATCTTTTCTCATTCCCATGTATTTCCTTTGACTTTCCTTATTCTCTTAAGCTTTGGTTCTTTTTAGAATATTAGAATCTTTAATTGATTATGATTTGAGAGATTGTGCATGAATATCTTTTTCTGTCTTTATGCTCAATGGATATTACTAATCTGTGCCTTTTGGATTGCTATATCTACTTTTATATTTCTTTATGCATCCAATTGGTAGCCATCATAATACCACATTCTGTTTGAAACTAACAGGATCTAATATTTATTTTCATTTGGTTTCATTGTGGTGTTATTTTTGGATAGATTTCTGTTTAAATATTTTCAGGAATATGTTGTCCAGTGGCTGCCAGCATAGTGTCAGACAGAGGGCTCTTTAGAAAACAGACCAGTGTTGAAATCATATGTTCCAGAGATCTCAAATTTTAGATGAGCTCATTCCCCCTACTCATACATTCTCTAGATCTGCACCAGCTAGAGATTCAGTGGTGAATCTTCTTTATCATCTTGCAGACCACTTGTCTAGAGGATTTTTTTTCTGCGGATGATCAGTTTCGGGCTAGAAGACTCAAGTGACTGAAAATTTTCAGTCTATGGTTTCCCGGCTTCAGGAGCAAGAAGCCGAAGTGGCTCAAATTCAGGAAATGTGATATCTTGAGGTTTTGGTTTTCTCTTATGTTGATTTGAGCTTTTGATGAGACACTTTACTATTATTTTTATTGTTTTGAATTTTAGTAATTGTGGTTTTCTCTTATACCCTGTTTACCCTTTGTTCTTTTGAGACAAAAAATGTGGAGTATTTTTTGTTTTGGACCGGGAATGTATTTCCAAACCAGTCAAGTGTTTTTTGTCCCCGAATGGCCAAAGGGGGAGTTTGTTAGTATTTTATATTGACAACATTCTGGTTGACAAAAACACTTTATGTAACAGTTGCGTTTTAACAGGATTATCGGTTCTATTCAGAGTCTTCAAGTAATATGGACAGTGTCTCATTTTATGCCATGTGTATGGTCACAAGTTTTTAGAAGATGTCTATGAAGAGTCCTCGCATATTCCAAGCCAAATCAACCGGTTCCTGTGCAACCGTCTGGACGCCCCGCAGTGTCTAGCAGATTATGTTGAAGACGTCCGTACGACAGAGCAACACCGTCCGGACGCTAGGTCAATCATTATTCTACACTAAGTTGGATTTCAGAAGTCGACACTGTTAGGGAAGTCTCTGCAAGCCGTCCAGACGATGTGGCAACACGTCGGGGCACTGTCCAGCATTTCAGAATATTCTAGTGTTCCGTTCGAACGCAGAAAGGAGTTATAGTGAAGACCGTCCGGATGCTCGGCCAAGCTGTCCGGACGTGGACTTGATAAGGATAGAATTGTGCTATTTCAGAAAGGCAATCGTAGAAGACCATCCGGACGTGGCTAACTTCCATCCGGACGCTTGACAGCCAGAGTCCGAATCTCAGCAGATTTAGGTTTTCTTTAAGCCTATAAATAGAGGGCCCTAGGCTTGTAAATTGTACAGAATTTGGTATTGAATTCTTTTAGCTTTGAGAGGGTGTTTAGGAAGAATTGAAGATCCGTTAGCTCTCAAGTTGTTGCTGGTGTGTGCTCATTGTTCGTGTGAAGTGTAGCTTAGGGGTCGGCCCTAAGGTAAAGGATTCCATCAATGACCCTTTCAAGTAGGCGAGTTGGTTGGGAAGCGTTCACGATGGGCTTCGTGTTATAGTTAAAGGTATGACTACTGCAATGAGTTTTGTGAGTACGAGTGCTTTGTAACTTGCTTTGTTTTTGGATAGTGGATTTCCTGGGTTTGGCTGCCCCGGAGTGGTTTTTCTCTTCCTAGAGTTTCTACTTCATCAACAAATGTCTTGTCTTCTTTAAATTCCGCATTTAAGATATTTTGTTGCACACAAACACACACTTGGTTGTTAGAAGCCATTATTTTATTTTTCAAAGTGAAAACTGAATTTTAAAAAAGTGGAGGAAATATAATACCCAATTTTTTTATTTTTCATTTTTATAAAAAGGAAAAATCACGTCGTTTACTGTGGTTTGTAAATGATGTCAAATTTATGTGGAATGTTGATGACGTTTACTGTGTAAAAGACATAATTTTGTGACGCTTACACAATAAACATCATAAAAGTTTAATGTCATTTTTTGTGTAATCATCGCAAACTATTTACGTTGTTTTTTAGTGAACAACTGTTGGGACTGGTGTCTGAAACTCCAATTGCATTGATGTTACTTTTTTATAATTGTATAATATTGAACATTGGACATATATATTATTGCTTTATATGGACATATATGTTTGAATATTTTCATATGATATATATGTAAGATCCCTAAGTTACATTGTATTGGACTAAGGTGTGAGTAATGAGATTTTCACACAGAAGATCATAGTAATAGGTTCTTGTAATTTATAGAAGATTGATCGTAGTCATAAAAGGAATTGGAAAATCCATCTAGCCTATAACATGTCCACCTTAACGATCTATCCTGATTAGGAGAAGTAGGGAGGGTGTCGGGTTGATATGGTGGTGTAAGTGCAAGGTAGTTCCATGCACCGAATGGACTACGTGAATCATCATTTTTTCAACACCATGATTTGAAATGATGCATGTGCACAACGACTAATAACAGTTACTCTAAATCCTGAGAAGGTTGTTAACTCAAATGTAAAGTGTAAGTCACTTTGATGTATTAGAATGAGATCAAATTCCTGGTCAACACTTCTGTGCATTAGGTAATCACATGTAGTATTGTGGGAACACATTCTTCAAGAAGGAATTCAAATCCTTTGTTATGGAACAAAGCGATAAGAAATATTCCCCTTGATGTATATTTAATGGGAATGATTATCTTAAAGTTCGGACCTGAGTGTTTCGGTGGTATTTACTGAAAATTTGTTTTGTGTAGGGTGAGATGAAAATCTCACAAGGTACAGAAGGGATATATTATGTAATTAAATCACTAGTATCAAGGAAAATAGATAGTAAACTAAGTAATATTGTATTGACTTTGGTTCAACTACAGAATGATTCCATGGAGGGGTAATATATAATAAATAAGTACGTCCCAGGGATTGATTCATTAATATTAGAGTGGAGTCACAATTGTTTAGCAAAATCAATTGCGATTAAATAGAGTCGTGAGATATTGTCACAGGCTTATTGAAAACTACTTGTATTTTTCCCTTTAGGAAATTCTTTGAGCAAATGTAAATTGACCATATGCTATGTCTCTCGGTTATGTATTTATTTATTTGGATTGTTTTATTTGATAAAACATAGGCCAAATGAATTTTATTCCTATGTGGCTCATTACTTAGAAATAATTGGGCTTAGGAATTAATTTCTATAGGGTTAAACAATTAAAGAGCTTTGGGTCTATGAATTAATTTCTATGGGCTTAAGCAATTAAAGAGTTATGGGCTCTTGGAATTAATTCCAAATGGCTTAAGTAGAGATAAAAGAGCTTTGGCCTAAGGGATAAAATCCAAGCCATGCTAAAAAATTGGTAGCAATGGGCTAGGGCTAAAAGCCTAGTCCTAGATGCCCCATGGCCATGTGGTGTATGGCCAATGGGAGTGTTTCAATCCCATATGGCCGTGTACCCTAATAGGTAGGAGGTGAAATTCTACTCCTCCTATAACTCCTATCTTATCTATGCTATAGCTCTATCTTATCTCCTAACCCTATCATGAGTGTAAATCTAAGTCTAAAAATAGAGGGCTATAGTGGAGTATTATTTACTAATTTACTACTTCAAGTTGTGAGTTCATACTCTCAGTCATTAGAGAAAAGATCTGGAGGTTGAGTCAAGAACACTTTCTTCACCATTCAACATTTCACAAAATTCAGATGGGTTTCATCAACCAAAGTCAATTGTCTCTAGTAGCCTAACAGAGGCCGATTTCAATTGTAAGTATCATGAACATGTTAGTTTAATTAATCTAACCTTATTTATCTTGAAGAAATTTTTTCTAGGATCGGTATTCCGCTGCGCATACTTTGATTAGCGCATGATCCCCAACAACATTCTTTTTGTGTCGTTTACTGTATAAGTGTCACAAAAAACACGTCATTTGCGTAGAAAACGTCCTTATTTTCAATAACGTTTACTGTGTAAACGTTGCAAACCTATTTACGTCGTTTAACATTGAAAATACATAAATTTATGATGCTTAAGGCTAAAGTGTCGTTAAAAATAATTCTTGACAGGCGGTATCAAGGCCAAACTGAAATGTCATGAAAGAAAAGGACACTAATTGACTGTTGTCGGTTTTTTTTGTTGTTGTTGTTATTGTTGTTTGTGAATAGTGTCGTTCAAAAAATGACATTAATTTTATTATTATTAATTTTTATTTTTTGGTAGTGCACATTTGTCTATTAAAGGAGTGTATTCGTTTCGTAAGCATTTACTTATCTTGGTCGATCATCCTTAGTCGCAGACATCCTATGTTTACGACACTACAAATCACATTATAATATTTGGTATACACTAAACTGGAAATCCTAATCTTACAAGCAGAACCCTAATTATCTGTTACTGTCACCATTGAACGTTTGGTAAGCCAAGAATCGAACGTTTGATCCACTGTAACAACAACTATTACTCAAGATCTAAATATAGCATCCTAATCTCATGCATGCAATAACCCAAATCGTAATCCTCACAGAAGTCCTGAAGCACCACATGATCTACCATTCATGAATAATTCTAGAAATCCCTCATGAGTCACTCTTGTATTCCTCCGAAAATGACGTGGCTTTTAAAATCACCATTTGATCAAAATTCAATAGTGATCAATCACAAGCCCAATGGTGATTTTAAAAGCCACATCATTTTTGAAGTGACACAAGAGAGACTTTTTAGTATTACTCATCATTCATACAGGTTAAAGCAAGCATAATTAATCCAAACCCCAATCATGCTTTAAAAACATTAAAGATGGTAGATCTTATTTCCAAAATCAAAACCCATTGTAAATTAGTCATGTAAGAGTATTTTGAAGTACTGTAATATGGGTATCTAGCGACTCTTTTTACTTAAAAACGAAGTCTACTTTTTAATATTACTCATGCAAGAATCGAAACCTCCAAGAAAAGACCCCTCCCCCCCTCCCCCCCCCCTCTCTCTCTCTCTCTCTCTATATATATATATATATATATATATATATATATGTATATATATATGGTTTTACAGGCAAAATGGTAAAAAAAAAATGGGGCTGAAGGATCCTAAGGATGATTTTATATTCACACCCTGCATGAACAAAAGGGATGAGTTATCATATTTTAAATTGCATGTAACCTTTATCGAACGTTCGTTATGGTTCTATCAAATGATGGATGGTAGCATTAGACATTCGGTTCTTGAAGAACCCTAAAATTTTTAAAGCCTTTTAACACCTTTTGTGGAACACTTGAGTTTGGGTGCAAATGTGTTTATACCGTAAGAGAATTTTTCATACTTAATTAATGACTCGTGAGTTGTAAATCGGTAATTATTTTAAATTTACCCCTTTCCGTCAGTCTTGACTCTTATGTTGGATGAAAAATAAAATTTGATCAAAATATTTTAAAAATACCCTTATTTTGACCATTGAAAAACCAAAATTACCCATTCTCATTTTCTACTAATTAATAAAAAAAAATGGTAATTTTGGTTTTTCAATAGTCAAAATAAGGGTATTTTCAAAATATTTTGGTTAAATTTAATTTTTCATCCAACATAACAATTGAGACTAACGACAGAGGTTAAATAATAACAAATTGGCAGTTTGAATGGCTAAATCATAAAACTTATCAGTTCGTGGTGCTTCATAAAAAATGATTATTAGTTTAGAGGGCTAAATAATATTTAATCCAAAAACATTTTATGTCAAAACAAACGAAGCCTAACTAATTAGCTTATATACTTTCACCCTATTTAACTATATATAACTCAGCAGAAATGAAACCCAAAATTCTGTGAAATTTAAAAATATGATCAATTAGATACTAGAAACATCCAAAATTGTTTCTTCCAAAGTACGTACCAAAAACCAATGAATGGTCAAAGTTCTGTTGGGTTGTCGAATTCTCTGTCTGACTGTCTCCTTATCTAATTTTAATGGTGGGAATCTTTTCAGTCTTGATGTTGGAACAGTCTCCTCGCGCATATGAGTAGTAGCTTTAAGCACCCCCAAAGGTTCATCATTTCGAGAATGAAGTTTGTCGGCTCATCTGTGTTTCCATTTCTCTTCGCACTCCATTTCTCATTTTTATGGGCAACTTCGGCTCACCCACACCAATGCTTTCTTCACTGCCTGACCCTGCGTTCTGAAAACTCCACCTCAATTTCTAAACTCATTTACACCCCAGCCAACTCCTCATATTCCTCTGTCTTGCAATTCTCCATACAAAACCCCAGATTCTCAACACCTGCCACCCCAAAACCTCTAGTCATTCTTACACCATTGCATGTCTCCCACATCCAAGCAGCCATTAACTGTTCCCTGAAACACGGCATGCAAATAAGAGTTCGAAGCGGCGGTCACGATTATGAGGGTCTTTCTTATGTTTCAGATGTGCCGTTTGTCATAATTGATCTAATTAATCTTCGATCAATCAGTGTTCATGCAAAGAATAGAACGTCATGGGTTCAAGCTGGTGCAACTATCGGGGAAGTTTATTATAGGATTGCCGAGAAAAGTAGAACTCTTGGCTTTCCGGCGGGACTTTGCACGACTCTGGGCGTTGGTGGACACTTCAGCGGGGGAGGGTACGGCACATTGTTGCGCAAATATGGCCTTGCTGCTGATAATATTATCGACGCGCAATTGATTGATGTTAAGGGTAGAATCCTTGACAGAGAATCCATGGGAGAGGATCTGTTTTGGGCCATTCGAGGAGGAGGAGGGGCCAGCTTTGGAATCATTCTTGCATGGAAAATCAAGTTGGTTCATGTTCCATCAACGGTGACTGTTTTCAAAGTTAATCGGAACTTGGAAGAAAATGCGACCAAGCTTGTTTACCGGTGGCAATATGTTGCAGCCAAGCTTCACGAAGACTTATTCATTCGCGTCATCTTACAAAGTGTTTATGCCAGCCAGGAAGGGAAGAGGACCATCCAAGCTTCATTCAATTCCTTGTATCTTGGAGGGATAGATGAGCTCCTTCCAATGATGCAAGAGAGCTTCCCTGAGCTGGGTTTGATGAGAGAAGATTGTATTGAAATGAGTTGGATTGAATCTACCCTCTACTTTTTTGGATTCCCGATTGGCGAATCCTTGGACGTTTTGCTAAATAGGACTTCTCTCACAAGACCCCGTTTTAAAGCAAAATCTGACTATGTCCAGGAACCTATTCCCGAAGTTGGGTTGGAAGGGATCTGGAAGAGGTTTCACGAGAAAGAGGCAGAGTCAGCTTTATTGATCCTGACTCCTTATGGTGGCAGAATGAGTGAAATCTCCGAATCTGCAATTCCTTTCCCACATAGAGCTGGTAATATCTACCAAATCCAACACTACGTGTACTGGGAAGAAAAAGAAACTGCGGCATCCGAAAGGCATATAAGTTGGATCAGAAGGTTTTACGGTTACATGGCTCCCTACGTTTCGAAATCTCCAAGAGCTGCATATTGCAATTATAGGGACCTTGACATTGGAGCAAATAATAACAAAGGCAACACAAGCTATAAACGGGCGAGCATATGGGGTACTAAATATTTTAAGAGCAACTTTGAGAGGTTAGTGCATGTGAAGACTATGGTAGATCCTGCTAATTTCTTTGAGAATGAACAAAGCATCCCTCCTTTTTCATCCCGGTGGAAGTAGAGCTAGAGGCGATTAGAGGCATTCAGATAGAAAAATTTGTACTCGATCGGTATTCATGGATAAGGACGTTTTCCTTTTTACTTTTCTCGATCTTTTACTATAAGCATATATAGATAAATGCTTATTGGATATTATGTGAATTGCGAAATATAGATTGGGTGGTCTCGTACGTAGGCATGAATCTTTTTGCATATTCTAAAGTGTTTATGTAACTAGTTTGCCAATAATTAAACTGAAACTTAATTAGTCCCTCCAACAACAACTGAAACATAATGGGCGCTGCGTTCAGTAGTACTTACTATGTCAAAAATATAAGGAGAAACATCCTCCATATGAATTTGTTTATTCATAATGGAAAGCGCTTCCTTAGCTAACCTATGAACTGTTCCGAATCCATTTGCCTCCCTTTCCACACGAATTGATCACCTTCCGACATTACAAGATATTCAAGGTAATTCCAGCATCATCTTGAAATTGGCACCAATCCTAAGCTGAAACTTTGTTGTGTAATTTTTTGTTGTTCTGTCGTTGGTAACGAATATATGTGAATGCATCTAGAAACTTAGATGTATATAAGCAAAGAAGGTGAGCCCTCCAAAATTAAAGAATATATGTCTATTTTTCCCCCCCCCCTTCGTCTAAGCTTATAAACAAACTAATTAGTCGAAAACAAAAGGAAGCGACCAAATGATCAACTCTAAGAAGATAACTATAGTAAATGCAGTGCCTATCATCTAATTATATAAGTAGAGTTGATTTGGCTGCTTCCTTTTGTTTTCGTCTAAAACGACAGACTGGATCCATATTCTACATATGGATGCATCGAGCAAGTGGACAACTTTTGAAATGGTTTGATTGAGATAGGAATTTAGCGGCCAAACGTATTAAATATTGTTGCAATTATCAGCTGAACATTTGGGCAAAAGTAAGACAATAATAGAGCACAACAGCCTGTACAGTTGGGCAAAAGGGGATTGAAAGATGCAAGAAAGTTTCAAGAAACGTCTTCGGAGATTCTAACTTGTAAGTATTTGGGAAAAGATGAAGAGTACTCTTTTCTATATGTAAAAAGTAAGGGATCTTCTTTAGGAAGCAAAGAAAAGAAAGGTAAAAATGAAAAGAAAAAGGGAAATTGTTTTACATATTTGGGAAACACTCTTTACTCTTTCTGTCTCTTCAAATGAAAGAAAATTAAAAGGGTTAATAATTTATATTTTCCTTGGTAATAAGGAGACATTTTATTGATTACGAGTAAAGCGGTTGAAGAGTGGCAAGCTGAGACAGCTGTTGGAGTTTGATTAGGTGGTTGCACTTAATTGAGAATCTTGACCAAAAATTCATTTGATCAATGGCCCATGAATCAAAAGAGGAACCAGAAAGAGGTCCAAATATAATGTTTAATGGGTAGCTATAACCACTACCCTCAAGTCAAAATAATCTGAAAATTGAAACAAGATGGAGGAGACCCCAATAGAAAATGGAATATGATTTTCATCAACAAAAGTGGACAACTTTTGTCGTTGCTAATACTAATTAGAGTATTGTTTATTGCACAACTTTTATATATACAATTTTAACAACTTTTTTTTTTTAAAATCAATCATTGAATATTTATGGTCCACATATAGAAAAACAAATTCAATAATTAATCATTAAAAAAAGTTGTTAGAGTCGTATAAAAGTTGTGCAAAAAAAACATTACTCTATTAATTATGAAAAATGTTAGATTTACAACACCAATACAACAACCCTTCACATGAGGGTGAGCCTCACACACTGGGCTCACCCTCATGTGAAGGGTTGTTGTGCAGTTGTTGTGATGGTGTAGTGCAAGAATCAAATCTCATTAATTATATATCCGGGTGGAAATCTTTTTTCTCCATTTACAGGGAAATATTTAGGACAATATCATTGCTATTAGTGACGGCATGTGTAATCATTGATGGGAATATATCAATGACGACACAATTGTCGTAGTTGATTTGGAATTTAAAATATTATATATACACACGAGTCACAATTCTAAAATTTTTAACATCACTCTTGTAAAAAAAATTTAAAAAATAAATTTTGGATTTTGTTTATATAATTATCAATGCCAATTTTGTCATTCATGAACTCCTACATTTTACAAATACTTTTACATTCTTTTTGAGTAAAATATGATTTACATTCAATTAAAAATATGAATTCAAGAAGTATATATGTTAATTAAGCTTAAAAGCTAAAGTTCACATTGGACATTAATTACACTTATCACCCCCACCTTATTCCACACACTATTTGATACATCTTCTTGGATCACTATACTTGCTTTTTTGTCCTTTGTAGTTTTTTTCACTTTTTCGTAAAGTTGAAGAACGCACACTTTAGCAAACACCAGTGCAACTAATGCTCCGTTTGTTTCGACGTAAAATAGTTTCCGTCGTAAAATGATTTCAGGGAAGTCATTTTTCTGGAAAATATTTTTCGGCGAAAATATTTTTCGGTGTTTGGCGCGTACGGAAAATCATAAATATTTTTAATATTTTTATTCAAAACATATAAATATTAATGTAAAATAATATAAAAATTACCGAATACGAGATTCCGTCATTGACAGACAGGATTCCGATCACTTTTACCGGATTCCGCCATTCCGGCTACTATAGCCTGAATCCAAGATATAGGCCGGAATCTGAACAGTTTCGTTGGAATCTGGGATGACCGGATTCCAATGAAAGTATCGGATTCCGGCCAAAACAGCCGTATTCCGGCATACTGGCCGGAATCTGCTAGAACCGCCAGAACCCAGCCGTTCTGGCCAGATGTCCGCCAGTCGGCAGGGATCCGGCCATTCTGGCCGGAATTTCCTGGCCAGATCCGGCCGGCCGGCCTTTTTGGCCAGATTCCGGCCAGATGGCCGGAATATGGTCGCCGGAATCTGAGCTGACCGGATTCCGGCGAAGATGGCCGGATTGCGTTGCCGGATTCAGGCGACAGTGACCGGATGCTGTCGGATTTCAGTACTAGCAAGATTTCGGTGATAGTCGACTGCTTGAAGTGAAGGTTGACTGTGTCGTTTAATAGGGGTCGAATGCATCTAGCGTCTTCGGAAAATGATTTACGCTTTTAAAAAGCGTAAAACATTTTCCGAAATTTACTAAGCATTTTTGGTCAAACAAAAATTATTTTCCGGTTGACTATTATTTTCGCCCCTGCCAAACACCGGAAAATGCCGAAATCATTTTTCAAAAATCATTTTACGTCGAAACAAACGGAGCATAAGTTTAAAATAAATTATTAGTAGCTTAAATGATAGTTTTAAAATCGAGTAATACAGGAGAGAATATAATTTATGCGATACATCTATTTGTTATATATATTATTACTACTCAAGGGAAGAAATGAGAGAGAATACGAAGCACTTTTGATCCTGCAACCACAAAGTCCAATAAGAACCATACTTATAAAATATATTCTCTCTGAAGCCGTTGCCAAGTGTTATTTCTGTGCTGAACTGAAGTCTATTTTAAGGGTTGGCCCTAAGGTAAAGGATTCCATTGAAGACCCCTTCAAGTAGGTGACTTGGTTGGGAAGCGTTCGTGTTGGGTTACACGTCAGAGTTCAAGGTACAACTACTGTATAAGGGTATGTGAGTGCTACTGCTTTGTAACTAGCTTTGTCTTCTGAATAATAGATATCTGGGTTTGACTGCCCCGGAGTGGTTTTTCTCTTAATTGAGTTTCCACTTCGTCAACAAAATATCTATCTATTTAATTTCCACATTGCGATATTTTGTTGCACACTTTCGCACACACTTGGTAAATTAGAAGTCTTCTTTAATTTTCAGCCTTATTAATTTATCGGGGATACAATATTGTGTCTGAAGCCACGTATTTTATTAACTGCTGGATGTGAATACTGTTTCCTACAGTATTAAGTTATTTGAGCGTCGAGTCTTGTGGATCGAACATCAATTCTAGACTTGTCTATTTTATTCAGTCTTAAATTCTAATTTAAGACATTTTATCATGACTTAAAATCTGGGGCATTACAAGAACACCCATAATCTAAGCATCACAGTAATTGGCCAGAATAGGGCTTGGCCGTAACAACCAAACAACCCCCAAAACACAATAGTATTAAGTTATTTGAGCGTCGAGTCTTGTGGATCGAACGTCAATTCTAGACTTGTCTATTTTATTCAGTCTTAAATTCTAATTTAAGACATTTAATCATGACTTAAAATCTAGGGCATTACAAGAACACCCATAATCTAAGCATCACAATAACTGGCCAGAATAGGGGTTGGCCGTAACACCCAAACAACCCCCAAACCACAACAGTATTAAGTTATTTGAGCGTCGAGTCTTGTGGATCGAACGTCAATTCTAGATTTGTCTATTTTATTCAGTCTTAAATTCTAATTTAAGACATTTTATCATGACTTAAAATCTGGGGCATTACAAGAACACCCATAATCTAAGCATCACAGTAATTGGCCAGAATAGGGCTTGGCCGTAACACCCTGTAGCGCCCCAGATTTTAAGTAATTAAATAAATGTCTTAAATGAGAATTTAAGACCGAATAAAATAAACAAGTCTAGAATTGACGTTCAACTCTAGAGACTCGATGCTCGAACGGCTTAATATTGTTGGAAACAATATTCAGATAGATCAGTTAATAAAATACGTGACTTTAAACACCGTATTTTAATCCCCGATAAATAATAAGGAATACATGGATATTTATGAAAATAGATATTCTTATTTATAAAATGTAATTTTATAAATGAAGAATAATATTATTGTACTCTAATAATATTACGAGACTAATTAATAGACAGATTGAATTAATCAGTGGATTAATTGATGCGATAATATTATCAAATAATATTAATGTGTAATATTCACTGCGTGTAATATTACTGTGCAATATATATTTATTTTATAATTTATGATGTTAAAATATTATTGAGATAATAATATTGACAATGAAACGAACTAGACACAAAATGAACTTAGATTGTAATTTTGATGAATTATACATATTGGTAAAGATCGATTTAAAAATATCAGCAGATAAAATATCTAGAGAAATATTTTTGTAAGAGATATTTTTATAAGAGATATTTTAAGAAAACTTAACTGTTAAGTTATGCATAAAATATCTGATATTTTACTAAGACAATGATTACAGAAAAATAATATCTCTCTTTTATTATAACCGGACCACACTTCTTCTTTTCTCTTCTTTTTCTTCTATTCTTCTTTCTTCCTTCTTTGTTTCTTCTCTGTTCTGTTGCCCAAAAACAGAGACAGCGAGAGAGAGAGTGAGACTGAGAAGAGAGATGCGAGAGATTGAGAGACGAGAGAGTGAGAATGGGGGAGAGATGCTGAGAGTCAGAGAGAGAGACCGAGAGATCGGGAGAGAGAGAATCCGTGAGTGGGAGATCCGACGAGGCAGGGGGAAATCCAACCGCTCAAAGGTCCGGTACCCGGTGGGTGGTGCTGGGTCGTCGCCGGCAGAGCCAAAGCCGACGATCGGCAGAACCCAGGGGTTTGAATCCACGACCCGTTAGCCCAGAGAAACCCGCGACCCGCGAGTCAAACCCGACGGATCCGGGAGAACCCGTGCGACCTGAACCTCCCGGAGGTCCGATCCTCCATGTCCAGCGGCCAGACGCCGATTTCCGGCGGGCTAAGGCGACTTTCCGGCCGATCCACGAAGACCCGAAGCCTTTGACCCAAAACCCGACCCGGTGACCCGTCAGACCCGAGAGGAAGACCCGGTTCTTCCTTTGCGTTTTCCGGCGGCTTTTCCGGCGGAATCGATGGCTTTCTCCGGTGGATTTTCTGATTAAATCTTCAAGGTATAAAAACCCTATGATTTAGCTTGGGTATTTTGATTTGTGATTGGATTAATTTGTTGATTGTTGAAATTAGGGTTTTATGATTTTGGGGGTTTTCTATGGATTGATTAGGGGATTTCATTAATTAATGATAGGGTATTTTTGTATGTTGATTTCCCTGTCTTGTGTTCCTGTTCCGGCTGGTTGGGTGTCGGCAGTGGCTACGGCTAATTGAAATTGGATGTTGGGTGTTCTAAGGATTCGGTCAGTAGAGATATGTGTATGGTAATGAGCGTTTTTGCTGGTTGTTTTGGTGTTTATTTCAGTTATGGTATATTTGAGAGATAGGTGTTGTTATTTGGGTTGTTCTAACCAAATCAATTGATGAGTTTTATTGTTGGTTGATTTAATGCTTAAATTGAGGATTGTGAGCTTTAGGGTTGGCTATGTTCATGTTTTAAGTATTAGTGTTCCCTGCTTGTGGTAATTTGTGAAACAGTGGCTGTGGGTGTAACTTTTGGATATGTTGGTCTTGTGGGGGCAGTTTACTGATTTGGAGCTGTTGGAAATATTCGTGTAATTGCGGTGATTGGTCTATGTTCTAAAAATTAGGTATGCTATTTTGCTATGAATTGACATGGGAGATATTATTGTTGGATATGTTTGGATTGGCTACTGTTGTGGTTTTGTGCTAAGTTGGTGATTTATAGTATTTGTTAGAGGGAATCCCATAGTTTGGTTTATTTGATTTGCAGACTTGGGTTATTGAACTATGTGTTAAGTGTAGAGATGTTGGATTGGTTGAACCATGATTTTATGTTTAGCATTTTTGTTTTGTGGTTGGACCGGTTCACTTATTGTTGGATAGATATTGGAATGCCGTTTGGAGATTCTAGGGATTATAGAAAGTGTTGGTATTGTTTAGTTAAACCAATATTGGTCATGTTTTCCCTGTTTCGATTAATGCTAAATGTATTAGGGATTACGTTTAATTGTCGATAATTAATATATGATGTTTTACTTGAGTGCTTGTAATTTCTAGAATTGGATATATGCAAGTGATATTGGTGATTTGGTTCACCTGTCAAATATAATTGATTTGTGGTGTTTAAAGGGGTTGAACATTATGTAAATGAGTCATATAATCTAAGGGAAATGTATGAATATTGTTATTGAGTTATATGGTTTAAATATGAAAATATGTTCATATGTTGAGTTCTCCTTAATTATAATTATGTTCAAACATCTTTTCTGTTTGGTTGTGTATTATGGGTTGCTTTTGAAGTTGACAACTTGATAATAATATCTTACTAAAATTATGCATGGGTTTCTTTATGACTGATTAATCTATGCTTTGGAAATGAAGTATAATATTCTAGCTGTGTTCTTTGTTATGATAGGAATATAGATTATAGTATTAATGTTTGGAAATTAACATGTTGAATTCTAGTTATGATGTTTGCTTCTATGTATGTGTATATGTATAAAAATGGAATTCATGTTTAGGCAAGAGTTTCTAGAAAGAAACGATATTGACCTTGTATGCACATGTATATGTATTTGCTGCAGATGATGAACCGAGACTGCATAAAAGGGCTGTAAGTATAAATTACTTACTGAGGGTAGCACTGGATTTCAATAATGTTGTGTTTATGTTTTATTTTAATTGGATGCGTATGACTGATTATTGCATATTGTTAATAATCAACCTATTAATATTGGGCGCAACGTCTCCCAAAGGTTCAGGATGGTAAATGTGCCTGAAACCGGAAACAATAATAATCATATTGATTGGAACGTCTTTCAAAGTACTAGAGGAGGAAGGTCTCCGATAGTGCGAAAACAAGTTAATCAAAATGTAATGTAGAGGGAACGGCCTCGAGAAAGACGTTGACCGGGGGAACGGCCCTTACAAGAGAGGAGTGTAATGACTATATTGAACTGTTAAACTTTGCATGAAAACTATCACTACATCATTATGTCATATCTCTATTCCTTAAATAACACATAAATCATGATGTTGTTGAATGACAGTTAGCTCACTTATGGAACTATGGGATTGTGGCGGTAACCACCTTCTCATAGATGTTTGCGCAGGTTCTGAAGATTATGGATTGGATTAACTGCTAGCTTAAGAGATTTAAAGCTGTGTAGTTAGGATTTTAGTACTTTGTACTCATAAATGTTTGTACTATTTGCGTGTAACATGTTTAGACATTTACTTGTATTTATTAAGTTCCATGTATGTTTTAGTGTCATATGTGACACATGTTTCTTTGTAAATAGTGTAAAGACTTTTAATGTATTTCTAGAGGATGTTAGTTAAAGCTCTGAATGTATTGTAAGGGAATTGTCCTTGATGTTTAAAAAGAAAAGATATTTGTATTTTCCGCTGCTAGATTTATCATCTCTGAATGGTTAATGACACGTAATTATCCAGATATAATTACTTACGTTTTTTGTAAAAAGCGGGTTGTTACACACCCAAACAACCCCCAAAACACAACAGTATTAAGTTATTTGAGCGTCGAGTCTTGCGGATCGAACGTCAATTCTAGACTTGTCTATTTTATTTAGTCTTAAATTCTAATTTAAGACATTTTATCATGACTTAAAATCTGGGGCATTACAAGAACACCCATAATCTAAGCATCACAGTAACTGGCCAGAATAGGGCTTGGCCGTAACACCCAAACAACCCCCAAAACACAACAGTATTAAGTTATTTGAGCGTCGAGTCTTGTGGATCGAACGTCAATTCTAGACTTGTCTATTTTATTCAGTCTTAAATTTTAATTTAAGAAATTTTATCATGACTTAAAATCTGGGGCATTACAAGAACACCCATAATCTAAGCATCACAGTAACTGGCCAGAATAGGGCTTGGCCGTAACACCCAAACAACCCCCAAAACACCCGTGAATCTTCCCTTCAAAAAATACCCAATTCGAATTTCAACAACAATAAACCAACTAAATCAAATAAATTACAAGAAATTACCTTGAGAATTTCTTTAGAAGGCTACCGGAATTTTCACCGAAAAATCGCACCCCTGGCTCACTGGCAATGACCCATCAGAGGATCGGGTCTCACGAGTCACCTTTGGGTCCGTTGGCGTCGACTGTTCTGGCCCTCACTGAACCATCGAAGGACCGGTCCTCTAGCTCTCCTGCTCTCCCTCTCTATTTCATCTCTGTCAAACCCACTGGAAATCGGGCCTGGGTCCCGGGTTTTTTTTCTCTCCTCCAGCGATCTTCCTCGGACTCACTTTCTCAATCCCCGATTCTCTCTCTCTCGGTTCCCCTCTCGATCTCTGCTATCTCTCTCCCAATCTCTCTGTTCTCGTTGGACAAAAGCGGAACGAAGAAGAAAGAAGAAAGAAGAAGAAGTAAAGAGGAAAGAAGAAGAAAAATAAGAAAGAAGAGGAACCGGGTATGAGTGTTAGAGAAGAGGGGCAATGGGTTTATTTTATAAAATATAGGATATTATTTTTCTAAAACATACTCATTAAGTTTAGTAAAATATCAATAGATATTTTGTAACTCAAGGTTAATATTCATCTCAGTTAGATTAACCTGAGTTAATAGTAAAATATCCTGAGATATAATAATTAACCTATGGTTAAGTTTTATCTTAGTTACTTTAACCTGGGTTAATCCTTAGACATCTATTTAAAACTTACTAATTATATTTTTAGTATAAATATTTTCACATCGGATCTTTACCATTTTAATCTAACTTATTAATATTATAATATAAGTCTGTTTTAAGTCTAGTTCGTTTCATTGTTAATATCATTCCATTAATAATATTATTGTACCAGTAATATTATAACACAAAAAATATTATAATATATATATCAAATATGTGTATCGTACCAATAATATTATAAACCAATTATATCAATTAGCTATCTGAATATTTCAGTCTGTCTATTTAATAATTCAGTAATATTATTTTAGTCTAATAATATTATTCTTTATTTATAAAATCATGGTTTATAAATAATAAGACTAAAGAATATTTATTTTCATAAATATTCATATAACCTTATTAATTTATCGAGGATAAAATATTGTGTCAGAAGCCACGTATTTTATTAACTGCTGGATGTGAATACTGTTTCCTACAGTATTAAGTCGTTCGAGCGTCGAGTCTTGTGGATCGAGCGTTAATTCTAGACTTGTCTATTTTTTTCAGTCTTAAAAGACATTTTATTTTATGACTTAAAACCTGAGGCGCTACAAGACTAAAGCCAAAGTTTTGTGTCTCCCAAAGTGACCTTCTCTATGCAACTCTTGTATTATTTGTTCACTCAATGAACTATCTGGAATGCATAGTTGTAAACCAAGGAACAGATAACCATTAAGAATAACATAATCATTGCGCTTACTTACGAACACCTTAGCAAATATCTTCTCGAATGAAGGATCTGTCGTATACAATTCTCGAAAAGTGTTAAAACCCACAACTTTGGTATGCATAGTAGTAAGAAGTGCAACCCGCCTACTCAATGCATCAGCAACTTTATTCAACATCCAAATGAATTCCTGAAGGTAGGCAACCCATTTGGCATGTCTGCGGTTGAGCTTCTGCTGGCCATTGATATACTTAAGAGCCTCAAGATCAGTGATAAGTGTAATGCCCCGCTTTTTTTTTAAAAAAAATGTAAGTAAAAATTTTGATTTTCACAAGACATTATGACATCATTAGAGTTTAGAATTGACAGCGGAAATATATTTTTCTTTAAAAACTTAGGAAACATAACACTAGAGTTGACTGAATTACCTCATTATATAAAAATACGAACCATTAGTTCTAATACAATAAATACAATAAAAAATACCATATATGCCACATGCGACACTTAATAATAATAAAAAGGTCTCATCCTTAAATATAATAATCATAGTGACTCTGTCCTTCGTCCTAACCTGCATCAACTTGCATGTGATTGTGGTTAACACCACAATCCCATACTGTCGGAACAGTGAGTCAACTACATCCCATAATATAACGACATATTAATGGATTTAACAATATACAATACTATAATATGATGTATGATGGATTCATATGCATAGTCTTTTTGACACTTCCTTTATTAATATTGTGGACTTTAACCATAATTTTTTCCTTTATTAATACCATGGACTTAACCATCCTTTTCCCTTATCAGAGCTGTGGGTCTCTTACCAGACTGGACTTATCATGGGACTTAAACCTCTTCTTATTCTTTCATTCATTCATTCTTTAGGACTTAAACCTTTAATTCTTCTTATTAACAGGTTCATATCTCATGAAAGTATAATATGGAATGCCATTTATATCGCATGCCATTCAATATCACAACATAACCAATATCACCATAAAATCAAACAAACCAACATAACCACATAATCAAACAAATCAATATCACCACCTAATCAAACAAACCACATTCCTAGTAAGTATTCTAGAAAACACTTACCTACACATATGCCTAAACAATTGCATACCATCAAATAAACCTATATATCATCATATTAAAGAACTCAGTGTCATGCTCAGTGAGTGGAATACTCACAGTTCTTTCTTTGCTTCAAAAAAGTGTTCACGTAAATATTAACTACAACATAATTTAATATCGATAATAGTGAATTAGTACAATCCACTAATAAACTCATATTAACACTATTTTCATGTTTAACCTTTATTTTAATCTTATAAAATCTTGGCAGAATAACAACATTAGTATTAGTAATGCCTAAAAATACTTTTAGAATGTTGGGCGGCATAACGGCATAATTATGGATAATTCCTATTGTACCCCTTATAAAATTTGGTAGAACAACGACACTTCTATAACTAATGCTTAAAAAACCTTACAAAACTTTTGATAGTGTAACATCACATTTATGGAATACACAATTAAATTTGGGCATCATAATGGCGTAGTTAGTAAATAAGTGATCAACTGTTGAACATAAACACATAATGAACATAATCAAGCTTAAACTAATGAAATCAAGCCTTGGACCACACAAAACCACATAAATCTCACACTTTTCTCTCTTGGCCATGGGTGCGTGTGTGAAGTGATGTGGTCATTTTGTGCACAAAAATATCAATAATAAAATTACCACTCGCAATAGTACGAATTCTTGTAGGATAGGGCTATATTGAGGGTGTCGAACCTCAAGGACTGTGTAGGAATTGTTATCAAGCTTTTCGAGATTAAATATAACTTAATTTAAAAGATGTTTGATTTTTGTTTATAACTAAGTTAAATGCATCAAACTAAAGACATAAAAATAAAGATTTTAGTGATGAGAGAAAGAATAGGGGGTTGATTTCACCACTCACTGCATAACAATGGTCAATCATAAATTAACAAGGAAAATTCATACTATGCATGATATAGGGCTCGTCTCATTCGAGTAGTCAAGAAATTACCTCTAAAGAATAAGTATAATCCATCTTCGGTTGGCACAGACTGTCTACCTAAATTACACTAAACTAGGGTGTAGTACAATCTGTCTTCCCTAGGCATGACCTATCTAACCCTCTTAATCATATATCAATTAAAACCGTTGTATAACAATCATTCATATAATCACAGAAAATATGATGGATTGAGTTCAATTAATATAAAAGATTTTCTAAGACAAGATCATAAATTCATAATGATTGAATATAAAAATTAAGATCAATTCTCACAGTTATACAACCACCATGCCTATAGAAAATCCCAAACTAAAATACAATTAAACCATTGTTACTTGGAAAGGACTACATCAACACCCTATTACGAATTTGGCTGCTCATCGTGGTGCTGGTGTAATACCCCGTATTTTAAGATATTAAATAAATTTACTTAAAATTTGATTTAAGACCTAATAATAAGGCAAAAGAATAACTATGAATATTTATGAAAATAAATATTCATTTATTAAGAAGTGTTTATAGTTTCAGTTTAATAAAAGTTCAAACGAACCTTAAACTTTGGAATGACAGAAACAGGGTCAAACAAACTCCGTTTTGGTCAATTCAAAAGCCAGAACGCTTGCCTCAGAGTCCTCTATCTACCTATAAAGTTTCATAGAAATCAGATTTTTGTAGGTTTGCTGAAGTCTGTGAATCTACTGCCCCTGGACTGGGAAGCATGCATGTGTGGCAGCCCAAGATTCTGCCACGTCACCCTATTGATTTTGTGATATTTTGTAACCAATTAGTCCTATTTGTAACTCAGTTTCATTTCTTAGAAAAGACAAATGCCAAATTTAGTTAGAATGGGATTTGCTATCATTGGATTGGATATTATTTGATTTTATTTGATTTTGTGATGATTAGATTTTAGGACATTTTGTAGGAAGTACTCCAACTTGGCTGGCCATCATGTGTGAGGGAGAGATGGCTTAATCTCATTACTTTGATCATATGCCATGTGTCACCATCCCATGCTTCCAAAATTCTATAAATACACGTGAAATGCAAATTCACATGAAATGCAGATGTATCTAGATATTTACCTAAGTAATGATGACACCCATGTGCCTTGGAGGACAAGGGTAACCCCATCCATTAGATCAAAACGTGTCTACTTGATCCTAACCATTCATTCTCTTATAAATAGAACTAAAGTAGAAGGATGGAAAAATCTATCAAGCACACACAAACCCACGGCCAAGAGAGAAAAGTGTGAGATTTGTGTGGTCCAAGGCTTGGAGTGTGTGCTAGGAAGCACTTTGGTAAGCTTCCAATTATTAGTTTCATTGATTTTATGGTTTAGGTTTCGATTTCATTAGTTAAAGCTTGATTATGTTCATTATGTGTTGATGTTCAAAAGTTGATCACTTATTTACTAAATACGCCATTATGATGCCCAAATTTAATTGGGTATTCCATAAATGTGCTGTTACGCTATAAAAAGTTTTGTCCCTTTTTTTTTTTAAGCATTAGTTATAAAAGCGTCGTTGTTCTCTCAAATTTTATAAAGAGTATAATAGGAATTATCCATAATTATGCCGTTATGCCGCCCAACATTCTAAAAGTAATTTTAGGCATTACTCATACTAATGTTGTTATTCTGCCAAGATTTTATAAGATTAAAATAAGGGTTGAAGATGTCGTTATTCTATTCGCTTGTTTTTAAAAGTGTAAAACTCATCTATTATATTAATGAAGTTATTATGTTTATTTAATATATGTTGGCTTAAACTTGTTTTTGGTATCTCATTGTTTTAGTTAGAATAACTGAAACAATATCTGCCTTAATATTATTTAGGGTTAAATACCTTTTTAGTCCATGAGTTTCAAATTGCATCGTAGATGATATCTCAATTTTAAGAAAAGATCGAATTGGTACCTCGATTAAGTTTTCCGTCCAAAAACTAATGGTTCGCTACGTGTCAACCTCAGATGTTGACACGTGGCACTATATATAAAAATTAAAAATTAAAAATCTTTAAAAATTAATTAAAAAATAATAAAATTAAAAAAATTGAAAAAAAAGGCCACCATGGGGGTGGCCGGCCACGCCCATTTTGGCCAAAGGGGTGGCAGGGGGTGGTTAGGCCACCCCCTGAATAGAAAAAAAAATGGTAAGATTGGTTTTGCCCTTGGGGGTGCCCGAACCACCCCCAAGGGCCACGGGGGTGGTTCGGCCACCCCCAAGGGCAAAACGGAAAAAACAAAATTTGGAGGGTTTGGCCTTTGGGGGTGGCCGAGCCACCCCCAAGGGCCAAAACCGATCTTGAATTTTTATTTTTTTTGTTTTTTGTCAAGGGGTTGCCGAACTACCCCCCATGGGGTGGTTCGGCCACCCCAGACTTGCCAAGGGGGTGGCCAAGGAGCCACCCCCTTGATTTTTATTTTTTCAATTTTTCAATATATATTTTAAATATTATTATTTTTTAATTTTTTTATATAGTGCCACGTGTCAACCTCAGAGGTTGACACGTGGCGAGCCGTTAGTTTTTGGACGGAAAACTTAACTGAGGTACTAATTCGGTCCTTTTTCAAAATTGAGGTACCATCTGTGATGCAAATTATAACTCAAGGACTAAAAAATAAAGTTTTCAAAACTTAAGGACCATAGGAGTATTTAACCCTATTATTTAATTAAAAGTTCCGTCATTTTAGGTTGCAAAACTCTTTTTGTAAAAATAGTGAGTTTTAACTATTATACCTACTTTTATAAAAGGGGAAAAGAATAAAGAGAAGTCTCATCTCTTTCCAAATAAGTTCTCTTACAAAATATATCAACTTTGTGATATATTTTGGGTAAGTTTCTAAACCTTTAAAGTTATAGTTTTATGTTGTGGTGAAAGAAAAGGAATATCTCTCAAACCGGTTTTAGTGTTGTTTTACAAACTATCCCAAAAAGATATTTTGAGATCTTTACAAAACATCCTAAAGATATTTTGGAAAGATTTCTATTTGTTTTAAATCTTAATTGTTATAAGGCTATTAGTATTCTAATGTTTTAAAAGTTGTTTTAAAACATGGCTCTTCAAGTGGCGCAAAAGATTTATAAAACACGTCGTTGTGATGCCCGAGTAAAAAAAGAAGATATTGCCGTTGCGCTACACAGATACAATTAAAAGATTATTTTATAACTATGATAATTAGTTATACTAATTGTTATGTCTATAAAGGAATATTATATTATTATGATTTAAAGTAAAAAGAATCATTTTTAGTAAAAATGGTATTTTGGTTTTATTTACGGAAAATGGTATTTTGGTAATTTTTATGAAAAAGGGTATTTTGGTCTTTTTAATAAATACTGTTATAATACCCGCATGAAATATATGGCATTATACTTAACTAATTTTATATGTCGTTACTATGTCGAAATAATAATAGAAAATTAAGTTAAGATTTGAAAGTTAGAAAAGGAGAATAAGGTTAAAACATATTATTAGTGAATTATAGTAATTCACTATTGTGTGCATTAAATTGTATTGCAGTGTATTCTTGTGTGTTCGGTTTATGATGTTAATGAAAGAAAAAAGAATGAAGAAAACAAAGAGAAGAAACACTTTGTTGCTCTCACAGATTGCATCTCTTTTAAAAGGAAAGCAGAAAAATACTATGTTTCGTGTGCTACAGCAAGGGTACAGTTTTAGCCCTTTCTGTAGAAGTCTTTGTCAACAATTGTATAGAAACCCTTTTGGAAGCAAAAGACGGTAAGTATCTTTATACTTACTGAGGGTGATGCTGGTGTACTTTTCCTTAATATTATGAACACTTATTTATTTATTTGTTTGCGTATGTGATTTTACATATTTTCTATTTTAACTAAACTGATTAATAATAAAGCTGGTGTGCAAAGGCCATCAGTAGGGCATAGGCCTTGTGAAAGATCTAATAAATAACAACACTGGGATGGAAAGGCTACCAGTATTAATATAATAACCTTTGAGCATAGGCTCTGGATGAAAGAAGCATAGGCTTCAAATATAAGAAGCATATGCTTCAATTTGACGGATAAGCTTAGGCCCCTGATAAAAGAAGCATAGGCTTCAATTTGACAGCTAAGCGTAAGCCCTCGATAAAAGAAGCATAGGTTTAAATATATGAAGCATAGGCTTCAATTGGAAGGAGTATAGGTACCTAGAACAAGCCGTTAACCGAGCAAAGGCTATAACTAGAATTAGGTAAGAAGAAAGTTACTTTAATGAATAAAACTCTGCATATGAAACTGTCATATCATTGCTTTATTATATATATATATTCAATTCATTCCCGGAACATGAATTGCATATACATATAATCATAGAGTTATATTTCATTGTGTTGCATTTCGTAAATAAATTAGCATTCATTATATTATTGGAAACAGTTGATTCACTTAGGTATTTTTGTATTATTATTTCTATATGTATTATTTATTAATACAGGGTTTGAGGATGAAGAATATCAAGACTTTTTAGATGCTTAGATGGTTCCTAGTGGAGGTCTTTGAGGCTAGGTTGCCTCCGATGTTGTGGACTCTTAGATATGATGGACTACCCTGCTTAGTCCATCCTTTCATGCACCTATGTCAGACTCTTTTCATATGTTTCTTTGGTGCTGTGATATTTATTACGGTATGATTGATACTTTATTAAGTGTCGTTTGTGGCACATATGTTATTAATTTGAATGTAATTATTATATCAGAACAAAAAGTTATTATTTTATATATTGAGGTTATTCAGTCAACTCTGATGTGTCATTGTAAAGAAAAAAAAAAAAAATATATATATATATATATATATTCCGCTGCCAATATTTAACTTTGATGATGTCGTAATGTCACGTGAAAATCAAAATTTTCACTTACGCCTTTTTGTAAAAGGCGGGGCGTTACAGCTGGGATGACCTTCTGACATGTTCTTCTCCTCTTCAACTTGTCAAGCCTCCAATAAGAATTTTCTGTCTAAAGCTAAGCACACCTTCTCTTGAAGCTTAGGGGTCTATTTAGGGACTAGGAGAGGCCTAAAAGCCCTAGGAATCCAAGAACTTATTCTCTTAGTCCAAGTAGGAGATTGAAAATTCAATCCAAGTAGGAAAAAGATTTTAAATTCGTCCAGATTTGTGGTCTTTTATTACGGGGCGATTTTGATAGAGTAAACATCCGACTTAAAAAAAAGTTATTTCTGACATATTTGTTGTATTTTGTATTAGCTTTCCAACGCCACCAATTTCATTTCAATCCAAGATCTGAGCACAAAGTTATGATTAAAACACTGAGACATATGCAAAATCCAAATTTGAATCCAATCCGATTTTGACTCTTATTGGAGAAATTCTGATTTAATCCTTCCCTTGATTTGATTAAACTTAACCACATAATATAGGTCTTCTATTATGATTGGTTTAGCTTACCCATATCTTCTAGGTCTTCTCAAAGTGTGCTTTAAGCCCAAAATCAATGGAATTAATTGCATCTTTATTTACAACCTGAAAACAATAAAACAACACAAAATCAAACAAATAACAATGCTAAGGAATTAACATATATAAGTTAAGGGGCTTGAATGTGAAACATTCGGCGCTTATCATGAAGCTTGATGGATTTTTGCATCATTCCACTTTAGTTCTATTTATAAGAGAATGAATGGTTAGGATCAAGTAGACACATTTTGATCTAATGAATGGGGGTTAAATCTTAACCTTATCCTCCAAGGCACATGGGTTTCATCATTACTTAGGTAAATATCTACATGCATTTGCATTTCATATGAATTTACATTTCATGTATATTTGTGTTCTAATTTACATTTCCTTTGTATTTGCATTAGCATTATGATTAAAGCAATGAGACTAAGCCATCTCCCCCTCACACATAATGGCCGGCCAAGTTGGAGAATTTCCAACAAAATATCCTAAAATCTAATCATCACAAAAATCAAATAATATCTAACCCCATCATAACAAATTCCATTCAAACTAAATTTGTCATTTGTCTTTACTAATAAATGAAACTGAGTTACAAATAGGACTAATTGGTTACCAAATATCACAAAGGAATGCTTACTCGTGGCTGGCTTTAAATGAGAATAAATCATCAAAGCAAGTAATTATGATTTTTCAATAATATCTCTTACATTAGTAACTTTATCCTTTAGTTAGGTAATTTTAACCTTAGATATTTACTTGACTTTATAGTAACTATTAAAATACCATGCAAGACAAGAATAGACACTTGTCAACTCAGGAAAGCATCAAAAAATGAATAGGGTGACATGGCAGTGACGTGGCAAAATCTTGGGCTGCCACTCATGCATGCTGTCCAGTCCAGGGGCAGTAGGTTCACGGACAGCTTTGGAAAACCTAAAAAAATTTGATTTCTTTGAAACTTTATAGGTGGATAGAGGACTCTGGGACGAGCGTTTTGGCTTTTGAATCGACCAAAACGGAGTTCGTTTGACCCTATTTTCGTTATTCCAAAGTTTAAGGCCCGTTTGAACTTTTATTAAACTGAAACTATAAACACTTCTTAATTAATGAATATTTATTTTCATAAATATTCATATATATTATTTTGCCTTATTATTAGGTCTTAAAATATAATTTAGGAAATTATATTTTATGTGTTAAAATCTGGGGCGCTACATTTTTTCTCCATTAACAGAATTTTGTCATTGAAATTCATAATCTATGCTACACATAAAGTTTACACCAAAAGCAAACTTAACTTCTAAGTTTTTTCTTAGTGACACAGATTTTAAATGTTGTGTCTAATTACTAAACCTAAGCCATTCTAACTTTTGATTAAAAATATCCTGAGAGAAAAAAGATGTAAGAAAATAATGTATATTTTATTTCTATCGATTATCTCATCAAAGGTCTTTTTATTTTTTATTTTATTATTGAAATTCCATCTACCATTTTTAGGAGATAATCTTATCATAGATGAAAACCTTAAATATAATAAGTAGTCGTTCTTATCTTTTCAAAAAGGGTGTAAGAAAATAATATTTTATACAGTACCATTATCTATTTCATGGGTCGATTAATCGATTATGGCTCGTACAGGTACTAACCTTATTCGATATCAACTGCCATATCCGCGTACTCCCTATAGTGGCCGAAAGTTTAGAGAGATAGGATTTGGCGATGAAACAAGAATGTCAGCTCTGGCTATAAAGATCTTGAGATAATCTTTAATAACCAAAATTTATCGATTAGAAATATCGAATCCTAAATGACTTACCTGTTCAAATCGTTTGACCCGTTGGGAGTACTTGTGCTATTACCTGAGTGGATTGTTTAGTAGTGTCAGCTATGAGTTGAGCTAGGGCTGGATCACATAGTGAGGATAGAGGTGGAATCCTTCCATCATTATTTCATAGTGGGGCACATCTTAGCTTTTCTTATCTCGTCGAAGTGGCACATCTTTTTATACTAAACATCTAAATTTGTTAAATCTGATAAAGAGTGTTTATCCAATCATTTCTAAATTATTTTAAATAATAATCCTGACATTTATCTAGAGACTTAAGAGTAAATAAACACAATCATTTACAAGATTATAATATTAAGCTTAAAGATCACATCTATCAGGAATATTTAGATACATAATCTAAAGTGGAGCTACGTGCTATTATTCTAAGTGTACATACACATGCATATCATCAGCACACATTTTCAAAAGTTTTTCATAAAGGGATTCTATTGTTTCAAAACCTTTTGAAAACATATAATAATACATGAATGAGTATTAATTCTCATCCCGGAATAAGAGTTTGACTCCCCCTTATTCATTGGATTGTTATACATGAATGAGTAGCCTCATTTCGGAATAAGTGTTTAACTTCCTCATATTCAATGGATTGTTATGCACGAATAAGTATCCTCGTTCTGGAATAAAGTTTAATTCCCTCATATTCAATGATTTTACATGAATGAGTATCCTCATCCTGGAACAAGAGTTTTACTCCGTCCATTCAATGGGAGAAATAAGAGTTTAACTCCCTCTTATTTAATGGATTATTTACATGAACGAGATTTTCATTCAGGAACAAAAATTTTACTCCTACCATTCAATAGAAGAAATAAGAGTTTTCCTCCCTCTTATTAATGGAGTGTCTTCGTTACTATTAAACAAATGAAACAAACATATGTCTATAATACATATATATCATTTTCATAAAAAATTTTATTTTCTAGGCATTTTCATTGTGTCTAAACATCATTTCATAAACGTGGTAACAATGTTAAAAGTTACACTAAAAACATTTTCTTTATTCTTAAGTCACTTTTTAATCAAAATAGTTCCATCGCACATTCTTTATTTAGCATGCAAATTATACCAACATATTTCCAATTTACAAATCACATCAATATGTTTCTTAAAATGCTTAGCAAGTCATATCATTATATGACCTAACATGCATAACAAGCAACATATAGTCATAAGAATCACAGAATGTATACATTTACATAAGCATAAAAATCCTAACTGTAAACGACAGTTAACATTTTCTTCGGCTATATAATTTCACACAAAAGCTTTTACTAAGTTTATAAAAATTCATTTTACATATAGCTCTTGTGTCATTCCTAGACTTCTAAGGTCAAGTCTAATGGTACTCAGAGCAAAATGCTCTGGCACTAAACTGTAACTTAAGTTCAGTTTGACACTAAGTTCTCGCTGATCCTCAGAGCAAAACGCTTTAATACCAAACTGTAATGCACACTAGAGCTAACTGAATTATCTCATTATAAAAAAATACGAACTATTAGTTCCAATACAATAACTACAATAAAAAATACCATATGTGCTACATGCGGCACTTAATAATAATAAAAAGGTCTCCTCCTTCAACATAATAATCCTAGTGATTCCATCCTTCATCCTGAACTGCATAAACTTGCATGTGATCGTGGTTAACACCACAATCCCATACTGTCGGAACAGTGAGTCAACTGCATCCCATAATATAACGACGTATTGATAGATTTAACAATACACAATACTATAACATGATATATGATGGATTCATATGCATAGTCTTTTTGACACTTCCTTTGTTAATACCATGGACTTTAACCATCATTTTTTCATTTATTGATACCGAGGATGATGTGTTTTAAATAGTACTCGCAAGTGCACGAATCATTTTGCAATATAGTGTTATGCAAGTGCGAGGTCGATCCCACAGGGAAATGGTCAAATATTGGTACCTTGCTTAATCAACCTCATTTTAACCTAGTTCCAAAGGTTTGAGAATTGATTCAAGAACAAAAGACTAAATTAAAGAGATGTTATGGAATATGTAAATTAAAAGGAACTAAGGTTAAGGAATCCACCAAACCAAATACTACAACTCACACTCTTGGTTTCCACTTGAACACCCAAAGAACATTAAGCTTAGGGTGTTATTCAAGTTTCTTAACCATAAACCCAAGAACCATTAAATGAATCCAACACATTGACAAATCACAAAGAGTACCGATTGAAATCAAAACATCCAATGTATCATTCAATCACAATGGATATCATCATCCGAACCGATAAAACAATGTATTGGTCGGTTGAAACACATAAAATGTCCTCTAACCACCACTAACCACATTCATTGCAAAAGATGAAGCATTAAATGAATGGAACTTGAACAACTAAAATGATATATCATTAAATGTGCAAGTGGTACAGCAAGGTTGTGAGTGTCATCAATGGAAAGGTTTCATCCTCAACCCTAGTTGAGGTTACTAGCCTTCCATGACTAAAAACACCACAATAAAATGATGAACAACCATGGAAATGAAAGAAAAACTCTACAAAGAGAAAGTATTCTGAAAATAAACTACTGAATTACACTACAATAAGCACGAAATTAAAACTAACTACAGAGTTTCTGCTCTATCCTACTCTCTCTACCACTCTCTCTACTGTCTATAACAAGGGGATGGCCATGGCTTTTATAGAAGGAAGCCATGGCAAGAAATGACTCTTCTACCCTTCCTCTGCAGCTAGAGACAACCCCAAACACGAAACCAGCGTGTTCTGTAGCGGAAATCAGAGGGAGGACTGCTTTTTGGCTTCTGATTGGGCGTTCTGGCGCGCTCTGCAAAAGCAGTTTCTGGGAAATTTCGATCGATCGACTTTTATTTCGATCGATCGACTTCGGGAAAATATTCGATCGATCGAATTTTAAGTTCGATCGATCGACTTGTCAGGGTCTCCGAATTTCCAGCTATCTTCTTATGAAATTTGCCATTCCTCTCTTATTGTCCTACAGAAACAGAAAACACAAAAACTAACCAAAACATTAGAAAATAACAAGGCTAAAGGTCTAACTAGTGCAATTCAAGGGGTCCAAATACACAATATTTGGCACTCATCAAATACCCCCAAACTTACATTTTGCTAGTCCCTTAGCAAAAACAAAATGAAAAACAAAATCAAAGCATGAAACATAAGTCCTCTTTCGTGGGAGAAACGATTGCATTTAGCCCATGCAACAAGCCTTTTAAACCCCTAGGACTCCCTAGTGGACGAGTGAAGTCTCGTGAGGGTTTGCCAGAAATGGTACCCACAAACATTGAAATGCAATATTATCGATTGAGCGAAAATTATCATTCAAACACATGGTTCACACATCATGAGCATGTTTAACAAAATGAATATCACATTATCATGTTTATCAAAAATCGATCAACTCATAGATGGAAAATTGAGACAACACATGTTCAAAAGTGTAAGGTGTGAATAACATAGAATCATGGGGTTTCGATTTTCCTCAAAGTACATATATCCAAAAATTTGCAGGACTTCCGTCAAATAACCAAGGCTTATCTTACATTCATTATTATTTACTATTATTTTGTGTCGGCTGTGCAATGTGTGACTCCTTTAAGCTTTCTAATTGACCTATGTAACGAGTGTTGGGCCAGTGACTCCCAAACCAGATGGTCTTAGGGCACTAGATGTAAAAACATTCCTAAGGGCTTACTTACTCAAGTCAAAAAGGCTACGAAGTCAAACTAGCCAAACAATCATCCAAACTGAAATTCTCATCTTTTTACGCGAACACCCAATGCTTAATGAGGCAAGGGGCCCGGTTACTCAATGAAAAGTCAAATTGGTGATATTATTCTTTTTTTTATTTTTTTATATATATATATATATATATATATATCAATAAGCCAAGGTTTCATCAATAAGTCATCTTACAAATCTCAAGACACATGGATTTTAATTCAAATCTCATACCCCACAGAAACAAATGCTAATGTGCTTGTGATGAACAGTTTAAACATGTCAAGTCTCTCTAATCCAAAGATGAGTCAAAGGATCTCAGATTTAATGATATGCAAAATTCAACATTTTAAACAAACCAATGAGATGCAAACCATAGTAAGATGTATCTATGCTCAACTAACAATAAAGCATTTTTTTTTTTGAGTATTAACAAGGCAACAAAACAAGAATTAAACGAAAACAGACAGAAATGTCTACCCCACCCCCAAACTAGAATAACACATTGTCCTCAATGTGGCTAGAGATACAATACCAAAGGGTGATGCAAGTTGGGCACACTGTAAGAGAAGCGCTCCCCCAAACTTGAATGGCGGACACTGTCCTGAAAATCACAACTGAAACACAAGAAAATCAAATGATAGGGAAAAATGATGATGAGGGTTGCCTCCCACAAGCGCTAAGTTTTCAGTCTTCAGCCAGACTTTCCATCATGACGACAATCACTCCGAGTAACTCGGGTCCTCTAAAAGGGTCGTCTCAACCTCCGAGCTCTGTAACTCCAAAAATGGCTTCAGTCGCTGGCCGTTTACCTTAAACGTGCTGCCATTTTTTGGATCCTCAATCTCAATGGCCCCATAAGAAAACACTGATCGAACTATGAAAGGGCCTGTCCATCGAGATCGGAGCTTTCCTGGGAACAGATGCAGACGTGAATTGTAAAGAAGGACTTTCTGACCGGGCTCAAAAGATCGTCTCAATATGTTCTGGTCGTGAGCCTTCTTCATCCGTGCTTTGTACATCCTAGCACAGTCATAGGCATCGTTCCTCAGTTCTTCCAATTCATTGAGTTGGAGCTTCCTCTGTGAGCCAGCCTTTGTGAGATCGAAATTCAGCTGCTTAATGGCCCAGTAGGCTCTGTGCTCCAACTCCACAGGCAGATGGCATGCTTTTCGTACACGATACGGTAAGGTGACATGCCAATCGGTGTCTTGAACGCTGTCCGGTATGCCCATAATGCATCGTTCAACCGGAGAGACCAATCTTTCCTTGACGGGTTCACCGTCTTCTCCAAAATCCTCTTGATCTCTCTGTTTGAAACCTCCACTTGTCCACTCGTCTGAGGGTGATAGGGAGTGGCAACCTTGTGCGTGATGCAATACTTCTTCATCAGTTGTTCAAAAACCCGGTTGCAGAAGTGCTTTCCTCCATCACTAATAATTGCTCGAGGAGTACCAAAACGAGCAAATATAGTGTCTTTTAAAAATTGGACCACAACTCGGTGGTCGTTGGTCTTGCAGGCAACTGCCTCTACCCATTTGGACACGTAGTCCACAGCAACCAAAATGTACAGATAGCCGAAGGAGTTTGGGAAAGGTCCCATGAAATCAATGCCCCATACATCGAAAATCTCAACAATAAGAATCGGGTTGAGAGGCATCATATTTCGACGTGAAATACTCCCTAGCTTCTGACAGCGCTCGCATGCAACACAATAAGTGTGAGCGTCTTGAAAGATGGTGGGCCAGTAGAAACCGCACTGCAAAATCTTTGCAGCGGTCTTCTTCGCACTGAAGTGGCCTCAACAGGCATGATCATGACAGAAGGAGATGACACTGGATTGGTTAGGCTCGGGAATGCATCTCCTAATGATCTGATCGGGACAATACTTGAACAAGTAAGGATCGTCCCAAAAAAAATTCTTCACCATGGACATAAATTTGGACTTATCTTGCCGTCCCCAATGGAAAGGCATTTGACCGGTGACAAGATAGTTCACTATGTCAGCAAACCATGGTGAGTGAGCATGAGCAATATGCATCAACTGCTCATCGGGGAAGGTCTCAGAAATGGGAGCGGCTTCTTCCGTGAAGTCCACGGTAATCCTCGAGAGATGATCAGCCACCACGTTTTCGGAACCCTTCTTGTCCCGAATCTCAATGTCAAACTCTTGTAAGAGCAAAATCCACCGGATGAGGCGTGATTTAGCATCCTTTTTGGAAAAAAGATACTTCAATGCCGCGTGATCCGAGTAGATGATGACTTTCGATCCTAGAAGGTAGGATCGAAACTTATCCAAAGCAAACACGACTGCCAGCAGCTCCTTCTCAGTGGTCGAATAATTCAGCTGGGCGTCGTTCAGAGTTCGACTTGCATAGTAAATGACGTGGGGAAGTTTGTCAATGCGCTGCCCCAACACAGCTCCAACGGCGTAATCTGACGCGTCACACATGATCTCGAAAGGTGTACCCCAGCTCGGGGGCCGAATGATGGGTGTGGACGTCAGAATTGCCTTCAAGGCCCCAAATGCCTTCTTACAGTCCTCGTCAAAAATGAAAGGGGCCTCTTTCACCAACAGTTTGCACAAGGGCCGGGCGATCTTGCTGAAATCCTGGATGAATCGCCGATAGAATCCTGCATGGCCTAGAAAAGAGCGAACCTCTTTCACCGTCCGTGGGGGAGGAAGGTTGGATATCAGATCTACCTTCGCCTTGTCGACTTCGATCCCCCGACGAGAGATGACGTGCCCGAGCACGATTCCTTGTTGTACCATAAAATGGCACTTCTCCCAATTGAGCACTAGGTTCTTCTCTTTACACCTCTCCAAAACTAACGTGAGGTGGTGCAAACATTCCTCAAAAGATGACCCGAAAACCGAAAAGTCGTCCATGAAAACCTCCAAGAAACGCTCTACCATATCAGAAAAGATGCTGATCATGCACCGCTGAAAAGTAGCGGGTGCATTGCATAAGCCAAAGGGCATGCGTCGGTAAGCGAACGTTCCGAACGGACAAGTGAAGGTCGTCTTCTCTTGGTCTTCAGGGTCCACAGGGACCTGGTTATATCCAGAATAACCGTCCAAAAAGCAATAATACTCGTGCCCGGCCAACCGCTCCACCATTTGGTCAATGAATGGAAGAGGAAAGTGATCTTTCCTGGTGGCGGTGTTCAGCTTGCGGTAGTCAATGCAGACTCTCCATCCAGACTGTACTCGAGTTGGAACCAACTCGCCTTCCTTGTTCTGCACGACTGTAACTCCAGCTCGCTTGGGCACGACATGAATAGGGCTCACCCGTTTGCTGTCAGAGATGGGGTAGATGATGCCAGCATCTAACAACTTGATGACTTCTCCTCTGACGACTTCTTGCATGGTTGGGTTGAGCCTTCTCTGTGGCTCCCTCGATGGTTTGGTGTCTTCCTCCAAGTGTATCCTATGCATCACCACCGAGGGGCTGATTCCCTTAATGTCTTCAATGGTCCAGCCTATAGCTTCCTTATGCTCCCTCAAGACATCTAACAACCTCTCCTCTTGAGCGGTTTGAAGATCTGAAGCTATGATTACAGGCAAAGTCTCTGCTGGACCGAGGAACTTATACTTAAGATTGTCCGGTAGGGGCTTAAGTTCCTTCTTTGGAGGCTCAGGTACTGCTGCCTCCTCTTCCTTCTTGCTCTCCAGAGGAGCAAACTCCAAAACAGCATTCGCTTGCTCAAGTAGGACATCCAAGTCCAGATCCTCTCCAAATTGAGCAAGGCATGCTTCCAGGGGGTCTTGTATGCTTGATTCTTCAATGCTTTCCTCCAAGATTTCCTCTATCAAGCAGACATTGTTGACCTCATCGCACTCCCTCGGTTGTTTGCTGATGGTGAAAATGTTCAGCTCTACTGTCATGTTGCCGAATGAGATCTTCATTACCCCCGTTCTACAGTTGATCAGGGCGTTAGCCGTAGCTAAGAATGGTCGCCCTAGGATTACCGGTATCTGAACTCCAACGTTCTGTACCGGCTCGGTGTCTAGCACTATGAAGTCCACGGGGAAGTAAAATTTATCCACCTTAATCAAAACATCCTCCACTATTCCCCGTGGTATCTTTACTGACCGATCAGCCAATTGCAATGTCATCGAGGTGGGCTTCAATTCTCCTAATCCTAATTGCAGGTAAACTGAATAGGGTAGGAGATTGACGCTGGCTCCAAGGTCAAGCAGAGCCTTCTCAATGTGGCTGACTCCTATGGTGCAAGAGATGGTAGGACATCCAGGGTCCTTGTATTTGATGGGCAGCCGGTATTGGAGGATTGAGCTGACTTGCTCGGTCAGACAAACTTTCCTCGGGACATTGTTCCTCCGCTTGACGGTGATTAAGTCCTTCAAGAACTTGGCGTAAGACGGCACTTGCTGGATGGCATCCAAGAATGGAATGTTGATCTGCACTTGTTTGAATACCTCCCGAATGTCCTCGAATGTTCCTCCTTTCTTGGGCGCAAGAAGTCTATCAGGGTAAGGCGCCCTAGGTATAAACGGCCTAGGAGGAGGAGTCTCTATGGTCGGAGCTGATGTAGATGGCTCGGCATCTTTCTTCTCGATGCTCCTGCTTCCTTGTTCTCCTTGTGCAGCAGGGTTCTCTTCTGGTTGAACCACTTGGTTGTCCACTTGTTTCCCTGATCTAAGAGTGACAACGGCTTGCACATGCTCCTGCCCATGCACTGCATTTGATGATCCTCCCTCATGAAACTGCAACTTCGGGTTCGGCACAGGCTGACTAGGGAGCTTTCCCTTCTCTCTCTCCCCTAGGTGACTAGCAATTTGCCCGATCTGGGTCTCCATCTTGGCAATAGCTTGGGTGTTCACCATGGTAGCATTCTTCACGTCACTGATGGATTGGCCGGTAATCTGGATGAAGGCCTTAAGAGTGTCTTCCAACGATGATTGTGAAGAAGAGGCAGGGGCTTGAGTGGGGGACTGATATGATGGTGCTGGCTGGGCTGGACGGCTTTGATGGTGAACCGGCTGATGAAAACCAGGGGGGTATTGAGTATGAGATTGGTGAGGAGCTCCCCCTTGAGTCAAAGGCTGGTTCTGCTTCCAAGAAAAGTTAGGGTGGTTCCGCCACCCTGGATTGTACGATTCGGAGAAAGGTCCACTGGCTTGCTTTCGATAATCGTTGAAAGCGTTCACTTGCTCCATTGGTGATTCGACAAAAGTTGGCAATGATGGGCAAGTCTATGCCACGTGCAAGGGACTAGCACAGATGGAACAGCAGTCGACATGGAATGGGTTGGCAGCATTCATGGATTTGCTAACAACTAGGGCTTCGACCTTTTTGGTAAGGGCATCTATCTTCATTTTTAATTCTATATCCTCCTTAACCTCATAGATGCCTCCCTTTTTCTGAATGCGAGCAGCTCTATCTCGACAGCTAGAAAAATCCCACTGTTGGGAATTGTCGGATAACTGATCTAAGGTCCTATACGCTTCCTCTCCCGTTAAACTTAGAAATGCGCCTCCGTTCATCGACTCGATCATGCTACGATTGGATTGAGTTAATCCTTGATAGAAAAATTGCACCAGTCTCCATTTCTCGTATCCATGTGGAGGGCACTTGATCAGCATATCTTGAAATCTCTCCCAACTCTCAGAAAATTTCTCATCTTCTTCTTGAGTAAATGAGCTTATCTCTTTCCTACACTCATTGACTTTGGACATGGGGAAGAATTTGTTGTAGAACTTGTTGAGCAAGTTCTCCCAAGAAGTGATGGAACCAGGCATGTTTGAATCCAACCATGCTTTGGCCCTATCATGGAGTGAGAAAGGAAATAGCCTAAGATGCACAGACTCTTCAGAAAAATTTTGAAATTTGAAGGTGGCACAGATGTCCTTGAATTTCTTCACATGGCTATAAGGATTTTCGAGGTCCAAGCCATGGAATGCGGGTAGGAGTTGAATGACATGAGGCTTGAGGTCAAAATGAGTGGCATTGGTTGGGGGTAATACGATACATGAAGGAGAATTTGTTGCCACGGGTGCAAACAAATCCCTAAGTGTCCTAGTATGATCCACGTTTTCTCCCCGATTCCTCTCATTTTCATTTGCATGCATGTTATCTCCCATCTCAACAGAATTTCTAAGATTTCTCCTAAGAGTTCTTTCAATTTCGGGATCTAAAGATGTCAAGTCTAAGTTCAATGATCTTCTACCAAGCATACACCAAGCATACACAAATATTCAACCAAAAGACAAACAAACAAAAATAAAGAAAATAAGTTGCTAACAGGGGACAAAGTTCTCCAAAGTACAATCTAGGCTAATTCCCAGGTAGGTGAGGGGGGTCTCAATGGACACACTTAAATCCCAAGACCAATCCTTGCCAGAATTTACCTTGACATTGCCTTTAGATTGCTAAGTATCCTTACTAGCAAAATATTTTCTCTTTTTTTTATGACAAAGAAAAATAACACAACTAAGATAAATTGTAAAGACTAAAACAAATGCATACAATTTACACTAAGACAGCAGTAAGAGTAAAGATAAGAATACTTACAAGTTGGGACCAAAAAGAATTTTGGTAAAAATTTTCTGCTACTGATCTTATCCAGGAGCTGCCTTCTGAGTTGAGGTCGATCGATCGAATGTAATGGTCGATCGATCGAAAGTCGATCGATCGAACTTTATACTCGATCGATCGAATGTTCGAAATTTGCAGGGCCGGGAACAGAAACAGAAAATAGAAAAGAAAAATCTCTTCTCTTTTTTTTTTTTAGAACAGTATAAAACAAAATTGAGGATAATATAAAACACAAACTAAACAGAATTTGAACTAAGTTATAGTGAACTAAAAAGAAAATTTAAACAAACAGCAAAATACTTTTAAACAGAAACAAATTATGCACAAAAAATGAACAAAATGGACTAAAAAAAAGTACTGGAACAGTGATACTCACCTAGTTCCGAGCTGCTGCTGTGCAGAAAGTCGTTCGATCGAAGTATATTTCGATCGATCGAAAGTCGATCGATCGAAAATATTTTCGATCGATCGAATTAA
This sequence comes from Alnus rubra, assembly GCA_028654335.1. NCBI lineage: Eukaryota > Viridiplantae > Streptophyta > Magnoliopsida > Fagales > Betulaceae > Alnus > Alnus rubra. The sequence continues at coordinate 686,914 of JAJPGS010002449.1, read as the reverse complement.
ATTTCGATCGATCGATTCTTCAGGGCACCCAGTAAGTTGCAGAAGCTGCAGAACAGATCCGGGAAAAACAAAGAAAAGACTTAGAATGCAGAACAGAAGCTAAACAACAGTAAAAATGAAACAAAAATCTATCTAACTAGTAGAAAAACAAAATCAATCAAACAAAAACCAATTTTTGAACCGATTTCCCCGGCAACGGCGCCAAAAACTTGATGTGTTTTAAATAGTACTCGCAAGTGCACGAATCATTTTGCAATATAGTGTTATGCAAGTGCGAGGTCGATCCCACAGGGAAATGGTCAAATATTGGTACCTTGCTTAATCAACCTCATTTTAACCTAGTTCCAAAGGTTTGAGAATTGATTCAAGAACAAAAGACTAAATTAAAGAGATGTTATGGAATATGTAAATTAAAAGGAACTAAGGTTAAGGAATCCACCAAACCAAATACTACAACTCACACTCTTGGTTTCCACTTGAACACCCAAAGAACATTAAGCTTAGGGTGTTATTCAAGTTTCTTAACCATAAACCCAAGAACCATTAAATGAATCCAACACATTGACAAATCACAAAGAGTACCGATTCAAATCAAAACATCCAATGTATCATTCAATCACAATGGATATCATCATCCGAACCGATAAAACAATGTATTGGTCGGTTGAAACACATAAAATGTCCTCTAACCACCACTAATCACATTCATTGCAAAAGATGAAGCATTAAATGAATGGAACTTGAACAACTAAAATGATATATCATTAAATGTGCAAGTGGTACAGCAAGGTTGTGAGTGTCATCAATGGAAAGGTTTCATCCTCAACCCTAGTTGAGGTTACTAGCCTTCCATGACTAAAAACACCACAATAAAATGATGAACAACCATGGAAATGAAAGAAAAACTCTACAAAGAGAAAGTATTCTGAAAATAAACTACTGAATTACACTACAATAAGCACGAAATTAAAACTAACTACAGAGTTTCTGCTCTATCCTACTCTCTCTACCACTCTCTCTACTGGTCTATAACAAGGGGATGGCCATGGCTTTTATAGAAGGAAGCCATGGCAAGAAATGACTCTTCTACCCTTCCTCTGCAGCTAGAGACAACCCCAAACACGAAACCAGCGTGTTCTGCAGCGGAAATCAGAGGGAGGACTGCTTTTTGGCTTCTGATTGGGCTTTCTGGCGCGCTCTGCAAAAGCAGTTTCTGGGAAATTTCGATCGATCGACTTTTATTTCGATCGATCGACTTCGGGAAAATATTCGATCGATCGACTTGTCAGGGTCTCCGAATTTCCAGCTATCTTCTTATGAAATTTGCCATTCCTCTCTTATTGTCCTACAGAAACAGAAAACACAAAAACTAACCAAAACATTAGAAAATAACAAGGCTAAAGGTCTAACTAGTGCAATTCAAGGGGTCCAAATACACAATATTTGGCACTCATCAGAGGACTTTAATCATCTTTTTCCCTCATCAGTGTCATGAATCTCTTACCAAACCGGACTTATCATGGGACTTAAACTTCTTCTTATTCATTCATTCATTCTTTAGGACTTAAACCTTCAATTCTTCTTATTAACAGGTTCATATCTCATGACAATATAATATGCAATGCCAATTATATTACATGCCATTCAATATCACAACATAACCAATATCATCGTAAAATCAAACAAACCAACATCACCACATAATCAAACAAATCAATATCACCACCTAATCAAACAAACCACATTCCTAGTAAGTATTCTAGAAAACACTTACCTACACATATGCCTAAACAATTGCATACCATCAAATAAACTTATATATATATCATCATATTAAAGAACTAAGTATCATGCTTAGTGAGTGGAATACTCACAGTTCTTTCTTTGCTTCAGAAAAGTGTTCACACAAATATTAACTGCAATATAATTTAATACCAATAATAGTGAATTAGTACAATCCACTAATAAACTCATACTAACACTATTTTCATTTTTTACCTTTATTTTAATCTTATAAAATCTTGGCAGAATAACAACATTAGTATTAGTATTGCCTTAAAATACTTTTAGAATGTTGGGCGGCATAACGGCATACTTATGGATAATTCCTATTATACCCTTTATTAAAATTGGCAGAACAACGACGCTTTTACAACTAATGCTGAAAAAACCTTACAAAGCTTTTGATAGCGTAATAGAACATTTTTGGAATACCCAATTAAATTTGGGCATCATAATGGTGTATTTAGTAAATAAGTGATAAACTTTTGAACATAAACACATAATGAACATAATCAAGCTTAAACAAATGAAATCAAAACCTAAACCATAAAATCAATGAAACTAATGATTGGAAGTGAAAAATGAAATTGACTTCTAAAATAAAAGGCAAGTGTCTGTACAAAGTGTTAACAAAAATTAATCAATGCGGAAAGTAAATAACACAAGGATTTTTGTTAACGAAGTGGAAATTCAAGATGAGAAAAACCACTTCGGGGCAGCCAAACCCAGGATATCCACTATTCAGAAGACAAGACTAGATACAAGATAGTAACACTCACATACCCCTGATGCAGTGGTCGTACCTTGCTCTCTAATGTGTAGCCCAACACGAACGCCTCCCAACCAGGTCTCCTACCTGAAGGGGTCTTCAATGGAATCCTTTACCTTAGGGCCGACCCCTAAGATAGACTTCAGTTGTAGCGCAACAACAGCACACTTGCAATGGCTTGAAAGAGAACAAATCAGCTCCAATAATCTCACAAAATACTCTCTAAAGCTCTAGTGGAATTCAATACTGAATTCTTGCAGTTCTCAATGCCCAGGGGACTCTATTTATAGGCTGAGGTTCAAATGGGCGACTGCTATGAAATATACTGGTGCCGTCCGGACGGTGGACATGGGCCGTCCGGATGGACAGCTGTGCGACCAGAATTTCTTAGATTTTCGCTAAAAATCTTCCTTGTTTGAGAGCCGCGTCCGGACGGTGAGGCACTGTCGTCCAGACGGTCTCACGTCCGCTGCAAGTAATTTCCATACAAGGCTTCGCGCATCCGGGCCATGGGGGATGGCCGTCCGGACGGTTAATCTTCAACACAAAATTTACATATCTGATAAGCGCGCGTTTGGACCATGAAAAGCAGGTGTCCGGACGGTTGAAGTTGAATACGCAATTTCCATATATGTTGCACGCGCGTCCAGACCATGCTAACAAATGTTCGGACGGTTGTATTTAAATTGCGATTCTTGCCTTATGAATGAGCGCGTCCGGACGGGAATCCATGTCATCCGGACGGTTGCATCAATCTTCCCTTATTTGAACTTGGAAAGAAAATCTGAAGCTGATCGATCACTGGACGTCGTTCGGACCGGCTGCTCAGACGTCCGGACGGATGCAAGCTGGAACAGAAGCTTCTTGATACAGTGGAGGGTCCGGACGGTATGGCACGTCGTCCTGACGGATGGAACACTGGACAGATGAGCGTCCGGACGGGATGACACGTCGTCCGGACTGCTGGCAAGGATCCGACTTTTATGACTTGCAGAATCTTCTCAAACACTTCTGAATAGCGGAATCCCTGTTAAACATCATCTTTACATACAAGTGATTTTGTTCAAACAGAATGAGGCCAATTACAACCTAACAAACTCCCCCTTTGGCCATTCTGGGACAAAAATCACTTGACCGGTTTGGAAATACATTCCCGGTCCAAAAATAAAAATTACTCCCTCTAACAGTCTCAGAAGGACCTGGGTAAACAGAGTAATATAAGTCCAAAAGTTTTTACAAACAAAAAGAAGGGACGAAAAAGAAAACATCAAGCTGAACTGTAGAAAGAAGAGCAGCATGGTTAGGTCCTTCACAAGTACAATAGCACACGCATGTATACTTGTCTTGAGAAAATAGTCACAAAGCATGTCAAAATTATGCAAACATATAGTCGATAGACAAGGATAAGATAGGCAAAGATTCCCCTGCAAACAAAGTAATGAGAATAGCGTTCTCAGCTCATGCAATGTGTGGGTGTGTGAAGACTTTGCCCATAAGGTATGACTTTCAATATAGCAACCAGATGTCTTAGACAAGAGAGAAAATAAGTGGAAGATAAGCCAAAAGTCAAACCTTATAACTTGCTAGGGCCTAGTCACCCTCATCTGATACATTCCCCCTAAGGTGCAGCACACAATTTGTTTTACTTGTACCATGAAGGACAAGGTAAATTTTTACTTGCACGTAGAGGGCAAGGCATAATGCAAATTCAGTACGTAAACAATGATTATACAAAGAAAGAACAGACATCATATGTTTCACTGCTTGATCCTTATGGTGCTGCAACCTAGAAAGAGTGCCAGAGTTTTTAGGCTCTAGGTTCAACTAGCATAAGGTCAATTTGGACATCTTATCAAAAACTTCTTCTCTTATCCAGAATCTCTAGAAACAAAGAGTCAGAGAAGGAAAGATGTACCTTTAGGGGAGTCTTTGGACAGTGCACATTTTCATCGCATGAGGAAAGAAACTATCAATCATTACAGGTGAGCAGAAAAACTTTGCATATGTTAGACTTATGTTCTCAACCATATGAAAGAATAATTCATCAATGCATAGTGAACTAATAACCAAAAGAAAATACATGAGATAGCTGACATACCTTAGAAGGGACCAACCTGCTACAAAACTCCAATTTTTTTTATTTTTTTTATTTTTTTATTTTATTTTTATTTTTTACAACAACAACATCATGCTATCAAAGGATAAGACAAAAATCCTAGCATGGAAGCGCATGTCTAGGACATGGCACAAACACCAATGGCTTTTCAGAGGGACTCAAACCTTCTACCATCTAGAGGTTTGGTAAGAATATCAGCCAATTGGTTGTCAGTGGGGATGAAAGAGAGAGAGAGAGAGACTACCTCGGATTCCACAAGATCACGTAAGAAGTGATGCCTGATATCGATGTGCTTGGTCCGAGAGTGCTGAACTGGATTCTTGGAGATGTTAATAGCACTAGTATTATCACAATTGATAATCATAGTATCTTGAGAGAATCCGTAGTCACCTAGTAGTGTCTTCATCCACAATAATTGCGTGCAACAGCTGCCCGCAGCAATATATTCAGCCTCAACAGTGGAAAGAGATATAGAGGCTTGTTTCTTGCTCATCCAAGCTACAAGGTTGTTTCCCACATAGAAACATCCTCCCGAGGTGCTCTTTCTATCATCAGCATTTCCAACCCAGTCTGCATCAGAGTATCCTGCAACAACAAAATTTGTTTCTCTAGAATACCAAATGCCATAGAGAAGGGTATCATTGACATACCTGATGATACGCTTGACTGCAGTGAGATGAGATTCCTTCGGATTTGCTTGAAAGCGAGCACAAACTCCCACACTGAAGGCAATGTCTGGTCGGCTGGCAGTAAGATACAGGAGACTCCCTATCATACTCCTGCAGAGGGATGGATCAACGGATTTTCCTGCAAGATCACTACTAAACTTGACACTGGTGCTCATGGGAGTTTGGGCACGACTCTTTCCATCCAAACCAAACCGTTTGACCAGATCCTTAGCATACTTGGACTGAGAAATGAAGATTCCCTCAGCAGTTTGCTTGACTTAAAGACCAAGAAAGTAGTTCAGCTCACCAATCATGCTCATCTCAAATTCCTGCTTCATTTCTTCAGAAATCTCATGGGCAAGAGAGTCTAAGGTAGCTCCAAAAATGATGACATCCACATAGATCTGAGCAATGAGTTTGTGAGTACCTTGATTTTGAATGAACAAGGTTCGATCAGCTTGTCCCCTTGTGAATCCCTTAGCCAGGAGATAAGTGGTGAGGCGCTCATACCATGCCTGAGGAGCCTTCTTAAGCCCATATAAAGCCTTTTTCAGCTTGTACAGATGATGGGGATGATGAGGATCTTGAAAACCCTTCAGCTGTTCTACATAAACTTCTTCTTGAAGAACACCGTTCAGAAATGCACTATTTACATCCATCTGATACAGCTTGAAACGAAGATGGCAAGCAATGGAGAGAAGAATTCTAATGGACTCTAACCTGGCAACTAGGGGAAAGGTTTCATCAAAGTCTACTCCCTCTATCTAAGTATATCCTTGTGCAACAAGACGGGCTTTATTCCGAATCACAGTACCATGCTCGTCTGTTTTATTCTTGAAAATCCACTTGGTACCAATGATATTCTGTTCTGCAGGACGAGGAACCAAGGTCCGACATCATTTCTGGTGAATTGATGGAGCTCATCATGCATTGCAGACACCCAGCCTTCATCCTGTAGGGCTTCATCAACTTTCTTGGGTTCTATCTGAGCAAGGTAGCAGCTGTAGGAGACTTGATTAGCTACTTCACTGGTCGGCTGAATGACTCTGCTTCTTAGCCTACGCCCTTCATCTATTGTTCCAAGAAGCTGCTGAGGAGGATGATTGTGCTTCACCCATGATCGCTTAGGAGGATTAGCAGGAGTATCCTCATCTTCGGAAGTAGTGGGAGCGGTATCCGAGGACTTAATAATATCAGTTGGAGCTGGATCAACTAAATCGAGTTGATTTTCCTCTTTGCTTCTTGGTCTCTCAACTTCTTCATCATCAATAACCACATTTATAGATTCCATCACAGTCTCTATCCTTTTATTGAAGACCCTGTAGGCACGACTGTTTGTGGAGTACCCCAAGAATATACCTTCGTCACTCTTGGAATCAAACTTCCCAAGATTCTCCCTGTCACGAAGGATATAGCATTTACTTCCAAAAGTTTTGAAGTACTTTACCGTGGGTTTTTTACCTCGCCAAATTTCATAGGGAGTCTTGTTTGTTTCAGGCCTCAGGTAGACTCTGTTGATAATATGGCATGCAGAGTTTACTGCTTCTCCCCAGAAGTGTTGAGCAAGATTCCTTGAGTGGATCATCACACGAGCCATCTCCTGAATAACCCTATTCTTTCTTTCAACAACTCCATTTTGCTGAGGAGTGATAGGAGAAGAAAATTCCTGCTTGATTCCATATGAGAGACAGAATTCTTCGAACTTGGAATTTTTGAATTCTCTTCCATGATCACTGCGGATTCTCATAATCTGGCAGTTTTGCTCAACCTGAATCTTCTTGAATAAATGCTGAGCTGCCTCAAAAGCATCAGATTTTTCCCAAAGAGGAATAGCCCAAGTATATCGAGAGAAATTATCCACAATAACCAGAATATATCTTTTCCCACCTAGACTAGCAGTTCTAGTGGGACCCATGAGATCCATGTGCAGCAATTCTAAATTTCTGGAAGTTTGAATACCTGAGGTCTTCTTATGGGCTGCTCGAGTTTGTTTCCCCAGTTGGCAAGAACCACAGATTCCTTTCCCAGTCTTCTCCATTTTGGGCAAATCTTTAACAATGTCTTTGCCTGCAATTTTTAACATATCGGAGAAATTTAGATGTCCTAACCTTCGATGCCACAGTTCACTGTCATCTACGGTTGCTTTATTGCAGAAGATCTGAGGATCTGTAGTGAGACCAAGAAGACCATAGCAGTTGTCAGTAGTTCTTTCACCCCCAGAAGCCATTTGCCACTACTGTCAAATATGTTACATTCCTTCTTGGATAATTGCACCACCAAATCATTGTCACAAAATTGGCTGATGCTGAGGAGATTTTCCTTGAGCCCTTCTACATAAAAAGCTTCCTGAGATGTTCCGAGGCCTGGAATGTCGATGATTCCTTTTCCAATGACTTTGGATTGGCTCCCATCTCCATAGGTGATCCGTCCACCTTTGCCCATCTGAACTTCTTTTAGTAAGGTCTTGTCACCTATCATGTGTTTAGAACAACCACTATCCAAATACCACAAACAAGTATCATGAATTTTTAGTGCAGCATGAGAAACTAAAAACAGATTATCTTCCTTTTTGACCCAGACTTGTTTGGAAGCTTTCTTATGAGTATTGACCAGGACAAATCTTTGCTAATTAGGGGTGCGGTATGCTAACTTCTCACTAATGAGCTTAACTTGATCACTTAACATTTTAACTTGTTCTTCAAAGCCTGGTTCATCTTTTCTAGGGACAAGAGTTTTGTTCCAAGGTTTTTGAGACCTAATCTGGAAACAATTTAGGCGAATATGACCAGTAATACCACAATGGTGACATCTAGGTATACACTGATTTGTCCCTTTATCCCCACAAATAGATTGAGTATGATTATGAGACATGATAGGCTTAATGAACATGGTTCTATGAACAGACATATCATGAGAAATAGAAGCAACTTTATCCATACTCAAATTAGACATGATAGAAGTAAAAAATAACACTCAAGAAATGAATCTAACCAGAGTGTACCAAGCTCTGATACCAATTGAAAAATGAAATTGACTTCTAAAATAAAAGGCAAGTGTGTGCACAAAGTGCTAACAAAAATTAATCAATGCAGAAAGTAAATAACACAAGGATTTTTGTTAACGAAGTGGAAACTCAAGATGAGAAAAACCATTCCGGGGCAGCCAAACCCAGGATATCCACTATTCAGAAGACAAGACTAGATACAAGATAGTAACACTCACATACCCCTGATGCAGTGGTCATACCTTGCTCTCTAACGTGTAACCCAACACAAACGCCTTCCAACCAGGTCTCCTACCTGAAGGGGTCTTCAATGGAATCCTTTACCTTAGGGCCTATCCCTAAGATAGACTTCAGTTGTAGCGCAACAACAGCACACTTGCAATGGCTTGAGAGAGAACAAATCAGCTCCAATAATCCCACAAAATACTATCTAAGCTCTAGTGGAATTCAATACCGAATTCTTGCAGTTCTCAATGCCCAAGGGCCTCTATTTATAGGCTGAGGTTCAAATGGGCGATTGCTATGAAATATACGGGTGCCGTCCGGACGGTGGACAAGGGTCGTCCGGACGGACAACTGTACGACCAGAATTTTTGAGATGTTCGCTGAAAATCTTTCCTGTTTGAGAGCCGCATCCGGACGGTGAGGCACTATCGTCTGGACGGTCGCACGTCCGCTGCAAGTAATTTCCATATAAGGCTTCGCTCGTTCGGACCATGGGGGATGGCCGTCCGGATGGTTAATCTTCAACACGCAATTTCCATATCTGATAAGCGCGCGTCCGGACCATGAGAGGCAGGCGTCCGGACGGTTGAAGTTGAATATGCAATTTCCATATTTGTTGCACGCGCGTCCGGACAATGCTGATAAATGTCCGGACGGTTGTATTTAAATTGCAATTCTTAACTTATGAATGAGCGCGTCCGGACAGGAATCCATGTCGTCCGAACGGTTGCATCAATCTTCCCTTATTTGAACTTGGAAAGAAAATCTAAAGCTTACTGGACGTCGTCCAGACGGGCTGCTGAGACGTCCGGACGGATGCAAGCTGGAACAGAAGCTTCTCGATACAATGGAGGGTCTGGACGGATGATGCTTGGTCTATCGGGCGTCCAGAAGGTATGGCACATCATCCGGACAGATGGAACAGTGGACAGACGAGCGTCCGGACGGGATGACACGTCGTCCGGACGGCTGGCAGGGAACCGACTTTTCTGACTTGCAGAATCTTTTGAAACACTTCTGAATAGCGGAATCCTTGTTAAACATCATCTTTACATACAAATGATTTTGTCCAAGCAGAATGAGGCCAATTACAACCTAACAGGAAGCTTTCCAAAATACTTCCTAGCACGCACTCCAAGCCTTGGACCACACAAATCTCACACTTTTTTCTCTCTTGGTCGTGGGTGTGTGTGTGAAGCTTGATGGATTTTTGCATCCTTCCACTTTAGTTCTATTTATAAGAGAATGAATGGCTAGAATCAAGTAGACACATTTTGATCTAATGGATGGGGGTTAAAGCATTTTGGCCTTATTCTCCAAGGCACATGGGTTTCATCATTACTTAGGTAAATAACATCTACATGCATTTGCATTCCTTATGAATTTACATTTCATGTGTATTTGTGTTCTAATTTACATTCCTTTGTATTTGCATTTGCATTTTGATTAAGGCAATGAGATTAAGCCATCTCTCCCTGACACATGATGGCCAGCCAAGTTGGAGAATTTCCCACAAAATATCCTAAAATCTAATCATCACAAACATCAAATAACATCTAATACAATCATAGCAAATTCCATTCTAACTAAATTTGGCATTTGTCTTTACTAAGAACTGAAACTGAGTTACAAATAGGACTAATTGGTTACCGAATATCACAAAGGAATGCTTACTCATGGCTGGCTTTAAATGAGAATAAATCATCAAAGCAAGTAATGATGATTTTTCTATAATATCTCTTATCTTAGTAACCTTATCCTTTAGTTAGGTAATTTTATCCTTAGATATTTACTTAACCTTATAGTAACTATTAAACTATCATATAAGACAATAATGGACACTTGTCAACTCAGGAAAGCATCAGAAAATCAATAGGGTGACGTGGTGGTGACATGGCAGAATCTTGGGCCGCTACACATGTATGCTATCCAGTCCAGGGGCAGTAGGTTCACGGACAGTTTCAGCAAGCCTAAAAAAATTTGATTTCTATGAAACTTTATAGGTAGATAGAGGACTACAAGATGAGCGTTCTGGCTTTTGAATCGACCAAAATGGAGTTCGTTTGAGCCTATTTTTGTTATTCCAAAGTTTAAGGTCCGTTTGAACTTTTATTTAACTGAAACTATAAACGCTTCTTAATTAATGAATATTTATTTTCATAAATATTCATAAATATTCTTTTGCCTTATTATTAGGTCTTAAAATATAATTTAAGACATTATATTTTATGTGTTAAAATATGGGGCGCTACAATAAGGATGAACTCTTTTTGCACCAGGTAGTGACGCCAGTGCTTCAAAGACTGTACAATGGCGTAGAAGTCCAAATCATAGGTGGAATAGTTCTTCTTTGACCAGGACAACTTCTCACTAAAAAAAGCGATCAGACACCCCTATTGGCTTAGGACACCACTAATACCAACGCCAGATGCATCCCAGTTGACTTTGAAAATCTTCTCGAAGTCTGGCAGAGTGAGAATAGGTGCTTTTGTCATTTTCTACTTCACCAATTGAAAACTTGTATCAGCTTCTTCAGTTCATTGGAAAGTCCGACCCTTTAAGTACTCTGTGATTGGTTCAATCAATGTACTGAAATTTCGGATGAACCGTCGGTAGAATGACGCCAATCCGTGAAAACTTTGGACATCATGTATACTCTTGGGTGTTGCCCACTCTAGAATTGCTGTCACCTTAGATTGATTTGCCTAAATACCATCAGTAGACACAACAAAACCAAGAAAAGTAACACAGGTAGTAAGAAATGAACACTTCTTCCAATTGACATATAAACACTCTTTTCATAGTGTTTCAAAAACCTCTATGAGATATTCTAGGTTCGTCTCATGCGAGGGGCTACAAATGAGGATATCATCAAAGTGCACAACAACAAACTTTCCCATGTAAGGCCGCAACACTTGATTCATGAACCACGTGAACGTGCTAGGTGCGTTGGATAGCCCAAAAGGCATGACCATCCACTCGTACAACCCATGATGCGTTTTGAATGTCGTTTTCCATTCATCTCCAAGCCTAATTCTGATCTGGTGATACTCGCTCGTAAGGTCAATTTTGGAAAAAAAAACCTGCTAACTGATCCAACATGCCGTCTAAATGGGAAATCAAGAATCTATACTTCATTGTGATTCAATTGATGGCTCTGCTATCAACACACATGCGCCACGATCCATCCTTCTTCAGAACTAAGAGAGCGGGAACTGCACATGGACTCTTGCTCTCTCGAATGTAACCTCTTTTCAGCAAATCTGTCACTTGGCGTTGCAACTCTTTAGATTCCTTCAGATTGAGGCGATAAGCTGGTCGATTTGGCAAGCTTGACCCTGGCACAAAGTCGATGTGGTTCTGTATATCTCTCGTGGGTGGCAAACCAAGGGGTGGTTCTTCTGGCATCAAATCAGCAAACTCAGCCAACACCTCTCGTAACTCCACTAACACGTCATCATCTATTCTGGAACCCTTTTCACATGTCATAAAGGCGTACATAACGCTCTCTTCTTCTATTTTCTCCAGGAATCGAGACATTGACAAGAGATTAATGCCCTTCTCAGTCATTGGTATAGGGATGACTCCTTCTCGTTGAGGTGCTAACACCACTTTCTTTCCCTTGATGCTAAAAGTATAGGTATTTCACCGCTCGTCATGGACGACACCTTTATCATACTGCCAAGGCCTGCAAAATATTTCTTTCCAATTGAAAAAGAAACCAAACACCTCTTATCTATTGTTGCCTCACTTCCTTTTTTCAACCAGGACAATTTGTATTGTTTTGGATGGCGATCAATCTTCAACTGAAGCTTCTTAATTGCATCCTCTGACACCACATTCTTGCAACTACCACTATCAATAAAAACCTTGCAAACATGTTCCGCGAATAAAAAAAATATTGGTTCTTAACCAATCTTCTTCGTAGTCATTTTTTGGAGCAAGCTAGTTTTTTCTTACAATAAAAGTCTCGTGCCCATCTCCGTACAAAATCGCCTCGTCATTGCTATCATCAAAAACAGGATCTCCGATGTTGACTTCTTCTACTGTTTCATCATCAATTAAGAGATTCTTAGCCGTTCTGCTTGCAGGCTTTCGACAATCGAACGCTCGATGACCGGGCTCTCCACATCTGAAACAGCGAATGTTGGAGTTGGAACTCTAGCCTTGCATACATTGAGGATTAGGATGATGTTCTTACAGACAGACTCCTCGTGTATTCTAATCTCCTCTTGGTGTAGATCTAGTATTGCTTCTGGTTTGCTATTTTTCTACAGTCAAGGCACACTAGTAGGCTTCAGAAACCGTCCAGAGGAAGTGGAGACTAAGGACGTCTTGTAGGGACTGCCTTAAACCGCCCAAATATCGCGCCACCAACTGCTCCTCGGTCTCTGACAAGTCGTTTCAAGCAACCAATTGGTAGAACTCTTTGGTGTAATCATCAACAGATTTCGCACCTTGTCTCAGAATATGAAGTCGTTGAAACAACATCTGCGTGGATCCAAAGGGTAAAAGTGCCCCTTCATCTTCTTCTTGATTTTCTCCCAATTACATATCTTTGGCTTGCCTTGTCTATCCCGTGATTGCTTCAATTGCTCCCACCAAGTGCATGCATGCATGACCCTTTAGCTCGATGGCGAAAAGCTTCACCTTCATGCGATCCGGAACTTCCTTATAATCAAAGATCCGCTCTACTTCCTGTAGCCAATCAATGAAGCCTTCAGCTTGTAGAGTGCCAGAAAATTCTTGAAGCACAACTTTGAAGCCTAAGTCTCCATATCTGTGTTCCTGACCACATTGTTCCCGACCCAGAACAGGATTATGATATAGGTTCTCAAAGCTGGAATCCGAATTGCGATCATCACTCTCGGGATCCCTTTCCAAGTTTTGCCCTGCTAGACGCTAGGTTAACTCTGCAACCTACCTCTGCAAGTCTTAAATCGTCATGTCTTGTACATCACTTTTATGGTAGGGGACATCCTCATTCGGAACCTGTCCATGCCGACCATGACCACAACCACCAACCATGAAAGTTGATGAAAAGTTCACCTCAAGAAGACGTTTAAGCTCTGATACCAACTAATGGCGAGCAGAACTAAGATTGTTCTAATAGCGTATGATAGCAGTAGAAACTATGAATTGAAGACTTAAATTTTAATTAATACTTTAAAACTTGATTGAAAAATAACAAAGACTAGACGACTTTATATAGGCACTACAAAAAAAACTGTAATCAGTTCATCACTAATTCCCATTTAGTGGCATGTCTAAGTTGCCACGCCACTAATTAGTGGCGTGGCAAATTTGTCCATGCCACTAACTTTAGTGGCGCGGCTATAACACCTACGCCACTAATTTAGTGGTGTGGCTATAACTGCCATGCCCCTAAATTAGTGGCGTGTGTATTATACAGCCACGCCACTAATTGTGGCGTGGAAAAGAAGAAATAATAATCAGACCCATGCGATTTCGTTCATCTAGAAGCAATTGGAATTCCTCCCCAACAAAAACTGCTCTACAGACCCATGCCTCCCATGCGATTGATCAGACCCATAACATTTCTTCCTTGACTTTTTCCAATCCTCCCCAACAAAAATTGCTCTAAATTTGTACAACTACAACACATCAGCCATATCCTCCTGATCAATTCATCAATGGCCGGAGCTCTTCTCCGCCTTCCTATCTTGCTTCATTTTTCTTCCTTCTTTACCAAAACATTTCTTCCATAAAACAAAAATCAAACCCATTCTATTGAAACACATAAAATTACCCATTTGACTAAAGCACTTTAGAAAAGGAGAACCCAAACACATATAATATATAATAAAAAAAACGATGACAAAAAAGAAGAAAGGAAGACAAGAAAAAAGAAAGGAAGAAAGGGGTACCTGTGTAGGGGAGAAGAGAGAAGATAGAAGGAGAAAAGGGGGTGGGGGGAAACGAAGATAAATAGGGGGTGAGTGGGAGTAGGGGGAAAAAGAAAAAATTAGTGGTGTGCTGAATTTACCACGCCACTAATTTAGTGGCGTGGTAGTATCAACACGCCACTAAATAGTGGCGTGTTAGTATCAACACACCACTAATTTGTGAGGTGGCATATTGAGCATGCTACTAAATTATTTAGTGACATTTTATAAAATGAAACCTTACTAATTGGTGGCGTGTCATAAAGTGGGTTACTGTAGCCACGTCACTAAATTGTTAATTTTTTGTAGTTTGGCTAGGTACCTCCTAATTTAACAAGGAAAAGAAAAAGAAATCCTAATTGGAAAAGAAATACATAATCCTAATGGAAAAGAAAAAACCCAATCTTTATTTGAAAAGGAAAACTAAAACACACATGCATAAAATAGAAAACTCAATCCTTATTTGAAAATGAAAACTAAAGCATACATGCATAAAATAAATCCACTCTAAAGTCAATCTTCTCCTGCATTAGATATCATATTTTAAATTGCATGCAATCGTCATCGAAGGTTCATTATGGTTCTATTGAATGATGGATGGTAGCATTAGACATTCATTTCTCGAAGAAACCCTAAAATTTTTAAAGGCTTTTAACCACCTTTTGTGGAAATCCTTTTTTTTTTTCTTCTAATTAAATAAGGAAAATGGTTACAAGGGAGGATTTGCCCCATTCCTGATCCTGAAGGAAGAAAGAACAGGAGATCCTATAGGAATGCTATCAAACACAAGGTGGGTGGCGGCCCATTTAGCTAAAACATGTGCCTGAAAATTCGCACTTCTAGAGACCTTCATAGCTTTCAAGCTACGAAAGGAAGAGAGATCAAGTCGAATATCTGAAATTAAAGGAGCAAATTAAGTGCCAAGAAGAAAAAAGATAAGGCTGATTCACAACTAAAATCACTAGTGTTAGTTTTATTGGCCTCATTCTGTGTATGGACAAAAACACTTGTATGTAAAAGATGTTGTAAACAGGGATTCCACTATTCAGAGTGATGAAGAATTCAAGTTCCCTGTCAGCCGTCTGGACGCCCATCTGTCCACTGTTCCATCCGTCCGGACGACGTGTCAGCCCGTCCCGACGCCAGACAGACCAGCATCATCCGTCCGGACGACGTATCTTTCCGTCCGGACCCTACACTGTATCGAGAAGCTTCTGTTCCAACTTGCATCCATCCGGACCTCTCAACAGCCCGTCCGGACGTCTATCAGTGATCGATCAGCTTCAAATTCTTTCCAAGTTCAGATATGGGAAGATTGATACACCGTCCGGATGACGTGGTTTCCTGTCCGGACGCACTCATACATAAGGCAAGAATTGCAATTCAAATATCACCGTCCGGACGTCAATCAGCCTTGGTCCGGAAGCGCGTGCAACTAAGATGGAAATTGCCAATTCGACTTCAACCGTCCGAAAGCCTGCCCTTCATGGTCCGGACGCGCGCATAACTGATATGGAAATTGCGTGTTGAAGTTCAGCCGTCCGGACGTTCTTCCCCCTTGGTCCGGACGCCTGAAGCCTTATATGGAAATTACTTGCAGCGGACGTGCAATCGTCTGGACGTCAGTGTCTCACCGTTCGGACGCGGCTCTTAAACAGGAAAGATTTTCAGTAAAATTTTTGAAAAATCCTGTCGCACAGTTGTCGGTCCGGACGGCTCAGGTTCACCGTCCGGACGACGTCCGTACATATTACAGCAGTCGCCCATTCTGCACCTCAGCCTATAAATAGAGGCCCCTGGGCATTGATAACTGCAAGAATTCAGTATTGAATTCCGCTAGAGCTCAGAGAAGTTCAAGATCCCTCTGAAGCCATTACAAGTGTGCTGCGCTACATCTGAAGTCTATCTTAGGGGTTGGCCCTAAGGTAAAGGATTCCATTGAAGATCCCTTCAGGTAGGAGACCTGGTTGGGAAGCGTTCGTGTTGGGTTATACGTTAGAGAGCAAGGTACGACCACTGCATCGGGTTAATGTGAGTGTTACTATCTTGTATCTAGCTTTGTCTTCTAAATAGTGGAATTCCTGGGTTTGGCTGCCCCGGAGTGGTTTTTCTCTTGATTGAGTTTCGTGTTGGGTTATACGTCAGAGAGAAAAGTACGACCACTGCATCGGGTTAATGTGAGTGTTACTATCTTGTATCTAGCTTTGTCTTCTGAATAGTGGAATTCCTGGGTTTGGCTGCCCCGGAGTGGTTTTTCCCTTGATTGATTGAGTTTCCATTTCGTCAACAAAAATCTGTGTCTTTTATTTTCCGCTGTGCTTAATTTTTTGTTGACACTTGTGCACACACTTTATTTTTTAGAAGTCAATTTCAATTTTCAATTGGTATCAGAGCAGGCACACTCCGTTGAAAGGATTTATTTCC
The DNA here is from genome assembly GCA_028654335.1 of Alnus rubra. Classification (NCBI taxonomy): domain Eukaryota; kingdom Viridiplantae; phylum Streptophyta; class Magnoliopsida; order Fagales; family Betulaceae; genus Alnus; species Alnus rubra. The sequence continues at coordinate 670,020 of JAJPGS010002449.1, read as the reverse complement.
TGAGTGTGATCCTCATCTCTTGTGACTTCTATTTCTTTGATTACACCTTTTATCATGGATTTCTCTCAGTTATCTGAAAAAAAATCATGATATTGAGCTCTCTAAAGTTTTTGCTAAAATAGATAAAATTGTTTCTCCAAAAGAGCTCAAAAAGGTGAAGCAAGAAAAATAGTCTTTGATTGTTCAGTTATCTGAATCACATGCTTTGATTGACTCTTTGAGATCTGAGAATACCATGCTATTTAACATTATTGATACACTTGAGAATAAATTAAAAGAATCTAAGGATCTCTTGAAAAAATTCTCAAGTGATAATTTGAAAAGCATGCTTTGTATTCATTCAGATATTTCTAACAAGCCTGCTTCAATTGTTGATGATATGAGTACTTCTACTTCACATGCTTCTGATTCTGAAATAGATTCTATTGATATTAAACCTGTGATAGTAGATACAACTTGTTTAGAAAATTCTTGCTTAACTAATCATGTGATGCCAAAATCCAAAGATACAGGTACACAAGCTCATGGTAAGTTTGTCCCTACTTGTCATAATTGTGGGAAGATTGGTCATATTAGGCCAAATTGTTATTTGTTGAAATCCCACAGACCTTGGATTAAGCAGGATGCTCTGAGGAAAAGTGAAGTTGAAGATTCTTCCTCAGCAAAATATGTCCCTCCGCATCGGAGACATATAAAAGGTAAGGGCAATGTTATTTGTAAGAATGCTAACTATAATTCTGCAGAGAATGTCAAGAAGCATTCAAGCAAAAGAAGCTTGCCCACCTGCCATCACTGCAGAATCACCGGTCACATCCGACTCAAGTGTCCACAGCTCCAGTCTCAAAAGCCAAAGAAGCTGCCAATAAGAGCTACATCAGGCATTCTACCTCCTACGACACTTCAGGCTTCACGGCATCAGCAGCAGTTTGTTCCTGCCTATCAGAGTGACAAATCAAAGAAGAACAAACCAAGGCGCTACAAGAGGAAGCCGCAGAAGCCCACTAGCAACCATGGATATGAAGGGTTGCTGAGCCTGATGCAAGATATGCTAAGGAGTATGGCCAATATGGACATGACCCGCAATCCATCTCCACGGGTTAAACAGGTATGGGTCAAGAAGGATGAGACCATTCACCCCATGAGGGGGAATGAACGTACCTAGCAGGAGAAGATGTTCATGCTTAGGATTCGGTTCCTAATCCTAAGGCATCAGGTTTGATTGCTTGCACTTTTACTTGTTATATTTGTGTGCTTACTATTCAATCGAGGAAACAGTTTGTTGTGCCCCCTATTCTCTTGAGAGAGCATTGCAGGTACTTGTTGGGGAAGACAGAAAAAGCAGGTCGAACGACTGTTTTTCTGTATTGGCATCATCAGGTTTGATCTTGCCTTGCATATGATGTCTTTTCCATATTGCATTTTTTTTTAAGTTAAAAAAAAAAAAAAAAATTGGGGAGAATTTGCAGGATATTTTTTCTCTTGGCATATCAGATAATTGCATGTATTTTCTCATGATATCTCAATTCTTTGGGTATTAATTTACTTTGTTGCCCAGATAATCAACCCTAGAGGGGGGGTGAATAGGGTTGATGGCAAACTTTTCTTTTAATAAAAATTATACTGAATTAAGAATTTAGAACAATATAAAATGCAGTATAATGCAAACAATATAAATATTGGAACAATAATAAAGAGATAGAGAGAGAGATTCAAACTCAGCGATTTATCGTGGTTCGGTTCACCTGACCTACGTCCACTCCCCAAGCACACCACTTGAGATTTCAATCCACTAAACCAAACTCCTTGCAGGTGGAGTTAAAACCTTTACACTTCAAGAGTACACTACTCTTCTTCACAAGGTGGAAAATCTCCTTCACACCTCACAAGGGTCACACCAACCCTCTTGATACAATAGATTGTGGATCGGATTTGAGATTTCTCTCACAATGACAATTCTCCTTTTTGAGAAGGATATACAAATAAAGCTTTTACAACAATATCTCTCTCACTAGAACTCTTGTATGAATTGAACTTGAATGGCTCAAATGAACTTGAATATATGAAATGAAAGAATGCTTTGAGCTCTAAGCTTGTTTGTTTCTCACTTGATTGAATGATATAAAAATGAGAACCAAGGTCATGTATTTATAGATCTAGCAAGAATATGATCGTTGGAGAGTATTTGAATTTTGCTAGCTAATTTTCCAAGTTGCAATCACATTTTCAAAGTCAGAAATTATTGCTAGCTAACTTTTCAAATTTGCAACCAGATTTTCAAAGTCAGAAATTGTTGCTAGCTAACTTTTCAAAGTTGCAACCAGATTTTCAAAGTCAGAAATTGTTGCTAGCTAACTTTTCAAATTTGCAACCAGATTTTCAAAGTCAGAAATTGTTAGCTAATTTTCCAAAGATGAAATCTGATTTTCAAAGACAAGAATTATTGTTAGCTAATTTTCCAAAGATGAAATCTGATTTTCAAAGACAAGAATTATTGTTAGCTAATTTTCCAAAGATGAAATCTGATTTTCAAAGACAAGGATTATTATTAGCTAATTTTCCAAAAATGAAATCAGATTTTAAAAAACTCATGTATGCAATGTATGAAGGGTCCTAAGGTCGTTCTAGAGTAAGGAGCCTTAGAAGTTCAATCATATAGGAGCTTTACAAGAATACCCTAATAAAATACGGATTCTTCAATCTTGAGTTCTTCAGTGCTTAAGGGCTTCTTGCTTTGAATTCCAAATGCCTTTGATTCTTTTTGGTCCTTTGAGAATGTGTGCTCGAATGTTTCTTGCAACTATCATACTTGAAGTAAATACATTAGAGCAACAAGATATAATTTGTTATCATCAAAATATTTGCAATATAATCAGATTGACGCCATAGGGCTAACATACTTTGCTTAGATATAATTGAGAGTTTCTGATTATAATTTGCCAAGTGTTTTCCTGTATATGCAAAAATTGGATAGCTTCTTTTCTCATGCGATGGAAAATGTGCACTATCCATGACTCCCCTAAAAGTACATCTTTCCTTCTCTGACTTTTTGTTTCTAGAAATTCTGGATAAGAGAAGATGCTTTTGATAAGATGGCCAAATTGACCACATGCTAGTTGAACCTAGAACCTAAAAACTCTGAAATTCCCTATAGATTGCAGCACCATAAGAATCAAGCAGTAAATCATATGAATTATGCACTTTAAATTGTATATTCACTGCTTATGTGCTGAATTTGCTATATGCCTTGCCCTCTACGTGCAAGTAAAAAATTTACTTTGTCCTTCATGGTACAAGTAAAACAATTAGGTGCTGCATCTCAGGGAGAGTGTGTCAGATGAGGGTGGCTAGGCCCTAGTAAGTTATAAGGTTTGACTTTTGGTTAATCTGTCATAGATTTTCTCTCTTGTCTAGAAAATCTGGTTGCCCTTTGTCATTTCTGTGATAGTCATACCTTGTGGGTTAAGTCTTCACACACACACGGATTGCATGAGTTGAGCTGGCTATTTGAATTTTCTATGTCCAGAAAAATGTTTGTGCTGATTGAACTCTCAACTCTCTTTTATATCTCTGCTTAGTTTTGAGATGCTCCCTGATTGTGTTATCAGTGGATTATACATGCGTGTTCTGAAGCTAACTTTTGGAAAAAATATTTTTCTGCAAATTTTTCTCCAATTTCAGATTTTCAGTGTGAAGCATCTTGACAGACCTATTCTTATGTCCGGACGAGCGCAGTCTTGCCGTATGCTGTTCTAGTAGTAGCCTTCTGGATGACTTCATGACATGTCTGGACAGGATCTGTACAGCTTTAAGACTTGCGTCTCTTTCTCTGCCATACACACATCTTTACATTTTTATCATGGCATGTTGTGTGTTTTTCTCGTGGATTTCTCCCGAGATTTTGGCATTTTTTGCACATCTCTTCTCATCCCATGATCTTCATTGTGTCTTCCGTTATTCTTTTAAGTCTTTGTGCTTTTAGAATATTGGAATATTTGTTGGGATATTTTCTTGAGATAGTGTGCATGAAAATCCTTCTCTGTCTGTGTGTTGGGCTGATCTTGATATATTTATGCCTTATGAGTAGCTGCATTGCTTATATTTCTCTTTGGCATCCATTTGACAACCGTCTTAAATACCGCATTATTTTTCGAACTAACAAGATCTAATGGTATTTTTGGAGATATTTCTGGTTGGTTTTGATTCAGGAATATGACATCCAGCGGCTCCCAGCACAGTGTTTGACAGATGGATCATTTGGAAAACTGACTGTTGTTGAAGTTGGATGTTCAAATTCCAAAGGTCTCAGGATTAAGATGAGCTTTACCCCCTAGCTCATGCAGAGCCTTCCGTAGCATTACCTCAGATCTTCATCAGTTTAAGGTTCAGTGGTGACTCTCCTCATTTATCTTGCAGACCAGTTACTTAGAGGATGTCAATCTGCGGATAAACCAGGGTCAGGCTTTACAAAATCAAGAGATTGAAGATTTTTCAGTCCATGGTTCCCGGCTTCCGGAGCTAGAAGTCGAAGTAGTACAAATCCAGCTTTTACGGATTTCTCTCCGTTACTTGATTTTAGTGGAACATAAGGATTTGGTACTTGGAGGATTTATGTTCCTCTCTTTTGAGCCACTTACAGAATTTTCTCTATTTTCCTATTGTTTTGGATTTTAGAAGGTTTTTTGTTTGTGGATTTTATTACTCTGTTTTACCCTTTGTCCCTTTGTGACAAAAAATGGGAGTAATTTTTGATTTGGACAGGGAATGTATTTCCAAACCGGTCAAGTGTTTTTTGTCCCAGAATGGCCAAAGGGGGAGTTTGTTAGTTTTATTGGCCTCATTCTATGTATGGACAAAAACACTTGTATGTAAAAGATGCTGTAAACAGGGATTCCACTATTCAGAGTGATGAAGAATTCAAGTTCCCTATTAGCCGTCCGGACGATCGAGCCATCCCGTCCGGACGCCCAACTGTCAACTGTTCCATCCATCCGGACGACGTATCATACCGTCTGGACGCCAGACAGACCAGCATCATCCGTCCGGACCCTACACTGTATCGAGAAGCTTCTGTTCCAGCTTGCATCCGTCCGGACCTCTCAGCAGCCCGTCCGGACGTCCATCAGTGATCGATCAGCTTCAGATTCTTTCCAAGTTCAGATATGGGAAGATTGATACACCGTCCGGACGATGTGGTTTCCCGTCCGGACGCACTCATACATAAGGCAAGAATTGCAATTCAAATATCACCATCCGGACGTCAGTCAGCCTTGGTCCAGACGCGCGTGCAACTAAGATGGAAATTGCCGATTCGACTTCAACCGTCCGGACGCCTGCCCTTCATGGTCCGGACGTGCGCATAACTGATATGGAAATTGCGTGTTAAAGTTCAGCCGTCCGGACGCGCGAAGCCTTATATGGAAATTACTTGCAGCGGACGTGCAACCATCCGGACGTTAGTGTCTCACCGTCCGGACGCGGCTCTGAAACATAAAAAGATTTTCAGCGAAATTTTCAGAAAATCCTGTCGCACAGTTGTCCGTCTGGATGGCTCAGGTTCACCATCCGGACGGTGCCCGTACATATTACAGCAGTCAGCCATTCTGCACCTTAGCCTATTAATAGAGGCCCCTGGGCATTGAGAACTACAAGAATTCGGTATTGAATTCCGCAAGAGCTCAGAGAAGTTCAAGATCCCTCTGAAGCCATTACAAGTGTGCTGTGCTACATCTGAAGTTTATTTTAGGGGTTGGCCCTAAGGTAAAGGATTTCATTGAAGACCCCTTTAGGTAGGAGATCTGGTTGGGAAGCGTTCGTGTTTGGTTACACGTCAGAGAGCAAGGTACGACCACTGCATCGGGTTAATGTGAGTGTTACTATCTTGTATCTAGCTTTGTCTTCTGAAAAGTGGAATTCCCGTGTTTGGCTGCCCTGGAGTGGTTTTTCTCTTGATTGAGTTTCCATTTCGTCAACAAAAATTTGTGTGTCTGTTATTTTCCGTTGTGCTTAATATTTTGTTGACACTTGTGCACACACTTTATTTTTTAGAAGTCAATTTCAATTTTCAACTAGCAGAGCATCCCCTTCAAGCATAAACTCACCAAAACCCATAGAAGCAGCGAGCCTAGTTGCAAGAAGAGCAGCGGAAGCTTCACCTTTTAGGACATTAGATGTGTTTATATCTTAAGAGAATTTTTCATACTTAATAACTTTTAAAATATTTAAAAGTGCTCGTGAGTTGTAAATCGGTAATTATTTCAAACTTAGCCCCTTCCGTCAGTCTTGACCGTTATGTTGGATGGAAAATCAAATTTGACCAAAACATTCTGAAAGTACCTTTATTTTGATCATTGAAAAATCGAAATTACCCTTTCTCTTTTTCTACTAATTAATAAATAAAAATGGTAATTTTTGTTTTTCAATGGTCAAAATAAAGGTATTTTTGAAATATTTTGGTCAAATTTGATTTTTCATCCAACATAACGATCAAGACTAACGGCAGGGGTTAAATAATAACAGATTGACAGTTTGAAGGGCTAAATCATGACCTTTCTCAGTTCGTGTTGCTTCAAAAAAAATGACTGTTAGTTTATATGAGCTAAATAATATTTTACGTTAGAACAAACAGAGCCTAAGTAATTAGCTTGTATACTTTGATCCTATTTAACTATATATAGCTTAGCATAAATGAAACCCATCTAAATTTTGTGAAATTTAAAAATATGATCTATTAGAGATTAGAAACATTCCAAATTGTTTCGTCCAAAACCAATTTGAGTATGTACCAAAAACTAGGCTTGGCAATTTTCGACACGACCCGCGAACTCGGCGCGAACACGACACGAAAAATTTGGGTTTGGGTTTAGCATTATCGGGTTTGAGTCATAATTGGGTTGACCCAATTATGACCCGGTTTTAATCGTGTTTCGCGGGTCAACCTGTGGGTTGACCCGGGAACACGATTATGACACGGTTGGTTGACCCGCGAACACGACTATGACACGGTTACTTAAAAAAAGAAAAAAAGAAAGAAAGAGTGATTCGCGAACGGAGAATTGGAGAAGTGAGAAGCAAAAGAGCAAAGACTAAGAACCCTAGCCGCAGACCCGCTGACCTCCACGCCGGCACGCCCTTCGGCCTTCATCACTTTCAGCCTCTGTCTCTCTCATTTCTACGGCTCTGCCTTCACTCTTTAGTCTTCAGTTAAACTTGGCCCCTTCTCGCCGTAGACGTCGTAGATCTGACGCTTCTGAGGGTCGCTGGATGCTGAGCATGTCGTAGGCCTCGGAGATCTGCTTAATCTTGGCCTCCGCCTCCCTCTTGCTCGTCGGGTTCTTGTCCAGATGCCCACTTCATTGCCAGCCTCTTGTACGCCTTCTTCAGATCGTCCTCGCTCGCGTTCCGGTTCACCTTCAGTATGTTGTAGTAGTCTGTAGTCCACTCCCATCTCTACTTTTCTCCCTTTGATTCTCTCAAACTCTCACAAATCTGTGAGTGTTCTGATTGTTCAAAGTTCGGTGGCTTCAGCAGTTTCGTTTAGCCGCCAGCCGGTCAGCCCTTCACAGTTCGGTAATCGTGTTTATCGGATCGTGTTCGGGTTACCTGATTATTAATCGGGTCGTGTTCGGGTCACGGGTTCCAACCCGATTAATAATAGGGTCGGGTTCGTGTTGAACCCGTTTGCATAATCGAGTAGGTCGGGTTGACATGAACCCGAATTGCCAAGCCTACCAAAAACCAATGAATGGTCAAAGTTCTATGAGGAATGCTAGAGCATCTTCTGGTGTTTTCCTGGTGTACATCTAGAATGGTATATATATAATTTTTTTGATTAAAAAATTGCATTTATGCCATCTAAAAGGACATAGATGCAATTTTTTTAATTACATCTATACCATTTTAGATGTATACCAGGAGAACACCAGGAAATGCTCTAGCATTCATCAAGTTCATTTGTTAATTGCCATGCAACTTAATTAAAAAAAAAAAAAAAAGGAGTAAAAAAAAATTGCCACGCAACTTGGGTTCTCGAATTGTCTCCTTATCTAATTTTAATGGTGGGAATCTTTTCAGTCTTGACGTTGGAACAGTCTCCTCGCGCTTATAAGTAGTAGCTTTAAACACCCAGAAGGTTCATCATGTCGAGAATGAAGTCTGTTTGCTCATCTGTGTTTCCATTTCTCTTCGCTCTCCTTTTCTCATTTTTATGGGCAACTTCGGCTCACACACACGAAAGCTTTGTTCAGTGCCTGACCCTTCGTTCTGAAAACTCCACCTCAATTTCTAAACTCATTTACACCCCAGCCAACTCCTCATATTCCTCTGTCTTGCAATTCTCCCTACAAAACCCCAGATTCTCAACACCTGCCACCCCAAAACCTCTAGTCATTCTTACACCATTGCATGTCTCCCACATCCAAGCAGCCATTAACTGTTCCCTGCAACATAGCATGCAAATAAGAGTTCGAAGCGGCGGTCACGATTATGAGGGTCTTTCTTATGTTTCAGATGTGCCGTTTGTCATAATTGATCTAATTAATCTTCGATCAATCAGTGTTCATGCAGAGAATAGCACGGCGTGGGTTCAAGCTGGTGCAACTATCGGGGAAGTTTATTATAGGATTGCCGAGAAAAGTAGAACTCTTGGCTTTCCGGCAGGACTTTGCACGACTATGGGCGTTGGTGGACACTTCAGCGGGGGAGGGTACGGCACATTGTTGCGCAAATATGGCCTTGCTGCTGATAATATTATTGACGCGCAATTGATTGATGTTAAGGGTAGAATCCTTGACAGAGAATCCATGGGAGAGGATCTGTTTTGGGCCATTCGAGGAGGAGGAGGGGCCAGCTTTGGAATCATTCTTGCATGGAAAATCAAGTTAGTTCATGTTCCATCAACTGTGACTGTTTTCACAATTAATCGGAACTTGGAACAAAACGCGACCAAGATTGTTCACCGGTGGCAATATGTTGCAGCCAAGCTTCACGAAGACTTATTCATTCGCGTCATCTTAACAAGTGTCTATTCCAGCCAGGAAGGGAAGAGGACCATCCAAGCTTCATTCAATTCCTTGTACCTTGGAGGGATAGGTAAGCTCCTTCCAATGATGCAAGAGAGCTTCCTTGAGCTGGGTTTGATGAGAGAAGACTGTATTGAAATGAGTTGGATTGAATCTACCCTCTACATTTATGGATTCCCAATTGGCAAATCCTTGGATGTTTTGCTAGACAGGACTTCTCTCACAAGACCCCGTTTTAAAGGAAAATCTGACTATGTCCAGGAACCTATTCCCGAAGTTGGGTTGGAAGGGATCTGGAAGAGGTTTCACGAGAAAGAGGCAGAGTCAGCTTTATTGATCCTGACTCCTTATGGTGGCAGAATGAGTGAAATCTCCGAATCTGCAATTCCTTTCCCACATAGAGCTGGTAATATCTATAAAATCCAACACTTCGTGTACTGGGAAGAAGAACAAACTGAGGCATCCGAAAGGCATATAAGTTGGATCAGAAGGCTTTACGCTTACATGGCTCCCTACGTTTCGAAATCTCCAAGAGCTGCATATGTCAATTATAGGGACGTTGACATTGGAACAAATAATAACAAAGGCAACACAAGCTATAAACGGGCGAGCATATGGGGTACTAAATATTTCAAGAGCAACTTTGAGAGGTTAGTGCATGTGAAGACTATGGTTGATCCTGCTAATTTCTTTAAGAATGAACAAAGCATCCCGCCTTTTTCATCTCGGTGGAAGAAGACAGGCGATTAGAGGTATTCAGATAGAAAAATTTAGAATCGATCGGATTCATGAACAAGGCCGTTTTCGTTTTTTAGTTTTCTCTTCTACTATAAGCATATATAAATAAATGCTCCTTGGATATTATGTGAATTGCAAAATATAGATTGGGCTTCGTAGCCATGAACCTTCATGTATATTCTAAAGTATTTACGTAACTAGTTTGCCAACAAACTGAAACTTAATTAGTCGTCCCTCCACAATTCATATGAATGTGTTCATTCATAATGGGCAGCTACTATGTCAAAAATATAATGCGGAACGTCCTCCATATGGAATCTAAAATATATATATATATATATATATGAGCTAAAAATAAATCACAACGGTTCTTTTAAAGCCGTTGTGAAATTAGTTGACGGTTTGGGACGAACCATCTGTAAATGTAAATTTGTAGATGGATTGGCTCAAACCGTCTGGAAAGGTAAATTTCCATACAATTTGATTCTAAACCGTCTCAAAAAATGTTGCGTTTTGCCACGTGGCTACAGTAACCGTTACTGTAGCCACGTGGCCATGTAGCCATGTGTGAAAATAGACCACGTCGCTAAGTTATTCAAGGACATGGCTAGTGTACCACGTGGCCACATGTCACAGAGCCATTTGGTCACATGGCCACGTGTCCCCCACGTGGCCACATGACCATGTGCCATTTGACCACGTCGCCAGATGGCCACGTGTCCTATATCCACGTGGCTAAATGGTGACGTGGGCACAGTAGCACGTGGCTAATTTTTTAATTAAAAAAAAAATTAAATGCCACGTGGCAAACCACGATATGCCATAATCCAACATGTGGCGTTTTTTGCGACCGGCATGTTGCATGCGGCACATCGAAAATATATTGAATAAATAATATATTTTTTTACCAGAAGTTAGTTACCAAATGATGTGTACTTTACATATAAAATAAATATTTTAAAAAATAAATACAACTTTTAATTAATACTATGTACATATTTTGGTATATTCTATGGTTTAAACCCTAACCATAGTTTAGTATTTATATAGCACATATATGTACAGTTAGGGTTTGCATTTGTGTATTATATATATATATATATATACACACACATTAAAAAAGATATTTGTTTTCATTAATACTATATACATAATTAATAGTATATTGATGAGTGCCAAAAATTGTATATTTGGACCCCTTAATTCACATTTGCTAAACATTTAGCTTTGTTATTTTTTAATGTTTTTGGTTAGTTTTTGTATTTTGGTATTTTGCAGATCATGGAGAGAAAACGGTAGTTTTAAAGTGAAAAAAATGCAAATTTTGGAAGTCAAAATCGGATTGGATTAAATTTCAGGTTCTGCACAAGTCATAGTATTTTGACCATAACTTTAAGCTCTAGTATCGGATTGAAGTGAAATTAGTGGTGTTGGAAAGCTAATTCAAAATGATACAAATAATTGTGAAATAGAATTTTCTTAATTCGAGTTTCTGATATGTCATAAATGTCCCGCAATATAAGAACGCGAATTTCCTTGTTCCTGGCTGCTGCAGACACTCCAAACCCTAGCATTCATTTCTCTTATTAGGGTTTTTGAGGGGTAGAGACGCCATTTTGAAAATATGGCCATAAACCCCAGCGTTCTTTTCTCCTATTAGGGTTTAGAAGGTAGATGTGTCTTTTTGTAGAAATTGGGTTTAACCTAATTTTCTACTATAAATACCCCATGCTATGCACCACTTAGAACAAGAATCCAACATTGTACATAGCAGCAGCTGGGTTCTTTGGCTTCTATTCTTTGTAAGTTTTTATTTTTATGTTCTTAATAGAGTTTAGTATTTTCTTCTTAGTGATGAGTAGTTAATTCTTTTTAACTAAGGTTGAGGATGAAACCTCACCTTTGAAGAACAACTATATTTTTATGAAAGTTTATACTATCCGATTTTATTGGGTTTAATATTTCCAATGTTCTACTTCTTTTCAATTATTGAGATGAATTTTTGGATATCTTTTGTGATTTCCGGATACATGTGATGATTTGAGATAAGTCTCATTTAATTGATTGCTTGGATTTCTTATTTATCAAAACATTGGATATTCATTGTATTTCATTCTAAGGATACATTTGATGATTCGGTTTAAACTGGATATCTTTTGTAATTTGTGCAAAAAACGGATTCAGTGAATGATTTAATGAATTTTTGAAGCATAGTAGAATATACAAAAGATTTGTACGGTGAGAACTTCGGATATGTATTAACGAACATGAGAATATATTGTTGTGATTTGGTGGGTGTGGATTCTAAAACCTTAGTACATTTTCTTACATAACCCCAAAATTTGGAACTAGTTTAAGATAAAATTAGTTTATATAGAAATTAATTTTTACAACGCAATTCCCTGTGGATTCGACCTCGCACTTGTACATACTCTATATTGCAAACGATTTGTGCGCTTGCGAGTATTAAAATTTGCACATCATATATATATGCATAATGTATATATACTATTAATTATTAAAGCACTAACCCTAGTTTAGTGTTATATATAGTATATATACGTAGGGCTAGGGTTTAGGGTTGTGTACTACACATATAAATTATATACTTTTAAACATAAAATAATTTCCAATATATTAATAATATATACATAAACCGAAGTTGTGCTTGTCTAGTACACATAAGAAAGTGAATGCACAAGTTCCAGAGGATAATCTGCAGAAAAGCCAACCTCGTCAAATAGAACATGGTAATGTGTTGGCCTTGTGGTCCTAATCAATCCAGCCTCTATCATGTGATCCAATTCAATGTTCAAAACTTGGTCGAATTGTGACTCGATCGCACACTCCAACCCCTTAAGCGTTATTTGTCACAACCTCAAACCCCATTGACCAATTTTGCAATTTTGTCAAATTTTTATTGCCTTACAAATTGAGGCAAAAATGGAACTGTCAAATTGTTTGATCAGGACAATCTCTTGATCCATTGTGTGATCCATATGATTGAAAGTTAATTTCACGATAGCATAAACAAACTTCACCGAATCACCTTCTAATAAACACATCGGGAGTACCCCCACATTTAAGTACAGAAGTGTCCACTTGAATGACTCAAAGTGGACCACGGCTGAACGCCAACCATTGTGTAGTTACGTGACAACCAAATACGTTTCCAATATTCAAACAAAGACTTTCGCTGCATGACTACTCATTTAGCCAACCTGCTGACCTATGGTGTGAATAGGCATGGTGAGAAGTAGGAGCAAAACCCATTGGGCTGCCTTGAAACTCAGGTTAGGGTGCTACACAATTGTTGAAGCCGTATCGATTCATAATAGGCAACTCGGATTCATAAGTATACATCGGTCTTGTGTGGTTCAACTACTCTAGTTGGGGTGCATACAGCTACATTGCTCTTCAATGTATTCATTATGTAAGACAGGTCAGCTGCTGGACCTGGATGGCCGTAAGTAGATGGAATTGATCCCATCCGCCCATAACAAGGATCATGACCTACTAGATAATTACTTCTTCGCAGATCAGGATCATGTTGCCCATAAAGTCGAACATGTGACCTTATTTTTGTGTTCCTCGTGAGCTCATCTCCTCCCTCGGTGATATTGTCTGTAACTGAGACTATCAAAGTTGTCTGTAATGCGGCTTGTCAGCCGTTCCTCTAGGTCCTTAGCCCTATAGTTAGAACCCGGACTAACACAAGTTAACTGTCTATTGGTCCCACTTGAGTAAGGCTCCTTGCTGAGCCTGTTGTACTTTCTGCCCATCTCATCGTACAGGCTGGCCTGGCTCCCATCATAAGCTGCTACAAAAAGCTGATGGCCATCCTCACCAATCTCAGCTTGTGAGTGCATCTCACGAAATTTGGTAATGTGTTGGCCTTGTGGTCCCGATCATTCCAGCATGAGCACAAAGATAGAAATTCGCATGCCTCTATCATTTGATCCAGTTCAATGTTCAAAACTTGGTTGAATTGTGACTCGCTGACTCCATCCTTGAATATAATGATCTGATCAGTACCGGTGTTTCCTATTCCGGCCTGAACTCTTATAGAAAATAATTAAAAGCTCCCTAATTAAAAGGGGCCTTCATCTTCAGTTTCAAACACACGCATAAGACATTAAACGAACAAGTTCCTGTAGATCATCTGCAGAAAAGCCAGCCTTGTCAAATAGAACATGATAATGTGTTGGCCTTGTGGTCCCGATTTGTAAAGGCCAAGAAAATAAATAGGGGATTTAGTAATTAATAAATTGTATTTATAAATAGATGGAATTAATAATTAGATTCTAAGTGATATTTATATTATTGAAATTAAATAAGTCTAGGATAAATAATAGAAATGGAATAATAATAATAATGGACCCTAGGGAACAATTAAATAAGTGTATGGGTAGGGAATAATTAAAGTAAATATGGGGTTGAATATTAATTGATAAAAGAAAGAAATAAAATTAGATGGGGTCCTACTGTAATTAATAGTAGTTTGGGGCTTTAAATAAAAGGAAATCCCCCTTGCCACGTGTTGTTACCTAATTGGCTGATGAGGATTTCATCATCCTCTCCCAGCCACTCACATCGCGCCATGTGTCCTCACCCTATCCCTTTCCTTTTCTTTCTTTCTCTCCCTCTCTCCTCAACGCACGCACACTCTCTTCTTTGTTTCTTTGTTTCTTTTTCTTCTCCTCTCTTCCCCTTCCTTCCCCGCACAGAAGCTCACCTCTTCTCTTTCCCTTCCCTTTCTTCTTCTCTTCGTCTCACCCCATCGCACACACGCACACCCAAAATGAAGAAAAACAATGAGACCGAGTGAGAGTTGCAGCGATGGAAGGAGCTACCGAGACCGAATTCGAGTGAGAGATGAAATAGATGGTGGAACAAAAGGAGAGTTCCAGCCTAGAGAGATTTTTGAGGTAAATCTATAACCTTTTATTATGATTTTCATAATACCCATGGAGTATAGAGCTAGATAATAGTGTGGATTACTATGACTTTTGTTAGATGCGAATTTAGGTTAATTTTGGGGGAAAATACCGAATGGACATTGGGCAATTTCTGGAGTTAGTGATTGTTGGGTATTTTGATATAAACAATGTTTTGTTTGATAGATAATTTTGAGGGTCTATAAACAATGTTTTGTTTGATAGATAATTGATATATATTTTATTGTGTGGATGGATTTATATGCAGAAAAGGACTAAGGAACTACACCAAGGAGAGTAAGTATGGATGTACTTACTGAGGAATGATTCTATGTTTCATTAAGATTGTGTGGTGTGTGTTCATTGCATGTGGTTGTTCATGCATTGCATGTTGTGTTCAATTAATATAACGGCTGATGAGATAGCCATCAACAAGCTGATGTAGTAGCAAGTGGAAGGAAGGCTAATCAGTGGATCCAGGGGGTTCACAGTGACCCAGGGGTGTCCGAAGTTCTAATATATAACTAATGCTGGGACCGGTAGGATTCCAGTGCAAACAGGTAAGACTTTAAGTATGAGGTAAAGGACATGAACGGGTTCAGATAACCTAGAAGAAGAGGTCTGAATAAAGATGATCATAAAACACCAAACTAAATGGTTACTACGATGCATATTCATACAACCCTTACATTTGCATTCTTTATGAACTGTTTTAGATTGATGGTAACTTAGAAATGAAAGTAGATGACTCACTTGTTTGTCTATGCAAATATGATAATGCCATATTTGCATAGTTACTGATGCAGATCTGGAGAATGAAGGCATGGATGCATATGTCAGTTTTGATGGTTTTTAAGACCATCAACGAACTATTCTGTGCTAGTTTAGAAATTACTAGTTGTGCTTTTGTGTGATTTGTTTTATGGCATGTAAATATGTATAACGATGTCATGTTTGGCATGTTTTAAGTTATATGCTTATGTGCCGTCTGTGGCACTAATTTTGATGCACCTAGTGTGCAAATGGCATGTAAGATAAACCTAAGTAACTTTTAATAAATGTACCGAGGTATTTTAGTCAGCTTTAACATGTTATGCTATGAATTCCTAAGACTTTAGAAAAAAATATATTCCACTGTGAGAGTTTATCTCTGACGTAGTAATGTCACGTGGAAATCAGAGGTTTCTGCTTATGAATTTACAGGCTCAAATTCGGGGTGTTACAAGATTGACTATATGTGTCGGAATTACCCATACCTATTGGTTTGTGACTTTATTGTGATATCGGGATGTAGGGGCTAATTATTGTTGAGGTTTATTGTTAATGAGGTGCTTTCTTTGGAATCGATTGGGAGTTGGATTTGTGGATTGGTTGACTAGCATGTTGATGTTGGAATTTTGGTAGTGTTAGTTGGTGTTCAATATGCTAGAATGTATTGTTGATTTGATATTGGTAATATGACTAATAGTGGAATTGATCTTTATTATAGGTTTTGATGTGTAGTTGGTTAATGATGGCTAATATGTTCTCCATGATATGCTTATGATGTTGGATATTTTAGGTGTTGATGAAGTTGAATTGATTTGGCGGCGGGTTGTTAATTAATAGTTGAATTCCTCATTTTAGTGTTATTGGTATGGTGACTATGAGATTGTATTAGGTTGAGGTTGTAAGTAATATAGTTCTAATTGATGTGAGTTTTAAAGAGTACTCGCAAGCGCACGAATCGTTTACAATATAGTGTGTGCAAGTGCGAGGTCGAATCCACAGGGAAATGGTCAAAAATAAGTGTCTTGCTCAATCAACCTCATTCTAACCTAGTTCCAAGAGTTTGAGGGTTAAACATGCACCAAAAATGCTAAGTTAAAGAAGAAGAAATGAAGTATTTAAAAAGGGACTAAAGCTAAGGAATTCACCAAACCAAATCCAACAACTCACACTCTTGGTTTCCACTTGAACACCCAAAGAATATTAAGCTTAGGGTGTCATTCAAGTTTCTCAACCATAACCCTTAGAACCATTAAACGAATCCAACTCAAAGATAAATCACAATGAGTACCCATTTGAAATCAAATCATCCATTGTATCCATTCAAAGAATAAATCACAATGGATATCATCTTTCAAACCGATAAAACAATGTATCCATTGGTTGAAACACATTAAATGTCCTATGTCTACCACCAACCACATTCATTGCAAAAGATAAAGCATTAAATGAATGGAACTTGAACAACATAATGATATAGCATTAAATGTGCAAGGAGGACTACAAGAGTGTGAGTGTCATCAATGGAGAGGTTTCATCCTCAACCTTAGTTGAGAGTTCTAGCCTCCGATGACTAAGAACACCACAAAAACTTGAAGAGCAAACATGAAAATTGAAGAAAAGCTTTACAAAGACAAATGTCTAAAGAAAAGAGCTACTGAAATAAACTACAAAATGCACGAAATTAAACCTAGCTATTGCTCTCCGAACTCTCCTCAACAAGGAGGCATGGCTATGGCTTTATAGAAGGAAATTAGGGTTAGAAACCCATGTAAAATGACTCCTCTAACCCCCTCTAGGGTTCCTCTCTTGCTAGAGACAACCAAGGTCATGAAACTAGCGTGTTCTACTACGAAAATCAGAGGGAGAACTGCTTTTTGTCATGGAGAAGCTCCTGATTGGGCGTTCTGGCGCGCTTCTGCAACAGCCAGTTCTGGGAAAAATCGATCGATCGACTTCGGGAAAAATTTGATCGATCGACTTTTGAGTTCGATCGATCGACATTTTTGGGACTTCCGAATTTCCAAGCATTTCCACATGAAAATTTTCCATTCCTCTCTTATTGACCTATAAAACACAAAAACTAACAAAAATATCAGAAAATAGCAAGGCTAAAGGTCTAACTAACGTAAATCAATGGGTCCAAATATACAATATTTGGTACTCATCAAATACCCCCAAACTTACATTTTGCTAGTCCCTTAGGAAAACAAAATGAAAAACAAAATCAAAGCATGAAACATAAATCCTCTTTCGTGGGAGAAACGATTGAATTTAGCATATGCAACAAGTCTTTTAAACCCCTAGGACTCCCTAGTGGACGATTGAAGTCTCGTGAGGGTTTGCCAGAAATGATACCCATAAACATTGAAATGTTGTATTATCAATTGAGCAAAAATCCACATTCAAACACATGATTCACACATCATGAGCATGTTTAACAAAATGAATATCACATCATCATGTTATCAAAAATCGATCGACTCATAGTTGGAAAATTGAGACAGCACATGTTCAAAAGTGTAAGGTGTTAATAACATGGAATCATGAGGTTTCAATTTTTCTCAAAGCATGTGTATCCAAAAACTTACAGAAGTTCCATCAGATGAATATAACCAAGGCTTAAATGGGCAATTACTTTTATTCATTATTTTTGTGTCGGCTGTGCAATGCTTGACTCCCTTAAGCTTTCTAATTGACCCATGTAACGAGTGTTGGGCCAGTGACTCCCAAACCAGATGGTTTTAGGCACTAGATGTAAAAACATCCCTAGGGGCTTAATTACTCAAGTCAAAAAGGCTACGAAGTCAAACTAGCCAAATAAACAACCAACCTAAAATTCTCATCTTTTTACACGAACACCCAATGCTTAGTGAGGCAAGGAGCCCGGTTACTCAATGAGAACTCAAATTGGTGATATTATTCTAAGGCTTTTTTTTTTTTTTTTTTTATTTTTTGATAATAAGCCAAGGTTTCATCAACAGGTCATCCTACAAGTCTCAAGACACACATTTTCAAATCAAATTTCATGCCTCACAGATCCTATGCTACAGTGCTTGTGATAAATGATTTAAACATGTCAAGTCTCTATAATGCAACAGATTTCAGATTTTAATGACATGCAAAATTCAACATGTTAGACAACTAATGATATGCACACCATAGTAAAATGTAACCATGCCCAACTAACAATAAGGTTTTTTTTTTTTTTTTTTTGAACTTAACAAAATATCAAACAAAAACAATCAATGATAATAGACAAAAATGTCTACCCACCCCCAAACTAAAAGAACACATTGTCCCCAATGTGACTAGAGATACAATACCGAAATGGTGATGCGAGTTGGGCACACTGCAAGAGAAGGCTCCCTCAAACTTGAATGGTAGACACTGTCCTGAAAATCAAAACTAAAACAAACGAAACAACATCAAGTGATAAGGAAAAATAATGCGGGTTGCCTCCCACAGGCGCTAAGTTTTCAGTCTTCAGCCAGACTCTCTATCCTGACGACAATCACTACGAGTAACTCGGATCCTCCAAAAGGGTCGTCTCAACCTCCGGGCTCTACAACTCCAAAAATGGCTTCAGTCTTTGCCCATTCACCTTGAAATTACTGCCATTCTTTGGATCCTCAATCTCAATGGTCCCATAAGAAAGTACTGAACGAACAATGAATGGGCCTGTCCATCGAGATCGGAGCTTCCCTGGAAACAGATGCAGACGTGAATTGTAAAGAAGGACTTTTTGACCAGGTTCAAAAGATCGTCTCAATATGTTCTGGTCATGAACCTTCTTCATCCGTACTTTGTACAACCTAGCACAATCATAAGCATCGTTCCTCAGCTCTTCCAATTCATTGAGTTGAAGCTTCCTTAGTGAGCCAACCTTTGTGAGATCAAAATTTAGCTACTTAATGGCCCAGTAGGCTCTGTGCTCCAACTCCACTGGCAGATGGCATGCTTTTCCGTATACAATACGGTAGGGTGACATGCCAATCGGGGTCTTGAAGGCTGTCCGGTACGCCCATAATGCATCGTTCAAACGAAGAGACCAATCTTTCCTTGACGGGTTCACCGTCTTCTCCAAAATCCTCTTGATCTCTCTGTTTGAAACCACCACTTGACCGCTCGTCTGAGGGTGATAGGGAGTGGCAACCTTGTGTGTGATGCAATACTTCTTCATCAGCTGATCGAAGACCCGGTTGCAAAAATGCTTTCCACCATCACTAATAATTGCTCGAGTACCAAAGCGAGCAAATATAGTGTCTTTTAAAAACTGAACCACAACTTTGTGGTCATTGGTCTTGCAGGCAACCGCCTCCACCCATTTGGACATGTAGTCCACTGCAACCAGAATGTACAGATAACCGAAGGAGAGTGGGAAAGGTCCCATGAAATCGATGCCCCACACATCAAAGATCTCGACAATAAGAATGGGGTTGAGGGGCATCATATTTCAGCGTGAAATACTCCCTAGCTTCTGACAGTGCTCGCATGAGACACAATAAGTGTGAGCATCTTGAAAGATGGTCGGCCAATCGGTCTTCTTCGCGTTGAAGTGGCCTTCACAAGCATGATCGTGACAAAAGGAGATGACACTAGATTGGTCGGGCTCGGGGACACATCTCCTAATGATCTGATCGGGACAATACTTGAACAGATAAGGATCATCCCAGAAGAAATTCTTCACCATGGCCATGAATTTGGACTTATCTTGCCGCCCCCAATGCAAAGGCATTTGACCGGTAACAAGATAGTTTACTATGTCAGCAAACCACGGTGAGTGAGTATGAGCAATATGCATCAATTGCTCATCAGGGAAGGTCTCAGATATGGGGGTGGCCTCCTCAGTAAAATCTATAGTAATCCTCGAGAGATGGTCGGCCACCACATTTTCGGAACCCTTCTTGTCCCGAATCTCAATGTCGAACTCTTGTAAAAGCAAAATCTACCGAATGAGGCGAGACTTAGCATCCTTTTTGGAGAAAAGATACTTCAATGCCGTGTGATCCGAGTAGATGATGACTTTCGATCCCAACAAGTAGGATCAAAAGTTATCCAAAGCAAAAATGACTGCCAGCAGCTCCTTAGTGGTCGAATAATTCAGCTGGGCATCGTTCAGAGTCCGACTCGCATAATAGATGACATGGGGGAGTTTATCAATGCGCTGCCCCAAAATAGCTCGAACCGCGTAGTCTGACGCGTCACACATGATTTCAAAAGGTGTGCCCCAGCTGGGGGGCCGAATGGTAGGTGTGGATGTCAAAATCTTCTTCAAGGCCCCAAATGCCTTCTTGCAGTCCTCATCAAAAATAAATGGGGCCTCCTTTACCAACAACTTACACAAGGGCCGAGCGATTTTGATGAAGTCCTGGATGAATCGTCTATAAAATCCTGCAAGGCCCAGAAAAGAGTGAACCTCTTTCACTGTACATGGGGGTGGAAGGTTGGATATCAGATCCACCTTTGCCTTGTCAACCTCTATCCCCCGATGAGAAATAACGTGCCCAAGTACAATCCCTTGCTTTACCATAAAATGACACTTCTCCCAGTTGAGCACTAGGTTCTTCTCTTTACACCTCATTAAGACCAGAGTGAGGTGGTGCAAACACTCCTCAAAAGTTGAACCGAAGACCGAGAAGTCATCCATGACTATCTCAAGGAAACGCTCCACTATGTCAGAAAAGTTGCTGATCATGCACCGCTGAAAGGTAGCGGGTGCATTTCATAACCCAAAAGGCATGCGTTGGTAGGCGAACGTCCCAAACGGACAAGTGAAGGTCGTCTTCTCTTGGTCTTCAGGGTCCACGGGGACCTGGTTATATCCGGAATAACCATCCAAAAAGCAGTAGTACTCGTGCCCAGCCAACGGCTCGACCATCTGATCAATGAAAGGAAGAGGAAAGTGATCCTTCCTGGTGGTGGTGTTCAACTTGCGGTAGTCGATGCAGACTCTCCATCCTGACTGAACTCGAGTTGGCACCAACTCGCCCTCCTTGTTCTGCACGACCGTTACTCCAGCTCGCTTGGACACGACATGAATAGGGCTCACCCATTTGCTGTCAGAAATTGGATAGATGATACCTGCATCTAATAACTTGATTACTTCTCCCCTCACAACTTCTTGCATGGATGGGTTGAGCTGTCTCTGTGGCTCCCTTGATGGTTTGGTGCCTTCCTCCAGATGTATCTTGTGCATCACCACCGAAGGGCTGATTCCCTTAATGTCTTCTATGGTCCAACCTATAGCTTCCTTGTGCTCTCTCAAGACATCTAACAACTTCTCCTCCTGAGCAGCAAGTAAATCGGAAGCTATGGTCACAGTCAAAGTCTCTGTTGGACCTAGGAACTTATACTTGAGATTGTCCGGTAGGGGCTTAAGTTCCCTCTTTGGAGGCTCAGGTACTGCTGCCTCCTCTTTCTCATTGCTCTCCAGAGGAGCAAACTCCAAAATGGCATTGGTTTGCTCA
This sequence comes from Alnus rubra, assembly GCA_028654335.1. Classification (NCBI taxonomy): domain Eukaryota; kingdom Viridiplantae; phylum Streptophyta; class Magnoliopsida; order Fagales; family Betulaceae; genus Alnus; species Alnus rubra. The sequence goes on along the minus strand of JAJPGS010002449.1, from coordinate 648,090 downwards.
AGTAATACATCCAAGTCCATATCCTCACCGAACTGAGCAAAGCATGCCTCCAGCGGGTCTTCAGTGCTTGATTCTTCAATAACTTCCTCTATGATCTCCTCAATTAAGCAGGCACTTTTGATCTCATCGTATTCCCTCGGCTTTTTGCTGATGTCAAAGATGTTCAGCTCCACTGTCATATTGCCGAAGGAGATCTTCATTACCCCTGTCCTGCAGTTGATTAGGGCGTTAGCCGTGGCTAAGAATGGTCGCCCTAGGATTACCGGTATCTGAACTCCAACGTTCTACATCGGCTCAGTATCTAGTACTATAAAATCCACGGGGAAATAAAACTTGTCCACCTTAATCAAAACATCCTCCACTATTCCCCGTGGTATCTTAACTGACCGGTCAGCCAACTGCAGTGTCATGGAGGTGGGCTTCAATTCTCCTAACCCTAATTGCAAGTAAACTGAATAAGGGAGGAGATTGACACTGGCTCCAAGGTCAAGCAGAGCCTTCTCAATGTGGCTGACTCCTATCGTGCAAGAGATAGTAGGACATCCAGGGTCCTTGTACTTGATAGGCAGCCTACATTGGAGGATTGAGCTAACTTGCTCGGTCAAACAAACCTTTTTTGGGACATTGGTTTTCCGCTTGACGGTGATCAAGTCCTTCAAGAACTTAGCGTAAGACGGCACTTGCTGGATGGCATCCAAGAACGGGATGTTGATCTGCACTTGTTTGAACACCTCCAGAATGTCCCCGAACTTTCCTCCTTTCTTGGGCGCGAGAAGTTTGTCAGGGTAAGGCGCCTTAGGTATAAAAGACCTAGGAGGAATCTCAATAGTGGGAGTGGCGATAGATGGCTCTGCATCTTTCTCCTCTGTGCTCCCACTTCCTTGTCCTTCTTGTGCAGCAGGGTTCTCTTCAGGAAGAACCACTTGGTTATCCACTTGTCTCCCTGACCTAAGTGTGACAACGGCTTGCACATGCTCCTGCCCATGCACTGCATTTGATGAACTTCCCTCATGGAACTACAACTTTGGATTCGACACAGGCTGACTAGGGAGCTTTCCCTTCTCTCTCTCCCCCAGGTGACTAGCAATTTGCCCAATCTGGGTCTCCGTTTTGGCAATAGCTTGAGTGTTCACCATGGTAGCATTCTTCACATCATTGATGGATTACCCTGTAAGCTGTATGAAGGCCTTGAGAGTGTCTTCCAGAGTGGATTGTGAAGAAGAGGCAGGGGCTTGAGTAGGGGCTTGGTATGATGGGGCTGGTTGGGTAGGATGACTTTGCTGGTGAACCGGCTGATGAAATCTAGGGGGTATTGAGTGTGGGATTGGTGAGGAACCCCCCTTGAGTCATAGGCTGGTTATGCTTCCATGAGAAATTAGGGTGGTTTCGCCACCCTGGATTGTAGGTCTCGGAAAAGGGTCCATTGGCTTGCTTCCTATAGCCGTTGAAAGCGTTCACTTGCTCCATAGGTGACTCGACAAAAGCTTGCAAGGATGGGCAAGTCTGTGCTAAGTGCATGGGACTAGCACAGATGGAACAACAATCAACATGGAATGGGTTCGCAGCATTGATGGACTTGCTCACGACGAGAGCTTCAACCTTCTTTGTGAGGGCATCTATCTTCATCTTTAACTCAACATCTTCTTTCACCTCATAGATGCCTCGCTTCTTCTGAATGTGAGCAGCTTTATCTCGACAGCTTGAAAAATCCCACTGTTGGGAATTGTCGGATAACTGATCTAAGGTCCTATACGCCTCCTCTCCCGTCAAACTCAGAAATGCACCTCCGTTCATCGACTTGATCGTGCTGCGGTTGGATTGAGTTAATCCTTGATAGAAAAATTGCACGAGTCTCCACTTCTCGTATCCATGTGGAGGGCACTTAATCAACATATCTTGAAATCTCTCACAACTCTCAGAAAATTTCTCATCTTCTTCTTGAGTAAACGAGCTTATCTCCTTCCTACACTCATTGACTTTGGACATGGGGAAGAATTTGTTGTAGAACTTGTTCAGCAAGTTCTCCTAAGAAGTGATGGAACCAGGCATGTTTGAATCCAACCATGCCTTGGCTCTATCATGGAGTGAGAAGGGAAAAAGCCTAAGATGCACAGACTCTTCAGAAAAATTTTGAAATTTGAAGGTGGCGCAGATGTCTTTGAATTTCTTCACATGGCTATAAGGATTTTCGAGGTCCAAGCCATGGAATGCAGGTAGGAGTTGGATGACATGAGGCTTGAGGTCAAAGTGAGTGGCATTGGTTGGGGGTAACACTATACATAAAGGAGAATTTGTTGCAACGGGTGCAAACAAATCCCTAAGTGTCCTAGTATGATCAACGTTTTCTCCCCGATTCCTCTCATTCTCACCCGCATGCATGTTATCTCCCATCTCAACAGAATTTCTTAGCCTTCTCCTAAGAGTTTTTTCAATCTCGGGATCTAACGATTTCAAGTCTAGATTCAAAGATCTTCTACCAAGCATGCACCAACGTTCAAACAATTATTTAACCAAAAAGACAAACAAAATAAATAAAAAGAAGAAATTGCAAATGGGGGACAAAATTTTCCAAGGTACAATCTAGGTTAGTTCCCAGGTAGGTGAGGGGGGTCACACCAGACACACTTAAATCCCAAGACCTTTCCTTGCCAGAATTCACCTTGACATTGCCCTTAGATAGCTAAGTAGACCCACACTAGCAAAAAAAAATTTTTTTTTTTGAAGATTAAAAGAAAAATAGCACAAACAAATTAAGAAAAATAAAGACTAACACAAATGCATATAATGACACCAAGGTAGCAACAAGGGCAAAAATTAAAACTTACAAGATTGGACCAAAAAAATGTTTTGGCAAAAATTTCTACTACTGAACTTATCCAAGAGTTGCCTCCTGTGTTGAAGTCGATCGATTGAATCCTTGGTCGATCGATCGAATATTTGAAACTTTGCAAGACCAGGAACAGAAACAGAAACATAACAGAAATTCTCTCTTTTTTTTTTTTTTTTTTTTTTGCACAAATCAAAAATCTAATAGACAGTAATATGAAGCATAAAACTAAACAAAAATTTTAATTAAACTAAAATAAACTAAAAGAAATCAGAAAAACAGTAAAATGATATAAAACAGAAAAAAAATATGAACAAAATAGACTAGAGAAAAGAAATACTTGCATGATTTCGAGCTGCTGCTGTGTGCAGAAAAATAGATCGATCGAAGTTAAGTTCGATCGATTGACTTTCGATCGATCGATTTCTGAATCGATCGATCGACTTTACAGGGCACTCAGAAAGTTGCAGCAGCTGCAGAAACAAATCCGGGAGAAACAAAAGAGAAACTTAGAACACAAAACAAAAGCTAAACAACAGAAAAATGAAATAAAAATCTATCTAACTAGTAGAAAAACAAAATCAATCAAACAAAAACATATTTTTTGAACCAATTTCCCCGGCAACGGCTCCAAAAACCTGATGTGAGTTTTAAAGAGTACTCGCAAGTGCACGAATCGTTTGCAATATAGTGTGTGCAAGTGCGAGGTTGAATCCATATGGAAATGGTCAAAAATCAGTGTCTTGCTCAATCAACCTCATTCTAACCTAGTTCCAAGAGTTTGAGGGTTAAACATGCACCAAAAATGCTAAGTTAAAGAAGAAGAAATGAAGTATTTAAAAAGGGACTAAAGCTAAGGAATTCACCAAACCAAATCCAACAACTCACACTCTTGGTTTCCACTTGAACACCCAAAGAATATTAAGCTTAGGGTGTCATTCAAGTTTCTCAACCATAACCCTTAGAACCATTAAACGAATCCAACTCAAAGATAAATCACAATGAGTACCCATTTGAAATCAAATCATCCATTGTATCCATTCAAAGAATAAATCACAATGGATATCATCTTTCAAACCGATAAAACAATGTATCCATCGGTTGAAACACATTAAATGTCCTATGTCTACCACCAACCACATTCATTGCAAAAGATAAAGCATTAAATGAATGGAACTTGAACAACATAATGATATAGCATTAAATGTGCAAGTAGGACCACAAGAGTGTGAGTGTCATCAATGGAGAGGTTTCATCCTCAACCTTAGTTGAGAGTTCTAGCCTCCCATGACTAAGAACACCACAAAAACTTGAAGAGCAAACATGAAAATTGAAGAAAAGCTTTACAAAGACAAATGTCTAAAGAAAAGAGCTACTGAAATAAACTACAAAATGCACGAAATTAAACCTAGCTACTGCTCTCCGAACTCTCCCCAACAAGGAGGCATGGCTATGGCTTTATAGAAGGAAATTAGGGTTAGAAACCCATGTAAAATGACTCCTCTAAACCCCTCTAGGGTTCCTCTCTTGCTAGAGACAACCAAGGTCACGAAACCAGCGTGTTCTGCTGCGAAAATCAAAGGGAGAACTGCTTTTTGTCATGGAGAAGCTCCTGATTGGGCGTTCTGGTGCGCTTCTGCAACAGCCAGTTCTGGGAAAAATCGATCGATCGAATAATATTCTATCGATAGACTTCGGGCAAAATTTGATTGATCGACTTTTGAGTTCGATCGATCGACTTTCCGGGACTTCCGAATTTCCAAGCATTTCCACATGAAATTTTGCCATTCCTCTCTTATTGACCTATAAAACACAAAAACTAACAAAAACATCAGAAAATAGCAAAGCTAAAGGTCTAACTAACGTAAATCAATGGGTCCAAATATACAATATTTAGTACTCATCACTAATCTTGGCAGTAATTGAGGAATGAGTCAAAGTAGCTAAGTATAGAGCTTAATATGGATAACAAGTGAAGATAGCTAAAATAAATTCTAGAACCCATCTATGCCCATAGGTTTAATAAAGAGTAAAGTATAATCCTTAGCTTTGATGTTTATGTATATATCTCAAGCTTTAATAAATAAATATATCACAATACATGATTGTAACCTAATCTAATAAATAGACTGTGGGATTTTTGTCTAAAATAATTAAAGATATTAAGATAACCTTTAGGGTATAAACTACTAAGGTCCTAGGTTTGAAAGAGTTAATGGATAAGTGTAACAAGGGAATAAATGGATAAAATAATTAAATAACTTGATGTAAAAGAAATACAATAATTGATAATCGAGTTAGTCAAATAAACATAGATAGCGAGTTAGGAATTGAAATATTAACATAACTAATATTGAGGTAGAATTCCTAAGAGATATGAACTAATAACAATAGGTATAATACTTAGTTTAGAAGTCTATGTATATACTTCAAGCTTTAGTAAACATATATGTTACAAACGAAATTATAATCTATTCTAATATGAGTTATTAAATTAATATGTTAAATAAGGATTAAGTATTAAATGCAATGATCAATTAGGAATGCTTTAAATGGTAAATGTCCAAATAACCTTAAGACAACATATATAAAATAGTGACATTATAGAAATACATAAATAGGCTCCAAAGTCTAGTGGTAATATAATTAGGTGATTAATGTACTTACCTATGCAATATAAAATACCTAAGTGCGTTATGAAGTTATGATGAAGTTATAATGTACTTACCTATGCAATATAAAATACATTTGCTAGTTACTGATGCAGATCTGGAGAATGAAGGCATGGACCCATATGCCAGTTTTGATGGTTTTTAAGACCATCAACGAACTATTATGTGCTAGTTTAGAAATTACTAGTTGTGTGATTTGTTTTATGGCATGTAAATATGTATAACGATGTCATGTTTGGCATGTTTTAAGTTATATGCTTATGTGTCGTCTGTGGCACTAATTTTGATGCACCTAGTGTGCATATGGCATGTAAGATAAACCTAAGTAACTTTTAATAAATGTACCGAGGTATTTCAGTCAGCTCTAACGTGTTATGCTATCAATTCCTAAGACTTTAGAAGAAAAAAAATTCCGTTGCGAGAGTTTATCTTTGATGTAGTAATGTCACGTGGAAATCAGAGGTTTCTGCTTACGAGTTTGCAAACTCAAATTCGGGCCATTACAATATGGTATCAGAGCAGTTCGCTCAGGTGACTATTGGAATTGACGTACCTAGAAGCTAGAGCATAACCAAGAGCTACTCTGAACAAAAGATTTTAGAAACCACATAAAAGTTTTTGTTTGAAGAATGTTGTGTTGAGTAGGGAATACTAGTAAATAAATGATTTTAGAACTGTAGAAGCGTTAGTTTTGTTTAATATGCTATGTACCCTAAGTAAAAATAAAAAATTTTGTGTGTAATATCTCTTTGTAAGGATTAGAGAATGATAGGCTTTTGAAGCTAATCAATATGTGTCTATGTGATTAAATGTATTGTGTCGTATTTAAATTAATTTTTATTTTGATAATTAATCTGATGCGATGGTACATAATTATGGCACCTCGACGTTACCCCGTTCGTAACGAAAACTACGGAAACCATCGTCATGGCAACCATGATGACGAATTCCCACCTCCACCTCCACCATTTAATGATGGAGTGAATCCGGCCTTAGCACAGTTTATGGCCGAAACTACTAGGCAATTTGCCGAAGTAGTGGCAAGAATTCCACAGCTTGCTGGCCGATTGGAACAGGTAGGTTGCTCTCTGCGTGATTTTGCTGGCCAACAATTTCGCCTATTTGACGGAACACAGGGACCGTTAGTAGCTGAAGCTTGGATTACAGATATCCAGCTATTGCATGAGACACTGGGCTGTACTGATGAGCACAAGGTTAGGTATACAGGACTAAGGATAACTGATGAATCTGCAAGATGGTGGAAGTCTAAGAAAGGACTCGTAGGAATAGAGTTGGGACGTGGAGTTGTTATCCCTTGGGATAGGTTTGTAGAAGAATTCAATGGGCGCTTCTTTCCGAGGGCACAAAGGCAGATGCGGGCCATCAAATTCCAGAATATGGTACAAGGCGCTATGACGTTAGACCAATATTCCTCTAGGTGTATTGAACTAGCAAGGTTTGGCCTCAACCTAATCCCGGATGAAGAATCAAAGGCGGAACGCTTCAAAAATGGTCGTGAGATTAGAAACTTTGTCAAACTGGTCGATATAGCATCAGTTGCCGAAAGAGGAATGCGAATCCGCCGCTTAAGAACTAAAGAGGCGAGCAGGATCGCAAGTGACATACCCATCCAAACGACATGCAGTTAGTACTGGAAGCAGGCCAGCTGAGAAGAGGAATTTCCGTCCTACAGTAGGGAACCAAGCGCCTTTATGCCACAAGTGGGGGAAGGTGCATGCTGGAGAATGCAAGGCAAATGAACCAAACTGCTTCAAGTGTGGTCAATTTGGCCACTTCAAGAGGAATTGTCCACTAGATGCCCCAGGAGGATCCCGAGCCCCAGGAAACAACTTTCCACCAAGGCGACCCGCCCAAGCAAGGGTGTATACTTTAACTCCGGTTGAAGTAGACGGAGAAGAAGAAGCAGGTGATAACGGTGTTGTGAGAGGTACCATTTTCTTGTTTGGTATCCTTGCGTGTACTCTTTTTGATTCAGGAGCTACACATTCATTCATTTCTGAAGCATACATTAAATTACATCACGTTAAAACACAACCTTTAGTACAAAATCTTTTGGTTGAAACCCATGGAGGAAAGAAAATTGTATGCGATAAAATGGTAAAGAATTGTCCAATTAAAATATAAAAGGAAGGAACCTACCCATCAATCTATCAGTGTTTAAATCTCTAGGATATGATGTAATCTTAGGCATGGACTGGTTATCAAAGTATTATGCGAGTATAAATTGTAGAGAGAAGGTAGTCGTTTTTCAATTACCAGGTGTTGAAAGATTTAAATTCAATGGATCTTGTACGCGAGCCACTCCACCACTACTTTCCGCAATACAAGCTACAAGGAATATTCGACAAGGAGCATCAGCTTTCTTAGCATATGTGACGGCTAAACCAGAAGCTGAGAGTAAGTTAGAAGATATTCCAGTGGCATGTGATTACCTAGACATGTTTGCTGAAGCTGTGACAGGATTGCCACCTGATCGTGAGATTCAGTTTACCATCAACTTAAGGTAAAGTAAGAAGATGTGAAAAAGACGGCGATTCGAACGAGGTATGGTCATTACGAATTCCGAGTCATGCCTTTTGGAGTGACTAATGCACCGTCGGTATTTATGGATCTAATGAATCGAGTTTTCCGTATGTACCTCGATTTTTTCGTAGTAGTGTTTATTGATGATATTTTAGTTTACTCGACTTATCATTAAGAGCACGGAGGGCATCCGAAAACAATACTTAATGTTTTAAGGGAAAAGCAGTTATTTGCTAAACTCAAGAAGTGCAAATTTTGGATGGAGATTGTTTCATTCTTAGGGCACGTTATCTCAAAAGATGGTGTAGCAGTCGATCCTAGCAAAGTTGAGGCATTCATCAACTGGGAGCCGCCAACCAACGTCCATGAAATCCGTAGCTTTCTCGGATTGCCAGGTTACTACCGAAGGTTTGTAGAAGGTTTTTCCAATCTTTCCGGCCCTTTGACCGCCCTCACTAAGAAGAATGCTCATTTTCAATGGAATGATAAGTGCGAAGCAAGCTTTCAAGAGCTGAAAAAGAGGTTAGTATCTGCACCTATCCTAGTACTACCAAGAGAATCTGAGAAATTTGTAGTTTTTAGTGATGCATCCCTTAAAGGACTAGGGTGCGTACTCATGCATCAAGATAAAGTTATAGCTTACGCCTCTAGACAGTTGAAGGACCATGAGAAAAACTATCCCACTCATGACCTTGAACTAGCTGCTATAGTTTTTGCTTTAAAAATTTGGAGACATTATCTTTTTCGTGAGAAGGTAGAAATTCATACTGATCATTAAAGTCTAAAATATATCTTCTCACAAAAAGAATTGAATATAAGGCAGCGTAGGTTGTTAGAATTGTTAAAAGACTACGACTGCTATATTCTATACCATCCAGGGAAGGCAAATGTAGTTGCAGACGCTTTGAGTAGGAAATCGCAAGGTGCAACAAACTAACTCAACGCCTACCCCTAATCAACTCGCCAAGCAATTGGGAATGATCCAGCTGGATGTGGTGCCAAGCGCGAAGGATGCCGTCCTAGCAGCTCTTATTATCCGTCCGTTAACTACTGACATAATTTAGATTGCTCAGGAGAACGACCTAGGGTTGCAACAACTGATGGAGAAGGCGAGCCAGGGTAAAGCTCCAGGTTTCCATTTCACGGAAGATGACCTTTTAAGAACAGGTGATGCCAAAACTGTCATACCCAATGATGCAGAATTGAGAAGGGACATACTCAACGAAGCACATAAGACTAGGTAAACCGTACATCCGGGGAGTACAAAAATGTACCAGGATTTGAAAAAGGGATTTTGGTGGCAAGGAATGAAGCGTGATATCGTAGAATATGTAGCACAATGCCCCACTTGTCAACAAGTAAAGGCAGAACACCAAAGGCCAGCCGGTCCACTCCAACCTCTCAACGTACCAGAATGGAAATGGGATCAAATTGCGATGGACTTCGTCGTAGGTTTGCCAAAAACACTAAATGGATATGATGCTATTTGTATCGTTATTGACAGACTTAAGAAGAGTGCTCATTTCATCCCTATCAAAGTTACAGACCTTGTTCCTAAGTTGGCAGAATTATATATAAGAGAGATTGTCAGACTGCATGGAATACCTGCTTCTATTATATCTAACTGTGATGCGCGATTCACCTCTCGTTTCTGGCAATGTTTGCAAGATGCAATGGCAACAAAAATAACTCTTAGCACGGCATACCATCCTCAAACCGATGGTCAATCAGAAAGAACCATTCAAATTTTAGAGGATATGCTGAGGCTTTGCGTGCTGGACTTTAAAGGTAAATGGATTCAATATTTACCATTAGTTGAGTTTGCCTATAACAATAGTTTTCAGGAAACTATTGGAATGGCTCCATATGAAGTGCTCTATGGACGAAAATGCAGATCACCATGATATTGGGATGAAGTTGGGAAAAGACAGCTAGTAGGACTGGAGATAATCCAGAATACTAAAGACAAGATTACCCTAATTCGAAAGCAGATGCTGGCCGCGCAGAGCTGGCAAAAGAGTTATGCTGACACACGACGACGCAAGCTAGAATTCGAAGTCAGTGATCAAGTATTCTTGAAGGTATCACCGATGAAGGGAGTCATGCGGTTTGGTAAAAAGGGAAAGCTAAGTCCGAGGTATGTCGGTCCCTTTTTAGCGACGGAGGTCGTAGGTCCGGTCACCTATAGAGTTGAATTACCATCTAACCTAGCTGGTGTACACGACGTATTCCATGTTTCCACGATATGAAAATACGTGCATGACCCGTTAAACGTGATCGACTTTGAACCTTTACAAGTTTAAGCAGATTTGAAATATGAAGAGAAGCGGTGCAAATCTTGGATCGAAAGGTACAACAACTGAGGACAAAGACAATACCACTAGTAAAAGTTCTATGGAAGAACCATGAAGTAGAAGAAGCTTCTTGGGAGATAGAACAAGAGATAAGAAGCAAATACCCGCATCTATTCCCGTGAGCCACTTTGAAGTAGGTATGTTTAATACTTTCATGATTTATGACGCAGTATTTATAACTAAATAACTTTTATTTGCTATATAGTAGTAATTGTATTTAATATAGTTTGTAAGTAGTAACTGTGAAAAGATACCATAGTCGGTATGTCGAGCCCATAAAATAGATCATGGTACTATATAAAACCAAATACCTAGGTAAAGAGAGTATGATTTGAAAAATATTATTTTCTTACACCTTTTTTGATAATTGTTAAATATCATGGAGTTAAAACAAGATGAAAACTCCATAGATCAAACTGTGTCCCAAGATCAGCTAGAGAGAGGGTTACCTCAGTCCTCCATTAAGCCGTATCTCAGCAACTTTGAAGATGATTAAGGTAAGTAACATATTTGCTTGAAATTTTTCTTAGTGTAAACTCTTTTAGCATAACGTAGTTTACAAATTTCGAGGACGAAATTCCGATAAGGTGGGTAGGATGTAAAGCCCGGGAAATTCAAGCTCTTAAGAAACCCTTGATATTGTTGAGGAAACAATATTTGGGAAATTCAAACTCTTAAGAAATCATTGATATTTTTGAGGAGACAATATCCATAGGTTTTTATAAGCAAAACTAAAGTGGTTTTGAAAACTTAAGAGATCAAAACCCAAAAACACCTAAAATCCTAAAAGTAACATTTAAGCTTTAGACTTTGATTTCATCGAAAACATGTCAAACTGACTCAGATTTAGTTGATTCAAAGACTGTTGTGCTCACAATAGAAATATCTATCACATCGTAAAATTTAGTGAAAAGTCTACCAGTTGACTTTTTGGTTTTATAGTTGACTTTTTAGGTGCCAAGTGTCACTTTTGGTTGAACTTTGACCTCTAAATTTAGGCTTGATAAATATGTTTTTATGGCTTATAAATACTAAATATAGTATATATAAAGTTTATACTTCAATTCTGTAAAGTCAAAATTCAATTTAGCGACAGTTGACTTTTTTGCCAAAATCGGTGCCTAATTAACCCAACTGTCGAATTTTTAGCAGAAATTCATTAAAATCTCCAAACCAGCCGGCCCTAACTGCCTCCAAAACTGAGACAAGCTGTTATTTAGTTAGTTTAGGAAATCAGGTTGAAAGCTAAGTCTAGTTAGACAAAAAGATTGACTTTTGAGTGTGAAAGAGACTTTTGGTCAACATTGGAGGCTATCCTTTCTCTTCTTTTCCAGCAGCCTTCTCCCACTCAACGTGGCCTGATCTCTTCACCAAACCTCACCCCTTTGGTCTTCTATAAATAGAGAACAAGCTGGCCTTTAGTTTAATTCAGAAACTCAAAGCAAAAGAGAGAAATGTTCCTAGGAGAGATACACGGCCATCTTGAGAAAAAGAGTGAAAACTTTTCTGTTTTGCTTTAAGCTACTGTCCCCTTGGTTCAAGCTACTGTACAGCACCTTTAGAAGGCCTAAGATCACCCCTTTCCCTCTTCTTTCACGGCCTAAGGTATAAAGAAAATCAGAAAACTCAAATCAGCCCCTAAAACCCAACTACTCGGCCAATGTGAGGATTGAGTGAAACTTTCTGTTTTCTCCCTTTTGTATTTCGGTCCAATAGCATTAGGGGAGCTAGATATACCTCTTACCTTGCTCTTTCATGGCCTAGAATTATAGAACCAAGATCAGAAACCAAAACAGCACTAGCAACTCCAAAACCGGCCACTTTAGGCTTAAAAGAGGACTTTTGTTTCAAGAATTGTTAGGTAAGTTTTCTATGTGTTCAAGTATTACATAAGTGATTTCTAAGATATATTTGATGTTAATATGATGTCTAAAATATAGAACACAAAATAAATAAGGTTAAAAAGAAAAGAATTCAAAAAAGGGACCTAAAAGAACACATATACCTCTCTTTGATCTTATTTGATATTATTATGAATTTTATGAAATTGTGGATATATATGTATATTTTCTTGTTATATTTTAGCCTTGTGATGGTCTTGGATCATGATAGGTAATTATTATTAATTGTGTATAGCATTCCATATTAATTTTTAAGATTCATGTTTGAGTATTATGTCAGCGCGTTTCGGTGCTCAACCATGAATCAAAGAAATGATTTTAATTGATTTAATGACTTTTGTAAAATAGTGAATATATCCTTGTTACTATATATATTTATCTTAACATTTGCATTTCTACAAAGTGGCTATGCCACTGATTTCCCTATTCCTTTGCATATTTATCTTAGCATTTGCATTTCTACAAAGTAGATATGCCGCTGATATCCCTATCCTATGCATCATAATATATATATTTGCATACATATATCCTGTTAGGAATCATGTTTAAGTGTTATGTCACCAAGAGCACTATGCTGTGTTTTGGTGCTTAAACATGAATCGTTGTAGTATTTAGAGAAATGCTAGGGGTACAAAAACTCTTACAAAGATAACTTTACAAACTGACATGGAGCCTCATGAGAGGCTCCACGTCAGCTTAACATTAAAAAAAGTTAAAACAGTTTTTTTATGCATAGACAAAAATACCCTTTCTTCTCCTGTTCAACCCACTTCCATGGAAACCATCACAACGCCGGAAACAACCCACTTCCATGGAAACCATCACACCGTCGGAAACAACCCACGCCGGCCACACAACTCCGAACCAGACCCACCGGAAATCCAGACAGTCTCGGACTGGACCACGACCCCGACCATGCTTCTGGTCGGGGAAGGGCCGGATCCCGGCCAGATCCCGTCCAGCCAGGCGGGATCCGGCCGTTTTGTTCGGAGAATGGCCGGATCCCATCCATCCCGGCCGTTCAGGCCATTCCCATCCAGCCGGGAGGGATCCGGCCGTTCTTCTCGGGAAACGGCCAGATCCCGTAAATCCCGGCCGTTCTGGCCAGGGAACGGCCGGATCCCGTCCAGCCTGCCGGGATCCGGCTGTTCTGTCTGGGAACGGCCGGGATCTGGCTGTTTTGGCCGGAGAACGGGATCGCCGATGAGACCGGATCCGGCGATGGCAAGAGGATTTGACCCATTTTTCTCTGGACACATGATGAAGGGCATTTTTGTATTTGTATAGCATGCCACGTCAGTTAGTAAAACTGTCTTTGTAAAAGTTTAAGTACCCCTAGCATTTCTCTAGTATTTATATTTACTTTTACATTTCATTGTCCTCATGTTTTCATGAGTTTATCGTATTTACTTTTATGTCCTTATAATATATTTTAAACCCTTCAAGTTCATGTTTGGTGGTATTGGTCATATAGCCTCGTCATCAAATCATGAACCAAGGTTTTAAGATTGTTATAAGTAATCGTCACAAACATAATGACGTATTGGATAATGATAAATATAAAGAGATGAGGGTCTATAAAAAATGTTTTTTCTGATAGATAATTGATATATATTTTATTGTGTGGATGGATTTATATACAGAAAAGGAGCTAAGGAACTACACCAAGGAGAGTAAGTATGGATGTACTTACTGAGGAATGATTCTATGTTTCATTAGGATTGTGTGGTGTGTGTTCATTGCATGTGGTTGTTCATGCATTGCATGTTGTGTTCAATTAATATAACAACTGATGAGATAGCCATCAACAAGCTGATGTAGTAGCAAGTGGAAGGAAGGCTAGTCAGTGGATCTAGGGGGTTCATAGTGACCTAGGGGTGTCTGAAGGCCTAATATATAACTAATGATGGGACCGGTAGGATTCCAGTGCAAACAGGTAAGACTTTAAGTGTGAGGGAAAGGACATGAATGGGTTCAGATAACCTAGAACAAGAGGTCTGAAGAAAGATGATTATAAAACACCAAACTAAATGGTTACTACGATGCATATTCATACAACCCTTACATTTGCATTCTTTATGAACTGTTTTAGATTTATGGTAACTTAGATATGGAAGTAGATGACTCACTTGTTTGTCTATGCAAATATGATAACGCCATATTTGCATAGTAACTGATGCAGATCTGGAGAATGAAGGCATGGACCCATATGCCAGTTTTGATGGTTTTTAAGACCATCAGCGAACTATTATGTGCTAGTTTAGAAATTACTAGTTGTACTTATGTGTGATTTTTTTTTTATGGCATGTAAATATGTATAACGATGTCATGTTTGACATGTTTTAAGTTATATGCTTATGTGCCGTCTGTGGCACTAATTTTGATGCACCTAGTGTGTATATGGCATGTAAGATAAACCTAAGTAACTTTTAATAAATGTACCGAGGTATTTCAATAAGCTCTAACGTGTTATGCTATCAATTCCTAAGACTTTAGAAAAAAATATATTCCACTGTGAGAGTTTATCTCTGATGTAGTAATATCACGTGGAAATCGGAGGTTTCTGCTTACGAATTTGCAGGCTCAAATTCAGGGCGTTACAAGATTGACTATATGTGTTGGAATTACCCATACCTATTGGTTTGTGACTTTATTGTGATATCGGGATGTAGGAGCTAATTATTGTTGAGGTTTATTGTTAATGAGGTGCTTTCTTTGGAATCGACTGGGAGTTGGATTTGTGGATTGGTTGACTAGCATGTTGATGTTGGAATTTTGGTAGTGTTAGTTGGTGTTCAATATGCTAGAATGTGAAAAACGAGATTGACTTCTAAAATAAAACACAAGTGTGTGCAATAGTGTGCAACAAAAATAAAAATGCGGAAAATAAATGACACAATGATTTTTGTTGACGAAGTGGAAACTCAGTTAAGAGAAAAACCACTTCGGGGCAGCCAAACCCAGGATATCCATTATTCAGAAGACAAAGCTAGATACAAGATAGTAACACTCACATACCCCTGATGTAGTGGTCGTACCTTGCTCTCTGACGTGTAACCCAACACGAACGCCTCCCAACTAGGTCTCCTATCTGAAAGGGTCTTCAATGGAATCCTTTACCTTAGGGCCGAGCCCTAAGATAGACTTCAGTTGTAGCGCAGCAACAACACATTTGTAATGGCTTGAGAGAGAATAGATCAACTCCAATAATCTTCACAAATTAACTCTCTAAGCTCTAGTGGAATTCAATACCAAATTCTTGCAGTTCTCAATGCCCAGGGGCCTCTATTTATAGGCTGAGGTTCAAATGGGTGACTGGAGTAAAATATACGGGAGCCGTTCGGACGGTGGACATGGGCTGTTCGGAAGGACAACTGTGGGACCAGAATTTCTAAGATTTTCGCTGAAAATCTTTCCTGTTTAAGAGCTGCGTCCGGACGGTTGCACGTTCGCTGCAAGTAATTTCCATATAAGGCTTCGCGCGTCCGGACCATTTGGGATGGCCGTCCGAACGGTTGATCTTCTACACGGAATTTCCATATCAGTTGATTGCGCGTCCGGACCATGGCAGACTGACATCCGGACATTTGAGTTTGAATTGCGAACTTGCTTTATGGAGACGCGCGTCCGGACGGGAATCCACGTCGTCCGGACGGTTGCAGCAATCTTCCCATATTTGCACTTGGAAAGAATCGGAACTTGATCGATTACTAAGAAGCGTCCAGACGGGCTGCTGAGACGTCCGGACGAATGCAAGCTGGAACAGAAGCTTCTCGATACATTGTAGGGTCCGGACGGAAAAACACATCGTCCGGACGGATGATGCTTTGTCTGTCGGCGTCCGGACGGTATGGCACGTCGTCCGGACGGATGGAACAGTGGACAAATGAGCGTCCAGACGGGATGACACG
The DNA here is from genome assembly GCA_028654335.1 of Alnus rubra. Classification (NCBI taxonomy): domain Eukaryota; kingdom Viridiplantae; phylum Streptophyta; class Magnoliopsida; order Fagales; family Betulaceae; genus Alnus; species Alnus rubra. Next base: position 631,881 of record JAJPGS010002449.1, on the reverse strand, counting down.
TCGTCCGGACGGCTGACAGGGAACCAAAAATCTTCTGACTTGCTGGCAATGCAGAGTCTTCTGAGAGTGCTCTGAATAGTGGAATCCCTGTAAAAAGCATCTTTACATAACAAGTAATTTTGTCAACCGGAATGTAGCCAATCAAAACCAAACAGAATGTATTGTTGATTTCATATTGGTAATATGACTAATAGTTGAATTGATCTTTAGAATAGGTTTTGATGTGTAGTTGGTTAATGATGGCTAATAGGTTCTCCATGATATGCTTATGATGTTGGATATTTTAGGTGTTGATGAAGTTGAATTAATTTGGTGGCGGGTTGTTAATTAGTAGTTGAATTCCTCATTTTAGTGTTATAGGTATGGTGACTATGAGATTGTATTAGGTTGAGGTTGTAAGTAATATGGTTCTAATCTTGGCAGTAATTGAGGAATGAGTCAAAGTAGCTAAGTATAGAGCTTAATATGGATAACAAGTGAAGATAGCTAAAATAAATTCTAGAACCCATCTATGCCCATAGGTTTAATAAAGAGTAAAGTATAATCCTTAGCTTTGATGTTTATTTATATGTCTCAAGTTTTAATAAATAAATATATTTCAATACGTGATTGTAACCTAATCTAATAAATAGACTGTGGGATTTTGGTCTAATATAATTAAAGATATTAAGATAACCTTTAGGGTATAAACTACTATGGTCCTAGGTTTGAAAGAGTTGATGGATAAGTGTAACAAGGGAATAAGTGGATAAAATAAGTAAATAACTTGATGTAAAAGAAATATAATAATTGATAATCGAGTTAGTCAAATAAACATAGATAGCGAGTTAGGAATTGAAATATTAACATAACTAATATTGAGGTAGAATTCCTAAGAGATATGAACTAATAACAATAGGTATAATACTTAGTTTAGAAGTCTATGTATATACTTCAAGCTTTAGTAAACGGATATGTTACAAACGAAATTATAATCTATTCTAATATGAGTTATTAAATTAATATGTTAAATAACGATTAAGTATTAAATGCAATGATCAATTAGGTATGCTTTAAATGGTAAATGTCCAAATAACCTTAAGACAACAAATATAAAATAGTGACATTATAGAAATACATAAATAAGCTCCAAAGTCTAGTGGTAATATAATTAGGTGATTAATGTACTTACCTATGCAATATAAAATACCTAAGTGCGTTATGAACTTAGCTTAGTAAGCCTTCTATACATATATGTGTACATATATATGTATATGGGCCAAATACACTTAGTTAGCTTAAATGGACAAACAAACTGTAAGACTTAATAGATAATAAGATGACTAAGTACCTAATTCACCTATCCGTGTACACATGATATTTATGGGTATCATCGGATTAGGTTTAAGCGTTGTATGTGTATATGTATATGTACATATGCATGTATATGGGTTAAAAATATATTGTTAACTTAGTAAATAAGCAACACACTATAAAAATGGTAAACATAGATAATGAGGTGCAACAATAATAAATAAACTAGTAAAAAGAGAAAATACATTTTATGTTAATAAACAAGATACAATAAGAACCAAGAACCAATGGTAAACCTAATAATAGCTTAAGGTACCTAGCTAGCTTTAGAAGCAAGGAATGCGACGTGTGAGCATGCGGGTAATAATTGTGTCATAGAGTATAAAGTTTAATAGCATAGTCTGACGTCATAAGTGTTTGCAGGATAGTGTCCTGATTGGAGACTTCAATTGGTTCTCCAATGTGGAGTCTAGGCGACTAGAATCAAGTGGAAGTTCGAGTCAAGAGTCCAATGCAGGCAAGTTGAGTATTCTACTCACTGAGAAAAGTTACTTTTTATGTATTTTATAGGAATGCAAATAATGTGTTTTTCATATCGAACCAACACTATGTTAATTATATGTTTTGGATGTTTTGAGTTGTTTTAATTATGTTGAAATATGACAATAATGTTTATGTGATTTAAGATGATTTGAGATATGAGTATGAAATATGTTTGACGTATTGAGATATGATTTGAAGTGTTTTATTGTCTGCTGCGGTTGGAAATTTAAATTATGCAAATTGTTTGAGAAAATGACATGTTGAACTGTTTATGTCTTATGCATAAAGCACGTGTTAAAGGCATGTCCATGAAATTAAACGTATAGTATTTGAGCATGAGCATTGAGCATGAAACGAACAAGACTGAGGTTCAATTCCCTTTGGCAAACGAACAAGACCGGGGTTCAATTCTCTTGGCAAACGAACAAGACCGGGGTTCAATTCCCTTGGCAAACGCAAAACGACAAATAGAACAAGAAACATAAACAAGCACGATGAATGACAAACATAAATTGCATTTGTTTTATGATAATTGAATTGTTTTCACGTTATGATATTTAGTAGTTTTATGCTAGACGTATTAGTATGCATAAGAGTCTCAATGGGAAAGAATTTATGTATATTTCTATCGGATGGTTGCATGATTTAAATGCCATTGTTTTCGAAGTCTCACTGAATCAAAAGTAATATAGTAGGTGAGGATGTATGTAGTTGTTTCCAACGATGAAACTTCTACGTATAAGCTCAACTACGTAGTATGCTTTAAATGTGTTCTATTAGTCGGTGTTTGCTATATCAGCTATGTGGGTTTTAAAACAAAAGTTTATAAAATTGGTGGCTGTTATAGTGTACGCATGACTAAAAATGAGAAGTTGGTTCTTTGCGAAAACTCAGTGAATATACCTCTGAGGTCTTAGTGTAATTATTTTATGCTAAGATGGTGGGCTCATAATTCCACCTATTCGGATGTGGCAAACCCCCACAACCGTATAGATGATGTTCATTTGGTTGCAAGTACTCCGGTCGTAGTTGATGGTATTGTAGATGTGCACTTTGGATATTATGACCGAAGCTCACCGCGACGGTCGTAATTGCGGGACCATGGGTGTCCTCTGTTTTATGGGTTTTGTTTATGGCTCGTGATGCCTGTGTCACTTGTTATTGTATAAAGTCATTTATGTTATGTATTTAATTTGAAGAAAGACTTAAATAGATAGATGTAATATTGGCTCTTGATTATGATTAATTTATGATAGATGTTTAAGATGTGATTTCCGCTATTAGGTTTATGTTTTCCGCTGCATAGTAGATAGATGTTAAACTCTGATTTACCAGGTACATATTATGGGGTATGTACCATATGTTGGCTTTGCGACATATCACCGTGCCACTGTGAAGATCCGTTTCTATTTTAAGAGATTAATGTTTATGCAAATGTTTTGTAATAATAATAATAAAAAAAAATGGGTCGTCACACGATCATTCCAGCATGAGCACAAAGATAGAAATTTGCATGCCTCTATCATTTGATCTAGTTCAATGTTCAAAACATGGTCGAATTGTGACTTGTTGACTTCATCCCTGAATATAATGACCCGATCAGGTTTCGTATTCCCTGAACTTTTATAGAAGTTAATCAAAAGCTCCGTAATTAATAAATGCCTTCATTCTTCAGTTTCAGACACGTGCTTAAATAACGAATCTATCATTTCAACCTTTGGAGACTGTGTCCGAACAGTTTCCCTATATTTTGAAATCAATGGCCACCGCCTTGAGCTGTCCACCGTAGCAATTGATGGTATGTCAGACTGTCCCGAAGAGTCATTTGACACATCTATCCCAAGTATGAATGTGAGAGCCTTGGAAACTATACGAGTAGAGGGAGAGTGTTCAACTACCGGTAATGAATTGAAACTATAGGTGGTTTTGAATTCCCTTCAACTATCCACATTTAGTCAAATCTCATATAAGTCCTTGTATAGTATATAGGGAGCGTGTGGACAAGTGTGCCATCGATATTAGATAAAAGACTTTGCCAGCAAAGTTAGCCGTGTTATGCGTGTAGAACTCTAGTGCTTGGCATATGTAGCTTCAACATGTAGTATGTGAGCTTCAGTGTCATGCATATTGGACTCGATATCAATTCAAAATGGATTGACAATCAAAGAGTAGGAGTGATCGTAGGTGAGCACAAGTGGGTAATTGTATTTCTACCCTATGGTATAAAGAGTCCGAACTTTACGGGTCTCGTTGGTGTGTTACTTCGAAATTCCTCTCCGATGTTCAACAATGATGAATGTCCAAGAGTGTATACTTGTGTTTGGCTTATGCCTAAGCCAAGCTCATATCAAGTCCGAGTTGGGAACATCCAAATAGTGCAGATGTTTCCACCTTAGTCGCGAGTCTATGCGAGGATGCATAGGTTATCATGTACTAAACCTAGTGGCCATCTAGGTTGATTGTTCCATATAAAGAACTGACGGTTTGTTCAGTCAACTCAAGGAGTTTTGGTATTTTTGGGAGAATGACTTTCTTCCAAGAAACCATTGACTTTTGGTGCGAAAGGTAATGTACCAAAGTCAGCGATCCATATATGATATGACCATTTGAGTTTTTGGTGATGCCATTTGGATTGACAAATGCACCTTTGGTATTTATGGACTTGATGAATCAAGCGTTCCATGGGTACCTTGACATCTACGTAGCTGAGTGTACCGTTAACATGTTAGTCTATTCGACTATTTGTGTCGAGCATGGAAGACACTTGGTAAGAGTGTTGGAAGTGCTTAGTGAAAATTGAAATTGACTTCTTAAATAAATAGCAAGTGTGTGCACAAAGTGTCAACAAAAATAATAATGCGGAAATTAAACGACACAGAGATTTTTGTTGACGAAGTGGAAACTCAATTAAGAGAAAAACCACTCCTAGGCAGCCAAACCCAGGATATCCATTATTCAAAAGACAAAGCTAGATACAAGATAGTAACACTCACATATACCCGATGTAGTGGTCATACCATGCTCTCTAACGTGTAACCCAACACGAACGCTTCCCAACCAGGTCTCATACCTGAAGAGGTCTTCAATGGAACACTTTATCTTAGGGCTGACCCCTAAGATAGACTTCAGATGTAGCGCAGCAACAACACACTTGCAATGGCTTCAGAGGAAAAATAACGTCTCTGAGCACTTGTGGAATTCAATACCGAATTCTTGCAGTTCTTAATGCCCAGGGGCCTCTATTTATAGGCTGAGGTGCAGAATGGGCAACTGCTGAAATATGTACGGACGCCGTCCGGACGGACAATAGTACGACAGGATTTTCCGAGAATTTCGCTGAAAATCTTTCCTGTTTAAGAGCCGCGTTCGGACGGTGAGACACTGTCGTTTGGACGGTCGCACGTCCGCTGCAAGTAATTTCCATATAAGGCTTCGCGCATCCGGACCATGGGGGATGAGCGTCCGGACGGCTGAACTTCAACACGCAATTTCCATATCTGCTATGCGTGCATCCGGACCATGAGGGGCAGGCGTCCGGATGGTTGAAGTCGAATCGGGAATTTCCATATTAGTTGCACGCGCGTCCGGACCAAGGCTGACTGACGTCCGGACGGTGATATTTGAATTGCGATTCTTGCCTTATGTATGAGCGCGTCCAGACGGGAAACCACATCGTCCAGACGGTTATATCAATCTTTCCTTATTCTGAACTTGGAAGGAATCTGAAGATGATCGATCACTGAGACGTGTCCGGACGGGCTGCTGAGACGTCCGAACGGATATAGGTTGGAACAGTAGCTTCTCGATACAATAGAGGTCCGGACGGAAAATGCACGTCGTCCGGACGGATGATGCTTGGTCTGATTGGCGTCCGGACGGTAAGGTACGTCGTCCGGACGGATGAAACAATGGTCAGATGGGCGTTCGGACGGGATGGCTCGATCATCCTGACGGCCGACAAGGAACCAGAGATTTTCTGACTTGTAGACAGAATCTTTTGAAATTATTCTGAATAGCAGAATCCCTTGTAAGACAGCATCTTTACAAACAAGTGATTTTGTCCAAACACAGAATGAGGCCAATAATACTAACAAACTCCCCCTTTGGCCATTCTGGAACAAAAATCACTTGACCAGTTTGGAAATACATTCCCGGTCCAAATAAAAATTACTCCCCCTTTTTGTCACAAAGGGACAAAGGGTAAAACAGAGTAATAAAACATACAACTGGAATAAAAATTACTCCCCCTAACGGTCTCAGAAGGACCCGGGAAATAGAGTAATATAAGTTCAACAGTTTTACAAAAAGTAGCTAAATATAATACCAAAGTCACGAAAGAAAACTGAAAAGAAAGCTACAAAAGAAAAATTACAGCCAAAGAGACTCAATCATCGGCTGCCATAGGCGCATCCTCCTCATCATCACTACTGCCCAAATGATGATACTTAAGGCACTCCTGGAGATCAAGCTGATTCTGCTCTACCCGCTTGTTTATGGAACGCACCTCCTGCTGTATAGATGTGATAGACTGCTGCATGGTGCTCATGCCTCCCTGAATTGCAGCTAAGACCTCCATGATCAGGGAAACATTGATCTCTGGCTCTGAAGGCGGGACTGTCTGAGAGGATGAGGCCATGTCTAGAAAGCCGACTGGCATGGCAGCAGGAATGGGCACCTCATCATTGGAGTCATCACTCCGCAGCTGTGCATTAGACTTCATCAAAGTCTGTTTGCTGAGGGGCTACTGAATCTTCATCTTCGGTTCTCCATTAATGTTGATGCCTGACTGAAGAATGATCTGAGTGAGCAGGCAGCCAAAAGGGAGACCGGTATGACTCTCATCATGGGCCTCCAGCATCACGCCCATAATATGCTTGCACAGGTAGAAAGGTAAGCGGAGGTGAACGGTGTAAACAAGCTGGGCCTTCTTCAGGATCGGATCACTGCGCCTGGCAACTGGCCATAGATTGTCCTGAACAATTTTGGCCAACATGCGGTGTGCGGGAGATAGTGCACCAATCCGGATGGAGGTGGGGCGCTCTTCTCCTTGTGGAACAGCATGGAAGAATTATCTGAGCTCGTCCATAGAGGGAGGAAGCACCACTCATTGTAAGGACTAGCAGGAGATCAAGAACTGGTACCCCAATGAAGCGATTGATGACCTGGGGATCCACTGTGATGATATGCCCGTCAACAGTGGACTGGAGAACCATCCCACGCTCATCGTCCTGAGCCACCTCAAGATTGGCATAGAAGAGTCTGACGAGCCTGGTGAGAACAATGCAAGCACATGTGTACAGATATCCCCAATGGTAAGTCTGGATAGTCTCATAGATGCTATCCAGAGGAGGTACCATGATGTCAGCGCGGACCACATTCCGCTCAGTGATGACGTTGCGGTCCATGATTTTGGCTTGAAATGCGCTTCTCTCTTCCTCTGTCCTCTGGCAGACTCTGCGCTGGGAACTGATTGCAGACATGATTCAGCACAAAAAGACCAACAAGATTTTGCCAAGAATAGTCCAGAGATGGGCTTGTTAGGTCAGGATAAAAATTGGGCAGAATAACAGCAGTCAAAGGACTATTTCAAAAATATAGACAGAATTTATCTCATTATAGTCCCACAGACAATCCCAACATGATAAATATCTATTGAGCATAATCTCAAAAATATGCCGAAATAAACAACATTCTAACAGTTCAAAATAAACTGAAGAGAAAGGGTTTAGAAGAATACCTGGAATGTGAGAGAGATGCAACAAGACAAAAAAATGAGCAAGGAAAAATCCAAAAACTCAAAACTTTACTCACAAACTGCCAAAGAAAGGATTTTGTGGGGTAGGATGGAGTGAGCAACAATCTGGGGTATATATAGCCTCTGTGGGTCCCCCGTCCGGACGGTATATTGATGCCGTCTGGATGCGCGCTACCTCGGAAAGGAGCAGACTGGTTACGCGTGTCCGGACGATTATTCTTAACCGTCCGCCCGATACTGGCCGCGCGCGTTCAGACATTAGACAATTCCTGTCCGGACGTCTAAGCTCCATCCCTGTCCGGACGCCAAGAGACTACCGTCCGGATGCTCCACACTGAAACATCAGAAAACTGAGGAAAATTTACAGAACACGCATGTATAAACCACTGATAACACAATCAGAGAGCATCTCAAAACTACGTAGAGATATAAAAGAGAGTTGAGATTTTAATTAGCACAAATATTTTCCTGGACATAGAAAAATCAAATGGACAACTCAACTCATGTAATGCATGTGTGTGTGAAAACTTAACCCACAAGATATGACTAGCACATATATGACAAAGAGCAACTAGATTTTCTAGACAAGAGAGAAAATCAATGCAAGATTAGTCAAAAGTCAAACCTTATAACTTACTAGGGCCCAGCCACCCTGATCTGATACACTCCCCCTGAGATGCAGCACCTAATGTTTTACTTGTACCATGAAGGAAAAAGTAAATGTTTTACTTGCACGTAGAGGGCAAGGCATAAATCAAATTTAGCACATAAGCAGTGAATATACAATTTAAAGCACATAATTCATATGATTAACTGCTTGTTTCTTATGGTGCTGCATACTAAAGGGAATGCCAGAGTTTTTAGGTTCTAGGTTCAACTAGCATATGGTCAATTTGACCATCTTATCAAGGACCTCTTCTCTTATCCAAAATTTCTAGAAACACAAAGTCAGAGAAGGAAAGGTGTACCTTTTAGGGGAGTCATGGATAGTGCACATTTTTCATCGCATGAGAAAAGAAGCTATCCTACTTTTGCATATACAGGAAAATACTTGGCAAATTATAGTCAGAAACTCTCAATTATATTTAAGCACAGTAAATTAATAACCAAGGAATTGAGATATCAGGAGAAAAGACATGTAATATCTGATATGCCAAGAGAAAAAAATATCTTGCCCATTCTCCCCAAATTTTTTTTTTTTTTTTTTTGTAATAAAAGACACAACAACCAAAAACATGCAATATGGAAATGACATCATATGCAAAGCAAAATCAAACCTGATGATGCCATTACAGAAAAACAGTCGCTCGACCTGCTTTTTCTGTCTTCCCCAATAAATACCTGCAAAGGTCTCCAAACAAAATATAAGGGGCAAAACACAATACCACTGGTTCCTAGATTGCATATGAAATATAACAGCAAAATAAGCAATCAAACCTGATGTCGTAGGATTAGGAACCAAATCCTAGGTATGGACACCCGAACTTGCTAGGTGCGTCTGTTCCCCCTCCTGGGGAGGCTGTCCGTCTAAACCCAAGCCTGCCTTCCTGTAGGTGGTTGCTGGCAGGACTGCATCATCCACTCCATCATATTCTGCATCTAGATAGGTGGCTCACTGAGGGACTACTCTACCTTCTGAGGCCTCCTAAATTGCTTAGATTTGTTCTTGGGTTGCCACTGTGATTGGCCGGTACAAATCGTTGCTGCTGTCGCTGATGCTGAGATGCCTGGTATCGTGGTCCATGAGACCAAGGAGCTTGATATCTTGGTGCTTGATGGTATGGGGCCTGATACCATGGAGTCTGGGCCGCAGGTCTAGTGCCATGATCAGCCTGTCGGGGCACTTCTTTCTTGGCCTTGGCCTTGGCCTTCTGAGCTTTTAGGAGGGAGCACTGAGGACAAACATGCCCACTTAGACCGCAGTGATGGCATATGGGAGGTCTTCTGATGGAATGAGGCTTTTGAGTGCCTGGAACATCATCATTGACCTTGTCCTTCCTTTTATCTTCAACAGTAGGAAGAGGCTCTGGGACTGTTGGTTTTACAAATACAGTCTTTGAAGTAGGAGCATCAGAAGAGGGAGCTACATACCCGAGACCAGTCTTGTCAGTTGGGCTCTTCTGGATGGACAACATACAAGTCAGCTTCTCATCGGTGACTCTTTCTAGCTGAAGCTGCGTCTCTAGCAGCTTTTCCTCGAGCTCTTGTACTCTGAGCAGCAATGAACTCTTCTCAGTTTGCAGACTGTTTAGATCATAGAGGTGCTGCTTACGACCTTCCCTCAGCTTCTCATACTCTCTATAGAGTGTCTTGTAGGCCTCCTTGAGTTCTTCCCCATTATCACTATGCTCCTAGTAATAAGAGTCCTCTTCTTCAACGAGCGGAGCCACAAAAGCTAGAAATTTCTCAGACTCTGGAGCTTCTTCTTTAAACTCATCACTGAGAGCCACATTATATGCCTTCCCCTTGCCCTTCTTAAGATTCCCGCAATCGGCCCGGATATGCCCAAAGCCTGAGCATTCAAAACATCGGGGTCCTCTGGGATCTTTCTTCTCTTCTTCCTCAGGTTCAGCTTCTCTGGGAGGTTTCTTTATTTTTTCAAAAAACTTCTTCTTGAACCGATTATCTTTCATCAGTCTTCTGAAATTTTTGGCTAGCATAGCCACAACTTTTTCTTCATCCTCAGAGTCATCTTTAGATGAGGCTTCTACCTTCTTCTTGGAAGCCTTTAGGGCAATGGTCTTCAACTTCTTGACAGGGGGCAGAGACAGCTCATATGTTTGAAGAGATCCCACAAGCTCTTCAATCTTCATCTCTTCAAGATCTTTGCTTTCCTCAATGGTTGTTACTTTGATCCTGAAACCCTCCGGCAAAGATCTTAGAATCTTTCAGATGAGTTTTACATCCGAGATAGGTTTCCCAAGACTCACCATGGAGTTTCTCAGGTCACTTATCTTGGAGTAAAACTCCCCGAACGTCTCTTCTTCCAACATCTTAATTTCTTCAAATTTTGAAATCAACATTTGAAGTTTGGCAGATTTAACAAGCTTAGTGCCTTCATATGTTGTTTCCAACATGCTTCTTTGGCTGATTCGCAGTTTGAAATATTGGCGAATTCAGATGGAGAAAGTGCTTGGCACAGAGCATGGAGGGCATTATCATTGGAAAGCGGTGCGTTTTTCTGAGGGACTGCCTCGAGGGTTGTATCCGCTGGTTTAGTCCAACCAGTTTCAATAATACTCCAGCAGTCAATAGATTTAAAAAAGAAACGCATTCGAGCTTTCCAATAGCCATAGTTCGTACCATCAAAGGCAGGAACAAAATTAAGAGTTTGAGACATATCAAAATATAGAAGTAAAAAATAATAACACTCAAGAAATAAATCTCAACAGAGTGTACCAAGCTCTGATACCAATTGAAAATTGAAATTGACTTCTTAAATAAATAGCAAGTGTGTGCACAAAGTGTCAACAAAAATAATAATGCGGAAATTAAACGACACAGAGATTTTTGTTGACGAAGTGGAAACTCAATTAAGAAAAAAACCACTCCGGGGCAGCCAAACCCAGGATATCTGAAAAATTGAAATGACTTCTAAATTTAACAGTGTGTGTGCATAAGTGTCAACAAAAATTAAAGCACAGCGGAAAGTAAATGACACAGAGATTTTTGTTGACGAAGTGGAAACTCAGTTAAGAGAAAAACCACTCCCGGGCAGCCAAACCCAGGAATTCCACTATTCAGAAGACATAGCTAGATACAAGACAGTAACACTCACATGTACCGATGCAGTGGTCGTACCTTGATCTCTGACGTGTAACCCAACACGAACGCTTCCCAACCAGGTTCACCTACCTGAAGGGGTCTTCAATGGAACTCCTTACCTTAGAGCCGACCTCTAAGATAGACTTCGGTTTACAGCACAGCACACTTGTAAAACGGCTTCAGAGGGATTGATGACTTCTTTGAGCTCTATTGGAATTCACACCCTTGGCAAGGCTTTAGAGGAAATATCACGTCTCTAAGCTGTAGAGAATTCACCACCGAATTCTATTGAATGGCTTCAGAGGAATTTCTAACTTCTCTAAGCTCTAGAGGAATTCACTTCGAATTCATGCAGCTCTAAGTGCCCAGAGGCACCTATTTATAGGCTGGGGTTCAGAATGGGAGTCAGGTAAAATAAGCCAGTGAGCCGTCCGGAAGGTGGACCATGACCGTCCGGACGGACAACTGTCCGACAGGATTTTCTGAAATTTTTGTGGAGAAATCTTTCCTGTATAAGACCATCGTCCGGACGGGATGGGTCAATTGTCCGGATGGACGCACGTCCGCTGCAAGTAATTTCCATAACAGGCTTCGCGCGTCCGGACCAAGGGGCAGGAGCGTCCGGACGGCTAAACTTCAACGCGCAATTTCCATATTTGATACGCTTGCGTTCGGACCATAAGGGGGAGACGTCCAGACGGTTGAAGTCGAATCGTCAGTTACCATATACGATGCACCAGCGTCCGGACCACAGCTATCAGACGTTCGGACGGTCAAATTTGAACTGCGATTCTTGCCTTATGGAGATACACGTCCGGACGGGATACCACATCGTTCGGACGGTTGATTGATCTTCCTTTTCTTGGTAATTGGAAAGAATCAGAGAACCGTTCGAGAACTGAGTAGCGTCCGGACGTGCTGCTGAAACGTCCAGACGGAAGCAAGCTGGCACAGAAACTTCTCGATACAGTGTAGGTGTCCGGACGGAAGAAGCACATCGTCCAGACAGATGATGCTGGACTGACTATGTCAAGACGGGATGGCACATCGTCCGGACGGAAGAAGCGGGAACAGTAGGCATCCGGACGGGATGCCACGATCGTCCGGATGGCTGACAAGGAACTTGAATTTCTTCTGACTTCACTCTGAATAGTGGAATCCCTGTTTACAACATCTCGGCTGCACGTAATTACCCTAAAGACTGATGTCCGGACGGTTGAACTGGTGCACATCTTGCCTTATAGAAAACATCGTCCGGACGGGATCACACATCGTCCAGACGGTAGCAGCCGTCTTCCCATAACTGTGTCTTGAGGCAGAAACCCTAATGCTTGTCAAACCCTGAATGGCGTCCGAATGGTATAACCACGTCATCCGGATAGATGCACTAGAACACTGGGATCTTCTCGAACTCTGATGAGCTTCTAGACACTGATGGATGTCCGGACGGAAAAGATCTTGTCGTCCGGATGGATGTTACTGATTGATGAGTGTCCGAACGGAATACCACGTCGTTCAGATGGCTAGCAGGGAACCGAAATAAACTTGCTTCCAAACTTCACAGAATCTTCTTAAAGGACATGGCTGAAGAGTAGACTCTGGATAAGGCAGCTTCCCTGATGAAAACAGCAATATTACATAGAAGTGATTTTGTCAACAGAATGCAGCCAACAAAAAAACTAACAAACTCCCCCTTTGGCCATTCTGGGACAAAAATCACTTGACCGGTTAAAAATACAATCCCGGTCCAAATCAACAATTACTCCCCCTTTTTGTCACAAAAGGGACAAAGGGTAAAACAGAGTAATGAGAAAAACCACACAACAATTACTCCCCCTTAATGTCTCAGAAGGACAAGGGTAAACAGAGTAATAATATCCACAAACAAAAACGTTCTAAAATCCAGAACAATAGGAAAGTAGAGAAACGTTTGTAAATGGCCCAAAAGAGAGGAACAGAAATCCTCCAAGTATCAAATCCCAAGACCTTTTGAAATTGAACATCCGACTTCAACAATAGTCAGTTTCCAAAGGATGCATCTGTCAATCACTATGCTGGAAGCCGCTGGATGTCGTATCCCTAAAAAACTAATCAGAAATATCTCCAAAAATACCATTAGATCCTGTTAGTTCCAAACATAATGTGGTATTTAACAAGGCTGTCAAATGGATGCCAAAGAGAAATATAAGCAATGCCGCTACTCATAAGGCATAAATATATCATGATCAGCCCAACACACAGACAGAAAAGGATTTTCGTGCACAATATCTCAAGAAAATATCCCAACAAATATTCCAGTATTCTAAAAGCACAAAGACTTAAAAGAATAACGGAAGACACAAAGAAGTCATGGGATGAGAAGAGATGTGCAACAAATGCCAAAATCTCGGGAGAAATCCACGAGAAAAACACAAAAGATGCAATGATAAATCAATAAAAATGCAAAGATGTGTGTATGGTAGAGAAAGAGAAGCAAGTCTTAAACCTATAGAGATCCTGACCGGCTGAGCAATTGCTAGGTCAGCATATGGTAAGACTACTCTCGTTTTGGACGTAAGAATAAGTCCGTCCACACACAACACACTGAAAATTTTGAAATTTGAGGAAAATTTGCAGACAAATAATTTTTCCAAAGGCAGTTTTAGAACACGCGTGTATAATCAATTGATAACACAATCAGAGAGCATCTCAAAACTAAGCAGAGATAAAAAAAAAAAGAGTTGAGATTTCAATAAGCACAAATAACTTTTCCTGATCACAGAAAATTCAAATAGGCAACTCAACTCAAGCAATGCGTGTGTGTGTGGAGACTCTTTTCCCACAAGGTATGACTTTCCAAGACATGACAAAGAGCAACTAGATTTTCTAGACACGAGAGAAAATCAGAGACAGATAAGCCGAAAGTCAAACCTTATAACTTACTAGGGCCTAGCCACCCTCATCTGATACACTCCCCCAAAGAAACATCATGTATTTTGTTTTACTTGTACCATGTAGGGCAAGATAAATTTTTACTTTCTCATAGAGGGCAAGGTAAATTTAAGCACATAAGCAGTGATTAAACAAATTTAAAGCACATAACTTTTTATGAATTACTGCTCGAATCTTATGGTACTGCAAACTGAAGGGAGTGCCAGAATTTATAGATGCTAGGTTCAACTAGCCTGTGGTCAATTTGGCCATCTAATCAAGGACTTCTACTCATATCCAAAATCTCCAAAAGCAACGAGTTAGAGAAGGAAAGAAGTACCTTAGGGGAGCCCGGGATAGTGCACTTTTTCCATCGCATAAGGAAAGAAGCTATCCTACTTTTGCATAAACAGGAAAAACACTTGGCTAATATAGTCAAAACTCTCGAATATATCTAAGCATAGTAAATTAATGCTCACAAAAGAGAGATATCAGGTAAGGATACATACAGTACCTAATAAGCCAAGAGAAAGAAAATCCTGCAAATTCTCCCCATTTTTTTTTGTTGTTGTTGAAAACCGATAAACAGAAAAACAACAAACACATGCTCAGAAAAGGGAATGACATCTAATCCCAGCATGTAAGGTAAAACCAAACCTATCCACATGCAGAGAGGTTTAGAAATACCAAGACAGAGAAGCAGCCGCCCGACGTGCTTTAACTGTCATCCCCAAAAATATCTGCAGAAGCTTCTCAAGATAACAAGAGAAAATATGGGGATAAAATAAACAGTTCCTCAAATAGAATGCAAGGCATGAATAAAATATGACAAGATAGACAATGCAATGCAAACATACCTGACATGCACTAGGATTAAGGAACCACAATCCTAGGCATGGGAGACTTCACCTTTACTAGGTAAGTCCACTCCCCCTCAAGGGGTGAATGGTCACATCCTTCCTGACCCATACCTGCTTAACCCGAGGCGGTAGCTTGCAGGTTTTGCCCATGTTTTCCTTTCTCCGTAGCATACCTTGTATTAGGTTCAGCAATCCTTCATGGGCATGGCTGCCATTGGGCTTATGCGGCTTTCTCTTGTAGCGCCTTGATTTGCCACTCTGATTAGCAGGAACAAACTTCTGCTGATGCCGTATAGCCTGAAGAGCCATCGGAGGTGTAGCTCTTATTGGCAGCTTCCTCTGAACCTTCAACTTCTAGAGTTGTGGACATTTGGGTCGGATGTGACCAGTGATGCCGCAGTGATGACAGCTGGGCAAGGTTCTTTTGTTTGAATGCTTCTTGACATTCTCTGCAAAATTATGGTTAGCATTCTTACACATAACAGTGCCCTTACCTTCTATATGTTCTCTATGCGAAGGAACATATTTTGATGAGGAAGAATCTTCAACTTTACATTTCCTCATAGCATCCTGCTTGATCCAAGGCCCGTGGGATTTCAACAAACAACAATTTGGCCTAATATGACCAATCTTCCCACAATTATGACAAGTAGGGACAAACTTACCATGAGCTTGTGTATCTGTGTCTTTGGATTTTAGCATCACACAATCATTCAAGCAAGAATTATCCAAACAAGCCGTGTCTACTATCACAGGCTCAATAATAAAGGAATCTAATTCAGAATCAGAAACATGTGAAGTAGAAGCACTCAAATCATCAACAACTAAATCAAGCTTGTTGGAAATATCTGAATGAATACACATCATGCTTTTCAAATTATCACTAGAGAAAACAGAATCTTTTAATTTAATCTTTAGTGAATCAATAATGTTAAACAGCATGGTATTCTCAGATCTCAAAGAGTCAATTAAGGCATGTGATTTAGACAATTGAACAATCAAAGACTCTTTTTCTTGCTTCACCTTTTTAAGCTCTTTATGTGAAATTTTAGAATGATGATCATTCTTCAATTTATTAAAAACCTTCAAGAGCTTAATATCAGAATCCTCATTTGATAACTGAGAAGAATTCATGATAAAAGGTGTAATAAAAAAATAGAAGTCACAAAGAGATGAGGATCACATTCAGGAATTAAATCCTAAACAGAGTGTGTTGGCTCTGATACCAATTGAAAAATTGAAATGACTTCTAACTTTAACAGTGTGTGCATAAGTGTCAACAAAAATTAAAGCACAGCGGAAAGTAAATGACACAGAGATTTTTGTTGACGAAGTGGAAACTCAGTTAAGAGAAAAACCACTCCGGGGCAGCCAAACCCAAGAATTCCACTATTCAGAAGACATAGCTAGATACAAGACAGTAACACTCACATGTACCGATGCAGTGGTCGTACCTTGATCTCTGACGTGTAACCCAACACGAACGCTTTCCAACCAGGTTCACCTACCTGAAGGGGTCTTCAATGGAACTCCTTACCTTAGAGCCGACCTCTAAGATAGACTTCGGTTTACAACACAGCACACTTGTAAAACGGCTTCAGAGGGATTGATGAATTCTCTGAGCTCTAATAAAATTCACACCCTTGGCAAGGCTTTAGAGGAAATATGACGTCTCTAAGCTGTAGAGAATTCACCACCGAATTCTATTGAATGGCTTCAGAGGAATTTCTAACTTCTCTGAGCTATAGAGGAATTCACTTCAAATTCATGCAGCTCTAAGTGCCAGAGGCCCCTATTTATAGGCTGGGGGTCAGAATGGGCGTCAGGCAAAATAAGCATGTGAGCCGTCCGGACAGTGGACCATTACCGTCCGGACGGACAACTGTCCGACAGGATTTTCTGCAATTTTTGCGGAGAAATCTTTCCTGTATAAGAACATCGTCCGGACGGGATGGCTCAATGGTCCGGACGGACAATCGTCCGCTGCAAGTAATTTCCATAACAGGCTTCGCGCGTATGGACCAAGGGGCAGGAGCGTCCGGACGGCTAAACTTCAACACGCAATTTCCATATCTGATACGCTTGCGTTCGGACCATAAGGGGGAGACGTCCGGACGGTTGAAGTCGAATCGTCAGTTACCATATACGATGCACCAGCGTCTGGACCACAGCTGTCAGACGTCCGGACGGTCAAATTTGAACTGCGATTCTTGCCTTATGGAGATACACGTCCGGACGGGATCCACATCGTCCGGACGGTTAATTGATCTTCCTTTTCTTGGTAATTGGAAAGAATCAGAGAACCGTTCGAGAACTGAGTAGCATCCGGACGTGCTGCTGAAACGTCCGGACGGAAGCAAGCTGGCACAGAAACTTCTCGATACAGTGTAGGTGTCCGGACGGAAGAAGCACATCGTCTGGACAGATGATGCTGGACTGACTATGTTCGGACGGGATGGCACATCGTCCGGACGGAAGAAGCAGGAACAATAGACGTCCGGACGGGATGGCACGATCGTCCGGATGGTTGACAGGGAATTTGAATTTCTTCTGACTTCACTCTGAATAGTGGAATCCCTGTTTACAGCATCTCGGCTGCACGTAATTACTATAATAAGGCTTGGAGCGTCCGGACCCTAAAGAATGATGTCCGGACGGTTGAACTGGTGCACATCTTGCCTTATAGAAAACATCATCCGGACGGGATCACACATCGTCTAGACGGTAGCAGCCGTCTTCCCATAACTGTGTCTTGAGGCAGAAACCCTAATGCTTGTCAAACCCTGAATGGCGTCCGAATGGTATAACCACGTCATCCGGACAGATGCACTGGAACACTGGGGTCTTCTTGAACTCTGATGAGCTTCTAGACACTGATGGATGTCCGGACGGAAAAGATCTTGTCGTCCGGATGATGTTGCTGATTGATGAGTGTCCGAACGGAATACCACGTCGTTCGGATGGCTAGCAGGGAACCGAAATAAACTTGCTTCCAAACTTCACATAATCTTCTTAAAGGACATGGCTGAAGAGTAGACTCTGGATAAGGCAGCTTCCCTGATGAAAACAGCAATATTACATAGAAGTGATTTTGTCAACAGAATGCAGCCAACACAAAAACTAACAAACTCCCCCTTTGGCCATTCTGGGACAAAAATCACTTGACCGGTTAAAAATACAATCCCGGTCCAAATCAACAATTACTCCCCCTTTTTGTCACAAAAGGGACAAAGGGTAAAACAGAGTAATGAGAAAAACCACACAACAATTACTCCCCCTTAATGTCTCAGAAGGACAAGGGTAAACAGAGTAATAATATCCACAAACAAAAACGTTCTAAAATCCAGAACAATAGGAAAGTAGAGAAACGTTTGTAAATGGCCCAAAAGAGAGGAACAGAAATCCTCCAAGTATCAAATCCCAAGACCTTTTGAAATTGAACATCCGACTTCAACAATAGTCAGTTTCCAAAGGATGCATCTGTCAATCACTATGCTGGAAGCCGCTGGATGTCGTATCCCTAAAAAACTAATCAGAAATATCTCCAAAAATACCATTAGATCCTGTTAGTTCCAAACATAATGTGGTATTTAACACGGCTGTCAAATGGATGCCAAAGAGAAATATAAGCAATGCAGCTACTCATAAGGCATAAATATATCATGATCAGCCCAACACACAGACAGAAAAGGATTTTCATGCACAATATCTCAATAGAATATCCCAACAAATATTCCAATATTCTAAAAGCACAAAGACTTAAAAGAATAACGGAAGACACAAAGAAGATCATGGGATGAGAAGAGATGTGCAACAAATGCCAAAATCTCGGGAGAATGCACGTCGTCCAGACGGATGATGCTTGGTCTGACTGGCGTCCGGACGGTAAGGCACATCATCCGGAGGGATGAAACAGTGGTCAGATGGGCGTCCGGACAGCCGACTGGGAACCGAAGATTTTCTGACTTGTAGATAGAATCTTCTTAAATTCTTCTGAATAGCAGAATCCCTTGTAAGACAGCATCTTTACAAACAAGTGATTTTGTCCAAACACAGAATGAGGCCAATAATACTAACACTTAGTAAAAGAGATTCTTCGCCAAGCTCATTAGAGGTGAGCTTTGGTTGTGGTAGTGTCATTCGTGGTTTATGTAATGAAAAAGAATGGACTTGTAGTCAGCACACTAGAGTAAGAACACACAATTGCACCTATGCTTAAACTAGCCATGGAAATTGTTGGGTATGGGGCTTGTACAGATACATCACGATAGGCGGGGATGCACCCTTGTGTAATAACAGGGATATAGCCTATGCTACTTACCAACTGTGGATCAAGAGTAGCGTCATTCTCCTCATGGTTCACAGATGGAAGCTATTATTTATGCTCTCCATTTTATGGACAATGCCTCTATGGTGAAGTGTGTAGAATTCACATTTATCAAATGTACTTTTGTGTTGAGAGACGGAAACGTAAGACAACAATGATGGCTTGTTGTGTTAGGAGATCTTGATGGCAAGATGTCCTGACGTGCATCTTAAGCCACTGTCACGGCTAGAGCACTGTGTAGGAAATCTCGTGATGGTGAGATTGACTCAAAGTGTGAAAAATAAAGAGACTTCTAATTTAAACGTGTGCGTGTGCAACGTGTAACAAAATATTGTAAATGCGGAATTTAAATTACACAAATACTTTGTTAACGAAGTGGAAACTCAATTAAGAGAAAAAACCACTCCGGAGCAGCCAAACCCAGGATATCCACTATTCAAAAGACAAAGCTAGTTACAAAGCAATAGCACTCACATAACCTAATGCAGTGGTCGTACCTTGAAATCTGACGTGTAACCCAACACGAATGCCTCCCAACCAAGTTACCTACTTGAAAGGGTCTTCAATGGAATCCTTTACCTTAGGGCCAACCCCTAGGATAGACTTCAGTTCAGCACAGCAACAGCACACAACGGCAACGTCTTGAGAGCTAGCAGATCTTCAATATCTCCCTAAACACTCTCTCTAAGCTACAAGGAATTCACTACGGAATTCTGTACTTAATCCATGCATAGAGCCGTCTTTATATATGCTTTACAAATCTTATTTCAACTCAAATAACGAGTCCTACACCAACAAAGATTCGGACTCTGGGCACGTGTTCAAACGTTTCTCTTTACCGTCTGGATGGTCAATTGTATAATTTTTTGTTAGCTTTCCAATGACACCAATTTCATCCCAATCCGATAATTGAGCAGAAAGTTATGATCAAAATACTGGAAGGCATCTAGACGGTTTGACCGAGCGTCCGGACGGTCAACTGGAACCGTCTTTCCAAAATAGCGTTGAAAGCTTCCATAACAAGGCCGCATCCGGACGGTATTGCCCTAGCATTTGGACGGTTGCACTTCTGCTGCACGTAATTATCATAATAAGGACCCGAGCGTCTGGACTGTGGAGTCTGACGTCCGGACGGTTGAACGTCTTCTGCACGACTTGCCTTATCAAGGATAGCGTCTGGACAGGAACAATACATCGTCCGGGCGGTTGCAATTGTCTTCCCATATCTGTGTTTTGGAAAGAAATCTCTTAACTTGTCAAACACTGAAAGGCGTCCGTACGTGTTTCTGAGACGTCCGGACGGATACAATCTGGAACAGTTCGAAGGTTCTCGACATAGAGGAACGTCCGGACGGAAAGTTCTCGTCATCCAGATGGATGATGCTTGACAGATGACAGTCTGGACGGAAATCCACGTCATCCGGATGAATGCAAGGAAACTGATCAACACATTTTGAATTCTGCATAGAGTCTTCTAGAAGCTTATTATAATGAAGCTCATAATAAGCATCATTACATAAAAGTGATTTTGTCCAACAAAATGCAGCCAATCACAAACTAACAAACTCCCCTTTTGGCCATTTTGGGACAAAAATCACTTGACCGATTTAAAATACAATCCCGGTCCAAATAAAATACTTCCCCTTTTTGTCACAAAAGGACAAAGGGTAAAACAGAGTATGAGAAAAACCACAAAGTAATTACTCCCCCTCAATGTCTCAGCAGGACAAGGGTAAACAAAGTATATAAAATCCACAGACAAAAAAACGTTCTAAAACCCAAAACAATAGGAAAATAGAGAAGAGTTTGCAAGTGGCCCAAAAGAGAAGAACAAAAACCCTCCAAGTACCAAATCTTGCTGATCCACTGAAATCAAGTAACGGAGAGAAAGCTGTACAAAAGGCTGGATTTGTACTACTTCAGCTTTTCGCTCCGTAAGCCGGGAACCATGGACTGAGAAACCTTCAGTCGCTTGATTTTACAAAGCCTGAACTTGGTTATCCGCAGATTGACATCCTCTAAGAAACTAGTCTGCAAGATAAAAGAGGAGATTTACCATTGAACCTCTAACTGATACATATCTGAGGGAGATGCTACGGAAGGCTCTGCATGAGCGGGGGAAGGAGCTCATCTAAAACCTGAGACCTTTGGAAACATGAATATATGACTTCAACAACAATCTGTTTTCCAAAAGATCCATCTGTCAAACACTGTGCTAGGAGCCTCTGGATGACATATTCCTGAACCAAGATTAAATAGAAATATCTCCAAAATACCATTACCAAGAAAAATCTGATCTTGTTAGTTCCAAAAACACTGTGATATTTATGACGGCTGTCAAATGGATGCCAAAGAAAAATATAAGCAATGCAACAATTCATAAGGCATAAATATATCAAGATCAACCCAGCACACAGACATAATAGGTTTTTCATGCACAATATCTCAAGAAAATATCCCAATCAACAAATATTCCAATATTCTAAAAGCACAAAAACTTAAAAGAACAAAGGAAGACACAAAGAAGATCATGGAATGAGAATAAATGTGTAGAGAATGGCAAAGTCTCTGGAGAAATCTGTGAGAAAACCACACAACATGACATGATAAATCAATAAAAATGCAAAGATGTGTGTATGACAGAGAAAGAGACGCAAGTCTTAAACCTGTAGAGATCCCATCCAGACGTGTCACTTAATCATCCAAACGGCTACTGCTAGGACAACGTATGGCAAGATTACTCTCGTCGGGACGTAAGAAAAGGTTCGTCCAGACGCTTCACACTGAAAATCTGAAACTGGAGAAAAATTTGCAGAAAAATATTTTTCCCTAAAATTAGCTTCAGAACACGCATATATAATGAACTGGTATATCAGACAAATAGCATTGCAAAAATATGTAAAGATATAAATGAGAATTAAGTATTCAATAAGCACAAATTTTCTTGCAGATAGAAATTGTAAATAGAATACTCAACTAATGCAATGCGTGTGTCTGTGAAAGCTTTCTCAATAAGGTATGAAATTCACTGATATGACTTAAAGCAACTAGATTTTCTAAACAAGACAGAAAATCAATGATAGATCAGTCAAAAGTCAATCCTTATTTTACTAGGGCCCAGCCACCCTCATCTAATACTCCCCCTAAGTTGCAGCAGTTTTCTTTTACTTAGTCCTTTTAGTGACCGTCTATTTCTGCAATGATTTGGTCATTGACTGTTTCTATAGGGACAAGTTCAAGAACAGATTTATAGCACAAAAGTAGTGGATCTTTTTATTTATCCATATTTATTCTGTTTTGAATGCTTTTTATTACTTGGTGCTGCAACTTACAAGGAATGCCAGAATTTATGGGTTCTAGGTTCAACTAGCGAGTTAGTCAATTTGACAATCTTAACAAAAAAACCTCCATCATCAGAATTTCCAAAAGCTAAAAGTTAGAGAGATAAGAAATGTACCTAATGGGAGCTTTGGATAGTGCACAATTTTTCATCACATGAGAAAAACAACTATCTATCATTAAGATGCAACATGAAAACTTAGCAGATATCAGACATAAACTCTCAATCATATATAAGCATATTTAATCAATTCACAATGAACTGAGATATCACGCAAAAAGACATGCAATATCTGAAAAGCTATCAAAAGAAAGAAAAAAATAGACAGAAAAACAACAAAGTCATGCTTATGGAAAAGGAAAAAACATCTAGTCCTAGCATGTAAGGTAAAATCAAACCTGTCCTTAGGGAGAAAGGTTTAGAAATACCAAGACAGAAAAGCAGCCACCTGATGTCCTTTTTTTGTCATATGGGGGATAAAATAAATGGTTCCTCAAATAGAATTGAAAATTTGAAATTGACTTCTAATAAGAGCAAGTGTGTGTGTGCACAAAGTGTTAACAAAATATCAATGCGGAAATTAAACAACATAAGAATTTTTGTTAATGAAGTGGAAACTCAAGATGAGAAAAACCACTCAGGGGCAGCCAAACCCAGGATATCCACTATTCAGAAGACAAGACTAGTTACAAAGTAGTAGCACTCACATACTGTTAGTTTGTAATTGGCTACATTCTGTTAGACAAAAACACTTCTTTGTAAAGATGCCTTTTATCAGGGATTTTGCTATTCAGAAGTGTTCCATAAGATTCTGCACAGATTGCAAGTCAGAAAATTTGGTTCCTTGCTAGCCGTCTGGACGACGTGTCTTCCCGTCCGAATGCCCAGCTTTCCAATGCATCAGCCGTCCGGACGACGTGACATACCGTCCAGACGCACATCAGACAAAAGTATCATCCGTCCGGACGATGTGGATTTCCGTCTGGACCTTCCTCTTTGTCGAGAAGCTTCGAACTGCTTTAGCTTGCATCCGTCTGGACGTTTTAGCAGCCCGTTCGGGCGACTCTCAGTGTTCGATCAAGCTTTAGGATTCCTTTCCAAACACAGATATGGGAAGACTGCTTTAACCGTCCGGATGACATGGTATCCCGTTTGGACGTGCTTATCCATAAGGCAAGTATCGTAATTCAAATCCAACCGTCCAGATGCCAGTCAGCATGGTCCGGACGCGCGTGAATCAGATATGGAAATTGCGTGCATCAGAACAGCCGTCCGAACGACCATCCCTTTGGTCTGGACGCGCGAAGCCTTCATATGGAAATTACTTGCAATGGGCGTGCAACCGTCCGGACGATAGTAGCTCACCCTCCGGACGAGGCTCTTAAACAGGAAAGATCTTCAGCGAAATTTTTGGAATTTCGGTCGTACAGTTGTTCGTCTGGACAGCCTATAACCACCGTCCGGACGACGCCCAGCTTTATCAAGCCAGATGCTAATTTGAGCCCTCAGCCTTTAAATAGAGGCTCCTGTGCTTGAGAATTGCAAGAATTCAGAGGTGAATTCCTTATAGCTTAGAGAGGGTGTTTAGGGAGATATTGAAGATCTGCTAGCTCTCTAACTTTGCTAGTGTGTGATTTGGTCAGGCATGAAGTCTATCTTAGGGGTTGGCCGTAAGGTAAAGGATTCCATTGAAGACCCCTTCAGGTAGGAGACCTGGTTGGGAGGCGTTCATGTTAGGCTACACCTTAGAGTGCAAGGTACAACCACTGCATCAGGGGTATGTGAGTGTTACTACTTTGTATCTAGTCTTGTCTTCTGAATAGTGGATATCTTGGGTTTGGCTGCCCCAGAGTGGTTTTTCTTTTAATTGAGTTTCCACTTCGTCAACAAAATATTTGTCTCCTTTAATTATGCATTTAATATTTTGTTGCACTGTTCACACACACTTGTTAACATTAGAAGTCCATTTAATTTTTCACATACCCTTGATGCAGTAGTCGTACCTTGAACTCTAACGTGTAACCCAACACGAACGCCTCCCAACCAGGTCTCCTACCTGAAGGGGTCTTCAATGGAATCCTTTACCTTTGAACCAATCCCTAAGATAGACTTCAGATTAAGCGCAGCAATAACACACACAGCAACGACTTTAGAGAGACCAACTCAGCTCAATCACCTCACAATATAGCTCTCTAAGTACTAATGGAATTCAATACCAAATTCTTGCTATTCTCTAAAGTTGTTTCTTCCTGTTAGAAACTCAATTCCGGTTGATTAATGTAAAAGATGTTTGATTTTTATTTATAACTAAGTTAAATGCATAAAGCTAAAGACATAAAAATAAAGATTTTAGTGATGAGAGAAAGAATAGGGGGTTGATTTCACCACTCACCGCATAATAATGGTCATTTATAAATTAACAAGGGAAATTCATACTATGCATGATATAGGACTCGTCTCACTCGAGTAGTCAAGAAATTACCTCTAAAGAATAAGTATAATCCATTTTCGGTTGGCACGGACTGTCTACCTAAATTATACTAAACTAGGGTGTAATACAATCCGTCTTCCTTAGGCATGACCTATCTAACCCTCTTGGTCATATATCAATTAAAATCGTTGTATAACAATCATTCACATAATCACAGAAAATATGAAGGATTGAGTTCAATCAATATAAAAGACTTTCTAAGACAAGATAAGAAATTCATAATGATTGAATATAAAAATTAAGATCAATTCTCACAGTTATACAACCATCATGCATATAGAAAGTCCCAAACTAAAATACAATTAAACCATTGTTACTTGGAAAAGGATACATCAACACCCTAATACGAATTTAGCCACTCATCGTGCTGCTGGGATGGCCTCATGCCATGCTCTTCTCCTCTTCAACTTGTCAAACCTCCAAGAAGAATTTTCTGTCTAAAGCTAAGTACACCATCTCTTGAGGCCTAGGGATCTATTTATAGGGACTAGGAAAGGCCTAAAAGCCCTAAGAATCCAAGAAAAATCAGAACTTATTCTCTTATAGGGGTAGTGACGTGGCAGAATCTTGGGCTGCCACACATGCATGCTGTCCAGTCCAAAGGCAGTAGGTTCACAGATAGTTTTGGCAAATCTACAAAAATCTGATTTCTGTGAAACTTTATAGGTAGATAGAGGACTCCAGGATGGGCGTTCTCGCTTTTGAATCGACCAAAACGGAGTTAGTTGACCTAATTTTTGTTATTCCAAAGTTTAAAGTCCGTTTGAACTTTTATTAAACTAAAACTATAAACGCTTCTTAATTAATGAATATTTATTTTCATAAATATTCATATATATTCTTTTGTCTTATTGTTAGGTCTTAAAATATAATTTAAGAAATTATATTTTATGTGTTAAAATTTGGGGTGCTACATTCCTCCCCTTTTAACAAAATTTCGTCCTCGAAATTCATAAACTATGCTACACATAAGTTTACACTAAAAGCAAACTTAACTTCTAAGTTTTTGCTTAGTGGCACAGATTTTAAAAGTTGTGTCTAATTACTAAACCTAAGCCATGATTAAAAATATCCTGAGAGAAAAAGGATGTAAGAAAATAATGTATATTTTCTTTCTATTGATTATCTCATCAGAGGTCTTTTTATTTTATTATTGAAATTCGATCTACCATTTTTAGGAGATAATCTTATCATAGATGAAAACCTTAAATATAATAAGTGGTCGTTCTTATCTTTTTCAAAAAGAGTGTAAGAAAATAATATTTTATATAGTACCATTATCTATTTCATGGGTGGATTAATCAATTATGGCGTATACGGGTACTAACCTTATTCGGTATCAACCGCCATATCCGTGTACTCCCTGTAGTGGCTGAAAGTTTAGAGAGATAGGATTTGGTGATGAAACAAGAATGTTAGCCTTGGCTATAAAGATCTTGAGATAATCTTTAATAACCAAAATTTACCGATTAGAAATATCACACACTAAATGACCTACTGTTCAAATCATTTGACCCATCGGGAATACTCATGCTATTACCTCAGTTGATTGTTTAGTAGTGTCAACTATGAGTCGAGCTAGGGCTGGAATCACGTAGTGAGGATAGAGGTTGAATCCTTCCATCATTATTTCGTAGTGGGGCACATCTTGACTTTTCTTATCTCGTCGAAGCGACACATCTTTTTATACTAAACATCTAAATTTATTAAATCTGATAAAGAGTGTTTATCCAATCCTTTCTAAAATTATTTTAAATAATAATCCTGACATTTATATAGAGACTTAAAAGTAAATAAACACAATCATTTACAAGATTATAATATTAAGCTTAAAGATCAGATCTCTCAGGAATATTTAGATACATAATCTAAAGTGGTGCTATGTGCTATTATGCTAAGTGTACATACACATGCATATCATCAGCACACATTTTCAAAAGTCTTTCATAAAGGGATTCTATTGTTTCGAAACCTTTTGAAAACATATAATAATACATGAATGAGTATTAATTCTCATTCCGAAATAAGAGTTTGACTACCCCTTATTCAATGGTGAGTAGCCTTATTCCAAAATAAGTGTTTAACTCCCTCATATTCAATGGATTGTTATACACGAATGAGTATCCTCATCTTGGAATAAGAGTTTAACTCCCTTATATTCAATGGATTTTACATGAATGAGTATCCTCATCCTGGAACAAAAGTTTTACTCCGTCCATTCAATGGGAGAAATAAGAGTTTAACTCCCTCTTATTTAATGGATTATTTACATGAACAAGATTTTCATTCAAGAACAAAAGTTTTACTCCTACCATTCAATAGGAGAAATAAGAGTTTTCTCCCTCTTATTTAATGGAGTGTCTTCGCTGTTATTAAACAGATGAAACAAACATATGTCTATAATACACATATATCATTTTCATAGAAACTTTTATTTTCTAGGCATTTTCATCGCGTCTAAACATCATTTCATAAACATGGTAACAATGTTAAAAGTTACACTTAAAACATTTTCTTTATTCTTAAGTCACTTCTTAATCAAAATAGTTCCATAGCACATTCTTTATTTAGCATGCAAATTATACCAACATATTTCCAACTAACAAATCACATCAATAAGTTTCCTAAAATGCTTAGGAAGTCAAATCATTATATGACCTAACATGCATAACAAGGAACATTTAGTCACAGAATGTATACATCTACATAAGCATAAAAATCCTAACTGTAAATGACAGTTAACATTTTCTTTTGCTATATAATTTCACACAAAAGCTTTTACTGAGTTTATAAAAATTATGTTAGTTTGTGATTGGCTGCATTCTGTTTAACAAAATCACTTAAATGTAATGTTGCTACATATTCAGGGATACCATTTATTTCAGAGTCTTCAATTCAAAAATGTTCTTCAAGAAATTCAAATAAGATTCTATGCAGATTTCAAGTCAGACCCAAGCTTCCGTTTGAACAGCCCATTCATGCGTCCGGACGCCCATCAGTGTCTAGAAGATTCAAACTGTTCAAGTTTACATTCGTCTGGACGTCGCAACAAAGCGTCTGACTCTCTTCAAAGTTCCTGAAGAATCCAGCGTTCAAGTGCATCCGTCGGGACGACGTAGCAATACCGTCCGGACACCAGTCAGTGTTTGACCAGTAAAAGGATTTCCTTCGCAGACACAAATATGGGAAGACAGCTGCAACCGTCCAGACATCAGGTCTACATCGTCCGAACACTGTCCTTGATAAGGAAAGACGTGGAGAATAATTGCAACTGTCCGGACGTTAGAGCAACATCGTTTGGACACCAGTCCTTATTATGGAAATTGTGAGCAGCTGAAGTGCAACTGTCCGGACGCTAGGGCAACATCGTTCGGACGTAGCCTTATTCAGGAAATATCAGCGCTTTTTGAAAAGTTGGTTGCACAGCTAACCGTCTGAACGCTTCCTAGAGAATTCGGCATTGAGGCCTCTAGGCATGTATTATTTACAGAATTCGGTATTGAATTCTTTAGAGCTTAGAGAGTATATTTTAGGAGTTATTATGCTAATTCGTTTGCTCTCAAGCCGTTTCCATTGTGCTGTTGCTGTGCTAGTCAATTGAAGTCTATCTTAGGGAGGAACCCTAAGGTAAAGGAATCCATAGAAGACCTCTTCAAGTAGGAGACTTGGTTGGGAGGCATTCACATTGGGTTACGTGTCAGAGTGCTAGATACAATCGCTGCATCGCGTATGTGAGTGTTACTGTCTATGTACTAGATTTGTCTTCTAATAGTGGATTTCCTGGGTTTGGTTGCCCCGGAGTGGTTTTTCTATTAACTGAGTTTCCACTTTGTTAACAAAATATTTTTGTTATTTAAATTCCGCATTTACATTATTTTGTTACATGTTGCACACGCACACGGTTAAATTAGAAGTCATCTTTATTTTTCATTTGGTATTAGAGCTTGGTACACTCTGAGAAGATTTATTTCTTGAGTGTTTATCCTTTTGACTTCTATTTTATCTTGCCATGTCTCAAAATCTTATGACTATTCTTGCCTTTGATGGCACGAACTATGGCTATTGGAAAGCTTGTATGCGTTTCTTTTTAAAATCCATTGATTGTTGGAAAACTGTTGAAATTGGTTGGTGATGAGTGCCAAATATTGTATATTTGGACCCCTTAATTTGCATTAGTTAGACCTTTAGTTTTGTTATTTTCTAATATTTTTGGTTAGTTTTTGTATTTTGGTATTTTGCAGATCCTGAAGAGAAAACCGTAGTTTTAAAGTGGAAAAAAATGCAAATTTTGGAAGTCAAAATCGGATTGGATTAAATTTCAAGTTCTGCACAAGTCATAGTATTTTGATCATAACTTTCAGTTCAAGTATCTGATTGAAGTGAAATCAGCTGCGTTGAAAAGATAATTGAAAATGCTACAAATCATTGTGAAATATAATTTTCCCAATTCGAATGTCTGCCACATCATAAATGCCCCGCAATATAAATGCGCGAATTTTCTTATTCCTGGCGACTGCAGACACTCCAAACCCTAGCATTCTTTTATCTTATTAGGGTTTTTGAGGGGAAGAGGTGCCATTTTGAAAATATGGCCCTAAACCCTAGCTTTCTTTTCTCCTATTAGGGTTTAGAGGGGTAAATGTGCCATTTTGTAAAAGATTGGTTTAACCTAATCTTCTGCTATAAATACCCCCTGCTAGGTACCACTTAGAGCATCATTTTTTTTCTCTTCAAGAGCATTGTTTTAGCTCTCATCTTGTTCTTTCTTTTTGTAAGTGTTACTTTATTCGTTTTTATTTTAATTTAAAAGTTATTTTGTCTTTAGTTCTTCTTTTCTTTTATCGCTTATTTTTGTTATTCAATTTTTAATTCGTCTTCTTTTCTTTTTCATATTAGTTTATTGCTTTAAATTTATTTGTTTTCTTTTAAGTTCTTCTTTTCTTTTCATCGCTTTACTTTTATAATATTTTCAGTTCTTTTTCTTCTTCCTTATCAATTTTAATTCATAGCATTTTTTGTTTATTGTTATTTAATTGTTCGATCTCTCTTTCTTTTCCATAATTTTGTTTCTTCTTTTCTTTTTCTCTCGTCATTTTATTTTTTTTCTTTTATGTTTTCTATTTTTGTTATCTTTTTGTCTTTAGCTATGAGAGGTTAAATCTTCAACTAAGGTTGAAGATGAAACCTCGTCATTGATAAAGTCACAGTCTTGTTATTTTGTTTATACAAACCCGCGTTCTTTTTTTTTTTATTATATTGTTCAAAGTCCAAAATTCAATTATTTGATTTACATCTTTTGATTGAATTTTAATTTATTTTAATTGGATATTCGTTGTGATTTGTCAGAGTTGGATTCATTGAATTATTTAACATACATTTTTTTGGCTCTTTGAACAATTTTATTTATCGGGTGTATGAATGGAATACAAGATTGTGTTTCTGATTTGGCAAGGTGGATTCTGAAACCTTAGTATTTTTATCAATTGTTCTTATTCATTTTTATTTTTGCTTGACAAAAACTCTTGAATATTTGGTTCTAGGTTAAAGCATAATTAATTTAAATCGAAATTGATTTTCCTTTGCTTACACACACTTCCCTGTGGATACGATCTCGTACTTGCGCATGCACTATGCTACATATGACTCGTGCGCTTGCGAGTATTGAAATTTGCACATAATTTGGACTGAGCCAGAGGATACAAATATTGAGCTTCTTTCTGAAAAAAAAAAACACACGACTTGTTAATGATAAAGCCCTCCATGCTCTATGTCAAGCTCTTTCACCGTATGAATGTACAAAAATTTCAAATTGTGGAACTGCTCTAGAAGCATGGCAAATCTTAGAAACAACATATGAAGGCATAAAACTTGTTAAATCTGCCAAACTTCAAATGTTGATTTCTAGGTTTGAAGAGATTAAAATGCTTGAAGATGAGACATTCGGAGAGTTGTACTCCAAGTTGAGCGACATAAGAAACTCGATGGTGAGTCTTGGGAAGTCCATCTCGGATGTAAAGCTCATCCAAAAAATTCTAAGATCTTTACCTGAGCGTTTCAGAATCAAGGTGACTACCATTGAAGAAAGCAAAGATTTAGAAGAGATGAAGATTGAAGAGTTGGTAGGATCTCTTCAAACTTATGAGCTTTCCCTACCTCTTATTGTGCAAATTTTAATACTCTCAAGCACACGAATCATTTGCAATATAGTGTATGTGCAATTGCAAGGTCGAATCCACAGGGAATTGAATAAAAACAATTAATAAAAAAGTACTAAGGTTTTAGAATCCACCTGCCAAATCAAAGCACATATTTTCATGTTTGTTCATACATCTTATGCATGTTCTAATTTTTATACAATTACCTATTGAAAAATTCAATGAATCCATCCTTTCCACAAATCACAATGAATATCCAATGTATCCATTTGATTAACAAATCACAATGGATATCCAAATTAAATCAAAAGATTCAATGTATCTGTTAGATGAAACACATTGAATATCCAACGTTTACACATACATTAATCGAAACAATCAACTAAAGAGTTTTAATCCTTTAATTGTATTGAAATGAACATACATTCGGATTATACGAATCAAAACATGAAAACACGAAATCTAATCAATGGCAAGGCTTCATCTTCAACCTTAGTTGAAGTCTTAGCCTCTCATAACTAAAAAAAAAATACTAACTTTTATTGAGAACATAAAAATAAAAGACTTACAAAGAATAAAAGCCAAAGAACCCAGCTGCCACTATGTACAATGTTGGGATAAGTCCTAAGTGGTGCCTATCATGGGGTTTTTATAGCAAAACATTAAGTTAAACCTCATATTTTCAATGTTAGTTTGTAATTGCCCACATTCTGTTGGACAAAATTACTTCTTTGTAAAGATGCTTTTTAACAAGGATTCCGCTATTCAGAGTGCTTCCAGAAGATTCTGCACAATTTACAAGTCAGAAAAATTTGGTTCCCTGCCAGCCGTCCGGACGACGTGTCATACCGTCCGAACGCCTAACTATCCAAAGCATCATCCGTTCAGACGTCGAGAGCTTTCCGTCCGGACCTTCCTCTATGTCAAGAAGCTTCGAACTGCTCCAACTTGCATCCGTCAAGACATTTTAGCAGCATGTCCGGACGACTCTCACTGTTCGACAAGCTTCAGGATTTCTTTCCAAAACACAGTTTTAGGAAGATCGCTGCAACTGTCCGGACGACGTGGATTCCCGTACGGACGCGCTCATCCATAAGACAAGTATCGCATTCAAAATTCAGACGTCCAGACCCCAGTCAGCATGGTCCGAACGCGGGAGCATCAGATTTGGAAATTGCGTGCATCAGATCATCTGTCCGGACGACCATCCCCTTGGTCCGGACTCATGAAGCCTTGATATGGAAATTACTTGCAGCGGAAGTGCGACTGTCCGGACGTCAGGACACCACCGTCCGGACGCGGCTCAAAACATGAAAGAATTTCAGCGAAATTTTCAGAAAGCCGATCGCACAGTTGTCCGTCTGGACGCCCTTTGACTACCGTCCGGACGGCGCCTAGGTTTTATCAAGCCAGACGCTCATTTGAACCCTCAGCCTATAAATGGAGATCCCTAGGCTTGAGAATAGCAAGAATTCGGTATTGAATTCCATTAGTACTTAGAGAGCTATATTGTGAGGTTATTGAGCTGAGTTGGTCTCTCTAAAGTCGTTACTGTGTGGGATGTTACTGCGCTTAATCTGAAGTCTATCTTAGGGGTTGGCCCTAAGGTAAAGGATTCCATTGAAGACCCCTTCAGGTAGGAGACATGGTTGGGAGGCGTTCGTGTTAGGCTACACGTTAGAGTGCAAGGTACAACCACTACATCAGGGGTATGTGAGTGCTACTACTTTGTAACTAGTCTTGTCTTCTGAATAGTGGATATCCAGGGTTTGGCTGCCTCAGAGTGGTTTTTCTCATCTTGAGTTTCCACTTCGTTAACAAAAATTCTTATGTTGTTTAATTTCCGCACTGATATTTTGTTAACACTTTGTGCACACACACACTTGCTCTTATTAGAAGTCAATTTCAACTTTTCAATTGGTATCATAGCTTGGTACACTCTGTTTAGATTCAATTCTTGAGTGTTATTATTTTGACTTCTATCTGTTAAAATGTCTCAAACTCTTAATACTGTTCCTGCCTTTGACGGTACGAACTATGGCTATTGGAAAGCTCGTATGTGGTTCTTTTTAAAATCTATTGACTATTGGAGTATTGTTGAAACTGGTTGGACTAAACCAATGGATGCAACACTCGAACTAGTCCCTCAAAAAAATGCACGGATTTGTAATGATAAAGCCCTCCATGCTCTATGTCAAGCACTTTCACCGTCTGAATTTGCAAAAATTTGAAACAGTGAATCTGCTCAAGAAGCGTGGCAAATCTTGGAAACAACATACGAAGGCACCAAACTTGTAAAATCTGCCAAACTTCAAATGTTGATTTCCAGATTTGAAGAAATTAATCTCTTTAGGTTTAAGACTTGCTTCTCTTTCTCTGCCATTCACACTTCTCTGCAATTTTTTTTATCATGTCATGTTGAGTGTTTTTCTCGTGGATTTCTCCCGAGATGTTGGCATTCTTTGCACATCTTCTCATCCCATGATCTTCATTGTGTCTTCCGTTATTCTTTTAAGTGTTTGTACTTTTAGAATATTGGAATATTTGTTGGGATATTTTCTTGAGATAGTGTGCATGAAAATCCTTTTCTGTCTGTGTGTTGGGTTGATATTGATATATCTGGGTCAGTTGGATTGCGATCTTTGTTTTGTAATTCTTGGGCATCCAATTGACAGCTGTCATAATACCACTTTCTTTTTGGGACTAACATGATCTAATATTTCTTTGTGGTGTTATTTTTGGAAATATTTCTGTTAAATCTTTTCAAGAATATGTTGTCCAGCAGCTCCCAGCACAATATCTGACAGATGGATCCTTTGGAAAACTGAGCGCTGTTGAAGTTGAATGTTCAAATTCCAAAGGTCTCAGGATTAAGATGAGCTTTTTCCCCTAGCTCATGCAGAGCCTTCCATAGCATTCCCTCATATCTGCAACAGTTAAAGGTTCAGTGGTGAATCTCCTTATTTATCTTATAGACCAGTTGCTTAGAGGATGTCAATCTGCGGATAACCAGGTTCAGGCCTTGCAAAATAAAGAGACTGAAGGTTTTTCAGTCCATGGTTCCAGGCTTCCGGAGCTAGAAGCCGAAGTAGTACAAATCCAGCTTTTACGGATTTCTCTCCGTTACTTGATTTCAGTGGATCTGCAGGATTTGGTACTTGGAGGATTTATGTTCCTCTCTTTTGGGCCACCGGCAGACTTTTCTCTATTTTCCTATTGTTTTGGTTTTTAGAAAGTTTTTTGTCTGTGGATATTATTACTCTGTTTACCCTGGTCCTTTTGAGACCGTTAGGGGGAGTAATTTTTATTGCAGTTGGCTTTTATTACTCTGTTTTACCCTTTGTTTAATTTGTGACAAAAAGGGGGAGTAATTTTTATTTTTGGACCGGGAATGTATTTCCAAACCGGTCAAGTGATTTTTGTCCAAGAATGGCCAAAGGAGGAGTTTGTTAGGTTGTGATTGGCCAAAGTGATTTTGTCCAAACAGAATGAAGCCAATCACAACCTAACAAACTCCCCCTTTGGCCATTCTGGGACAAAAATCACTTGACCGGTTTGGAAATACATTCCCGGTCCAAAAATAAAAATTACTCCCCCTTTTTGTCACAAAGGGACAAAGGGTAAAACAGAGTAATAAAAACTAACTGTCATAAAAATTACTCCCCCTAACGGTCTCAGAAGGACCCGGGAAACAGAGTAATATATATCCAAAAAGTTTTAACAAAGCAGAAATTGTATCAAAATAACAAAAGACAATAAAAAGTCTACAAACATAAGAAGGAATCAAACATCCTCAGGCATGGGTAAAATCCCATCTGCAACATCCTCATCATCACCGCTGCTAGGATGATGATACTTCATGCACTCCTGAAGGTCCAGCTGGTTCTGCTCCACGCGCCTGTCGATGGAGTGCAGCAAGAGCCTCCATAATCTGAGCATAATTGACCTCTGGCTCAGATGGTGGAGTCATCTCTAGAAACCCGACTGGCATAGCAACAGGTGGGGGCACCTCATCATCAGAGTCATCTCTCTGCAGCTGCGCATTAGACTTCATCAATGTCTGCTTGCTGATGGGCTGCTGAATTTTCATCTTCGGTTCGCCATTGATATTGATGCCTGATTGAAGAATAATCTGAGTAAGGAGGCAGCCAAAAGGAAGACCAGCAGTGCTCTCATCATGGGCCTCTAATATAAACCCCAAAATGTGCTTGCACAGGCAGAAAGGCAAGCGGAGGTGGATTGCATAGACAAACTGAGCCCGTTTCAGAATAAGATCACTGCGCCAGGCAACAGGCCAGATGTTCTGCTGAACGATCTTGGCCAGCATACGGTGGGTGGATGACAAGGCACCAATTCGGATGGCAGTAGAGAGCTCCTCACCTTGGGGAACGACACAGAAGAATTCCCTGAGATCATCCAGGGATGGAGGAAGCACCACCTCATTGTATAGGCTGGCCGAAATCTCGAGCACTGGGACTCGGATGATGTGACTGATGACCTGAGGATCAACAGTGATGAGATGGCCTGCAACTGAGGGCTGAAGCACCACTCCACGATCATCATTCTGAACCACCTCCAGGTTGGCGTAGAACAGCTTGACTAATCTGGTGTATACCTGACAAGCACAGCTGTGGAGATATCCCCAGTTGTACGTCTGGATGATGTCAAGTATGTTGTCCAGTGGTGGCACCATGATATATGCCCGAAGAACGTTCCGCTCAGCAATGATGGAGTGGTCCATAATTTTGGCCTGAATTGCAGCCCTATCTTCCACAAGCCTCTGACGGACCCTGTGGGGTGGACTGCCGGCAGACATGATTCTGCAAAAGATCAAACAAGAATTTTCCAAAGAAAAATATTCCAAAAATATTCTTGTTAGGGTAACAGAAATTTGGCAGAATAATAGCAGTAAAAAGGAATTGAAAAAAAATAAATACAAAATAATATCACAAGAAATTTCAACGTAGCAGATATATGCATCTCATATTCCAAAATAAATAACATTCTAACAGTTTTTGTTTTTTTTTTTTTCTTAAAAAAAAAAACTGAAGAGATAAGGGCTGAAAAACAATACCTGGAATATGAGAAAAATGCAAAAAGCCAAAAGCTCATTAAAAGAGAACTCACAAACAGCCAAAAGTGAGATTGAGTGGGGTATAGTGAGAATGCAGCGAGCAGGGAAATTCATAGCCTCTGTGGGGTCCCCATCCGGACGCTTGTTGCCTCGGAAAGGAGCAGACTGGTCGCGTGCGTCTGGACGATATAAAGAGACATTCGGACGATGATGACAGCACGCGTCCGGACTCCATTAGGTCCTGTCCGGACATGTGACCTCCATCCCCGTCCGGACTCTAAGAGAGTGCCGTCCGGACCACCAGTCCGTCCGGACGTCTATGAAGACCGTACGGACACTCCACACTGAAATACCAGAAAAACTGGGGAAAATTTTACAGAGATCAATTTTCTCAGGTCAGTGTTAGAACACGCATGTATAATCAACTGATAACACAATCAGAAAGCATCTCAAAACTTAACAGAGATATAAAAGAGAGTTGAGATTTCAATTTGCACAAGTAATTTTCCTAATCATAGAAAAGTCAAATAGTCAACTCAACTCAAGCAATGCGTGTGTGTGTGGAGACTGAACCGACAAGGTTTGAAAAATCATGACAAGAGCAACCAGATTTCCTAAAGAAGAGAGAGAATCCGTGATAGATTAGCCAAAAGTCAAACCTTACTTTTACTAGGGCCTAGCCATCCTTATTTGATACACTCCCCCTGAGATACAGCACCGAATTGTTTTACTTGTACCATGAAGGACAAGATAAAATTTTTACTTGCTCATAGAGGGCAAGGTATATTGCAAATTCAGTACAGAAGCAGTGAATAGACAATTTTAAAGCACAAAATTCATATGGTGCTGCAGGCTAGAGGAAATGCCAGAATTTATAGATCCTAGGTTCAACTAGCCTGTGGTCAATTTGACCATCTTATCACAAACCTCTTCTCTTATTCATAATTTCTAGAAGCAAATAGTCAGAGAAGGAATGACGTACCTTTAGGGAGTCTCGGATAGTGCACTTTTTCATCGCATGAGGAAAGGAGCTATCCTACTTTTGCACAACCAGGAAAAATAACTTGGCCAAAATAATCATATACTCTCAAATGTATCTAAGCAAAGTAAATTAATGCTCACATAATTGAGATATCCGGTAAAGATACATACAATATCTAATTAGCCAAGAAAAAAAAAATCCTACAAATTCTCGCAAATTTTTTTTTTTTTATTATTATTAAAAACAAACAAAACATGCAATATGGAAATGACATCATATGCAAAGGTAAGATCACACCTGTAAATGCTCAAAGATGTCAGTACAGAGAAACAGTCGCTCGACCTATTTTTTCTGTCTTCCCCAATAGATACATGCAAAGTTCTCTCAAAAGAAACAGGGGGCACAACAAACTAGTTCCTAGATTGTGTAACAAGCACATAAATATAACATGAAAGGTGCAAGCAATCAAACCTGATGCCTTAGGATTAGGAACCAAATCCTAGGCATGAACACCCGAACCTGCTAGGTGCGTCGATTCCCTTTCCTGGGGTAACTGCCCTTCTCAGCCCAAGTCTGCCTTCCAGTGGGTGGTTGCTGACAAGACTGCATCATCAACTCCATCATGTTCTGCATCCTGACAGGAGGCTCACTGGAGTATTGCTCTTGAGGCCTTCTCAAATGCTTGGGTTTGCTCTTGTAAGTGCCACTGTTATTGGCTGGTACAAACCGCTGCTAAGGCTGTTGATGCTGAGGAGCATGAGACCAAGGGGCTTGATACTGATGCCTTGATGCTTGTCCCCATGGTACTTGATAAGATGCCTGATGCCAAGGATTATGATGCTGAGCCATAGGTCCTGCACCATAATGAGCTTGTCTGGGCGCTTCTTTCTTGGCTTTGGCCTTTTGAGCTTTCAAGAGGGAGCACTGAGGCCAA
Source organism: Alnus rubra (assembly GCA_028654335.1). NCBI lineage: Eukaryota > Viridiplantae > Streptophyta > Magnoliopsida > Fagales > Betulaceae > Alnus > Alnus rubra. Next base: position 593,452 of record JAJPGS010002449.1, on the reverse strand, counting down.
ACATGCCCACTAAGACCGCAGTGATGGTAAATAAGAGGTCTTCTTATGGAATGAGGCTGCTAAATGCCTGGAACATCATCATTAACCTTTTCCTTTTGTTTATCTTCAATAGCGGGAGGAAGCTCTGGGACTGTAGGCTTTACAAATACAGTCTTTGAGGTAGAAGGAACATCAGAAGAGGAAGCTACATACCCGAGACCAGTCTTGTCATTAGGGCTCTTCTGGATGGACAGCATGCGAGTCAACTTCTCATCAATGACTCTCTCTAGCTGGAGCTGTGTCTCTAGTAGCTTTTCCTCGAGCTCTTGTACTTTGAGCAGCAATGAACTCTTCTCGGTCTGCAAACCGTTCAGATCATTCAGGTGCTATTTTTGGCCTTCCCTCAGCTTCTCAAACTCTTTGTAGAGTGTCTTGTAGGCCTCTTTGAGCTCTTCCTCATTTTCACTATGCTCCGAGTAATATGAGTCTTCTTCTTCAACATGTGGGGCTACAAAGGCCAGAAATTTTTCAGACTCTGGAGCTTCTTCTTCTGACTCATCACTGAGAGTCACATTGTATGCCTTCCCCTTGCCCTTTTTGAGATTCCCACAATCCGCCCGAATATGCCCAAAGCCTGAGCATTCAAAACATCGGGGTCCTCTAGGATCTCTCTTCTCCTCTTCCTCTGGTTCAGCTTCTCTGAGAGGTTTCTTCATTTTATCAGAAAACTTCTTCTTGAACCGATCATCTTTTATCAGTCTTCTGAAATTTTTGGCTAACATAGCCACAGCTTTGTCTTCATCCTCAGAGTCATCTTCAGAGGAGGCTTCTACCTTCTTCTTGGAAGCCTTTAGGGCAATGGTCTTCAATTTCTTGACCGGGGGCAGAGATAGCTCATATGTTTGAAGAGATCCAACTAGCTCTTCAATCTTCATCTCTTCAAGATCCTTGCTTTCTTCGATCGTCGTTACCTTGATCCTGAAATGCTCGGGCAAAGATCTTAGAATTTTTCGGATGAGTTTTACATCCGAGATAGATTTCCCAAAACTCACCATGGAGTTTCTAAGGTCACTTATCTTGGAGTAAAACTCTCCAAAAGTCTCTTCTTCCAACATCTTAATTTCTTCAAATCTTGAAGTCAACATTTGAAGTTTGGCAGATTTAACTAATTTCGTGCCTTCATATGTTGTTTCCAAGATTTGCCATGCTTCTTTGGCTGATTCGCAGTTTGAAATTTTGGCGAATTCAAAGGGAGAAAGTGCTTGGCACAGAGCATGGGGGGCTTTATCATTGGAAAGTCGGGCGTTTTTCAGAGGGACTGTTTTAGGAGTTGTATCCTCTGGTTTAGTCCAACCAGAGTCAACAATACTCCAACAATCAATAGATTTTAAAAAGAATCGCATCCGAGCTTTCCAATAGCCATAGTTCGTACCATCAAAGGTAGGAACAGAATTAAGAGTTTGAGATATATCAAGATATAGAAGTCAAATATAATAACACTCAAGAAATTAATCTTCTCAGAGTGTACCAAGCTCTGATACCAATTGAAAAATGAAAATTGAAATGACTTCTAATTTAAACAGCAAGTGTGTGCATAAGTGTCAACAAAAATTAAAGCATAGCGGAAAGTAAATGACACACAGATTTTTGTTGATGAAGTGGAAACTCAGTTAAGAGAAAAACCACTCCGGGGCAGCCAAACCCAGGAATTCCACTATTCAGAAGACATAGCTAGATACAAGATAGTAACACTCACATGTACCGATGCAGTGGTCGTACCTTGATCTCTGACGTGTAACCCAACACGAACGCTTCCCAACCAGGTTTACCTACCTGAAGGGGTCTTCAATGGAACTCCTTACCTTAGAGCCGACTTCTAAGATAGACTTCGGTTTATAGCACAGCACACTTGTAAAACGGCTTCAGAGGGATTGATGACTTCTCTGAGCTCTAATGGAATTCAAACTGAATTCTTACAGTTCTCAGTGCCCAGGGGCCTCTATTTATAGGCTGGGGGCTCAAATGAGCGTCAGGCAAAATATACCTGGGAACCGTCCGGACGATGGACATGGTCCGTCCGGACGGACAACTGTGCGACAAGATTTTCTGAAAAATTCGCAAGGAAATCTTTCTTGTTTAAGGGCATCGTCCAGACGGTCGCACGTCCGCTGCAAGTAATTTCCTTATAAGGTACTCCAGCGTCCGGACCATGGGGGATGAGCATCCGGACGACAATTCGTCAACAAGCAATTTCCATAACTGTAATGTGTGCGTCCGGACCATGGTAGGCAGTCATCCGAACGGTTGAAGTCGAATCGGCAATTTCCTTCTTTGATGCACGCGCGTCCGGACCACAGCTGTCAGACGTCCTGACGGTCATATTTGAATTGCGATTCTTGCCTTAAGAAGACTCGCGTCCGGACGGGATACCACATCGTCTGGATGGTTGATTGATCTTCCCTTTCTTGGAACTTGGAAAGAAATCAGAAACTGATCGAGTGCTGGGAGGCGTCCGGACGTGATGTTGAAACGTCCGGACGGATTCAAGCTGGCACAAAAACTTCTCGATACAGTATGGGGTCCGAATGGAATGAACACTTCGTCCGGACGGATGGAACAGTGGACAGATGGGTGTCCGGACGGGATGGCTCGATCGTCCGGACGGCTGACAAGGAACTTTGAATTTCTTCTGACTTGCAGACTCTGAATAGTGGAATCCCTGTTTACAGCATCTTTACACTTAAGTGATTTTGTCCAAACACATAATGAGGCCAAAATACTAATACAAAGTAGTAACACTCACATACCCCTGATGCAGTGGTCGTACCTTGCTCTCTAACGTGTAACCCAACACGAACGCCTCCCAACCAGGTCTCCTACCTGAAGGGGTCTTCAATGGAATCCTTTACCTTAGGGCCAACCCCTAAGATAGACTTCACAGCTGATCAAATCACACACTGGCAAAGCTAGAGAGCTAGCAGATCTTCAATATCTCCCTAAACACCCTTTCTAAGCTGTAAAGAATTCACCACCGAATTCTGTGTTGAAAGCATGCCTCAAGCCTCTTATTTATAGGCTTTGCAAACCCAAAATTGAGTCAAAAACGGATTCTGAGGCACGCGCGTCCGGACGGGCCAAGTTTTTCTTGTCCGGAAAGTAATTCTGGAATTTTTTGCAGGGCCGTCTGGATGGGTAAATCTTTCCACCCGTACGGAGGCCGTCCAAACGCTATTAATGGCCTTCCGGACATTTAAATTACATAACTTTTTCTTAGCTTTCCAACGAAGCCAATTTTGTCCCAATCCGATATTTGACTAAAACGTTAAGACCAAAATACCCGAGGGTGTCCGGACGGCTTGACCGAGCGTCCAGACGGTGTTGCCCTAGCGTCGGGACGGTTGCACTTCGACGGCACGTAATTACCATAATAAGGCTTTGGAGCGTCCGGGCCCTGAAGGCTGACGTCCGGACGGTTGAACTGGTGCAAGCAATTTCCATATATGAAGATTGATCATCCAAACCATGAAGACTGATTTCCGGACAGTTGAACTTTGTATGCACGTCTTACCTTATAGAGAACATCGTCCGGACCGTAGCATCCGTCTTCCCATAACTGTGTCTTGAGTCAGAAACCCTAATGCTTGTCAAACACTGAATGGTGTCCGGACGGTATAACCACGTCGTCCGGACGGATGTGCTGGAACACTAGGGTCTTCTCGAACTCTAAAGAGCGTCCGGACGATTTGCCATTATGTCCGGACGGATGAAACCTTGAACTGTTCGAAGCTTCTAGACACTGATGGGCGTCCGGACGAAAAGATCTCGTCGTCCAGATGGATGTTGCTGACTGATGAGCGTCCGGATGGAATACCACGTCGTCCGGACGGCTGACAGGGAACCGAAATAAATCCTTGAAAACTTCACGGAATCTTTTCGAAGAACATAGCTGAAGAGTAGAATCTGGATAAAGCATCATCCTTGTGAAAGCAGCAACATTACATAGAAGTGATTTTGTCCAACAGAATGCAGCCAACACAAAAACTAACACTGACAATAAGAGTCTTGTGTCCATCTCCATACAAAATCTCCTCATCATTGCTATCATCAAAAACAGGATCTCCGATCTTGACTTCTTCTACTGTTTCATCATCAATTAAGAGATTCTTACTCGTTCTGCTTGTAGGCTTTAGACAATCGGACGCTCGATGACCGGGCTCCCCACATTTGAAACAGCGAATGTTGGAGTTGGAATTCTGGCCTTGCATAGTTTGAGGATTAGGACGTGGTTCCTAAGGATGGACTCCTCGTGTATTCTAATCTCCTCTTGGTGTAGATCTGGTATTGCTTCTGGTTTGCTATTTTTCTACATTCAAGGCACGCTGGTAGGCTTCAGAAACCGTCCAAAGGAAGTGGAGACTAAGGATGTCTTGTAGGGACTGCCGCAAACCGCCCAAATATCGCGCCACCAACTGCTCCTCAGTCTCTGACAAGTCGTTTCGAGCAACCAATTGGAAGAACTCTTCGGTGTAATCATCAACAGATTTCTCACCTTGTCTCAGAATATGAAGTCGTTGAAACAACATCTGCATGTATCCGAAGGGTAAAAGTACCCCTTCATCTTCTTCTTGATTTTCTCCCAATCACAGATTTTTGGCTTGCCTTGTCAATCCCATGATCACTTCAATTGCTCCGACCAAGTTGATGCACGACCCTTTAGCTTGATGGTGAAAAGCTTCACCTTCATGTGATCTGGAACTTCCTTATAATTAAAGATCCTCTCTACTTCGTGTAGCCAATCAATGAAGCCTTTGGCTTGTAGAGTGCCAAAAAATTTTGGAAGCACAACTTTGAAGCCTAAGTCTCCATATCGGTGTTCCTGACCTAGAACAGGATTATGACACGGGTTCTCAAAGCTGGAATCTGAATTACGATCATCCATCTCGCGATCCGTTTCCAAGTTTTGCTCCGTTAGACGTTAGGTTAACTCTGCAACTTGCCTCTGTAAGTATTCAATCGTCACGTCTTGTACATCACATTTATGGTAGGGGCTTCCTCATTCGGAACCTATCCATGCCGACCATGACCATGACCACCAACCATGAAAGCTGATGAAAAGTTCACCTTAAGAATAAGCTTAAGCTCTGATACCAACTAACGACGAGCGGAACTAAGATTGTTCTGATAGTGTATGATAGCAGCAGAAACTATGAATTGAAGACTTAAAATTTTAATTGATACTTTAAAACTTGATTGAAAAATAACAAAGATTAGATACCTTTATACATGCTGTTGGTTTGTAATTGGCTGCATTCTATTGGACAAAATCACTTCCATGTAATGATACTTTTTAAATAGGGGTTCAATTCTTTCAGAGTCTTCTTATTCAGAGTTATACTTCTAAATGATTCTGCTTAGATTTCAAGTCAGATAAATCGGATCCCTTGCATCTGTCCAGACGATGTCATACTCCATCTGAACGCTCTACTGTCCAAGCATCATCCGTCCGGGAGACGAGAACTTTTCATCCAGACCTTCCTCTATGTCGAGAACCTTCGAACTGTTCCTGGTTGCATCCGTCTAGACGTCTCAGCAACACGACCGGACACCTCTCAGTGTTCGACAAGGAAAAGGACTTCGTTCCAAAACACAGATATGAGAAGACAACTGCAATCGTCCGAACGATGTGTGTTCCCGTTCGGATGCTATCCTTGATAAGGCAAGTCATGCATACAAAGTTCAACCGTCCGGACGCTCAAAGGCTTGATATGGAAATTGCGTGCAGCTAAAGCCCAACCGTTCTGACGCGGCTCTATTCAAGAAAGAATTTCAAGCAAATCTAGAAAGCTGATCACACAGTTGTCTGTCCTGACACCCTCAGATACCATTCGAACGCTGCCTAGGAAATTCAAGTCAAGCGCGAATTTGGATTACTGTAGCCTATAAATAGAGGCCCCTAGGCATGTTGTTTGTAAGAATTCGATAGTGAATTCCGTAGTGCTTAGAGAGTTTCTATTAGAAGTTATTGTGTTTATCCGCTCACTCTTAAGCCATTGCCAAGTGCAGTTGCTGTGCTTAACTAAAGTCTATCTTAGGGGTTGGCCCTAAGGTAAAGGATTCCATTGAAGACCCCTTCAAGTATGTGACTTGGTTGGGAGGCGTTCGTGTTGGGTTACACGTCAGAGTGCTAGATACGATCGCTGCATCTGGTATGTGAGTGTTACTGTCTATGTACTAGCTTTGTCTTCTGAATAGTGGATATCCTGGGTTTGGCTACCCCGGAATGGTTTTTCTCTGAATTGAGTTTCCACTTCGTCAACAAAATATCTGTCTCTTTATTTTTCGCATTGTGATATTTTGTTGTACATTATTGCACACACTTGATAAATTAGAAATCCTATAATTTTCAATTGGTATCAAAGCAGGTACATTCCGTTTAAAGGATTTAATTCATGAGTGTGATCCTTATCTTTTGTGATTTCTATTTTTTTATTACACTTTTATCATTAATTCTTCTCAGTTATCTAAAGAGAATTTCGATCTTAAGCTCTTTAAGGTTTTTGATAAATTGAACAATGCTAAAAATTCTAAAGTTTCTCATAAAGAGCTTAAAAACGTGAAGCAAGAGAAAGAGTATTTGATTATTCAGTTATCTGAATCACATGTTTTGATTGACTCTTTGAGATCTGAGAATACCATGTTGGTTAATATTATTGATGCACTTGCTAATAAATTGGAAAAATTCTCAAGTGATAATTTGAAAAGCATGCTTTGTAGTCACTCAAATGTTTCTAACAAGCTTGATTTAACTGTTGATGATTTAAGTACTTCTACTTCACATGCATCTGATTCTGAATTAGATTTTATTGATATTAAGCCTGTGATAGAAGATACAACTTGTTTAGTTAATTCTTGCTTAACTAATCATGTGATGCCTAAATCTAAGGAATCAGGAATACAAGGTAAGTTTATTACTAAGTATCATAATTGTGGGAAGATTGGTCATATTAGGCCAAATTGTTATTTGTTTAAATCTCATAGGCCTTGGATTAAGCAGGATGCTCTGAGGAAAAGTGGAGTTGAAGATTCCTCCTCATCAAAATATGTCCCTCTGCATAGTGACATATAAAAGGTAAGGGCAATATTGTTTGTAAGAATGCTAACCATATTTTTGCAAAGAAAGTCAAAAAGCATTCCAACAAAAGAAGCTTGCCCACCTGTCATCACTGCGGCATCACCGGTCACATCCAACACAAATGTCCACATCTCCAGGCTCAGAAGTTGAAGGTTCAGAGGGAGCTGCCAGCAAGAGCTACATCAGGCATTCTACCTTCGACGACACATCAGGCTCCATGGCATCAGCAGCACTTTGTTCCTGCCAATCAGATTGGCAAATCAAAGAAGAACAAATTATGGCTCTACAAGAGAAAGCTGCAAAAGCCCATTAGTAACCATGGCTATGAAGGGTTGTTGAGCCTAATGCAAGGTTTGCTAAGAAGAATGGACAACATGGACAAGACCCGCAAACCACCGCCACGGGTCAAGTAGGTATGGGTCAAGAATGATGAAACCATCCACTCCTTGAGGGGGAGTGGACTCACCTAGTAGTGGTACAGTCTCACCATGCTTAGGATTTTGGTTCCTAAATCCTAGTGCATGTCAGGTATGTTTGCATTGCATTGTTTATCATGTCATATCTTATTCATGCCTTGCATTCTGTTTGAGGAACCATTTATTCTATCCCCATATTTTCTCTTGTTATCTTGAAACTCTGTAGATATTTTTTTGCGGATGACAGTTAAAAAGCACGTTAGGTGGCTGCTTTTCAGCCTTGGTATCTCTAAACGTCTCTCCTTGATGACAAGTTTGATTTTACCTTACATGCTAGGACTAGATGTTATTTCCTTTTCCATAAGCATTTCCTTGTTGTTTTTCTGCTTTATTGTTTTCAACATAAAATAAAAATAAAAATTTGGGGGAGAAGATGCAGAATTTTATTTTTTTTTCTTTTGATAGCTTTTCAGATATTGTATGTATTTTTGCTTGATATCTCAGTTCATTGTGCATTAATTGAATATGCTTATATATGATTGAGTGTTTATGTCTAATATCTACTAAGTTGTCCTGTTGCATCTAAATGCTAGACAGTTACTTTCCTCATGCGATGAAAATGTGCACTATCCAATGCTCCCCTAAGGTACATCTTTTCCTCTCTGACTTCTTGCTTCTGGAAATTCTAATAAGAGAGATGTTTTTGATAAGATGGTCAAATTGACCAACATGCTAGCTGAACCTAGAGCCTAAAAATTCTAGCATTCTCTCTAGGTTGCAGCACCAAAAAGAAACAGGCAGTTATTCTTTCAAATTCCTTGTTATATGCTTATATTCACTACTTCTGTACTGAGTTAGCTTTATTTCTTGTCCTTCATGGTGCAAGTAAAAATTTTATCTTGTCCTTTATGGTACAGTAAAACAATTAGGTGTTGTATCTTAGGGGGAGTGTATCAGATGAGGGTGGCTAGGCCTTAGTAAATAATAAGGTTTGACTTCTTACTGATCTTTCTTTGATTTTCTCTCTTGTTTAGAAAATCCGGTTGTTTTAAGTCATATCAGTGAACTTTATACCTTATTGAGAAAGTCTTCACACACAAACACGCGCATTGCATGAGTTGAGTAATCTATGTAAAATTTCTATCTACATGAAATTTTTGTGTTAATTGAACTCTGAACTTTCTTTTATATCTCTGCATATTTTTGAGATGCTATCTGACTGCTTTATCAGTTGATTATACATGCGTGTTCGGAAGCTGACATTAGTGAAAATAATTTTTTTGCAAATTTATCTTCAGTTTCTGTTTTTCAGTGTGAAGCATCCAGACGGGTGCGGCTCAAACAGCCGGATGGTTAGGTTACATGTCCAGCACGTGCGGCTTGTCACATGCTTATGTGGCAACGCGTGTCCAGACGAGTTAATGATCCGTCCGGACGGGGACCCCACAGGGTTAAAACATCGCTTTCTCCCCTAGCCGCCGCACTCTCTTCGATTGTTTTCTCTTTTTGTCTTTTTCGAGTGCAATTTTCTTGAGCTTTTCTCACAATTTCTAGGTGATTTTTGTCTGTTGTGCATATTTCTCTCCATTCCTTGTACTTCTTCAGTTCTCTTTATTCTTTTCAGTGTTTTATTAACTGTTAGAATATTGAATTTCTTGGAGAATATGTTTGAGATAAAATATGTAAATTTGTGATATCTGCTGATGAGTGCCAAATATTGTGTATTTGGACCCCTTGATTTACATTAGTTAGACCTTTAGCCTTGTTATTTTCTGATGCTTTGGTTAGTTTTTATGTTTTTATGTGTTGTAGGTCAATAAGTAAGAAATGGCAAAATTCATGTGGAATTGCTTGGAAAATTCGGAAGTTCTGAAGAAATCGATCGATCGAACTTAAATTCGATCGATCGAATTTTGCCCGAAGTCGATCGATCAAATATTAATCGATCGATCGAAATTTCCCAGAACTTACTTTTGCAGAAGCGCACCAGAACACCTAATCAAGAGCTTCTCCACGACAAAAAGCAGTTCTCCTTTTGATTTTCGCAGCAGAACACGCTGGTTTCGTGACCTTGGTTGTCTCTAGCAAGAGAGGAACCCTAGAGGGGGTTAGAGGAGTCATTTTACATGGGTTTCTAGCCCTAATTTCCTTCTATAAAAGCCATAGCCATGCCTCCTTGTTGAAGAATAGCCGTCCGGACGCTCATCCCCCATGGTCCGGATGCTCGAGAGCCTTATAAGAAAATTACTTGCAGTGGACGTACGACCTTCCGGACACTCATCCCCCATGGTCCGGACGCTCGAGAGCCTTATAAGGAAATTACTTGCAGCGGACGTGCGACTGTTTCTCGGCGGAAATTTCGGAAAATCTGTCCGCACAGTTGTCCGTCCAGACGGCCCATGTCCACCGTCCGGACGGTGCCTAGGTATATTTTGCCTGACGCTCATTTGAGCCCCCAGCTTATAAATAGAGGCCCCTGGGCACTGAGAACTGCAAGAATTCGGTATTGAATTCCTCAATTGCTCAGAGATGTGATATTTCCTCTGAAGCCCTGTTCAAGTGTGTTGTTGCCGTGCTACAACTGAAGTCTATCTTAGAGGTCGGCTCTAAGGTAAGGAGTTCCATTGAAGACCCCTTCAGCTAGGTGAACCTGGTTGGGAAGCGTTCGTGTTGGGTTACACGTCAGAGATCAAGGTACGACCACTACATCGGTACATGTGAGTGTTACTGTCTTGTATCTAGCTATGTCTTCTGAATGGTGGAATTCCTGGGTGTCATTTACTTTCCGCTGTGCTTTAATTTTTGTTGACACTTATGCACACACTTTATCTTTAGAAGTCATTTCAGTTTTTCATAACTCTATAGGCACTAATGGAATTCAATGCCGAATTCTTGCTGTTCTCAAGCCTTGGGACCTTTATTTATAGGCTAAGGGTTCAAATGAGCGTCTGGCTTGATAAAACCTAGGCGCCGTCTGGATGGTAGTCATAGGGCGTCCGGACAAACAACTGTGCTATCGACTTTCTGAAAATTTCGCTGAAATTCTTTCCTGTTTTGAGCCGCGTCCAGATGGTGGTGTCCTGTCATCCAGACGGTCGCACTTCCGCCGCAAATAATTTCCATACCAAGGCTTCGCGCGTCCGGACCAAGGGAATGATCGTCTGGACGGTTGATTTTATGCACGCAATTTCCATATCTAATGCTCGCGCGTCCGGACCATGCTGACTGGCGTCTAGACGTCTGGATTTTGAGTGCGGTACTTGCCTTATGGATGAGCGCGTCCGAAAGGGAATCCACGTCGTCCGGACGGTTGCAGCGATCTTCCCATAACTGTGTTTTCGAAAAAAATCCTGAAGCTTGTCGAACACTGAGAGTCGTTCGGACGTGCTGTTGAAACGTCCGGACGGATGCAAGTTGGAGCAGTTCGAAGCTTCTCGATGCAGAGGAAGGTCCGGACAGATGATGCTTTGGATAGTTGGGCGTCTGGACGGTATGACACGTCGTTCGGACGACTGGCAGGGAACCGAATTTTTTTGACTTGTAATTGTGCAGAATCTTCTGGAAGCACTTTGAATAGCGGAATCCCTGTTAAAAAGCATCTTTACAAATAAGTGATTTTGTCCAACAGAATGTGGCCAATTACAAACTAACACGATAGAGGCCCGGGATGAGAATAATACCGGCCTCCTTTTGGCTGCCTACTTACTCATATCATCTTGTCGTCTGGCATTGATGTAGCTGGAGAGCCGAAGATGAAGATCCAGGATCCCCTCAGCAAACAGACACTGATGAAGTCCAATGCATAACTGAGGCGTGATGATCGAGATGCCAACCTTCCACCGCCTCCTATTGATGTTGAGATGCCGGACATTGCTTCTTCATCTCAGACTGCTCCACAGCCTCCACAACAGGATGCCAGTTATGCATAGATTTTGGAGGCTTTGGCTTCTCTACAGGGGGCATGAGCGCTATGCAACTGACTGTCTCTTCTATGTAGTAGGCGATGTCATCTATACAGCAGGAGGTTCACTCTATTAACCTCTGTGTGGAAAAGAGCTAGCTAGACATCTAGGAGTGTCTCAAGCACCATCATCCGTCTAGCAGTAGTAGTTATGACGAGGATGATGCGACTATGGCTGAGGCTGGTTGAGTTTACTTTGGTGCTTGGTTTTTCTTTGTTTTGAGACATTTTATCTTTCTGTTTTTGGATAATTTGTTAAACATTTTAACTCTTGGATATTTATAACTCTGTTTACCCTTGTCCTGCTGAGGCATTTAGGGGGAGTAATTTTTCTTGTAGTTTTTCTAATATTCTGTTTTTACCCTCTGTCCTTTTGAGACAAAAAGGGGGAGTATTTTTTGATTGGACCGAGATTGTATTTAATCGGTCAAGTGTTTTTGTCCCAAAGAGGGAGTTTGTTGGTTTGTAATTGGCTGCATTCTGTTGGACAAAATCACTTCCATGTAATGATGCTTTTTAAACAGGGGTTCAGTTCTTTCAGAGTTTTCTTATTCAGAGTTATACTTCTAGAAGATTCTACTCAAATTCTATGTCAGAGAAATCGGATTCCTTGCATTCGTCCGGACGATGTCATATTCAGTCCAGAGATTCTACTGTCCAAGCATCATTCGTCTAGAGAACGTGAACTTTCCGTCCAGACCTTCCTCTATGTCGAGAGCCTAAGAATTGTTCCTGGTTGCATCCATCCGGACATCTTAGCAACACGACCAGACCCCTCTCAGTGTTCGACAAGGAAAAGGACTTCGTTCCAAAACACAGATTTGGGAAGACCGCTGCAACCGTCCAGACGATGTGTGTTCCCATCCGGACGCTATCCTTAATAAGGCAAGTCGTGCATACAAATTTCAACCGTCTGGACGTCAGACTTCATGGTCCGGACGCTCAAGCCTTATATATGGAAATTGCGTGCATTAGTTCAATCATCCGGATGACACTTCATGGTCCGAACGCTCAAAGCCTTAATATGGAAATTGAGTACAGCTAAAGTGCAACCGTCCGAACGCTAGGGCAACACCGTCCGAACACTAGGACAACACCGTCCAAACACAACTCTATTCAAGAAAGAATTTCAAGCAAATTTGGAAAGCCAATCGCACAGTTATCCGTCCAGATGCCCCCAGCTACCATCCAGACGCCGCCTAGAAAATTCAAATCATACGTAAATTTGGATTCATGTAGCCTATAAATAGAGGCCCCTAGGCATGTTGTTTATGAGAATTCGGTAGTGAATTCCGTAGTGCTTAGAGAGTTTATTTTAGAAGTTATTGTGTTGATCCGCTCACTCTCAAGCCGTTGCCAAGTGTTGTTGCTATACTGAACTGAAGTCTATCTTAGAGGTTGGCCCTAAGGTAAAGGATTCCATTGAAGACCCCTTCAAGTAGGTGACTTGGTTGGGAGACATTCGTGTTGGGTTACACGTCAGAGTGCTAGATACGATCGCTGCATCGGGTATGTGAGTGTTACTGTCTATGTACTAGCTTTGTCTTCTAATTAGTGGATTTCCTGGGTTTGGCTTTTCTTTTAATTGAGTTTCCACTTCGTCAACAAAATATATGTCTCTTTATTTTTCACATTGTGATATTTTGTTGCACACTATTGCACACACTTGATAAATTTGAAGTCCTATAATTTTCATAGGCACTACAAAAAAACTGGTTTTCATTTAGTGGCATTTTTGGTGGTCTAATACGTCACTAACTGTTAGTGGTGTGTAATTAGTGTCATTTTTGACACGCCACTAATCAGTTTATCACTAGTTCTCATCTAGTGGCATGTCTAAGTTGCCACGCCATTAAATTTGGCCATGCCATTAACTTCAGTGGCGTGGCTATAACACCAATGCCATTAATTGTGGCGTGAAAAGGAAAAAATAATAGTCTGACCAAGGTGATTTCACTCCTCAAAAATCATCAAACCCATGCGATTTCGCTCATCTAGAAGCAATCGAAATTCCTCCCCAACAATAACTGCTATACAGACCCATGCCTTCCATGCGATTGATCAGACCCATAACATTTCTTCCTTGACTTTTCCCAATCCTCCCCAACAAAAACTTCTCTAAATTTGTACTACAACTACAACACAACAGCCATATCCTCCTGATCAATTCATTAATAGTCGGAGCTCTTCTTTGCCTTCCTATCCTGCTTCCTTTTTCTTCCTTCTTCACCAAAACATTTCTTCCATAGAACAAAAATCAAACCCATTCTATTGAAACACAGAAAATTACCCATTTGACTAAAGCACTTTAGAAAAGGAGAACCCAAACACATTTAATATATATAATAAAAAAAACGAAGACAAAAAAGAAGAAATGAAGACAAGAAAAAAGAAAGGAAGAAAGGAGTACTTGTGTAGGGGAGAAGAGAGAAGATAGAAGAAGAAAACGGGGGGGGGGGGGGGAAACGAAGATAAATAGGGGGTGAGCGGGAGTATGGGGAGAAAAAGGGGGGAAAAAGAAAAAATTAGTGGCGTGCTAAATTTACCACGCCACTAATTTAGTGGCGAATCAACACGTAACTAAATAGTGGCGTGTCAGTATCAACACGCCACTAATTTGTGAGGTGGCATATTCAACACGCCAATAAATTATTTAGTGACATTTCATAAAATGAAACCTCACTAATTAGTGGCGTGTCATAAAGTGAGTTACTGTAGCCACGTCACTAAATTGCTAATTTTTTGTAGTGAGGTTAGGTAGCTCCTAATTTAACAAGGAAAAGGAAAAGAAATCCTAATTGGAAAAGAAATACATAATCCTAATGAAAAAGAAAAAACCCAATCCTTATTTGAAAATGAAAACTAAAACACACATGCTTAAAATAGAAAACTCGATCCTTATTTGAAAATGAAAACTAAAGCACACATGCATAAAATAAATCCACCCTAAAGTGAATCTTCTCTTGCATCATATATCGTATTTTAAATTGCATGTAACCATCATCGAAGGTTATTATGGTTCTATCGAATGATGGATGGTAGCATCAGACATTCGGTTATGGAAGAAACCCTAAATTTTTAAAGCCTTTTAACACATTTTCTAATTGAATAAGGAAAAAGGTTACAAGAAATGATTTGTCCCATTCCTGATCCTGAAGGAAGAAAGAACAGGAGATCATGTGAGAATGCTGCCAAACACAAGGTGGGTAGCGGCCCATTTAGCTAAAACATGTGCCCAAAAATTGGCACTTCTAGAGACCTTCATAGCTTTCCAGCTAAGAAAGGAAGAGAGATCAAGTCGAATATCTGAAATTAAAGGAGCAAATTAAGTGCCAAGAAGAAAAAAGATGAGGCTGATTCACAGCTAAAATCACTAAAAGAGCATCCCCTTCAAGCATAAAGTCACCAAAACCCATAGAAGAAGCGAGCCAAGTAGCAAGAAAAGCAGTGGAAGCTTCACCTTTTAGGACATCAGATGTGTTTATACCTTAAGAGAATTTTTCATACTTAATAACTTTAAAAATATTTAAAAGTTCTCGCGAGTTGTAAATTGGTAATTATTTTAAACTTAGCCCATTCCATCAGTCTTGACCGTTATGTTAGATGAAAAATCAAATTTGACCAAAATATTATGAAAGTACGTTTATTTTGATCATTGAAAAATCAAAATTACCCTTTCTCTTTTTCTACTAATTAATAAATAAAAATGCTAATTTTTGTTTTTCTATGGTCAAAATAAGGATATTTTTGAAATATTTTGGTCAAATTTGATTTTCCATCTAACATAACGATCAAGACTAATGGCGGGGGTTAAATAATAACAGATTGGCAGTTTGAAGGGCTAAATCATAACACTTCTCAGTTCGTGGTGCTTCATAAAAAATGAATGTTAGTTTATGAGCTAAATAATATTTAACCCAAAAATATTTTAAGTTTGAACAAACGGAGCCTAAGTAATTAGCTCGTATACTTTGACCCTATTTAACTATATATAACTTAGCAGAAATGAAACCCATCTGAATTCTGTGAAATTTGAAAATATGATCGATTAGAGACTAGAAACATTCATAATTGTTTCGTCCAAAACCAATTTGAGTACGTACCAAAAACCAATGAATGGTCAAAGTTCAATTGTTAATTGACACGCAACTTAATTAGAGGAAAAAAAAAATAGAAAAATGGCCTTGCAACTTGGGTTCTCGAATTCTGTCTCCTTATCTAATTTTTTGGTGGGAATCTTTTCAGTCTTGACGTTGGAAAAGTCTCCTCGCGCTTATAAGTAGTAGCTTTAAACACCCGGAAGGTTCATCATGTCGAGAATGAAGTCTGTTGGCTCATCTGTGTTTCCAATTGTCTTCGCTCTCCTTTTCTCATTTTTATGGGCAACTTCGGCTCACGCACACGAAAGCTTTGTTCAGTGCCTGATCACCCTTCGTTCTGAAAACTCCACCTCAATTTCTAAACTCATTTACACCCCAGCCAACTCCTCATATTCCTCTGTCTTGCAATTCTCCCTACAAAACTCCAGATTCTCAACACCTGCCACCCGAAAACCTCTAGTCATTCTTACACCGTTGCATGTCTCCCACATCCAAGCAGCGATTAATTGTTCCCAAGAACATGGCATGCAAATAAGAGTTCGAAGCGGCGGTCACGATTATGAGGGTCTTTCTTATGTTTCAGATGTGCCGTTTGTCATAATTGATCTAATTAATCTTCGATCAATCAGTGTTGATGCAGAGAATAGCACGGCGTGGGTCCAAGCTGGTGCAACTATCGGTGAACTTTATTATAGGATTGCCGAGAAAAGTAGAACTCTTGGCTTTCCGGCAGGACTTTGCACGACTCTGGGCGTTGGTGGACACTTCAGCGGGGGAGGGTACGGCACATTAATGCGCAAATATGGCCTTTCTGCTGATAATATTATTGACGCGCAATTGATTGATGTTAAGGGTAGAATCCTTGACAGAGAATCCATGGGAGAGGATCTGTTTTGGGCCATTCGAGGAGGAGGAGGGGCCAGCTTTGGAATCATTCTTGCATGGAAAATCAAGTTAGTTCATGTTCCATCAACGACTGTGACTGTTTTCACAGTTAATCGGAACTTGGAACAAAACGCGACCAAGCTTGTTCACCGGTGGCAATATGTTGCAGCCAAGCTTCACGAGGACTTATTCATTCGCGTCCTCTTAACAAGTGTCAATTCCAGCCAGGAAGGGAAGAGGACCATCCAAGCTTCATTCAATTCCTTGTATCTTGGAGGGATAGATAAGCTCCTTCCATTGATGCAAGAGAGCTTCCCTGAGCTGGGTTTGATGAGAGAAGATTGTGTTGAAATGAGTTGGATTGAATCTACCCTCTACTTTTTTGGATTCCCAATTGGGGAATCCTTGGATGTTTTGCTAAATAGGACTTCTCTCATAAGACCCCCTTTTAAAGGAAAATCTGACTATGTCCAGGAACCTATTCCCGAAGTTGGGTTTGAAGGGATCTGGAATAGGTTTCACGAGAAAGAGGCAGAGTCAGCTTTATTGATCCTGACTCCTTATGGTGGCAGAATGAGTGAAATCTCCGAATCTGCAATTCCTTTCCCACATAGAGCTGGAAATATCTACAAAATCCAACACTTTGTGTACTGGGAAGAAGAAGACACTGAGGCATCCGAAAGGCATATAAGTTGGATCAGAAGGCTTTACGGTTACATGGCTCCCTACGTTTCGAAATCTCCGAGAGCTGCATATGTCAATTATAGGGACCTTGACATTGGAACCAATAATAACAAAGGCAACACAAGCTATAAACGGGCGAGCATATGGGGTACTAAATATTTCAAGAGCAACTTTGAGAGGTTAGTGCATGTGAAGACTATGGTTGATCCTGCTAATTTCTTTAAGAATGAACAAAGCATCCCCCCTTTTTCATCCGGGTGGAAGAAGAGGGGCGATTAGAGTATTCAGATAGAAAAATTTATACTCGATCGGGATTCATGAATAAGGCCGTTTTCGTTTTTTACTTTTTTCTTTTACTGTTGGCATATGTAGATAAATGCTCTTTGGATATTATGTGAATTGCAAAATATAGATTGGGTTTCGTATAGCCATGAAACTTCATGCAATTCTAAAGTATTTATGTAACTAGCTAGTTTGCCAATAAACTGAAACTTAATTAGTCCCTCCAACAATTCATTAATGATAAAAATAAAGAGCGCTGCGTTTAGCAGCTAGCTACTATGTTAAAAATGTAAAGAGGAACGTCCTCCATATGAACTTGTTCATTCATATATAATTGAAAGCGCTACCTTTTAGCTAATCTATGAACTGTTCCGAATCCATTTGCCTCTCTTTTGACCTCCCAACATTGCAAGATATTCAAGGCAACATGAGTGACCTACCAAGATTGCAAGATATTCAAGATAATTCCGGCATCATCTAGAAATTGGCACCAATCCTAAACTGAAACTTAGTTGTATAATTTTTTGTAGTTTAATTTCTCGTTGGTAACGAATATATGTGAATGCTGACATCTAGAAACTTAAATGTCTATTTTTTTCCCCTTCGTCTAAGCATATAACCAAACTAATTAGAAGAAAACAAAAGGAAGCAACCAAATTAATTAATGATCAACTCTAACATGATAGCTATATATAGTACATGCAGTGCCTATCATCTAAGTAGAGTTGTTTTGGCTGCTTCCTTTTGTTTTCGTCTCAAATGACAGACTGGTACATGCATGAGTGCCTCTTAATTGTATCCATATTTGATGCCGAAGAAAATCGGGTATAAGATTTGAAGATTATTTCTTAAATAAGATCAACCTAAGAATGGATAAAATCATACAAAATATTTAAAGATTATTTTTAGAATAATATATTTTACTGTATGTACAAGAATTTTACTTTATCTCAAAGTTTACGGTTATGTTTTATCTTTTATTTATTTCTTTTTCTCCAAGTATTCTGCTTGGAAAATGCTCAAACTTTGCCTATATAAGGCATGTCTATATTATTTTAGAAATCAAGTTTTGAAGTATCAATTAAATTTTAAGTCTTTCACAATTATTTCTCTGTTGGCTTATTCTGGGCAATTAGGAGTTATTTCTTCCCTATTTGTTATTTTCTTTCTTCCTAAATTCCATTTTCTATCTTCAATTCATAGTTTCTGCTGCTATCATACGCTATCAAAACAATCTTAGCTCTGTTCCACGTCAATTGGTATCAGAGCTTTAGCATCTTTTTGGGTTGAATTTTCATGACTGGTGGTCGTGGTTGGCATGGACAAATTCCGAATGAGGAAGTTCCATACCATGAACACAGTGTACAGGTCCTGATGATTGAAGACTTGCAAAAGCAGTTTGTGGAGTTAACCCAGCATCTAGCGATGCAAAACATGGAGATGTATCGCGATATTGACGATTGCGATTAAAAAACAATTTCGAGAACCCTTATGATTACAATCTTATTCTGGTTCGGGAACAGTGTGGTTGGGATGAAGAGTTTCAACATAAAGAAGATGTTGAAGATCATTCTCAAAGTTTCTTATGATACATATATCAATAATGAAGATCATATAGAGATAAATTTTTTGTCATATGCTCAAGAGGTTGAACAAAAAGTGGATAATCATGTGTTTAATGAAAGTCCAAAGACTGAAATATCTCAATGGAATCTTCTGAATGTTAATTATGTTGATTTTCTTGGGATTTAAAATTTATGTCAAATTTTCCTAAAGAAAATCTTGATGCATGTTTGTTTTAACATGATTGAAGAAATTTTGATTTATCGCGGTCAAGAAAGTATAGAAAATTTTTGAAAAAATTTTACGGAGAGTGAATTTATGACAAGCAATGAAGAGCTTGTGAAGATTATTTCATCTCAAGTTGGTGCAAATAACTTCAAATATAATATTCAGAGTCATATTGTGATGGATTGCAAGTTGTCTTTCTTCTGGCATCGAATTGCTTTGGTATTAAGAACTATAGAATGAAATGAATTGATTAAACATCCAAAATATCGAGGCAAAGATGATTCGAAATAGAGGACGGATTCTTTCCAACCTGGTGAGACTGATGCAGGAGAAAATCGGGCATAAAATTTGAAGATTATTTATTTAATAAGATCAGCCCAAGAATGGAAAGAATTATACAAAATATTTAAAGATTATTCTTAGAATAATATATTTTACTTTATGTACAAGAATTTTACTTTGTCTCCAAATTTTCGGTTATATTTTGTATTTTTATTTCTTTTGTTTTTTTCTCCAAGTATTCTGCTTGGAAAATACTTAAAACTTTGTCTATATAAAGGCATGCATGTCTATATTATTTTAGAAATCAAGTTTTAAAGTATCAATTAAATTTTAAGTCTTTTAGAGTTATTTCTCTATTTGCTTATTTGAGGCAATTAGGGGTTATCTCTTCTCTATTTATTATTTTCTTTCTTCCAAAATTTTATTTTCTATCTTCAATTCATGATTTCTGCTGTTATCATACGCTATCGAGCGATGATAGGTCTATTCCGCGTCAATATCCAATGCTTTGTACCGTCAATTACTTGGCAGCCCCACCCCAATAGAAAATGAAATATGGTTTACATCAACAAACACGGACAACTTTTGTCATCGCTAATACTAATTATATATTAGGGTGGAAATTTTTTTTCCCCATTTGCAGGGAAATATTAGCGACAATATCATTGCTATTAGTGACCACGTGTGTCATCGTTGATTGGAATATATCAACGACAACACAATTGTAGTCGTTCACGTGGAATCTAAAATTTTATAGGGGAAACTTCACAAAAGAGTATCAAATTATAGCGCTTTTTCACTTAAGGGTACCGATGTAGCAAAACGTTCAATTGAGTGTATGCATTTATCAAAACTATTCAATGTCAGGTCTTCCGTCAGCCTCCGTTCTAAATCAATAACGGAACCCACAACACGTGTGTTTCATGTGATTTTTTAAGCAAATCTTCCCTTTATACCCCTCTATTAAAAAAATATTCATTTAAATCTATTAAAAAAATATATATTCATTAATCTTTTATTAGTCTATTAAAAAATGATCATCTAAAAAAAAAAAAAACTAATCAAAACAGACCGTGATTAAGGATTTTGCTGTCAAAAGGTCTTGAATTTTTGGAAGGGAAACGCAATTCTTGTCCGCCATCCCTGAATCCTTCTGTTCACCACCAAACTGAAGCTGCTCCTCAAGCGACGACTGGACCAGATAAGGAAAGTTACTCAATACAGAAAAACCAATCCCAGTGATGTTAAGCACGACGGATTCTATGGAAGTGAGTTCAAAATCGCGGGATCCTTCCTTACAAGGGATTTTTGCCGTCTTCATGGAGTCGACTGTGATTGTGATTTTTGCCGTCAAAATCTTTGGGTTTTTGTTTTGGGCCGTTTAGGGATTAGAGATTTTGCTGTTTAGGAAATGGGCAGTGGTTTATTAGGGATTTTTGCTGTCAAAACCTCCGGCCAACAACTCTGATCTCCTATTATTGCTTGCTCAAGTAGCTCCCGAAGAAGGCGACCGCGATTAAAGCGCCGAGCAGAACCAATTAAAGCGCTGAGCAGAGCCGATTAAAGCACCGGACTTGACCTCCGATGTTTCGTCACTTGCTCAAGTAGCTCCGATTTTCCTCTGTTTTAGCTTTTATAAAACAGATTTTTGAGTTTTTTAATTAGCTGGAATTCATGAAAATGTGTGAAAATTTAAATTGGTGATCCTATTGATTTTGCTCTGAAATGAAATGATTGGTAGAGGCATTTGTCAGCTATTTCAAGGTGAGATGTAGGCATTTAATTCCGTGAGTTTTTGGGTTAAGATCATCCTGACTCATCACCATCCTTATCCCTTGGCTTGAAGAGAAACCTAGCAATCAGCGTCCTCTCATCGTCATCCCGAAAGCAGGTATATATACATATGCCCCACATACACGAAGAAGATAATAAAATCATCACGATTGGTGTTATCTTGCAATTAAAAGATTGGGCAAAAAAGGTCGATGGGTTTAGGTTCGCCTGGTTTGTGTTGTTGTTGTTGCGATTGTTATTCATCCAAAATCAGAAACTAAAACAAGAATTTGAACCTTCCACGCACTGGTTGGCTGCCAAGAAAATCACAGGGAAAATGACAAGTCCAATGAGGGGCAAAACGGGTACTTCACCCCTTAAAAATCACATGAAACACACGTGTTGTAGGTTCTGTTATCGATTTAGAACGGAGGCTGACGGAATACCTGACATTGAATAGTTTTGATAAATGCATACACTCAATTGAATGTTTTGCTACATCGGTACCCTTAAGTGAAAAAACGTTATAGTTTGATACCCTTTTGTGAAGTTTCCCCAATTTTATATATATATGATTCACAATTTCAAAATTTTTAAAATCACTCGCGTAAAAAAATGTACGATATAGCTCTCCCACACACGCCAACAATAAAAAGTTGCTCCTATTAAAACAAAGACCCCAAAACAAGATCAATTTTCATAGCAAAACACCCATTCCACCAAATGAAGGACAACCTAATCCAACTGAACAACTACTCTAATTCAGCCCAAAACAGAGCAAGTCTACCACAACAATTAGCCACTAATTCAGCCATCAATAGGGCAAGCATATGGTTTTTGCACATCTCCCATGTGCATAAGAATTGCACACCAAAAGACATTGGGGTGTGGAACCATATATGTGAGTTTTATGTATATGGAACCCACATGTATAGATCTCACAACTAATATGTCTTGGTTGTTTAATTATTGTGCACATGAATTTTGTGCAAATAACACTCTTCATAGGGCAATACCAAGAACACACAGCTTCTGAAAAATCAACACCCACTACAAAAAATAAATAAATAAATAAAATAAAATAATTTTTTATTTTTTTTTTAAAAAAAGGGATTTAGTGGCAATTGTTTTAGTGTCGTTTGTACAAAACCACACTATTTAGTGCCGTCTATTGTTTAAACGACATTAAATTTCAAATTATTATGGTCAGAGAGTAAACGTCATTAAAAAATTGCTCAAACAACAGTAAATTTAAAAGTAGTGTCGTTTAAAAAGTGCCACTAATTTTTTTTTAGAATCGTTAGCTTTAAATGACACTAAAATTCTTATTATATTATAAGCTCATCTCTCACTCTCAGCTCACACGTACGCTCCCCTTCCCCTCATTTTCTCTCACTCTCTTCTCCCCGTCATTTTCTTCTTCATTTCATCTCCCCCCTATCCTGCGTTCTGTCCATGCTCGATCAAGGTAGATAAATGTGTGCATTTTTTTTCTTTTGGACAAAATTATCGTATATTTCAAGTTCTACAAGACAAAGGAGGTTCCAACTGGCTTTTACGAGATCAAGAAAGGTACAAAGAACATTCGTACACCACGGTGGTTAGAAAAGACAAAGAACATTCTATGTCTTTTGACACGAATGATGGTGTGAATATCAGGGATGGAAGTGCAATACAGAGAAGTTGGAAAAGGTGAGAAGTTTCAAAAATGGCATTGCTGTTTCAAACATGCATCACTCCAATTATTATTAAAAAGTGAAGAGGATTCCTTATAAACAAATTAAAATTTTTGTGTCTAACCAATGTGGGACAAATTTTTCTCCCTAGCTACACTATAAAATTTTAATTTTTCTTCCGAAATTTTGGATGGACTTGAAATAAAAGACGGAATCTTTCAATCAAATGCACATAAAACTTTTTTTAAGATATAAAATATATTTTATAATTATTTGAAATACTAAAAAAACAAATATTTCTTTTAAATAAATCTAACATATATAAGCGCCATATTGACCAACATGTAAAGTGTTATCAGCATCGTTCAATTTTCTATTTATATGTTAATCGATTTCTAGCCAACCACATGATATATTAGAAAGTGTTTCCCTTGTAACCATAAAGATAGGCAAAGGTGTGTTTGGTAAAGATTGTGGAGGTTAATTTTTTTTTTTTTGAGTAGTAGTAAAAAGTAATTAATGTGATATAAAGTATAAAAAATAGAAAAAAAATAATAATAATTGTAATGAATTTTTTAAATTGAATAGTATTAAAAAATTATTGATGTAATATAAACAATAAAAATAAAAAATTGAAAATGTTTTAAAATTGACAACTTTTAGAAGTAAAAATAAGGAGAGAGGAAGGAAGGAAACCAAAAATTCTACCGTGAGAGCCCTGGCGTTTAACTTGATGACTTTCATGTTTATTCGGGCCATTTGAAGCATGACATTTAAAGTCAATAAATCGTTCACGTTGTTGTCGCCAACCCTATTTACAATAAATTAATATATTACTATAATGTTGAGTCCTTTTGGCATGCAACCAAGTGAATGCATGTGCTTTGGTTGAATCTAAAGGAAAAAGTCCCTTGCACAACAAGATTGTGTACAAATTGTACACAATCTTATTGTGCAGGATCAGTCCTCGCATTTAAAATAAAAGTCAATGCCTTGGGAGGCTAAAATTGGTAAATTGAACTTATCCGTAGGTCAAACTATCTAGCACCCACACAAATAGTCAAACTATTATAGGTCTAAAGATAATGGAGAGCACAAAGAAAAGTTCAAAATAATAATAATTTAGCCATTTACACGGAAATTGCTAGAGTCAAAGTTACTCACACGTGGTTCACGAAAAATCACTCCGACGTCTAAATCAGAAAGTAGTTGAAAGAAGAAAATAGAGCCATTTTCCTATGAGTGTTTTCTGAACATAGTCGGTAGAGAGAGTCTCATAAGCTAACAGAATTTGATTGGTTGTTCATCTGATCGAATGTTAGTTGTGAAAATTGCATAGGAATGAGGTTGGAAAAAATGTGTTAGTTTAGGATAATATATATTCCTTCATTTACAGATCATCGATCTGAATAGCTGTGACTATTCTGAATAATAAATTGATCGTGGTTCATGCCGTAAGGGGTTAGAATTAGCTTGGGTTGAATAGACAAAGAGAAAAGTTCAAATATATATACCATATAATATCTAACAAAGATTTATTAAATTGGACAAAGTTGACTAAAGCCAGGTTGGTGTACTCTTTTGAAAGTCTAATAATAACAGAAAACGTCGGATTCAAAACAAATTCTATCTCGATGAATATGCAATACAGAGGATGAACATGGCCAGCCTCATCTTTTCAGTGACTTTTGTAAAGGCCAAGAAATTAAATAAGAAATATAACAATTAATAAATCCTATAGGATTGATTAATATTAAATTTTAAATAATATTCATATTATTAAATTAAAATAAGTCTAAGATAAAATAATAGAAATAGAATAATAATAAATAATGACAGAAATTTCTTACAACCCACATATAAAAATGACGTGTGTTATTTAAACATGTGAGAAACATATGTTTTTTTATTAATGCTATTAAAAAAGCATGTAAGAAGCCCATGCTATTTAAATAACTTATTACATATCAAGAGACACATGTCAATCTTATATGTGGGTTATAAGAAATTTCCTACAAACCAGTTTGTAGGAAATTTCTGTCCTAATAATAATGGATCCTAGTGAACAATTAATTAAGTGTATAGGTAGAGAGTAATTAAATTAAATATGGGGTCAAATGTTAATTATTAAATGATAGGATTTTAATAAAGTGGGGTCCTGCAGTAATTTAACAAAAGTTAGGGCTTAAAATAAAAGACAATCTCACTTTGCCACATGTCGATACCGGTTGGCTGGAGAAGTTATCCCCATCTTCTCCCAACCACTTAGATTGCACCACATGTTCCTCAGTACTCTATCTCTTTTCTTTCCTTTTCTGTTCCTCTCTTCTCTTCTCACGCATGCCCCTTCCCTTCTCTTTTCTTTTCTTCTCCCATTTCTCCTTCCTCTCCACGCACACACAAACACACATTGAGAGAGAGGTACCAAAACTGAGAGGGAGAGACAAATATTGAGAGAGAGATGTTCAAAGAAAAAGAAGAAAACGAGAAGAAGAAATGGTTTATGGGTTCCGGCCATGAGCTTTTATGGGGTAAATTTCTAGCATTTCTTCATGTTTTAATGTTACCCATTGTTTATAGAGCATGAAAATCATGTGAATGGTTTGGGATTTGCTTATATTCGGATTTTAGGTTAAGATGGTAATGTGTTTCGGTTTTGGAGAGTTTTTAATTGATTTTTCAGTTGTTTGTGAGGGCATTTCGTCCATTGAGGCTAGAATGATATGGTTTGAAGGATTTCTTTGTAGTTTCATTATACCCATTGGATTTGAAGTTTGAAATCAAAATATTTTGTAGGAATTCTAATTCGGTCCAAAATTAGGGTTATGTTTGGGGGTTTTCATGGATTGCTAGCCGAATGGGTATTTGATTTGCTAGAATGGATTAGTTTTTGGATAACGTAGTTTTAGTTAGGTTGGCTTGTTATGGATTGTTAGGTGATGTGGGTTTTTATGACTAAATGAGAAGTTGATTTTAATGTGTATAGTAGGATTTTTAAAGTATTGGTTGGAGTAAAGTTTAGTTGATTATGACATCAATGGGTATTTCTATGTGATTTTATAAAAATCTATTGGTATCTCACTTAGGAGTTAGGAGGTCATTTGAATATGGTTTGAGTTGATTTTTGGTATGGGTTTGGATGTTTGGTTGGTATAGGGTCAAGTATACATGTGTTAATGTGAAAATGAGATTTTAGTACTGTTGGCTTGATGGTGTAAAGCTTGAAGTTGGTGTAGTTAGATCCTCTTGGTTAAAGGGCAAATGCGGTTGAAATTGAGAATGAGATGTTGTGATCTCTAATAGAATAAATTGAAAATGTAAAAGTTAAATAAAAGAATAGGTAGATAAAGTAAGTGAATAACTAAATATAAAATAAATGCAAAAATTGTATCAAGCAAACATAGATAATAGTTTGGATATTGAAATAGACATAATAGGGTCGATAAGAATGATAGACTAATAACAAATTGATCCTAAGTATAACACTAAGCTTTGAGGTTGAGATATATGCCTCAAGTTTTTAGTAAATGAATATATATTACAATGTGATTGTAATTTAATCTAAAGATTAAATTAATATGTTAAATAAGATTAAGGTTCTATAGTCTAAACTACATAGATGGTTAACGATTAATAAGGATTAAAGTATTAAGTAGAATGGTTAAAATGAGAATGCCATAAAATGGTAAATTACCCGTGTAACCTTAGGACAACAAATATAAATTAGTAAGGTTACAGAGATACATAAATAGGCTTCAAATCCATTTAGTAATGTAATTAAATAATTAGTGCATTTATCTATGTATTATAAGTACCGAAGTGTATTATGAGGTTGTGCTTAGCTTAATAAGCATTCTATACATATATGTACATATATATGTGAAAAATAGATGACTTCTAATTTAACCGTGTGCGTGTGCAACGTGTAACAAAATAATGTAAATGCGGAATTTAAATAACACAATTATTTTGTCAACGAAGTGGAAACTCAATTAAGAGAAAAACTACTCCGAAGCAGCCAAACCCAGGAAATCCACTATAAGAAGACAAAGCTAGTACATAGACAGTAACACTCACATACATGATGCAGAGATCGTATCTAGCACTCTGACACGTAACCCAATGTGAACACCTCCCAACCAAGTCTCCTACTTGAAGGGGTCTTCCATAGATTCATTTACCTTAGGGCTCCTCCCTAAGATAGACTTCAATAACGAGAACAGCAGCAGCACACAACAGCAACGGCTTGAGAGCTAGCGGATCAGCACAATATTTCCTAAAATATTCTCTCTAAGCACTAAAGAATTCAATACTGAATTTTGTAAATTGTACATGCCTAGAAGCCTCTATATATAGGCTACATAAGACCAAAATTGACTCTGATTCAGTTTTCTCTAGGAGGCGTCTAGACGCAAGTTGAAGCCGTCTAGACGCAAGTTGAAGCCGTCTGGACGGATAACTGTGCAACCGACTTTCTAAAAAGTGCTGAAAATCTTTCCTAAATAAGGCCTCATCTGGACGGTGTTGCTCTAGCGTCTGGACGGTTGCACTTCTGCTGCACGCAATTTCCATAATAAGGACTGGCGTCCGGACATTGTTGCCTTAATGTTCGGACGGTTGCAATTCTCCTCCACATCTTGCCTTATCAAGGACACCGTTCGGATAATGTAGACTTGACGTCCGAACGGTTGCAGCTATCTTCCCATATCTATTTCTGCGAAGGAAATCCTTTTACTTGTCAAACACTGACTGGCATCCGGACGGTTGCAGCTATCTTCCCATATCTATATTCAAATATAGCAATGATGTTTATGAAATTGATGCATGAATGAAAGGTGTTTGAATTGATTTAAAGGGTATGAATGTGTGTTGTGGTTGGGATTTAAATTATGCAAAGTTAATTGATAAAATTGCATGTTGATTGTTTTATTGTATTTGAAGAATGCGTGGTTTACAAAGGATAGGTTTATAGAGTTTGAAAAGCAAAGCATAAAGCATAAGCATAAAACAATATAATAAAAGTGAGTAAAACCACAACCGAGGCAAGCTTCTAAGTTGCATGAAGGATTGGTCATGGGGTGTGATTGCAAGCTTTCACTACCTCGAGGCAAGCCCCATACAACAGGAGGTATGAAATATACCACAATCAAGGCAAGCCTCTAAGTTGTATGAAGGATTGGTCATGGGGTGTGATTGCGAGCTTTCACTACCTCGAGACAAGCCCTATTCAGCAAAGAGGAAAGAAATGGTACTTGCCAATGCATGCATAGCATAGCTTACACGTGTGTGATGTTTTTATGATATGAGTAGTTTTTCTAGACGTATTAGTATGTGAAAATCGAAATTGACTTCTAAAAATAAAGTGTGTACACAAGTGTCAACAAAAATTAAGCACAGCGGAAAATAAAAGACACATTTTTGTTGACGAAGTGGAAACTCAATTAAGAGAAAAACCACTCCGGGGCAGCCAAACCCAGCAATTCCACTATTCAGAAGACATAGCTAGATACAAGATAGTAACACTCACATTAACCCGATGCAGTGGTCGTACCTTGCTCTCTGACTTGTAACCCAATACGAATGCTTCCCAACTAGGTCTCATACTTGAAGGGGTCTTCAATGGAATCCTTTACCTTAGAGCCGACCTCTAAGATAGACTTCAGATGTAGCGCAGGACACTTGTAACGGCTTCAAATGGATCTAGAACTTCTCTGAGCTCTTGTTGAATTCAATACCGAATTCTTACAGTTCTCAATGCCCAGGGGCCTCTATTTATAGGCTGAGGTGCAGAATGGGTGACTGCAGTAATATGTGCGGACGCCGTCTGGACGGTGAACCTGGGCCGCCCGGACGGACAACTGTGCGACAGGATTTTCTGAAAATTTCGCTGAAAAATCTTTCCTGTTTAAGAACCGTGTCCGGACGGTGAGACACTGACGTCCGGACGGTCGCACGTCCGCTGCAAGTAATTTCCATATAAGGCTTCGCACCTTCGGACCAAGGGGGATGAACGTCCGGACGGCAATTCTTCAACAAGCAATTTCCATATCTGCTATGCGTGCGTCCGGACCATGAGAGGCAGACGTCCAGACGGTTGAAGTCGAATCGGCAATTTCCATAATAGTTGCACGCCCGTCCGGACCAAGGCTGACTGACGTCTGGACGGTGATATTTGAATTGCGATTCTTGCCTTGTTTATGAGCGCGTCCGGACGGGAAACCACGTCGTCCGGACGGTGTATCAATCTTCCCATATTTTGAACTTGGAAAGAATCTGAAGCTGATCGATCTCTGATGGACGTCTGGACGGGTGCTGAGAGGTCCTGACGGATGCAAGCTGGAACAGAAGGTTCTCGATACAGTGGAGGGTTCGGACAGAAATATACGTCGTCCGGACGGATGATGCTGGTTTGTTTGGCGTCCGGTCGGGATGAACACGTCGTCCGGACGGATGGAACAGTGGACAGATGGACGTTCGGACGGCTGACAGGGAATCTGAAATCTTCTATCTTTTTTGCAATCCAGAGTCTTCTGAAAATGCTCTGACAAGTGGAATCTTTGTTTACAGTATCTTTACACATAAGTGATTTTGTCCAAACACAGAATGAGGCCAAAATACTAACAAACTCCCCCTTTGGCCATTCTGGGACAAAAATCACTTGACCAGTTTGGAAATACATTCCCGATCCAATAATAAAAATTACTCCTCCTTTTTGTCACAAAGGGACAAAGGGTAAACCAGAGTAATAAAAATCAACTGTAATAAAAATTACTCCCCCTAACGGTCTCAGAAGGACCCGGTAAACAGAGTAATATAAGTCAAATAGTTTTACAGACAAGAGGAAGGAAAAGCATCAAGCTGAATAGAAGAAAAAGGAGCAGCATGGATAGGTCCTTCACAAGTATAAGAGCATGCGCATGTATCCTTGTCTTGAGAAATTAGACACAAAGCATGTCAAAATTATTCAAACATATAGTTGATAGACAAGAATAAGATAGACACAAATTCCCTTGCAACTTGAGTACGGAAAGTAGCACTATTTGCTCATACAATGTGTGGGTGTGTGAAGACCTTTACCCATAAGGTATGACTTTTAATATTTTGACCAATAGCAACCAGATTTTCTTAGACATGAGAGAAAATAAATGGAAGATAAGCCAAAAGTCAAACCTTACTAGGGCCTAGCCACCCTCATCTGATACACTCCCCCTGAGATGCAGTACCTAAGTGATTTACTTGTACCATGAAGGAAAACGTAAATGTTTTACTTGCACGTAGAGGGCAAGGCATAAAGCAACTTTAGCACATAAGCAGTGACTATATACTTTAAAGCATAGATTTCATACGATTAATTGCTTGTTTCTTATGGTGCTGCAAACTATAGGGAATGCCAGAGTTTATAGGTGCTAGGTTCAACTAGCATGAGGTCAATTTGGTCATCTTATCAAGGACTTCTTATCTTATCCAAAATTTCTAAGAGAAAAAGGTCGGAGAAGGAAAGATGTACCTTTGGGGGAGCCCAGGATAGTGCACTTCTTCATCACGTGAGGAAAGAAGCTATCATACTTTTGCATAAACAGGAAAAACACTTTGCCAATATAGTCATAAACTCTCAATTATATCTAAGCAGAGTAGATTAATGCTTACAGAATTGAGATATCATGCAAAAATACATGCAATATCTAATAAGCCAAGAGAAAAAAAAACCTGCGAATTCTCCCCCTTTTTTTTAAACAAAAACAACAAGCAATATGGAAATGACATCATATGCAAAGGCAAGATAAAATCTGTGTACGCTCAATGATGCCACTACAGAAAAACAGTCGCTCGACCTGCTTTTTTTGTCTTCCCCAAAAAGTACCTGCATAGTTCTTTCAAGAAACATAGGGGGCAAACACAATTGGTTCCTCGAGTGCATATAACAATATGTCAAGTAAAATGAGCAATCAAACCTGATGCCATAGGATTAGGAACTGAATCCTAGGCATGAACACCCGAATCTGCTAGGTGCGCCTGTTCCCCCTCATGGGGTAACTGTCCTTCTCGACCCAAGCCTGCCTTCCAGTGGGAGGTTGCTGGCAGGACTGTATCATCTACTCCATCATGTTCTGCATCCAGATAGGAGGCTCACTGGAGTATTGCTCTTCTTTCATCTTTTGAGGCCTTCTAAACTGCTTGGGTTTGCTCTTGTAGGTGCCACTGTGATTGGCTAGTACAAACCGCTGCTGAGGCCACTGATGCTGAGGAGCGTGAGACCAAGGGGCTCGATACCGATGCCTTGGTGCTTGGTAAGACGCCTAATGCCATGAAGTCTGATGCTGGACTACAGGTCTAGTGCCATAATGAGTTTGTCTGGGCACTTCTTTTTTGGCTTTGGCCTTTTGTGCTTTCAGGAGGGAGCACTGAGGGCGAACATGCCCACTGAGACCGCAGTGATGGCAAATGGGAGGTCTTCTGATGGAATAAGGCTCCTGAATGCCTGGAACATCATCATTGACCTTGTCCTTCCCTTTGTCTTCAGCAGTGAGAGGAGGCTCTGAGACTGTAGGCTTCACAAACACAGTCTTTGAGGAAGAGGGAGCTACATACCCGAGACCAGTCTTGTCAGTTGGGCTCTTCTGGATGGATAGCATACGAGTCAGCTTTTCATCGGTAACTCTTTCTAGCTAGAGCTGTGTCTCTAGTAGCTTTTCCTCGAGCTCTTGTACTTTGAGCAGCAATGAACTCTTCTCGGTCTGTAAACTATTCAGATCATTAAGGTGATGCTTCCGGCCTTCCCTTAGCTTC
Organism: Alnus rubra; assembly: GCA_028654335.1. Lineage (NCBI taxonomy): Eukaryota > Viridiplantae > Streptophyta > Magnoliopsida > Fagales > Betulaceae > Alnus > Alnus rubra. The sequence continues at coordinate 561,704 of JAJPGS010002449.1, read as the reverse complement.
TCATACTCTATGTAGACTGTCTTGTAGCTCTTTGAGCTCTTCCTCATTATCGCTGTGCTCCGAGTAATACGAGTCTTCTTCTTCAACATGTGGGGCTACAAAGGCCAGATATTTTTCAAACTCTGGAGCTTCTACTTCTGACTCATCACTGAGAGTCACATTGTATGCTTTCCCCTTACCCTTTCTAAGATTCCCGCAATCGGCCCGAATATGCCCAAAGCCTGAGCATTCAAAATATCGGGGTCCTCTGGGATCTTTCTTATCTTCTTCCTTAGGTTCAGCTTCTCTGGGAGATTTCTTTACTCTTTCAGAAAACTTCTTCTTGAACCGATCATCTTTCATCAGTCTTCTGAAATTTTTGGCTAACATAGCTACAGCCTTTTCTTCATCCTCAGAGTCATCTTCAGATGATGCTTCTACCTTCTTCTTGGAAGCCTTTAGAGCAATGGTCTTCAATTTCTTGACCGGGGGAAGAGATAGCTCATATGTTTGAAGAGATCCCACCAACTCTTCAATCTTCATCTCCTCAAGATCCTTGCTTTCTTCAATGGTGGTCACCTTGATTCTGAAACGCTCAGACAAAGATCTTAGAATCTTTCGGATGAGTTTTACATCCGAGATAGGTTTCCCAAGACTCACCATGGAGTTCCTCAGGTCACTCATCTTGGAGTAAAACTCTCCAAAGGTCTCTTCTTCCAACATCTTAATTTCTTCAAATCTTGAAATCTACATTTGAAGTTTAGCAGATTTAACAAGTTTCGTGCCTTTATATGTTGTTTCCAAGATTTTCCATGCTTCTTTGGCTGATTCGCAGTTTGAAATGTTGGCGAATTCAGAAGGAGAAAGTGCTTGGCATAGAGCATGGAGGGCTTTATCATTGGAAAGTCGGGCGTTTTTCAGATAGACTGTCTCGAGGGTTGTATCCTCTGGTTTAGTCCAACCAGTTTCAACAATACTCCAACAGTCAATAGATTTTAAAAAGAATCGCATCCGAGCTTTCCAATAGCCATAGTTCGTACTATCGAAGGTAGGAACAAAATTAAAAGTTTGAGACATAGTAGCAAATAGAAGTAAAAAATAAATGACACTTAAGAATTTAATCTTCTCAGAGTGTACCAAACTCTGATACCAATTGAAAATTGAAATTGACTTCTAAAAATAAAGTGTGTGCACAAGTGTCAACAAAAATTAAGCACAACGGAAAATAAAAGACAAACAAATTTTTGTTGACGAAGTGGAAACTCACTAGATACAAGATAGTAACACTCACATTAACCCGATGCAGTGACCGTACCTTGCTCTCTGACGTGTAACCCAACACGAATGCTTCCTAACCAGGTCTCCTACCTGAAGGGGTCTTCAATGGAATCCTTTACCTTAGAGTCGACCTCTAAGATAGATTTCAGATGTAGCACAGCACACTTGTAACGGCTTCAGAGGGATCTTGAACTTCTCTGAGCTCTTGTGGAATTCAATACCGAATTCTTGCAGTTCTCAATGCCCAGGGGCCTCTATTTATAGGCTGGGGTGCAGAATGGGCGACTGCAGTAATATGTGCGGACGCCTTCCGGACAGACAACTGTGCGACAGGATTTTCCAAAACTTTCTCTGAAAATCTTTCCTGTTTAAGAGTCGCGTCCGGACGATGAGACACTGACGTCCGGACGGTCGCATGTCCGCTGCAAGTAATTTCCATATAAGGCTTTGCGCGTTCGGAGCAAGGGGGATGAACGTCCAGACGTCAATTCTTCAACACGCAATTTCCATATCTGCTATGCGTGCGTCCGGACCATGTGAGGCATACGTCCGGACGGTTGAAGTCGAATCGACAATTTCCATATTAGTTGCACGCGCGTCCGGACCAAGGCTGACTGACGTCCGGACGGTGATATTTGAATTGCGATTCTTGCCTTGTTTATGAGTGCATCCGGATGGGAAACCACGTCGTCCGGACGATGTATCAATCTTCCCATATTCTGAACTTGGAAAGAATCTGAAGCCAATCGATCACTGATGGACGTCCGGACGGGCTGCTGAGAGGTCCGGACGGATGCAAGCTGGAACAGAAGGTTCTCGATACAGTGGAGGGTTCGGACGGAAATATATGTCGTTCGGACTGATGATGCTGGTCTGTCTGGCGTCCGGTCGGGATGAACACGTCGTTCAGACGGATGGAACAGTGGACAGATGGACGTCCGGATGGGATGACACGTCGTCCGGACTGCTAACAGGGAATCTGAAATCTTCTATCTTTTTCGCAGTGCATAGTCTTTTAAAAATGCTCTGAAAAGTGGAATCCCTGTTTACAGCATCTTTATACCTAAGTGATTTTGTCCAAACACAGATTGAGGCCAAAATACTAATAGTATATATATGAGTTTTAATTGAGAAGAACATATATATATATATATATATATATATATATATATATATATTTCTATCAACTAGTTGCATGATTTAAATGCATTGAGTTTTAGAGTGCGTAGATGATTGCATTTCATTGAATTAGAGATGATAATGCCTGTGTAATACCACACGAGTTGTTGTGGGAAGGCAATAAGCTGTTGGGTGTAGGCATTAGAATTAGAGATGCCAATGTCTTTGTAAAACCATGCGAGTTGTCGTTGTTCTTCAGCTAAGATATGCTTGTATATTAGAGTCTAACTCTATTACTCTCATGATCACACTGACGTCCAAAGGAAAAATGAGCTGATGGGTGTAGGCATAGTGTCATCTATTTCAGGAAATGTGGATGTCTTAGTACAACTAAACTAGATGCCATTGTTTTCCAGCGTAAGGTCTACGTGCATGCAAATGCCCTAATGTGTATATAAGCCTAAGCCACTGAATCACAAAAGTATCATAGTAGGTGAGGATGTATGTCATTGTTTCCAATAACAGAACTTCTATATATAGTTTCAGTTGTATAGTACGCTTTAAATATTTTTTAATAGTCGGTGTTTACTGTATCAGCTATTGGATTTTTCAAACAAAAGTTTATAAAATAGGTAGCTATTATAGTGTACACAAGACAAAAGGAAAAGTTGGTTCTTTGCAAAAACTCAGTCAGTTTAATATCACTGAGGTCTTAGTATTATGTACTGAGACGGTGAACTCATTCTTCCACCTATACGGATGTGGCTACCCCACAACCGTATAGATGAGGTTTCTTGGCTGCAGGTACTCCAGTATAGTTGATGATTTAATAGCAATGTACTCAGGATGTTATGGCCGAAGCTTGCCGTGACAGTCGTAATTGCTAGACCACGGGTGTCCATTGTTTTATAGGTTTGGTATGGCTTGTGACGCTTGTGTCGCTTATTCTTTGTAAAGCCATTTTTGTTGTGTAATTATTATATTGATAAGACTTAAACAAATAGATGTTAAATGGCTCATGTTGTAATTATATGTGATAGAGGTATATGTTATGATTTCCGCTATTCAGGTTGGTTTATGTTTCCGCTGCATTGTTAAATAGACGTTACTCTGATTTACCAGGCACATATTATGGGGTATATACCATATGTTGGCTTTGCGACACACCATCGTGCCACTGTGAGGATCCATTTGTATTTTTAAGATATTAATGATTATCACAACTTTGAATACAAACAATCAGCAAATGTTATAATTGAGTGATGGAAGATAAATAATCTTAGTCTCGTCAAACATCTATAATTGAGTGATGGAAGATATATAATTTAGAGAAATGATTACTGTACAACTTTTGTACAACTCTATCAACTTTTTTTTTTTTTATGATCAACCATTAGATTTGTTTCCTACATGTGGACCCTAAATATTCGATGGTTGATATAAAAAGAAGTTGTTAGAGTTGTACGTAAAACATTACTCTACAATCTAAGCCTCGTCAAACTTCTATAATTGAATGAGGTATTATCTTTTATTGCTCGTGTAGTTATTGTGACAAAACCCATGACAATGAACAAAAATATGACGGAAATATTATAGATAATGAACTCTTTTCCGGTAGGAGACATACAAGTGAAACCAAATAGGGTTGGAAAATAAACACAAAATAACAATTCTCAATTCTCAATACCCCCTTACAATTGTCCCCCTTTTTATATTACTACTTGTCTATGAAATCAACACAAAAAAAAACTATACTATGAAAGCAATATGTAAAGGAAGTACTAGACTACGACAAGACTACTACGGATGAGCTAAAGTAAAAAGAAGTTAGATAGATAAAGTAGGACATCCATCGACTTTCACTACTACAAGGACTAGATAAGAAGATAAATAAATAAATAGAGAGTTCTACTACTGCACGATATAGCTCCAACCCAAAATACCTCTTTGTTCAAGTAATGCACGTCTTTGGACTTGTTGGAGACTTGGAGACTTCTTCTATTACTTCACTTGCATCGCATTTATGTGGCACTCTATCATTCATTTCCCCTTCAAATGACCTTGTCCTCAAGGGTCCGTATGCCCCATATATATATATATATTTTGTAGGGCACAAACAAAAGGAGGCGAAACGTCTTCTCTTTTTTCCTTCGCTTTCTAAGCCACAATTGAACTGAGCTTGTGTGAGATGAGGGCAGTGCCGTTGCTGACGATTTCCGTGGTGGCGATAGAGAGATTGGCTGTAATGCCTCGAGAAATTAATTAACTAGTAAATAACTTCATGGTTCGTCTCCCAGTCTCATTCTACAAGGAATAAGATTCAGATACCTACTACTACTTAAGAAGAGAATAGCACTTCCGTCGGTAGAGTGTATCATAAAGTAGTATTCCAATAATCGCCTAGTAGCCGATATTGTAAGCAATCTCAATTCCCGGTAGACATTGAATCCAACTCCCCCCCCCAAGTCCAAGACATAAGCCCGCAATATGTCCTCCAATTATCCGAATAGCCCTCTACACCGACCATTGGTCTATGGATGAAAAAAAGTTTCAAACTTTAACTATGTAAAACCTCATATTGCAAAATCTGCCAAAATTTTTAATAGTAAATCACGTTTTGCCACACGACATTTGATGCTTTGACCGTTGTACCATACCGTAGACATAGAATCTTAGCAACTTATCCTTCATTGAAATGAAGTGAGAAATCCTTGTCAATCGATCACTACTACTCAAATAGTGTCATCTCTAGATGGTACTCCGAGCAATCTTATTACCATAGCCAATAGCTATTTCATTCCATTGGAGTAGCGGTCAAGGCGCTCACACCGGCATTTGATGCTTCACCTTCTTTGCAATGACACTCTTTTCTAATATGTCTATTCACATAATTCTTTCTCCCATCGTAATCCACTCTCCTATTATCTATAATATCATTATCGTATGAGCCAAAGCCCTTAACGAACAATGCCTTTACCCAAGAGCTCTGCAATTCCACATGAAAGTGTCCCGCCTTGCCATATCGATAGCACCAATTCGTACCCAATCTGCATTTCCCAAAATGTAGTCTGCCACACTTATGACACCAACGCATCTGCTCCCTTAGCATTTTTATTTGTTTAATTTTGTTTTGTTTTCGTGTTTCAAGGTTTTATATGACAGATGCAAAAATTCCGGTGGAAATTGGGCTTAAAGGACACTTTGGAAGCATACTGGCAGCCATGGGATCGAGCGTAGCAGTAGAAGGGCTCGAGTGCACCTACGCTTGATCTCCCCACCAGTTAGGTTTGAGCGCGCCTGCGCTCGATCGCACTTCCCTTGGTCTCGAGTGCACTCGAGCATACAACACACGTCAACAGTCATTTTCCACCTTGGATTAGGATTTCAGCCTCCTACTTGAACAAGGAGATCGACCTACGTTTTTCCTACGGGTTCTAGGGCTTCTTGGGTTCTCCTAATCCCTATAAATAGACATCTAAACATTTAAGAAAGACACATTGTTACCTAGAGCTAAAATTCAGTAAAATACTTCTTGAAGGCTTGAAGAATTGAAGATGAGTAAATCATGGCAAGAGGCCATCTCAGCAGCGTCATGAGCGAATAAATGGTTTTTGATTGTATCTTAATTTAGAAAATTTCAGTTTATGCATGTTGGTTGTATAATTATGAGAATTACTACAATTTGATATTGTTCTTAATGTTTTAATGCAATTGTTCTTAAATTCAAAATCAATATTGGTGAAATTCTTATCTTGTCTTAGAAAGCTTTTTACCTTTATTGAACTCAAATCATTCTTATTTTCTATGATTATGGGCATAATGATTATACAATGGTTTTAATTGACATATGATCAAGAGGGTTAGATAGGCCATACCTAGGGAAGACAGATCGTACTACACCCTAGTTTAGTGTAATTTAGGTAGACGGTCCATGACAATCAAAGATAGGTTATACTATTTCATTGATTGTATGCATCCTACTAAAGAATTAGATAATCCATACCTAGGGAAGATGGATCATACTGCATCTTAATGGTTTGGTAGACGGTCCGTGCCAAATGAAAATGGATTATACTTATTCTTTAATAAGGTATTTTCTTGTTTATTTATAACATGCATATAATGAATTTCTTTGATTAAATATAGAGGAAATATTATATCCAATTTTTTATTTTTTATTTTTTTTAAAAGAAAAAATCATGTCGTTTACTGTGGTTTGTGAACGATATCAAATTTATGTAGAATGTTTATGATGTTTATTGTGTAAACGACATAATTTTGTGACGCTTATACAGTAAATGTCATAAAAGTTTAATGTTGTTTTTTGTGTAAACGTCGCAAACTATTTACGTCGTTTCTCAGTAAATAACTATTTGGACTGTTGTCAAAAACTCCAATTGCATTGATGTTGTTTTCTATAATTGTATAATATTGAACATTGGACATATATATTATTGTTTTACATGTACATATATGTTTGAATATTATCATATGATATACATGTAAGGTCCCTAAGTTACATTGTATTTGACTAACGTGTGAGTAATGAGATAATCACACAAAAGATCATAGTCATAGGTCCTTGTAATTTATAGAAGATTGTTAGTAGTCATAAATGGAATTGAAAAATCCATTTAGACTATAACATGTCAACCTTAATGATCTATCTTGATTAGGAGAAGCAGGAAGGGCTTCGGGTTGGTGTGTTGGTGTAAGTGCAATGTAGTACCATATACCAAATGGACTACGTGAGTCACATTCTTTCAACACCGTGATTAATGTTATGCAAATTTTATTAAATCGTGTTAGTATTTTGGCCTCATTCCGTGTTTGGACAAAATCACTTAAGTGTAAAGATGCTGTAAACAGGGATTCCACTTTCAGAGTGATGTCAGTCGTTTCTGCCTGCAAGTCAGAAGAATTTCAAATTCCCTGTCAGCCGTCCTGACGATCGAGCCATCCCGTCCGGACGCCCATCTGTCCACTGTTCCATCCGTTCAGACAAAGTGTTCATTCCGTCCGGACCCCATACTGTATCGAGAAGTTTCTGTGCCAGCTTGCATTCGTCCGGACATTTCAGCAGCACGTTCTTACGCCTCCCAGTACTCGATCAGTTTCTGATTTCTTTCCAAGTTCCAAGAAAGGGAAGATCAATCAACCGTCCAGACGCGCGTCTCCATAAGGAAAGAATCGCAATTCAAATATGACCGTCCGGACGTTTGACAACTGTGGTCCGGACGCGCGTGCATCAAAGAAGGAAATTTTCGATTCGACTTCAACCGTCCGGACGACTGCCTATCATGGTCCGGACACACGCATTACCGATATGGAAATTGCGTGTTGAAGAATAGCCGTTCGGACGATCATCCCCCATGGTCCGGACACTCGAGAGCCTTATAAGGAAATTACTTGCAGCGGACGTGCGACCGTCCAGACGATGTGCCATCCCGTCCGGACGATGTCCTTAAACAGGAAAGATTTCTCCACGAAATTTTTGGAAAATCCTGTCGCACAGTTGTTCGTCCAGACGTCCCATGTCCACCGTCCGGACGGTGCCCAGGTATATTTTGCCTGACGCTCACTTGAGCCCCCAGCCTATAAATAGAGGCCCATGGGCACTGAGAATTGCAAGAATTCGGTGTGAATTCCATTAGAGCTCAGAGAAGCCATCAATTCCTCTAAAGCCGTTTTACAAGTGTGTTGTGCTGTAAACCGAATTCTATCTTAGAGGTTGGCTCTAAGGTAAGGAGTTCCATTGAAGACCCCTTCAGGTAGGTGAACTTGGTTGGGAAGCATTCGTGTTGGGTTACACGTCAGAGATCAAGGTACGACCACTGCATCAGTACATGTGAGTGTTACTGTCTTGTGTCTAGCTATGTCTTCTGAATAGTAGAATTCCTGGGTTTGGCTGCCCCGGAGTGGTTTTTCTCTTAACTGAGTTTCCACTTCATCAACAAAAATTTGTGTGTCAGTTACTTTCCACTGTACTTTAATTTTTATTGACACTTATGCACACACTTTATTTTTAGAAGTCAATTCAATTTTTCAAATCGCAAGTGCACGAATCATTTGTTATAAAGGGTTTTGCAAGTGCAAGGTCGATCTCACAGAGAAATGGTCAAAAATCAGTGTTTTGTTTTACTAATCTCATTTTAACCTAGTTCCAAATGTTGAGGTTCAAACATGCAAAATAACAACTAAGTTAAAGATGATAAAAAATAAAATATAAAAAGAACTAAGGCTTAAGAATCCACCAAACCAAATCCAACAACACACACTCTTGTTTTCCATTTAAACACCCAAAGAACATTTAAGCTTTGCATTTTTATTCAAGTACTTAACCATATATGTTAGAACTATTTAATGAATCCAACTCAAAAATAAATCACAAAGAGTACCCATTTGAAATCAAATCATCCATTGTACCCATTCAAGGAACAAATCACAATGGATACCCTCTTTCAAACCAATAACTCGATGTACCCATCGGTTGAAACACATTAAATGCCCTACTACTTTAATAAATGCACATTCACTCTAAGGCATAAGCAATAAAGAGAATGAAACTTGAATAGCATTTCAATAAAAGTTGGAATGTACAAATAGCATAATAAGAGTGTGAGTGTTATCAATGGTGACATTTCATCCTTAACCTTAGTTGAGAGTTCTAGCCTCCTATGACTAAAAACACCACAAAAGCTTGAAGAAATAACATGAAATTAAAGAAAACTTAAAAGAAAAGAGTTACGAAATGTAAAGAGTTTCTGATCTAAGTTACAACTGAAGAGAAAATGGCCTACTCTATTGCCTAAATTCGTTGGTTTACAAGGAGAGGATAGCTATGACTTTATAGAGGAGCATTAGGGTTTGATGGCTATGTAAAAAGACTCATCTACCCCTCTCTAGGGTTCCTCTCTTGCAAGAGACAACCAAAAACACGATTGCAGCGTGACACACTGCAGAAATCAGAGAAACAAGTGGTTTTGGCATGAGAAATGGTCTGATTGGAGTTCTGGTCCTCTCTTGCAAGAGACAACCAAAAACACGAATGCAACGTGACATGTTGCTGAAATCAGAAAAACAGGTGCTTTTGGCTTGAGAAATGGTCTGATTGGAGTTCTGGTACAATTCTACTTTTTTGCCAATTCTACAGAGTGCGCTAAAGTCCAATAGGGCTGCGCTCAAGCCCACTACGCTGGAATGTCTCTGTGGCGCATCCTAGTGCGCAGATGGCTACTATGCTCGATGCGCTCAAGCTCAACAGGGCTAAGCTCGAGCCCATTCGCTTGAAGGGTTGTTGTGGGCATGTGTGCTCGAGCCCATTGCCTGAAAATCCGAATTTTCAGCCTTTTTGCCTCAAAACCTCCATTTTTCACTTAATAACCTGCAAAATGCTAAAACATCAAAACTAACAAAATACATCAGAAAATAACAAAGCTAAAGACCTAACAAGTGCAAATTATGGGGTTCAAATATACAATATTTGACACTCATCAATTAAGAATGATCTATGTGCACAACAACTTATAACAATTGTAAAGTGTAAGTCACTTTGATGTACTAGAATGAGATTAAATCGCTGGTCAATACTTCTATGCATGGGTGATCACATGTAGCATTGTGAGAACACATTCTTCAAGAATGAATCCAAATCATTTGTCATGGAACAAAGTGATAAAGAATATTCCTATTGATGTAGATTTAATGGGAATGATTATCCTAAAGCTCGGGCCTGAGTGTTTCGGTGGTATTTACTGAAACTTTGTTTTGTGTAAGGTGAGATGACAATCTCACATGGTACAAAAAGAATATATCATGTAATTAAATCAGTCTGTTGGTACAGTTTTCAATACGGTGACATGTCGCCTTGTGATTCGTCCTTCTCTTCTATGTTGTACCTTCCTCCTATTTGGAAAAATAACAAACAACTAGTCAGGGGTGCCGACTATACCACTTCAATGCCTAAGTCAGTTCAAACTCATGACTTTCTATGGAGAATTAAAAATCTCAGAGCTTAGAGAATCTGTGTGTAAATACCTGGTGTAGCAGTCTTATTTATAGGCTCACAGTTACAGACTTACTGGAGTTCTTGAAGCATAATTGGACTAGGAGCTTGAGTCCTAGATGGAATAGGTTTGAATCGGGTGGTAGAATCCAAGTTGGGCAATACTCTACCTCTTCAATCCTGATTCCTCATTATTCGGAGTCTTATTCCGCTGATTGTGGGATAGAGACTTATCCCGAGATTCTCGGGATAAGGGCCTTATCAAACCATGTAGAGTCCTAGATTCAGGGATAAACCCAAAATCTCAGACATAGTGTTCTAATAGTACCCAATTACTTGCTGAATCTGGGAAGATACCTTCGAGGTGATTGTATCGTACCTCGACCGATTCTCCGCGGAGATCTCGAAATATTTCGCCACCTGTTGAGTCTTTAGGTTCGAGGTGCTCAATCCCTGAGATATGTCATAGTCCGAGGTGCCCAGGCACTGAGATGATCTCTTTATTCAAGGTTGTGACTAACCTCCAAGATGTTCTCATTGAGGTGACCAAACCAGGTCGAACCTGTGGGTTGAACCTCCGACTTATTCTAGGGTCCACGTGGCTTCGCTGTTGATTATTTCTCCAACAAGTAGTATCAAGGAAAATAGGTAGTGAACTAAGTAACAGTGTATTGACTTTGGTTTGACTATGGAATGATTCCATGAAGGGGTAATATGTAATAAAAAAGTACGTCGGGGGGATTTATTCATTAATTTGAAAATACATATTAGAGTGCAGTCACATTTTTTTAGTGGAATCAATTGTGATTAAATAGGGTCGTGTGATATTGTCACAGACCTATTTAAAGCTAATTGTATTTTTCTCATTAGGTCCTCTAAAAGCTTATGTAAATTGACCATATGCTATGCGCCTCGGTTATGTATTTATTTATTTGGATTGTTTTGTTTGATAAAACATGGGCCAAAGGAATTTGATTCCTATGTGGCTCATTACTTAGAAATGATTGGGCTTAGGATTTAATTTCTATGGAGTTAAGCAATTAAAGAGCTTTAGGCGTAGAAATTAATTTCTATAGGTTTAAGCAATTAAGAGCTATGAGCTCTTTGAATTAATTATAAATGGCTTAAGTAGAGATAAATGAGCATTGGGCCTAAGGAACAAAACTCAAGCCCATGCTAGAAAATTGGTAGCAATGAGCTAGGGTTAAAAGCTTAGTCCTAGACGCATTATCTCCCCATGGCCGTGTGGTGTATGGCCAATGTGAGTGTTTCAATCCCATATGGCCATGCACCCTATTAGGTAGGAGGTGGAATTCTACTCCTCCTATGACTCCTATCCTATCTATGCTACAACTCTATCTTATCTTCTAACCCTATCATGAGTGTAAATCCAAGTCTATAAATAGAAGGCCATAGTGGAGTATTATTTACTAATTTACTACTTCAAGTTATGAGTCCACACACAGTCATATTCAGTCATCAGATAGAAGATCTGGAGGTTTAGTCAAGAACACGAAGAACAGGTTCTTCATCATTGAACATACAAGGAGCAAATCAACCAAAATCAATTGGCCCTAGTAGCTTAGGAGAGGCCGAGTTTGATTGTAAGTACCCTAAACATATTAGTTTAACTAATCTAGCCTTGTTTATCTTAAAGAATTTTTTTTTGAGATCAGTATTCCGTTGCGCATACTTTGATTAGTGCATGATCTCCAACAACAACATTCTTTTGTGTCGTTTACTGTATAAGTGTCACAAAAAACGTGCCATTTACGTAGAAAACGTCTTTATTTTTAATGATGTTTATTGTGTAAACGTCGTGAACCTATTTACGTCATTTAACATTGAAAATACATAAATTTATGATGCTTAAGGCTAAAGTGTCGCTAAAAATAATTCTTGACGGGTGGAGGTATACACTATACTAGAAATCCTAATCTTACACGCGGAACCCTAATTATCCCTTACTGTCACCATCAAACATTCGGTACGATGAGAGTCGAACGTTCGGTACACCGAGAATTGAACATACGTTTAATCCACTGTAACAACAACTATAATTCAAGATCTAAACATAACATCCTAATCTCATGCATGCAATAAACCAAATCGTAATCCTCACAGAAGTCCTAAAGCACCACATGATCTACCATTCATGCATGTTAAAGCAAGCATAATTAATCAAAACCCCAATCATGCTTTAAAAACGTTAAAGATGGTAGATCTTATTTTCGGAAATCAAAACCCATTGCAAATTAGTCATGTAAGAGTATTTTGAAGTATTGTAATATGGGTATCTAGCTATTGTTTTTATTTAAAAACGAAGGCTATTATTTAATATTACTCATGCAAGAATCAACTTCATTAAAATAGAATTTAAACTTAACTCATAATATTTAGACAATAACTAAACATGGCTAGATTCAAGATTAAACACTATATGAATGGATGAAAACAAAGGATTAAAGTTCTGGGTTGTAATTATTACCCAAAGGTAGAGGCTCTCCAAGATTTGAGACCTCCAAGAAAAGCGCCCTCTCTCTCTATATATATATATATGGTGTTAGAGGCAAAAGGGTTAAAAAAAATGGGGCTGAAGGATCATAAGGATGATTTTATATTCACACCTTGCATGAACAAAAGGGGTGAGATTTCATATTTTAAATTGCATGTAACCATCATCGAACGTTCGTTATGGTTCCATCGAATGATGGATTGTAGCATTAGACATTCAGTTCTTGAAGAATCCTAAAATTTTTAAAGCCTTTTAACACCTTTTGTGGAACACTTGAGTTTGGGTGTAAATGTGTTTATTACCTTAAGACAATTTTTCATACTTAACTTTTAAAATATTTAAAAGTTCTCGTGAGTTATAAATCGGTAATTATTTTAAAATAATAGTCACATAATCATGCGAGGTATTACAAAACCGCAACTAAAGTTTGCTAGAATTGCTATCGGCTATCGGAGCTCGCCGTAATCAGCCATCGGCCACCACTAGAGCTGGCTGGGAACAATCGCCGGAGTTCACTGGAATCTACCACCGATGATTGCCACAAGTTGCTGGTTGTTTTTTACGGTTGTCAAAGGTCGCTAATCGTTTTTTGTTGTTGCTGATTTTTCATACGAGCCAAATGTCAAAAAATATTTTCAACGAATCATTTTTCTTGAAATATGGTTTCGCTGAAAATATTTTCCAACGGAAAACATTGGGTTAAATATAATTTAGACCCTTCAACTAATAGCCATTTTTCGATAAAGTACAATGAACTAACAAGGATCATGCTTTAGCCCTTTAAACTGTCAATTTGTTGCAACTTAGCCCTTTCCGTTAGTCTTGACCGTTATGTTAGAGGGAAAATCAAATTTGACCAAAATATTTTGAAAATACCTTTATTTTGATCCTTGAAAAATCAAAATTACCCCTGCTCTTTTTCTACTAATTAATAAATAAAAAGGGTAATATAATTTTTGTTTTTCAATGGTCAAAATAAGGATATTTTCAAAATATTTTGGTCAAATTTGATATTTCATCCAACATAACAGTCAAGACTAACGACAGGGCCAAATCATGACACTTATCAGTTCTTTGTGCTTCATAAAAAATGGTTGTTAGTTTATGGGGCTAAATAATATTTAACCCAAAAACATTTGACATTGAAACAAACGGTTCCTAAGTAATTAGCTGATATACTTTGACCATATTTAACTATATATAACTTAGCAGAAATGAACCCATCAGAATTCTGTGAAATTTGAAAATATGATCAATTAGATACTAGAAACATCCAAAATTGTTACTTCCAAAACTAATGAATTGTCAAAGTTCTATTGTTAATTAATTGCCACGCAACTTGGGTTGTCGAATTGGGATCCGAATTGTGTGTTGTGGTTAAAACTACAATACACATGCCATAGTAATTATATGGTTTAAAAATATGAAACGACCTAGATGTAACACCCTCGGCAACTGCGAACTCACCCTCGGCATGTTTTAACTACAGCACACATGCCGGATCTGTCGAATTCTCTGTCTCCTTTTCTAATTTTAATGGTGGGAATCTTTTCGGTCTTGATATTGGAACAGTCTCCTCGCGCATATAATTAGTAGCTTTTAGCACCCCGACGGTTCATCATTTCGAGAATGAAGTCTGTTTGCTCATCTGTGTTTCCATTTGTCTTCGCTCTCCTTTTCTCATTTTTATGGGCAACTTCGGCTCACACACACCAAAGCTTTCTTCAGTGCCTGACCCTTCGTTCTGAAAACTCCACCTCAATTACTAAACTCATTTACACCCAAGACAACTCCTCATATTCCTGTCTTGCGATTCTCTATACAAAATCCCAGATTCTCAACACCTGCCACCCCAAAACCTCTAGTCATTCTTACACCATTGCAAGTCTCCCACATCCAAGCAGCCATTAATTGTTCCCTGAAACACGGCATGCAAATAAGAGTTCGAAGCGGCGGTCACGATTATGAGGGCCTTTCTTATGTTTCAGATGTGCCGTTTGTCATAATTGATCTAATTAATCTTCGATCAATCAGTGTTGATGCAGAGAATAGCACGGCGTGGGTTCAAGCTGGTGCAACTATCGGTGAACTTTATTATAGGATTGCCGAGAAAAGTAGAACTCTTGGCTTTCCGGCAGGAATTTGCACCACTCTGGGCGCTGGTGGACACTTCAGCGGGGGAGGGTACGGTACATTGCTGGGCAAATATGGCCTTGCTGCTGATAATATTATTGACGCGCAATTGATTGATGTTAAGGGTAGAATCCTTGACAGAGAATCCATGGGAGAGGATCTGTTTTGGGCCATTCGAGGAGGTGGAGGGACCAGCTTTGGAATCATTCTTGCATGGAAAATCAAGTTAGTTCATGTTCCATCAACTGTGACTGTTTTCACAGTTAATCGGAACTTGGAACAAAATGTGACCAAGCTTGTTCACCAGTGGCAATGTATTGCAGCCAAGCTTCACGAAGACTTATTCATTCGCATCATTTTACAAAGTGTTTATTCCAGACAGGAAGGGAAGAGGACCATCGAAGCTTTATTCAATTCCTTGTATCTTGGAGGGATAGATAAGCTCCTTCCATTGATGCAAGAGAGCTTCCCTGAGCTGGGTTTGATGAGAGAAGATTGTATTGAAATGAGTTGGATTGAATCTACCCTCTACTTTTTTGGATTCCCAATTGGCGAATCCTTGGATGTTTTGCTAAATAGGACTTCTCTCACAACACACCCTTTTAAAGCAAAATCTGACTATGTCCAGGAACCTATTCCCGAAGTTGGGTTGGAAGGGATCTGGAAAAGGTTTCACGAGAAAGAGGCAGAGTCAGCTTTCTTGATCCTTACTCCTTATGGTGGCAGAATGAGTGAAATCTCCCAATCTGCAATTCCATTCCCACATAGAGCTGGTAATATCTACCAAATCCAACACTACGTGTACTGGGAAGAAGAAGAAACTGAGGCATCCGAAAGGCATATAAGTTGGATCAGAAGGCTTTACGGTTACATGGCTCCCTACGTTTCGAAATCTCCAAGAGCTGCATATGTCAATTATAGGGACCTTGACATTGGAACAAATAATAACAAAGGCAACACAAGCTATAAACGGGCGAGCATATGGGGTACTAAATATTTCAAGAGCAACTTTGAGAGGTTAGTGCATGTGAAGACTATGGTTGATCCTGCTAATTTCTTTAAGAATGAACAAAGCATCCCGCCTTTTTCATACCGGTGGAAGAAGACTGGCGATTAGAGACATTCAGATCGAAAAATTTGTACTCGATCGGGATTCATGAATAAGGCCGTTTTCGTTTTTTACTTTTCTCTTTTACTATAAGCATCTATAATTAATAAATGCTCATTCGATATTATGTGAATTGCGAAATCGTAGCCATGAATCTTCATGCATATTGTAAAGTATTTATGTAACTAGATTGCCAATAAACTGAACTTATATAATTAGTTCCTCCAACAATTCATTAATGATAAAAATAGAGGGCGCTGCGTTCAGCAGCTAGCTACTATGTCAAAACACTTCCTTAACTAACCTGCGAACTGTTCCAAATCCATTTGCGTCCCTTTCAACATGTATCACCTTCCAACATTGCATGATATTCAAGGTAATTCAGGCATCATCTAGAAATTGTCACCAATCCTAAACTGAAACTTAGTTGTGTAATTTTTTGTTGTTTTGTCGTTGGTAATTAACGAATGTATGTGAATGCATCTAGAAACTTAGATCGATGTGTATATTTTTTCCCACTTCGTCTAAGCAATATAACCAAACTAATTAGAAGAAAACAAAAGGAAGCAACCAAATGATCGACTCTATACATGATCATAGCTATGGTACATGCAGTGCTGGCTATCATTAAGTGTGTGTTTGAAATTGAGATTTAGTAGACAATAAGTGGGATTTTAAAGAAAATCAGAGAACATAAATCGTTTGGGAACTGCGTTTTTAAAAATTGCAATTTGAAAATGTGAAAAATATGTTTTTTCAAATCACAGGTATGAGGGTGTTTTTTTGAAAACGCAGAATTTTAAAGGTTAATTTGTGGTTTTAAAAGCTAAACTACGATTTTGCCAAACGCTTAATTGAGTTTTTAAAAATAATTTTTTCAAATCGTACATTTTAAAATCGTTATTTTAAATCGCACTTTTTGAAATCGCAAACTCAAACAGACCTAAGTAGAGCTGACTTGGCTGCTTCCTTTCATTTTCGTCTGAAATGAGCAGCCCCACCTCACTAGAAAATGGAATATGGTTTACATCCACAAGGTAATACTAATACTAATTATTCATCCGGGTTGAATTTTTTCTTTTCCCGATTTGCAGGGAAATATTAACGACAATCTCATTACTATTAATTAGCGACCACATGTGCCATCGTTGATGGGAATATATATATATATATATATATATATATATGAGTCACATGGAATCTAAAATTATATATATATATATATATGAGTCACAATTCTAAAATTTTTAAAATCACTCGCGTAAAAAAATGAACGATATAGCTCACACACATGCCAACAATAAAAAATTGCTACTAATAAAAAAGACCCCAAAACAAGATCAATTTTCATAGCAAAACACCCATTCCACCAAATGAAGGACAACCCCCTAATCCAACTGAACAGCTTCTCTGATTCAGCCCAAAACAGAGCAAATCTACCACAACAATCAGGCACCAATTCGGCCATCAACAGGGCAAAACCAACAACGCAAAGGTTCTTAAAAATCAACACCCACTAAAACAAAAACAAAAAAAAAAAACAAAAAAAAAATGACACTAATGGTTTTATTTTTTAGTAGTAGTAAGAAGTGATTGATGTGATATAAAGTAGAAAAAATTTGTGTGGAAAAGTGAGTTTTTTTTTTTTTTTTGTAGTGAATTTTTTTATTTAAATTGTACTAAAAAATTAATAATGTAATATAAAAAGTTAAAATGTTTTGAAGTTAACATTTTTTAGAAGAAGTAAAAATATATAAGGGGAGGGAAAGGAGGGATGGTTATCAAACATGCCCAAAAATTCTTTGAGTGCATCTAAAAAAACAGTCAATGCCTTGGCATGCAACCAAGTGAATGCTTCGTGCAACCAAGTGAATGCTTTGTGCAACGAAGTGAATGCTTTGGGTGCATCTAAAAAAAAGGTCAATGCCATGGCATGCAACCAGGTGAATGCTTCATGCAACGAAGTGAATGCTTTGGTGCATCTAAAAAAAAGGTCAATGCCATGGCATGCAACCAAGTGAATGCTTCGTGCAACCAAGTGAATGCTTTGGGTGCATCTAAAAAAAAGGTCAATGCCATGGCATGCAACCAAGTGAATGCTTCATGCAACCAAGTGAATGCTGTGGGTGC
The DNA here is from genome assembly GCA_028654335.1 of Alnus rubra. Classification (NCBI taxonomy): domain Eukaryota; kingdom Viridiplantae; phylum Streptophyta; class Magnoliopsida; order Fagales; family Betulaceae; genus Alnus; species Alnus rubra. The sequence continues at coordinate 543,437 of JAJPGS010002449.1, read as the reverse complement.
TTCTAAAAAAAAGTCCTTTGAGACAGTAACAATTGTAAACTGTGAGACAATAAAATTCTTGTACAAAAAGTAAAATATATTATTCTGAAAATAACCTTCAAATAATTAGTATGATTCTTTTAATTCTTGGGACGATCTTATTCAAGAAATAATCTTTAAATCTTATTCCTGATTTTCTTCTGCATTAGTCTCACCAGATTGGAAAGAATTCGTCTTCGAATCCGGATCATCTTTGCCTAAATCTTTTGGATGTCCAATCAATTCATCCAATTCTATACTTCTCAATACCAAAACAACTTGATACCTGAAGAAAGACAACTTGCAATCCGTCATAACATGATTCTTAATATTAGATTTTAAGTTAGTCGTACTAACTTGAGATGAAATAATCTTCACAAGCTCTTGATTGATCGTCATAAATTCACTTTTCGTAAATTTTTTCCAAAAATTTTCAATTCTTTCTTGACCAAGAAAAATCAAAATTTCTTCCAAAATGCTAAAACAAACATCAAGATGTTCTATAGGAAAAACTGACATAAAATTTTCAATCCCAAAAAAATCTATACATAATTAATTTTCAAAAGACAACATTGAGATATTTCACTCTTTCGACTTTCATTAAACAAATGATTATTCACTTTTTGTCCAACCTCTTGACCATATGACAAAAAACTTAACTCTATAAAATCTTCATCATTGATATATGTATCATAACTTGGTGGAGAATTTCAATCTACAAAACATTGAGAATGATTTTCAACGTCTTCTTCATATCGAAACTCTTCATCCCGACCATGTTGTTCCCAAACAAGAACAGAATTGTGATACAGGTTCTCAAAATTGGATTTTGAATCGTGACCGTCAATATCCCGATACATCTCCATGTTTTGCGCCACTAGAAGCTGGGTTAACTGATCCGCAACCTGCATGCCTCTACAAGTCTTCAATTATCACGTCATGTACACTGCGTTCATGGTAGGGGACTTCCTCATTTGGAACCTGTCCACGCCAACCACGATCACCAATCATGAATACTGATGAAAATTCATCCAAAGAAGACGCTAATGTCTGATATCAGGATAGAATTAAGATTGTTCTGACAACTTATGATAGCAGCAGAAATTAATAATTGAAAATTGAAAATAGAGTTCAGGAAGAGAGAAAATGACAAATAAGGAAGAGAAAGACATTGATTGCTCCAAAAAATCAAACAGATAAATAACTTTAAAAGACTAAAATTTAATTGATACTTCAAAACTTGATTCAAAAAATAATACAGACATGCCATTATATAGGAAAATTAAAGTTTGAGTATTTTTCAAGCAGAATACTTGGAGAAAAAGAAATGAATAAAAATATAAAATATAATCTTAAACTTTGAGAAAAAATAAAATTTTTGTACAGAAAGTAAAATATATTATATTAAAATAATCTTCAAATATTTTATATGATTCTTTTTGTTCATGGGCTTATCTTATTTAAAAAAATAATATTCAAATCTTATGCTATTTTTCTCTGCATGACAATGTAGAAGTGTAAAGACGGAAGAAGAAACAGTGGACTAGGGCTGAGCATGAGGCGGGGGGGGGGGGGGGATGCCCTTTTTTTGGCCCTACACCCCGTTAAAATCCCCCTGCATCCGTGCGGGGCGGGGGTGGTGCAGGTGACCCCAATTCAAGCCAAAACATGAGAAAAATCAAACCAAAGTCAGATTCAATACCTAGAAAGCTAGCAAAGATTCAATACCCATATTCAATACCTAGGTTCAAGTCATATTCATAAAGAAATGATAGCAAAATCCACAAACGAAAAGAAGACCTGAGAATGTTTGGTTTCGTCGCTTGAAAGCACTACAAAAATAGTTGCACTTTGACACGTGCAGTTTGACACGTGTACAGTGCTGTACACGTGTAAAACATTTAGACACGTGCACTTTGACACGCGTAAAACGCGTGTCAAATGTGCACGACATTAAGTGCACAATTTGACACGTGTATTGAGATACACGTGTCAAATTTGACACGTGTCTCTCAATACACGTGTCAAATTGGTTTGGCACGTGTATCTTAATACACGTGTCAAACCGTTTGACACGAGTATTTTAAATATTCGTGTCAAACCAATTTGACACGTGTATTTAGATACACGTGTCAAATTTGACACGTGTATCTCAATGCACGTGTCAAGACACTTTGACACGTGTAATGTAATACACGTGTCAAATTGGTTATTTTTTTAATAAAAAATTCCAAATCGAATTTTTCATTTAAATAAATTTTTAATTTAATTATTTAATTGTATTTTTAAATTAAATTAAAAATACGATTAAATAATTAATTAAAAAATTTAATTAAATAAAAAATCCAATTTGGATTTTTTTTTTCAATTTAGTTTTGGTATTGGTTATTTAAAATTATTTGGTATAATAATTTTAATAGTTATTTCAAATTTTATTATTTCCAACCACAAATAACGCAATATTGATTTTACTGAAAAACAGCACAAAATAATATTACACAAATCATAAGTTAATAACGTATTCGTTAACTAAGCAAATATTTACACATAAAAATTAATTACACAAAATATCTACAAATCTGAAGGGCGTCCCTGCGAATGAGGAGGTACCGTCGCAGGCGTGTTCTCGCCAACCGGCGATTGCTGCGCAAGGAATGGTGTAGCGGGCGAAGGTGTAGCGACAATGGAATGCTGGCTCAGCCGTCGTCCAACAGGCGACAACGTACCAACCGTTGTCGAATTACCTGCAAATAATATAGACAATTAAAGTATATAATATTACTTGCAAAATTAAAGGGGTAATTAAAACAAATTGAAATTAATTTTGTCCTACACACAGTATAAATCATACCTGCAGATGCACTACTAACAGACGACGTACTACCTACGTGTGCAGGTGAAGGCGTACCAAGACATGGTGCTGATGCTCCCATGGAGGACATGAAGACCTCAACCTGTCGCAGGCGCTGCTCCAACAGGTCATTCCTCGCTCGCTCAGCCTGTAGCTCCGCTTGCATCTCTTCCATCTTCCGAGTGTGTTGGGCCCAATTCCGAGACGTGCCCTGAGATGGTCCCCCTTGTGACCGAGACCTATATGAGAAACATGTCCCCCGAACAGGTGTGACGTTCGGCCCAACCTGCCGAACCCTCCCTGCATACTCAGGCCTCCCAACCGCCTGTTCGTAAGCGTCGTTCGGTGCCCAACGCACCGTGTCTGCGGAGACGCTTTGCGTGGCGGCTGGATCACTGGATAAACTCTGGGTCATCCTCTCCTGTACGTCGTCAACATTAAAAAGTCATATATTGAATAATGACAAATCACACATAATTTTAAAAATAATAGTAAATTAAATCAGTAGCATACGCATAGGACCCGTGTACGTTCGTTCACGTGAGTGCCGTCCTTCCTTGTGTGGGTCTTCACGAACGACGCGGCGCGAGTGGGGGGTGTGCCAGATGTACATGTCTGTCGTCATGCAGTTGACATATATAACAAACAGATAGCGATAAAAATAGTATAAAGAAAAATAAAAACAATTACCAACAAATATATATAACATAAACATATATATTTTCATACCTCCTCGTGATTAAATCTGGCATAACTTTTAGATCCCGTACAATGAGGAAGGTCATTCTGCTCGCGCAGCCTCTTCATCCGTTCAGAGGTTGCCTACGCATTTAACATGAAAATAAAAATGTAAGCATTGACACACTTAAATTAAAACTAAAATTAAATAAACTGTTATTAAAAAACCACAACATTTTCTTGGCCTACATACGATTTTTTGCTCACGGCACCAATCTCTCAGCAGGAACTCTACATCTTCTGCGTCATAGTTGTCAAAAAAATTGTCCGGCATTCTCGCACGCATACTCTCGGGCGTGTCACCGTCTCTAATACATAGTTTGGTTTTGAACCTCAACTTCCACGAGCGGTGCTTACGGCCAATATCACATAAAGCCTCCTGTTGTGCCCTGCGCGCGTCTACTGATACAGGTAGATAGAACTCCTCCTGCACATTGAACACATTTTTATAGGTTTAAAAACTTCAAAAAATACATTAATCTCAAGTTTAATTCAAATAAATAATTAAATTATATTCATAGACATACCATCAGCGCGTCCCACATTGCCTGCTTAATCTGCCTATTTACCTTCGCCCATTCGTCCCGCATGTGTATGTAGGACCCACTCCTGATCAGCTTGCCCTCAGCCCGCCGAAATCGATTGCAGGCCCGTCCTACAGGTTGTATAGCAGCATTGTACTGCAATACAACCTTCTTCCCCCTCGGAAGGACCCAGTTTCTCGCTGGGTCGTCAATCACCTCATAATAAATGGTCCCGTCTGGGTTGTACCCTAATGAAAAAAATATTCAACATTTAATCATAAGATTAAAGAACATATATATATATATAAACAATTTGTAATCAAATATTTATTTATTTCAAAACCTAAAAAAAAAATATTTTGGTAACAGAATATGAGTTTTAAGGATGTCTAAATATGTACTTACCCATCAACCGAATCTGCTCAATCCATATGTGCTGGGTCGCTGGGTCGCCCGCAACCTCCTCGCCAACCCCTCCGGCTTGTGGATCCTGCTGATCATCATCTGAATCCATATCCTGGGGACTACCGAGGGCCAACTGATCGGTACCCAACATCGCAACGTCCTCCTCATGGGTACTCTGGCTCCCCCCCACATCTGGCATCTGACTCTCACCGGAAAGTGGCATATGGCTCTCACCAGATAAAGGCATCTGGCTCTGTACATGCCCCGGGCCCTGACTCGCCCCCGATGCTGGGATCTGTCTCGGCCCCAAAATCTGGCCAGGCATCGCCGCCTGTGCCGGTATCTGTCCCAACCCCACAGCCGGCATCTGCATCTCCCCGGTCTGTGACAGTGGAAATCTACAATCCTGCGTCTCACTATCAGGGTTACACATCGGCACACTACACGTAAACGGGGAGTACGGCACATAACCCGGCTGGTTCACCCACCATCGATAGGCGTTACCCGATTGGGTGAACCCTAGCTGAGATAATGACGGAAGCTCCGAGAATGGAGAGCTGCAAGGTCCAGCTGTGCTGGTCTGCCCGTGATCTGAAGTGGGCCAGGCCACCGTACCCGGTAACAATGGTCTATAAGCCCCGTCTGGGTGGTGTGGCCACGCTGCAGAATACAATACCGTCGAAACAGTGGGCGTGGTCATGGGGGGCACGGGTGGGCTAGGTGCCCGATACGCATAATGAGGGGGTCTCTGGTCCATCAATACCTGCGAACAAATACAGACAAATTAATTAGAATATGTTTTTTTAATATGTTTTTAATGAACATACTAAAGAACAACGAAATTTATGCAATTAATAAAAATTTGTATTGAGTACAAGCGAATTGTACAAACAATATATATATATATATCAGTCAAGTGTATTGATTTCAAGCTAATTATACTCACCACAAATACATCAATCATTGTATCACGGGAGCTTCAATCGGATCTATGTCGGGCCTGTCGTACTCGAATTCATCATTCGTATCTGGTAGGTCATCAGTGGCTAGTACGAGCGGTACGCACTCATGGTAGGTTGTATCATCCTCATTACTCCCATCCCCCTGTCCAATGTCGTACACGTTGCGCGGTTTGGTCCTAACCGCACAAACCCAATTTGGGTTCCTTCCATCTTCTACGTAGAATACTTGATCCACCTGAGATGTAAGCACGTACGGCTCGTCCTGAATCAGTTCTCCCCTGTGGACGAGGTGATTGAAGTTGACAAATACTAGGCCATACTCGTCTATTGTGAATCCTCTGTCCATCGTGGGGTCTGCCCAATTGCACTTAAATAGGACGTACGTAGTCCTGTCATAGTACTCGACCTCAAATATATCGGTTAACTGCCCGTAGTACGTTTCGCCTTCAACGGTAGGAACACATACGCCGCTGTTCTGAGTCCTCCTTCCCACATCATGAGCAAGCGTACGAAATAATTTTCCATTTACCACGTACCTGTTGTACTTCACCGCTGTCTCCTTTAGCCCTCTACAACGCATAACCAACTTGTGGCCCAATTCCTCCCTACGTTGATCGTCCAGGCCATCGACCTATGTTTTAATTACAAATAGTAAACATCACATTGGGTAATTATATTGAACCCGCATAAATTTATCCAATTTCAAATTTACAACTATTTCCTTACATATGCACGGTACCATTCGCAGAACTGCTCATGATGTTGTGCTTCAATAAGAGCCTCCGTAATGCGACCCCTAGTGCATGATCGCCTAAGCGCGTCTTTGTGCATCCTATATTCAGCGTATACAATTATGTAATAATTGTTATTAATATTTTTATTCGAATTCTACTAAATATAAGGTTAGGACTACTTACGTCCGCAAATTGTGAAACTCTTCAGAGTTGAACACAATATAACGATGAATCTGGTGCATTATCAACCGGTTCATGGTAACACGCGTGCCCGCTCCCTTGGATCCATCAGGATTCCTCTGAGGTCTGTTGTGGAATGTTGGTGCGTTATTCAGATACCTTGAACAGAACGTTACCAGCTCGGTCGCTATGTAACCCTCCGCAATGCACCCCTCAGGAGCTGCTTTATTGCGCACATTATTTTTGAAATTCCCCAGACTCCTGGTTTAAACACATACACGACAATTTAATTGTCGTCAATTAGGATTACAATTAAATAAAAATATTAATTTACATATTACGCCGAATTTTACCTCTCTGCCGGGTACATCCATCTAAACTGCACGGGTCTGCCCAGTCTACACTCGCGCACAAGATGCACGACCAAGTGGACCATGCTGGTAAAAAAACCTGGAGGGAATATCTGTTCTAGCTTGCACAAAGTGATACAGACGTCACCCTGCAGTCGGTCCATATCTTCTTGTGATAGCTTTGTTGAGCATATGCCTCTAAAAAATGCAGAAATCTCCACAAGAGGTCTAACCACTTTATCAGGCAATGACTTACGCAGTGCAATTGGGAGAAGCTGTTGCATCAGTATGTGGCTATCATGGCTCTTCAAGCCGGAAATTGTACGGTCCTTGAGCCGAACACATCGTGAAATGTTCGAAGCGTATCCGTCCGGGACCCTAACATTTCGAAGAACCTTCAGAAAATTTTCTTTGTCATCTCTAGACATTGTGTGACAGGCAGCGGGAATATACGTTTTACCGTTGGCGGCCGTGAACGGATGCAACTTAGGTCTCAACCCCATTTCCTGCAAGTCCAGCCGAGCTGCCAAGTTGTCCTTCGTTTTCCCTTTTATATCCAAAATAGTGCCAAGTATATTGTCCATGACATTTTTCTCTATGTGCATAACATCAAGATTGTGCCGAAGCAAATTGTCTTTCCAATACGGCAATCTGAAAAATATACTTTTCTTCTTCCATATAACATCGGAACTCCCTGCACCCTTCTTCCGCTTCTTCCGTTTCTTCTTCTTACCCGCGGTCTCATCCCCAAACGCAACTCCGTCCAACTGTTGGAGAACCTCGTATCCGCATGGCACAATCGGTGCGCTGTCAAATTCTTCAGTACCGTCAAATGTCCTCTTGTTAAGCCGCCACAGATGTTCAGGCGGCAGGTATCTCCTGTGCCCCATATAGCAAAATTTGCATCCGTTCTTTAAGCGTATAGAACGCGTCGATTGCATACAGCAAGGAGATGCCTTCGCACCCCTGTTAGGCCAACCAGATAAATCTGCATACGCTGGCAAGTCGTTTATCGTCCACATCAACTGAGATCGCATAATAAAATTTTCCTTCTTTGAAGCATCGAATGTTCGTACCCCTACATTCCACAGTTCCAGCAACTCATCAATCAATGGCTGAAGGTAAACATCAATATCCATACCTGGTGAGCTCGGTCCAGGGATAACCAAGGAAAGGATGAAGGACGACTGTTTCATGCACATCCAAGTTGGCAAATTGTACGGCACAAGCAGTACGGGCCATGTGCTGTGGGATGTGCTCATGTTCCCAAATGGATTAAATCCATCTGCTGTCAAACCAAGCCGGACGTTTCTACTCTCTGCCATAAAATCTGGATGTAAAATCTCGAACGATCTCCATGCCTCACCGTCGGCCGGGTGCCTCAATACGCCATCCCTAGTGCGGCCTTCTGCATGCCATCTCATATGGGGCGCAGTATGCTCAGACATGAATAACCTCTGCAACCGTGGGATGAGTGGAAACCACCTCAAGATCTTCACCGGGCATTTTTTTCTCGCTGATATGATCTCACCATCATCATCTACATGTGTATCAGCCCTCCACTTAGACTCTCCACATACGGTACATGAATCTAATTCTTTGTTGTCTTTCCAGAATAACATACAGTCAATACGGCACGCCGGAATCTTCTCATACCCAGACCCATGCCACTTAAAAACTTTTTCGCCTCATACGTGTTATCTGGCAATGCCTCATCGCAAGGAGGCAACAACTGATTGATAAATTCGAGAATGTCTGAAAAAATCTTGTTACTAATACCTCCAACGCACTTCAAATTGTACATGTGTACAGTAGCACTCAATTTACTATGCTTTGTACCAGGGTGAAGGGGCTTCTCGGCGGTCTTTAACAGCTCTTGGTACTTCAATGCGTCCCCGCAAGAGGTATCATCCTGTTCTTGTTGCGGAAGAGTACTGACGGCTTCAGGAACATCGTGCACGCCGAAGGCGTCACGCAACATGGCGTGCATGTTATCATCCTGTTCCACGGCGACACCCTCCTGTTCTGTGACTTCACCATGTTCAGTGCTACAGGCAGCAGTATCTGTGGCACTGTGATAACTCGAACACTGACCAGGAATAGCAGACCCAGTCGTAGTCTCGCCGTGCATATACCACAAATTGTAGCTCGGATTCATCCCCCTACCTCCAGTCAGGTGAGCAAGAACGTAATCTGGAGGGTGACGCTGGTTATTTCGACAATACTTGCATGGGCAGTAAATTTTTCCATCGACGGCCGTACAGTTACTAACGGCAAATGCCACAAACGCCCTACACCCGTCGTTATACCGTGTCGTACCCCTAGTTGCTGACATCCAAGGCTTGTCCATATTCCTCTGTATAGGGTTAAGAGGAGTTGACAAATCATACGTCAAACAAATAAACGTGTAAAAAAGTTGAGCATGTCACGCAACATGGGGTGTACGAATTTATTTCCCTTTTAAAGGGTTTATGGTTAGAGTTTAGGGTTTTAGTTTTTTTTTAGAAAGTGTAAGAATTAGTTTTATTTTTTTATAAAAAGGGTTTATAGTTAGGGTTTGTGAGGGTTTAGGGTTTAGGGTTAGGGTTTAGGGTTTAGGGTTTATGGTTAGGGTTTGTGAGGGTTTAGGGTTAGGGTTTGTTAGAGTTTAGGGTTTAGGGTTTATGGTTAGGGTTTGTGAGGGTTTAGGGTTAGGGTTTGTTAGAGTTTAGGGTTTAGGGTTTATGGTTAGGGTTTGTGAGGGTTTAGGGTTAGGGTTTGTTAGAGTTTAGGGTTTAGGGTTTATGGTTAGGGTTTGTGAGGGTGTAGGGTTAGGGTTTGTTAGAGTTTAGGGTTTAGGGTTTGTTAGAGTTTAGGGTTTAGGGTTTAGGGTTAGGGTTTGTGAGGGTTTAGGATTAGGGTTTGTTAGAGTTTAGGGTTTAGGGTTTAGGGTTAGGGTTTTTTTTTTTTTAATTAAAAGTGTAGGGTTTTGTTTTTTTCCTTTTCTTAAGGGTTTAGGGTTAGGGTTTGTAAGGGTTTAGGGTTTAGGGTTAGGGTTTGTAAGGGTTTAGGGTTTAGGGTTAGGGTTTGTTAGGGTTTATGGTTAGGCTTTTTTTAAAAAAAAAAAAAAAAGTGTAGGATTTTTTTTTTTTTTTAATTTTCTTAAGGGTTTAGGGTTAGGGTTTGTAAGGGTTTAGGGTTTAGGGTTAGGGTTTGTAAGGGTTTAGGGTTTAGGGTTAGGGTTTGTAAGGGTTTAGGGTTTAGGGTTAGGGTTTAGGGTTTAGGGTTAGGGTATAAATTTAAAAAGTATAGGATTTGTTTTTTTTTTTTAAAGGGTTTAGGGTTAGGGTTTGTTAGGGTTTAGGGTTAGGTGTTTTTTATTTTTTAAAAAAACGTGTAGGGTTTTGTTTTTTTCCTTTTCTTAAGGGTTTAGGGTTAGGGTTTGTAAGGGTTTAGGGTTTAGGGTTAGTGTTTGTAAGGGTTTAGGGTTTAGGGTTAGGGTTTGTTAGGGTTTATGGTTAGGCTTTTTTTTTTTAAAAAAAAAAATGTGTAGGATTTTGTTTTTTTTTTTCTTTTCTTAAGGGTTTAGGGTTAGGGTTTGTTAGGGTTTAGGGTTTAGGGTTAGGGTTTGTTAGGGTTTATGGTTAGGCTTTTTTTTTTTTTTTTTTAAAAGTGTAGGATTTTGTTTTTTTCTTTTCTTTTCTTAAGGGTTTAGGGTTAGGGTTTGTAAGGGTTTAGGGTTTAGGGTTAGGGTTTGTTAGGGTTTAGGAGGGTTTAGGTTTTTTTTTTTTTTTTTTAAAAAAAAGTGTAGGGTTTTGTTTTTTTTCCTTTTCTTAAGGGTTTAGGGTTAGGGTTTGTAAAGGTTTAGGGTTTAGGGTTAGGGTTTGTAAGGGTTTAGGGTTTAGGGTTAGGGTTTGTTAGGGTTTATGGTTAAAAAAAAAAAAGTGTAGGATTTTGTTTTTTTTTTTAATTTTCTTAAGGGTTTAGGGTTAGGGTTTGTAATGGTTTAGGGTTTAGGGTTAGGGTTTGTTAGGGTTTAGGGTTTAGGGTTAAGGTTTTTTTTTTAACCACTTTAGGGTTTAGGGTTAGGGTTTAGGGTTTAAGGTTAGGGTATAAATTTAGAAAGTGTAGGATTTGTTTTTTTTGTTTAAAGGGTTTAGGGTTAGGGTTTGTTAGGGTTTAGGGTTAGGTGTTTTTTATTTTTTTAAAAAAAGTGTAGGGTTTTGTTTTTTTCCTTTTCTTAAGGGTTTAGGGTTAGGGTTTGTAAGGGTTTAGGGTTTAGGGTTAGGGTTTGTAAGGGTTTAGGGTTTAGGGTTAGGGTTTGTTAGGGTTTATGGTTAAAAAAAAAAAAGTGTAGGATTTTGTTTTTTTTTTAATTTTCTTAAGGGTTTAGGGTTAGGGTTTGTAATGGTTTAGGGTTTAGGGTTAGGGTTTGTTAGGGTTTAGGGTTTAGGGTTAAGGTTTTTTTTTAACCACTTTAGGGTTTAGGGTTAGGGTTTAGGGTTTAAGGTTAGGGTATAAATTTAGAAAGTGTAGGATTTGTTTTTTTTTTTCAAAGGGTTTAGGGTTAGGGTTTGTTAGGGTTTAGGGTTAGGTGTTTTTTATTTTTTTAAAAAAAGTGTAGGGTTTTGTTTTTTTCCTTTTCTTAAGGGTTTAGGGTTAGGGTTTGTAAGGGTTTAGGGTTTAGGGTTAGGGTTTGTTAGGGTTTATGGTTAAAAAAAAAAGTGTAGGATTTTGTTTTTTTTTTAATTTTCTTAAGGGTTTAGGGTTAGGGTTTGTAATGGTTTAGGGTTTAGGGTTAGGGTTTGTTAGGGTTTAGGGTTTAGGGTTAAGGTTTTTTTTTAACCACTTTAGGGTTTAGGGTTAGGGTTTAGGGTTTAGGGTTAGGGTTAGGGTATAAATTTAGAAAGTGTAGGATTTGTTTTTTTTTTTTTAAAGGGTTTAGGGTTAGGGTTTGTTAGGGTTTAGGGTTAGGTGTTTTTTTTTTAAAAAAAAAAGGTGTAGGGTTTTGTTTTTTTCCTTTTCTTAAGTGTTTAGGGTTAGGGTTTGTAAGGGTTTAGGGTTTAGGGTTAGGGTTTGTAACAATTTAGGGTTTAGGGTTAGGGTTTGTTAGGGTTTATGGTTAGGCTTTTTTTAAAAAAAAAAAAAATGTGTAGGATTTTGTTTTTTTTTTTCTTTTCTTAAGGGTTTAGGGTTAGGGTTTGTTAGGGTTTAGGGTTTAGGGTTAGGGTTTGTTAGGGTTTATGGTTAGGCTTTTTTTTTTTTTTTTTTTTAAAGTGTAGGATTTTGTTTTTTTCTTTTCTTTTCTTAAGGGTTTAGGGTTAGGGTTTGTAAGGGTTTAGGGTTTAGGGTTAGGGTTTGCTAGGGTTTAGGAGGGTTTAGGTTTTTTTTTTTTTTTTTAAGGGTTTAGGGTTAGGGTGTAGGGTTTAGGGTTAGGGTATAAATTTAGGGTTTAGGGTTAGGGTTAAGTATTTCTTAAAAAATAGACGGTCAATTTTAATTTTTTTCTTTTTTTATTCAAACCCATTTTATTTTTTGTTCCCATTTATTATTTTCAAAAGTGTCCTCGTTGGTTTATAACGCTAAACTAATATCGGACATTGTTTGATTTTGTTTGACTAACAAAAAAACATTGTAATCCATAATAACACATTGAAAATATCTATATATATAACCTCTCAAATAAAAAATTAGGACAGGAAAAATTAAAAACAAAAAAAACACAACATGGCAAAAAAGAACATGGCTTTCAAAAAAATAAAAATACATATAACACTAAATGACACAAAAATACAAACGCCTACACAATTTCAAATTATCAAATGTGTACTAACACAAAAATACATGCAGCGTTGTTAAAAACAAAAACACAAACTATAGCAAAAATGAAATACCTAGTCCAAGAAAACCCCAAAAAAAAAAAAAAAAAAAAACAGTAATTTAAGCTTACACTAATTCAGCAAAATTGAAAAAAAAAAAATATAACACAGTCCAAAAATTATTACAATTATCAATCAAGAACAAATGTCCAAATTATTACAATAAAAATTATTACAATATATATATAGTTAGTATTTCATTTACATGTTGAAAAAAAAAATGAAATACAAATTTAAGGGGAAAATTACTCACTGTCGACGGTAGGTTGTGGATTTAGGGCTCCTTCTATATATATATACCTGCATATTTGGATATACATTATGGAGAAAGAAAAAAAAAAGTTAGCAAATGTATATATATATAACACTAAATTTATCTGCAATATATATTAAGAACACCGGCGACTGAACAGAGAGAGAGAGAGAGAGAGAGAGAGAGAGAGAGCCACTGACCGGACCGGAGGAAAGGGAACCGACGGCCTAGCCAAGCTGCCGGAGGGACGTCCCAGTAGAGAGAGAAAGAGAGAGAGAGAGAGAGAGAGAGAGAGCCGGCTGTGAGAGAGGGAGAGCGAGAGAGCTAGAGGGAAGGTCGGTGAGAGAGAGACAGTCGGTGAGAGGGAGAGGTGACGACGCCGGAGCCACGGCAGACAGCTCACCACACCGGCCGGCTGAGCTCGCCGGAGAGACAGAGAGAGAGAGAAGAAATGAGAGAGAGAGAGAGAGAGAGAGAGAGAGCGAGAGAAATGGGTAGCTTCCTCTGGAAGCTACCCATTTCTTATATATAAATATAAGTATATAATTTAAATAATATAATATATATTTATATTATTAATATGTTTAAACATATATAATATATAATGTTTGGCCAGGTGGCGCGCGGGAGAAATCCCGCGCGGCATCTGGCCAAACAGTTGGAGACGTGTTTATAAATACACGTCTCCACATGGTATATATATTTAATATTTAATATATATATATATATATATATATATATATATATATATATATATATATATATATATATATATATTATATCTATGTCATATAAACCCATGCAACCCTAAGTTCATGCAGTGCATGTACTGCATGTACATGCACTGCATGAACTCATGTTGCAAATTTTTTTTTTTTTTTTTTGGGTCTACATATATGCTTCACAAAGTTGGTTTAATTATGCATATAGTACAATATGTCAATTTAGGGTTAGGGTTTACGTACTTATAAGTACACCATATATATATATATATATATAACTCATCATATAAACCCTAATCATAAGTGTATGTATTTTGTATAGCAAAAAACCATAACCCTAAATGTATGTACTATATATAGGAAAAAACCCTAACCCTAAAATACACGTCCCCCATAGTAGAAATTGTATTTAATTTAAAAAGTAATATATATGTCTATATATATGATAAAATATATATATATATATATATATATATATATATATATATATATATATATATATATATATATATATATATTATTTAAAAAATAATAATTTAATGGCCCAAAAAATTAAACTCTAACCCTAAGTGTATATACTATATATAGCTATAAACTATAACCTTAAGGGTACGTACTATACTAAAACCTAAAACCATAAAAAATAAAAACTAAAACCTAACCATAAAATTAAACTTTAACCCTAAGTGCTAGACTATATATAGCTATAAACTATAATCATGAGGGTACGTACTATATCTAGTCATAAACCCTAACCCTAATCCTCTATCCAAAAGTATATACTATATATATATATAGCTATAAAACTAAACCCTAAGTAAATGTACTATAACTATAACTATAACTATATATATATCGGAACAATCTAATTTTGAACTGCTCATGATTTAATATATATATATATATATTTAAAAGTGTACAATAATAACACATGAAAAATATATTGACATTATTATTCATAAAATGTAAAATCAATTAAATTATAACCCATAGCTTTAAGTATATATATTATATATACATATAAACCCTAACCCATAGTCCTAAGTGTATATATTATATATACCTATAAACCCTAACCCTAATCGTATATACTTTATATATTAGGGTTTACGTAATTATTAGTATACTATATATATATAAATAATGAGCCTAAAAATTATAAGTTTCAAGCATAGAATTTACATATAGCATATAGTTTTCAAAGAAAATGTTATGTGTATAAGTTATGTACACCGTATTTTCATTGATTTGTATGGTTAATAAGATAAGGAGTATTTTTCTTTGAATTTTTTTTGTTTTAAAAAAGTAACACAACACTTTTTTTTTTTTGTTTTTTTTTTCTGAAAAATTAACTGTTTGACACGTGTCCTAGGGGACACGTGTCAAATTGTAACACATTCACAATTGGACGCGTGTAATCATACACGCGTCGAATTGGACACCTGTATTAAATTGGACACGTGTATTCTTTACACCGGAAGTGTATATACTATATATATCGGAACAATCTAATTTTGAACTGCTCATGATTTAATATATATATATTTAAAAGTGTACAATAATGACACGTGAAAAATATATTGACATTATTATTCATTAAACGTAAAATCAATAAAATTATAACACATAGCCCTAAGTGTATATATTATATATACCTATAAACCCTAAAACTCAAACCCTAAGTGTATATACTATATATATCGATAAACCATAATCTTAAGTATATATACCTATAAACCCTAGCCCTAAGTGTATATACTATATATAGCTATAAACCCTAACCCTAAGGGTATGTACTATATATAGCCATAAACCCTAAATGTATGTACTATATGAGGGACTAAACTATAAGTATTTAATTCATTATGTAGCGCAGAACTCTAAAAATAATTGCATTTACTATATATAGCCATAAATAAAAAGGTTACTGTATATAGTTTTTAAACCGTTTACATGCATGCATATCTATATATATAGTATTAATTATAGGTTTTTTAACTTTGTTATGTTTAATTTTTTTTTTTTTTGGTTTCTAAACATAGATGGTGTACAAAACTAAACCCTAATTTAAACTATTTGGTTTAATTATATATATAGCACCAAATTTGTTTAATTATGCATATAGTACAATATAGTATACTATATATATATAAATAAAGAACCTAAAAAGTATAAATTTCAACCATAAAATTTACATATAGCATATAGTTTTCAAACTTAGTTTTATGTGTATAAGTTATGTACACCGTATTTTCAAAGATTTGTATGATTAATAAGATAAGGAGTTTAATTTTTTTTTTTAATTTATAAAATTAATACAACTTAGATTTTTTTTTTTTTTAATATTTATTTTGGCAAAAAATAACAATTTGACACGTGTAATAATACACGTGTCCAATTGGACACGCGTATTAAAGACACGTGTCCAATTGGACACGCGTATAAATACTCGTGTCCAAATTGGACACGCGTATAAATACTCGTGTCCAAATTGGACACGCGTATAAATACTCGTGTCCAATTTGGACACGTGTATTAGTACACGTGTCCAATTGGACACGAGTATTTATACGCGTGTCCAATTGGACACGTGTATTGAAGACACGTGTCCATTTAGACACGTGTATTTAATACACGTGTCCAATTGGACACGTGTATTAAATACACGTGCCTAAATGGACACGTGTATTCAATACACGTGTCCATTCTTTACGGCTGTATACTTTGACACGTGTCACTGGAGACACGTGTCAAAATGCTGCGATTTTTGTAGTGAAGGGGGAAAAATGGCGACGAGAAGTAGCAGATCGGAGAAGGTGAAGAGGATTTTTCCAGCAATTCGATGCGAACCACGGGACCGTTGCGTGGGTGGTCTCGTCCAGAAGAAGCAAAGGACCACTGCGTGTGAGTTCTCGCCCAACCACGGGATTGTCTTCGACAACACGTGGGAGATCGTCAACGACTTAGAGATTTTCATCAAAAGGCTCAAGGCAAAGCAAGCAAAGGTCTCCCTGGTGGTTCCTTCCTCGGAAATGGAAGGAAAAAGACGAAGGGCGGAAGGTTAAGGAGAAAAGGAAGAAGACGAACAGCAATGGCGCAAGGGTCTGTTGGCTAAGAAAATAGAGTTTTTAGAATTTTAGTTATTTAGATGGATAGCGGGGCAGGGCCCTGGGGTTTTTTAAAACCCCAACCCACAACCCGCCCCGCCCCGCACGGATATATCATTTTTAAACCCGTAACTTCTAAAAATCAACTAAAATCTAAAATTTTAAGGGCGGGGCGGGCATGCGGGTTGGGGTGGATTCGCGGGTATTTGAGCACCCCTAATTGTTACTGCGCCAGTGATGCAGGTTGAGAGAGCGGCTCGCTCAATGGTGTTTGCATGGCATTAACTGCAGTACATGCAAACGCCATTTTTGGATCTGGATATGCAATCTATATTCGTTGCATTCACATGATCTGGAAATGCACGTGCTTAAATTAATGTCAACGTGTAATTTTTAATGATAAAATATATTAATATATATAAAAGGGGGCTTGCATATGCATTACTGACATAATATATTGAAAACAATGACTTGGAATTTCAATCTCTAATACGATTACGTTTCCCATCTTTTGCTTTGAATTTTCTTCGTCAAATTAAGAGGTGGCTTGCCTAATATTCTTATCTATTCTGCAACGAGTTTGTTAGACTCCATGCAAGTCCTTATCTATATATATATTACCATCCTAAGCCTTTCTGAGGACAAACTCAACCTTTCTTAATGGCTAATATGGGAGTTTTAAGGCCAGCAATGCTTTCATTGCTCGCAACATTCCTGCTCTCTTTCTCATGGCAAACATCGGGATCATCTTCTGGGTCCTTTATTCACTGCCTTTTGAACCATTTTCAGCCCTCTCACCCAATCTCTTCAGCAATATATACTCCCAACAATTCCTCCTACTCTTCTGTTTTGCAATCTTACATCCGAAACCTTCGATTCAACACCTCCACAACCCACAAACCTTTTCTCATTCTCACTGCTTTGCATGAGTCCCACATTCAAGCAGCCGTAGTTTGTGCTCAAAAGCATAACCTCCAAATGAAAATTCGCAGCGGAGGCCATGACTACGAGGGCGTGTCATACGTGTCCGAAGTCCCATTCTTTATCCTTGACATGTTCAATCTCCGTTCCATTCACATTGACGTGGAAAGTGAGACTGCTTGGGTCCAGGCTGGAGCAACTCTTGGTGAAGTTTACTATAGAATTGCTGAGAAAAGTAAAGCGCATGGCTTTCCCGCTGGTGTTTGTCCCACCGTCGGTGTCGGTGGGCATTTCAGCGGAGGTGGCTATGGCAATATGATGAGAAAGTACGGCCTCTCAGTGGATAATATTGTTGATGCACAACTAGTTGATGTTAATGGCAGACTTCTTGACAGAAAATCTATGGGAGAAGATCTGTTTTGGGCTATTAGAGGCGGCGGAGGAGCAAGCTTCGGCGTCGTGGTTTCGTACAAAATTAAGCTTGTTCGCGTACCGGAAACAGTAACTGTTTTCCGGGTCGTCAAGACATTGGAAGAGAATGCCACGGACATCGTGCATCAGTGGCAACATGTCGCAGATAAGCTGGATAAAGACCTTTTCATTAGGCTTATCCTCGACGTGGTAAATGGAACCGATGGAAAGAAGACTGGAAGGGCTTCGTTCATCGCCTTGTTTCTTGGAGACTCCGAAAGACTTGTCTCCGTCATGAGCAAGAGCTTCCCCGAATTGGGTTTGAAGAAATCAGATTGCAATGAAACGAGCTGGCTTCAATCTGTGCTTTACTGGACAAACTTCCCCCTTGGGACGGCAAACGATGTTTTGCTCAGTCGAACACCTCAAACTCTAACCTACCTGAAGAGGAAATCAGACTATGTGAAGAAGCCCATTTCAAAGGATGGTTTGGAGGTTATTTGGAAGAGATTGATTGAGCTGAAGTCGGTGATACTGACTTTTAACCCCTATGGTGGAAGAATGGCTGAGATTCCGGCGGAGGAAACGCCTTTCCCACATCGGGCCGGGAACCTAGCAAAGATTCAATACGCCGCAAACTGGAATGAGGCGGGGAAGAAGGTGACGGATGACTACATAAATTTGACAAGAAAGCTTTACAGTTACATGACTCCATACGTGTCCAAGAATCCAAGGGAGACATTTTTCAACTACAAAGATCTTGATTTGGGTATCAACCATAACGGCAAGAAAAGCTACCAGGAAGGAAGAGTTTATGGGATCAAGTATTTCAAGGGTAATTTCAATAGGTTGGTAAAGATTAAGACTAAGGTTGATCCTCGTAACTTCTTTAGGAATGAACAAAGCATCCCTACTCTTCCATATGGACGGAAATAGCTTGGTGTATGCATGTCTAGGATTTGTTGTTTACTATGTAGCATTGAAAAATAATTTAAGTCTTCGTTGAAAAAACGAAGCATTGGTATGTAAAAGTTATGTGAAAGTAAAATATGTTTAAAGATTTTATCGAATTATAGCATTGACGGGCAGTTTTTCCGATTTAAATTGTGGCTGCGAGTTGCATGTTCTAGCTACTAAACCCGACTCTTACTTAATTCGATTATTAAATGAGCCATTCATGAACATGAAACTAGACTCGATTATTAAACAATACGTATATACTCGTATAAATTCGGTTCGACTCGATTAATATTCGTGAACTAGCTCGTATAAGGCTCTACTCGCTTGTTAAGGCTCAACTCTTATATATATAGATAGGTTATATAATTGTTGGGGATCATGCACGTATGTCGCAGTGGAAAACTGATCTTAGCAAAAATTTTGCTTCAAAATAATAAGGTTAGATAATACAAATAAATACGTTCGGAATACTTACAATCGAATTTGACATCTCTTATCCATTTGGGGTTATTTGACTTTGGTTAAGTTGCTCATTGCATGTTGAATGATAAATAACACATTTTTGATATTCTTCGGGTTCATGATTAAACTTTCATATATTCTCTTTGATGACTGAATATGATCGTGAGTGTAGACTCACAAAATTAGATACAATAAATTGGTGAATTATGTTTTATTATGGCCCTCTATTTATAGATTTGGATTTACAATTATGATACACTACAAAAACGTGTCTACGGTAATCACTTTTTTCCACGACACTAGCTAATTAGTGACGTGCTAATTAGTTTCACTTAAATAAAATAACTTTATTTACGTGTCAAATTTGCCACGTTACTAATTAGTGACGTAACACATTTCACACGTTAATAATTATTGACGTGTTATTTTAGCACATCATTCACACGCAGTGGCGGAACTAAGATTTTAGTTGAGGGGGGTCAATATTTTTTTTTTTCAATTTGATAAATAAAAAAAAATTATGAAGTTAATCAAAAAATAAATAAAAATATAATTAACGCATTAATAAATAATTCAACAAAATTTAATTATCTCTTAAAATATATAAATGTTAAAAGGTATTTTAAATGTAATATATAATGCATAAGAAAAGTCACTTAAACTAAGTCTTAATTTTTAATTTTTTAATATGTTTAAAAAACTAACTTGTCAGACATAGGCAAGTATCATGACTCCATCTAAACTTATCCTAATGAAGAAATCGGCTAAGCTAAAAAGCCTAGCATTTTTTTATTTTTTTTTAATAAAATAAAGGTTTAAGTGATCAAATAAACCATGGAGAAGAGGAATAAAGATGGTGTCATTGGTGTTTGGGGTTCGGAAGTTTTGAAGTGTTGATAGTGACATATGAGGCCTGTGAGGGACATGTAGATAAAATTTTCCAATTTATTAAAAGACAAGTAATGAGAGGTGTCCTTTAATGGTTGGAAATTGTTACTTTAATGAGACGTGTCCTCCCATTCTTCTTTTTTATTATTATTTTTTCTTTTGATAGAAGGTTTAAACGAACAAACTAAATAGTGCGTTTTCCTAAAAAGAAAAAATATGTCATCTTCAACTTCACCTTCTTCAACCTGTGGTTGCCTGGACTGGTTTTAGATTAAAAAATCAGTGAAAAAATGGCAGAATGTGGTGTGACTCATGAACCTCGATTCTCTTACAAAATATTTGCCCCTCGAGGAGTTTTTGAAGGTGGGCAAATAAAACTTTGGAGAAAAAAATTTCTAGATTGGAGAAAATTTTTTGGAAGTGAGGGGATGCATTTGATCGCTCTGCGTCTGCCCCTGTTCACACGTCAAAAATTATATATGAAGAAGATTTTCAAATTTTATTTATTTGACACGTCAAGAAACCCCCTTTTCCTTTTTTCTTTTCTTTTCCCTCCTCCCGCGCACAGATCCTTTTCTCCCCCATTTTTTCTTCCTTCTTTCTCCCCCGCTCTTCTTTCTTCTTTTTCGTTCTTCTCCTTTCTTTTTTCGTCGACCACCTAGAGAAAGGGGGAGAGAGACCAGAGAGAGACTGAGAGAGAGAAAGAAAGAGTGAGCAAGAGAGAGACCCAGCCGGCCGGTGGGGTAGCCACCATTTGGGGCAGACGACGGCGCCGGAGCCGGTGGGTCACTGCCCGACGCCGGTGAAGCCAATAAGCACATTTTTCCTGCATTTTCTCGGTGCCCAAACAGTAGGAATCTATTTTTCTGAGTAAGTGAAACCCTTAGGCTTTGATTTCTTTTTAATAAGTTTGATTTGGGTTCGGTTTGAGATGGTTCACGGTGGTTAGAGGGATTCATGGAGTAGAGAAAATTTGGGTATATTTGTGGAGGATTTTCTTAGAAATCAGAATGGGTATCGGAAATTCTTTGGGTGTTTTTGATTTTTCCTGTTGATGGCAGAATAGGTATTCTTGGATTGGCTTATTAAATGCTTAGTTATGGTAACCATATTTTGAAAGAAACTTCATTCTTTACGTGCTTTGTTGTTTTGGATCTCAGATGCATTGGCTTATTAAATGCATAGTTACGGCAGTCATATCGGGAAGAAAATTCATTCTTTCAATGCTTTGTTGTTTTGGCTTGCAATTGTTTTTAGATGCAGTTGTTTCCTGATTGTTTTGGAGTGCATGGGACTGTATTCATTTAGTTAACAATATCAATTTTGAGCTCGTGAAGGTATATAGGAAGGACAAGGAAGATGGTAGCTGTGGCATATGGGAAGAGATGTGGAGAAGCCAATCTTTCGGTCTTAAAGAATTTGGTATGAATCCATTAGACCAGTTGTTAGTTTATAATATATAAAAAAATTGAATCCAAGCCCTTATTTTATCATAAAAATTTTCTGACTCTCTTAAAGGCAATCGGCAATGAAAAAAGAAGGGGCGGCAGCCACCACCACAGCCACTGGCGGCAGCCACCCCACCCCACCCCGTTGGTTTTTTTTTTTTTATTTTAAGAAATAAATAAATATTTTTTATTTTATTTATTTATAATTTTAATAAATTTTAAATTTTCTTATTAAAATTGACACAGGTCGACTTTCTATTAGGTGTGACGTGGCAGTGTAACGGAATCCGTTAACGGGCTGATGAAAAATGGGTTTAGGGACTGATTTGTAATTATACTTTACCATAAAGACCTCCCAGTAAATTTTTATACCACAGAAAATGATTTGTAATTTAGGTCAACTCTAAAGATTAATGGTGTATTTTTTACTAAAATTAAAGCCTTAAACTTGCTAATTGCTTTTCTGATCATAAGCCAAAAGGCTCGAGAAAAAAAAAAAAAAAAAAAAAAGGACAAATATTAAATTTTGGTACTTAATGTTATGGGGTGTGAATGTATGTATATCCCTAGGTCCTAGTAATCTAGTTTGACTTTTGGTTCTTAGATAGTACTAACTGGCACATATGGTTTAATACATTTATTTCTGTCACCTAACCTCCTCATAAAATTAAGGCCTTAAACTTGCTTATTGCTTTTCTGGTCATACACATCACGCATGCAGCATTATCTAGATTTGACAAACCATGAAGTTATCTGCGTGAAAATTGGATCCAAAATTGTTAGTCCACCGCAAGCATTTTAAATATGTTTTGAATTCCTGTGTTGGTTAATGACACTGAGATTCAACTTTGAGTGTTTTGCACTCGATTTGTTTGATTAAAAATGGGTATTTGAGCAAGGGGAGTGTTTGAATATTTGCTTCATGGTTGCGTGATACATTGCGAAAAGTGATAATTTTTATTTTATTTTATTTTTTAAACCCTTGATTGATGCATTTTCAGTAAGGAGAATGAGCTGCAAGTTGCTTACAACAAGCATTTTAAAAATGTACGAAATTGAAGAAAGTGAATAAACTGACATTTAAAAAGCTTATTTGAAAATGATAACTCGATCAAGACTCCAAACAACACCCGGAAGGAGGATTGAACAGGTGTTTACAAAGTAATGCAAAATTTTAAAAATTAACTAAAACAATCACCAAATATTATGAAATCAGTAATCAATCCATACAAGCAATTTACTGATGAAGCATAAAACTTTTGAAGAATTCTTTAAAAGTAAAACCACTATAGGGTAGCGAAATCGAAGAAATGAATCCACTATAAAATAATGAGAAATTATAAAATGTTGATACTTACAAAACATTTACAATTGTGATGTAGAAGAAAATCAGGTATAAGATTTGAAGAGGCTGAAAAGAAAGTGGACAATCATGTATTTCATGAAAGTCCAGAGAGTGAAATATGTCAACGGGTCTTCAGAAAATTAATTATGTTGATATTCTTGGGATTATAAATTTTCTGTCAATTTTTCCTAAATAAAATCTTGATGTTTGTTTCAGAATGTTGGAAGAAATTTTCATTTTTCGTGCTCAAGAAATAATTGAAAATTTTTGTAAAAAGATTACGGAGAGTGAATTTTTTACAATTAATCAAGTGCTTGTGAAGATTATTTTACCTCAAATTGGTGCGAGTAACTTCAGATCTAATATTTAGAGTCATGTTGTAATGGGTTGCAAGTTGTTTTTCTTCTGGTATCAAGTTGCTTTAGTGTTCAGCAGCATAGAATGGAATGAATTGATTGGACATCCAAAAGATTGAGGAAATGATGATTCGAATTCGATGACGAATTCTTTCCAATCCGGTGAGACTAATACAAGAGAAAAAAAAAATCAGACATAAGATTTGAAGATTATTTATTGAATAAGATCAGCCCAAAAATAGAAAGAATCATACAAAATATTTGAGGATTGTTTTCAGAATATTATATTTTACTTTCTGTACAAAAATCCTTCTGGCTCCAACTTTACGTTTATGTTTTGTATTTTTATTTCTTTCTTTATTTCCAAGTATTCTGATTGGAAAATACTCAAACATTGCCTATATAAAAGCATGTGTGTATTATTTTTGAATCAAGTTTTGAAGTATCAATTAAATTTTAAGTCTTTCAGAGCTATTTATATGTTTCCTTATTTAGGGGCAATTAGGGTTTTTCCCTTTTTTATTATCCCTTCTTAAATTCCCTTTTCAATCTTCAAAATTCATAGTTTATGCTGTTATCATATGCTGTCAAAACAATCTTAGTTCTGCTCAGCGTTAGTTGCAACACATCAAAACATAACTTTGAATATTAGATCTAAATCTACTCATACCAACTTAAGATGAGAAAATCTTCACAAGCTCTTGATTGATTGTCATAAATTCACTCACCGTAAAAAATTTTCAAAAATTTTCAATTCTTTCTTGACCATGAATAATTAAATTTTCTTTCAACATGCCAAAACCAATGTCAAGGTTTTGTTTAGGAAAATTTGACAAAAAATTTCCAATTCCAAGAAAATCAACAAAATTAATTTTCTTAAGACCCCATTGAGATATTTCACTCTTTAGACTTTCACCAAACACATTATTATTTACTTTTGTTTAACATCTGGATCATATAACAGAAAATTTATCTCTATAAGATTTTCAGCATTGGTATATGTATCATAGGTTGGTAGAGAAATCTGATCTATAAAACATTGAGAAGGATGTTCAACGTCTTCTTCATGTTGAAACTCTTCATCTTGACCATGCTGTTTCCAAACCAAAACATGATTGTGATACGGATTTCGAAATTAGATTATGAATAGCGACCAAAAATATCGCGATACATCTCTATGTTTTGTGCCGCTAGACAACAGGTTACCTTCACAACCTGCTTTTGCAAGTCTTCAATCATTGAGAGGTGCCTTGCCTAATATTCTTATCTATTCTTCAACGAGTTTGTTAGCCTCCAGGCAAGTCCTTCTCTATATATAGTACCATCTTAAGGGTTCTGTGGACAAACTCAACATTTAATTTCTTAATGGCTAATATGGGAGTTTTAGGGCCGGCAATGCTTTCATTGCTCGCAATATTGCTTCTCTCTTTCTCATGGCAAACATCGGGATCATCTTCTGGGTCCTTTATTCACTGCCTTTTGAACCATTTTCAGCCCTCATCTCACCCAATCTCTGCAGCAATATTTACTCCCAGCAATTCCTTCTACTCTTCTGTTTTCAAATCTTACATCCGAAACCTTCGATTCAACACCTCCACAACCCACAAACCTTTTCTCATTCTCACTGCTTTGCATGAGTCCCACATTCAAGCAGCAGTACTTTGTGCTCAAAAGCATAACCTCCAAATGAAAATTCGCAGCGGAGGCCATGACTTCGAGGGCGTGTCATACGTGTCCGAAGTCCCATTCTTTATCCTTGACATGTTCAATCTCCGTTCCATTCACATTGACGTGGAAAGTGAGACTGCTTGGGTCCAGGCTGGAGCAACTCTTGGCGAACTTTACTATAGAATTGCTGAGAAAAGTAAAGCGCATGGCTTTCCCGCTGGCGTTTGTCCCACCGTCGGTGTCGGTGGGCATTTCAGCGGAGGTGGCTATGGCAATATGATGAGAAAGTACGGCCTCTCAGTGGATAACATTGTTGATGCACAACTAGTTGATGTTAGAGGCAGACTTCTTGACAGAAAATCTATGGGAGAAGATCTGTTTTGGGCTATTAGAGGCGGCGGAGGAGCAAGCTTCGGCGTCATCGTTTCGTACAAAATCAACCTTGTTCGCATGCCGGAAACAGTAACTGTTTTCCAGGTCGCCAAGACATTAGAAGAGAATGCCACGGACATCGTGCATCGGTGGCAACATGTCGCAGATAAGCTGGATAAAGACCTTTTCATTAGGCTTATCCTGGACGTGGTAAATGGAACCTATGGAAAGAAGACTGGAAGGGCTTCGTTCATCGCCTTGTTTCTTGGAGACTCCGAAAGACTTGTCTCGGTCATGAGCAAGAGCTTCCCTGAATTGGGTTTGAAGAAATCTGATTGCAATGAAACCAGCTGGCTTCAATCTGTGCTTTACTGGGCAAGCTTCCCCCTTGGGACGACAAACGATGTTTTGCTGAGCCGAACATATCAAACTCTAGCCTATCAGAAGAGGAAATCAGACTATTTGAAGAAGCCCATTTCAAAGGATGGTTTGGAGGTTATTTGGAAGAGATTGATTGAGCTGAAGTCGGTGATGCTGACTTTCAACCCATATGGTGGAAGAATGGCTGAGGTTCCCGCTGAGGAAACGCCTTTCCCACATCGGGCCGGGAACCTAGCAAAGATACAGTACGCCGCAAACTGGAATGAGGCGGGGAAGAAGGTGACGGATAACTATATAAATTTGACAAGAAAGCTTTACAGCTACATGACTCCATACGTGTCCAAGAATCCAAGGGAGACATTTTTCAACTACAATGATCTTGATTTGGGCATCAACCATAACGGCAAGAAAAGCTACCAGGAAGGAAGAGTTTATGGGATCAAGTATTTCAAGGGTAACTTCAATAGGTTGGTAAAGATTAAGACTAAGGTTGATCCAGGTAACTTCTTTAGGAATGAACAAAGCATCCCTACTTTTGGAAATGATTCATGTATTATTAGTGCACAACTTCAAAACACTTTAAGGTGGGATTCAATGTATATGTCATATCTCAATGTGCCTTGAAATTGTGCACAAATTGTACACTACTAACATTTTTAGCATTTTTCCCCTACTCTTGTCTATCTAAGGAAGTAGCTTGGTGCATGTCTAGGATTTGTTGTTTACTATGTACCATTGAAATATAATTTAAGTCTTCGTTGAAAAAACAAAGCATTGGTATGTAAAAGTTACGTGAAAGTAAAATATTTTTAAAAGATTTCATCAAATTATAGCATTGACGGGCAGATTTTCCGATTTAAATTTTGTGGCTGCGAGTTGTTGCACGTTTTGGTCCTTCATAGAATGATGGACGGGACCATCCCACAAATGAGTTGTCATGCGTAATAATTTCATCTTTCTAACAGAAAAAGTTAGTAACTCTGACACATAACTCTGCACGTTTGTCGTCCCAACTACTCTACATGCCCAACTTGTGGTCGCACAACCACTTGACGTGAGTCCCATCTCCCATCTGTCAAAATAACAATACTATAAGTACTGATAAGGGTGTAAACAATCATAGCTATAAGTGACATATTTGGGTTCAACTTCACTAAATTTAACTCGCGCTCAATTTAATTATTAAATGAGTTATTTATAACACTACAAAACAAATACACTTTGAGCCGTTTTAGAAAAACGTCCATAATTTGAAATGTTTTTAACTAAAACGGCTCCATTTGGAGCTGTTTAAAATAGAAACAGCTCAAATTAGCGTCGTTTTTTAAAATGGCTTCAACAAAATTTTGAGCCGCTTAAACTTAAATGGCTCAAAATGGTTTAAGCGGCTCAAAATGGAGTCGCTTTGTATAAAACGGCTCTAATTTGAGCCGTTACTATTTAAACAATCAATATTAATTAGAGTCTTTTTTATAAAAACGACTCCATTTTCAGCCCTTTTATTAAAAAAGGCTATAATCTGAGCGAGTTTTACAAAACGGCTCAATTTTGAGCCACTTTACAAACAGCTCAATGTCCAGCTGTTTTCTATAAATCGGCTCCACTTAGAGCCGTTTTTGGTAAAAACGGCTCCATTTTCAGCCGAGGTAGAGACATCTCAGCATGTAGATGAGATGGAACATGAGGACCGCCCACCTTCTCTGAGTGTATTCATGGTTAAGGACAGCATACGTACACCGTCGGATACGACTGGTAGATTTGCAAAGTCTTTTGATAATGATCTTGATTCTACAATATTGGCACAAGAGTCTGAGCGAGAACGAGCTCTAGCACAAAAGTCTGAGAGGGAACGAGCTCCAGCACAAGAGTCTGAGAGGGAACGAGCTCCCAATACTGGCGTACAATTGGATAGTCGACAAGTCCGTCCGATAGGTACGTATGTTGCAGTTGATATATATGTACTCTAGGCTCCAAATATTTTACTTGATTATGCTGCAAGAATGTGTATATTTTATTTTAACTTATATAGACATATAATTTTTTTTTTTTTTCATTTGTTTAATTTAAATATAGGTATGGATAACAATTTTCACATCAGAGATGTTGGCTCTCCAACCGCCCTTTGGACAATACCCGCGGGCAAGAAGGTGGTCGTCGATTTTAATGCGACGTGGCACCCAATTGGCACGAGTGGCTTGAAATTTAGCCAGCTAGGAGTGAAATACATTCAGAGTGGCAAGTTTGTGGGGCTAAACGCCCCAAACTGGAGGAAGATACCTTCTCAGGCTAAGGAGGACTTGTGGGCTGCCCTAATGGTATGTAAAGCAAGTTATTTACAGATTTAATGCATGGAACATATATGACAACATGTACAAAGTATATTAATTTTTTTTTTTTTTTTTACTAATTTGCAACAAAAATTTTACATCATGCTTGATGCACCGATTAATGAGATCAAACGAATAGCAATGATTAACTTCGGGCATAAGCGATAAAATTTCAAGTATAAGGTGAAAAAGGCTATAAATATACAAGCCAATAATACTCGCGAGAGAATTATTGAGTCGACACCCAACATCACGGAGTTCGATGCCGAGAACATGGAGATTGCCATCAACACATGGTTTACTCCGAAAGATAAGGTAATTATCTCAACAAATGTCATTATTTTTAAAGTACGTATGTCTTTAAACTTTCAACAATACATGATACCTTATTTGTTTATAACAATTGCGTAGGCAAGGGCTGAGAGGAATAGACAAATATCCAAAAACGTCAATAAGATATTTCACACATCTAGCTCGAAGAATTACGCCAGAGTCGCGAAAGAGTTGGTACATTGATTCCATTCACAATAATATATATATATATATATTCTATTTATTTTTTTTATTCACAAGATTCATGTCACTAGTTGATGACCATTTTGTTAGGTAGAGATTTATTTTTGGTGGTAAATATAGAAGTTCTTGTTGAATTCACATTCGCACATTCGGCTGTTGTTTGATTTTGGTATATTGTTTGTTTTTGTAGGAAATATCAAAGCAAAAGCCACCCACCCAAGCTAAAGTTTTTGTGGCAACTCACACAAAAAAGAATGGGACGCCCAGCACGCAAGCAGCTGGAGAGACGATTATAAGTGCTTAACTTAGTGATTTTATTTGTGTTGTTGAATATTCTTGCTATCAGGTATTTTTTTAAAAAAAATTAATAATATTTTATTTAATTTAGGGACATTTTAAAAATTAAAACGACTCTAAAATTAAATTTTATTCATTTTTTAATTTAGAGCCGTTTAAAAGTTAAAATGACTCTAAAAATATATTTTAATTATTTTATAATTTAGAGCCGTTTTAACACTTAAAACGGCTCTAAAAACTTTTGAGCCGTTTTTTATAAAAGCGGCTCAAACCGTTTAGAGCCGCTTTATAAAAATGGCTCAATACGGTTTGAACCGTTTTAAAAAGCGTCTCAAGCCGGTTGGAGGAGCTTTTATTGAAGTGGCTCAAACCAGTTTGAGCCACTTTTCTAAAGCATCTCAAACCGATACGAGCCACTTTTATAAAAACGGCTCAAGTTAGAACCGTTTTATGGAAAAACGGATCAATCCGAGTTTTTAATACTTGATGTGTAGACCCGTTGTCAAAATGGCTCAAATTGTTTAAAGCTGTTTTTAGGGCTTAAAACGGCTCTAAAAAAGCGGCTCAGCCCTAAAAACGGCTCTAAAAAAGCAGCTCTAAACACCTGTTTTTTTTGTAGTGTAAACACGAATATAGACTCGATTATTAAATGATGAAAACTAGTATAAACTCAATTTGACTCGGTTAATATTCATGAACAAGCTCGTATAAGGCTCTACTCGCTTGTTAGGGCTCGACTCGTATATTTATTAATATGTATATATTAATAAAAATAGGTTATATAATTGTTGGGGATCATACATGTACGGTGTAGGCGCAGTGGAAAATCAATCCCAGTAAAAATTTTGCTTCAAGGTAAATAAGGTTAGACAATGCAAATAAATATGTTCGGACTACTTACAATTGAATTCGGCATTTCCTATGCATTTAGGGCTATTTAACTTTGCTTGAGTTGCTCCTTGCATATTGAATGATAAAGAACACGTTCTTGATATTCTTCGAGTTCTTGATTAAACCTCCAGATGTTCTCTCTGATGACTGAATATGACCAGCAGTGTTGACTCACAAAATTTGATACAGGGTGAATTATGCTTCACTATGAGATAAATTGGAGTTGTAGCAGATAAAAGAGTGGAGTCGTAGTAGACCTAGAACTCCAAGCCCTACTTCATAGGGTGCACGGCCAAGGGGAGTGAAACACTACCATTGGCCTTCCATCACATTGACATGGGGAGAAAATATTCTCCTCATACATCTAGGGCTAGGGTTTTAACTCTATCCCCACTACAATTTTTTATTTTTGGTGACATGTTAGGAGGTCTAACACGTCACTAAATGTTAGTGACATGTCTGCCACTTCACTAATCAGTTCGTCACTAATCCCCATTTAGTGACTTGGCAATTTTTGCCACCTCACTAAATGTGGCAAAAAAAAATATTATTATTATTATTATTTTGCTTTTCCAAATATATTTTTTAAATTTTTGGCGGTTGAAGTGATAGATAATTTACATTTCCATCAATACATCAACAATCAACAATTTACATTTTCATCAATCATTAACAATCACATTTATTCAAAATCAAAACACCAGTTTCAACAAACATAAAATCAATCTCTGTCATAGATATGAACAAAGTATAAAGATTACAAAACACAATCTATATATCGCTTACTAAACAAGAACAAAAAATGAAAGTACTTCATGATCATCACCAACTATCAACGGTAATAGTTTGGCTTAAGGACATGTCTATTGGCCTTCATTCAGCCACCTCTGGATGAATAGATGATCATAAGTCTGCAGATCAACACAAGTATTAAATACATTATAATTAATTATACAGTGGTTTTGCAGATCAATGAGAAGGGAAAAGTATAAGAAATGACTAAAACATAAAGAAAAGTATAGAGTGTACGAAATGATAATAATTTTGAAGCAAAAATAATATGTTGTCTCCACACCAAACCAACCATGCGTATAGTCTTCAAACAAACCGACCATTAGTTTCCCATACACCACACCAAACCAACCATCCAGTCTTCACCAAACCAACCATCAAGTCTTCACTCAAACAAACTGAAAATAAAATAATCAATTCTAATTAAACCAAGTGTGTGTGTTTGTGTGCAACAAAATATCTTAAATGCGGAATTTAAATAAGACAAGATATTTGTTACGCAGTGGAAACTCTATGAAGAGAATAAACTACTTTGGGGCAGCCAAACCCCAGGAAATTCACTATCCAAAAACAAAGCTAGTTATAAGACACTCGTATTCACATACCCTTATGCAGTAGTCATACATTTAACTCTGACACGAAGCCCATCGTGAACGCTTCCCAACCAAGTCTCCAACTTGAAGGGGTCTTTGATGGATTCCTTTACCTTAGGGCCAACCCCTAAGATAGACTTCACTGGAACAATTGAGCACACACCGACAATGGCTTGAGAGCTAGTGGATCTTCGATTCTCCCTAAACACCCTCTCAAAGCTAAGAGAATTCAATACCGAATTTTGTCCAAAATACAAGCCTAGGGCCCTCTATTTATAGGCTTACAGGAAACCTAAAATTGCTGAGATTTAGGCTCTGGCTGTCGAGCATCCGGACGAAAGTTAGCCACGTCCGGACGGTTTTTTGCGATATCCTTTCAGAAACAGCGTAATTCTATCTTTATCAGGTTCAAGTCCGGACGGCTTGACCGAGCGTCTGGACGGTCTTCGCTAAAATCCTTTCCGCGTTCTAACGGAACTCTAGAGTATTCTGAAATACTGGACATCGTCCGGACGTGTTGCCACGTCGTTCGGACGACTTGCAGAGACTTCCAAAAAAGTGTTAACTTCTGAAATTCAATTCTGTGTTGAACAATGATTGACCTAGCGTCTGGATAGTGTTGCTCTAACATTCGGACGTCTTCATCGTTATCTGTAAGACACTGCGGGGTGTCTGGACTCCTTGAAAGGCTCGTCCGGACGGTTGCACAGGAACCGGCTGTTTTGTCTTGAATTTTGCAAGGACTCTTCATGGACATCTTCTAGAAGCTTGTGATCAATTACTTTCTTTGATTTGAACACTGTCTGAATACATGAAGGTTCTGAATTGAAAAATCGACCATCCTGTTAATTTTCAATCATTACATAAAGTGTTTTTGTCAGCCAGAATATAGCCAGCATAAAACACTAACAAACTCTCCCTTGGGCCATTCTAGGACAAAAAACACTTGACCGGTTTGGAAATACATTCCCGGTCCAAAACAAAAAATATTCCCTCTTTTTGTCTAAAAAAAAGGACAAAGGGTAAATAGAGTATAAGAGAAAACCACAATTACTAAAATTCAAAACAACAAGAATAATAGTAAAGTGTCTCATCAAAAGCTCAAATCAATATAAAAGAAAACCAAAACCTCAAGATATCACATTTCCTGAATTTGAGCCACTTCGGCTTCTTGCTCCTAAAGCCGAGAAACCATTGACTGAAAAATTTCAGTCACTTGAGTCTTCTAGCCTGAAACTAATCATCCGTAAAAAGAAATCCTCTAGACAAGTGGTCTTGAAGATGAAAAAGAAGATTCACCACTAAATCTCTAGCTAGTGCAGATCTAGAGGAAAAGGTTATGGAAGACTCTGTATGAGCAGGGGAAATGAAATCATCTAAAATTTGAGATCTTTGGAGCATATGATTTCAACACTAGTCTGTTTTCCAAATAGCCCTTTGTCTTACACTATGCTGGAAGCCGCCGGACAATATATTCCTAAAAATTTTTAAACAGAAATCTATCCAAAAATAACACCACAAGGAAATATTAGATCCTATTAGTTTCAAAAAGAATGTGGTATTATGATGGCTATCAATTGGATGCATAAAGAAATATAAAAGTAGATATAGCAATCCAAAATACACAGATTAGTAATATCCATCAGCATAAGACAGAAAAAGACATTCATGCACAATCTCTCAAATCATAATCAATTAAAGATTCCAATTTCTAGAAAGAACCAAAGCTTAAGAGAATAAGGAAAGTCGAAAGAAATACCTAGGAATGAGAAAAGATGTGCAGAGAATGCCAAAATCTCGAGTTCAGTCCGAGAGAAAACACACACAACACAACATTATAGAACAGACAAAAAGTAGTGTGTGTGTGTGTGTGTGTGTGTGTGTGTGTGTTTGGCAGAGAAAGCAAAAGGCTTGCATCAAGACGTGGTACATACTTGTCCGAACGGCATGCTGTCAGATAAAAGATCGACAGAACCGAGCGCGTCCGGACTCAAGAACATGTCCATCCGGACGCTTCACACTAGAAGCTGAAAAACAGAGGGAAATATGCAGAAAAGAAATTTCCTAACATTAGCTTCAGAACACGCATGTATAAATAACTGATAAAACAGTCAAATAGCATTTCAAAAATATACCAAGATATAATTGAGAGTTAAGAGTCAATAAGCCCAAAAATTTCCCCGCAGATAGAAATTTTTCAATAGTAAACTTAACTCACACAATGCGTGTGTGTGTGTGTGAAAGCTTTCTCAATAAGGTATGAAGTTCTCTGAAATGACTTAAAGCAACCGGATTTTCTAAATAAGAGAAAAAATCAATGTTAGATCAGTGAAAAGTCAAACCTTATTTTACTAAGGCCTAGCCACCCTCATCTGATACACTCCCCCTAAACTGCAGCACTTTTCTTTTACTTCGTCTTTTAGTGATCGTCTATTTCCGCAATGATTTAGTCACTGACTGTTTCTATAGGGACAAGTTTAAGAACATATTTATAGCACAAAAGCAGTGGATATTTTTATTTATCCATATTTATTTAGTTTTGAATGCTTTTTATCACTTAGTGTTGCAACATAGAAAGAATCTAGAATTTATGGGTTCTAGGTTCAACTAGCGAGTTGGTCAATTTGATCATTTTAGCAAAAAAATCTCTCTCATTAGAATTTCCAGAAGTTAAAAGTCAGAAAGCAAAAATGTACCTTAGGAGAGCTTTGGATAGTGCACAATTTTTTATCGCATGAGAAAAACAACTATCTAGTATTAAGATGCACATGAAAACTTAGCAGATATCAGACATAAACTCTCAATCATATATAAGCATACTTAATTAATGCACAATGAACTGAGATATCAGGCAAAAACACATACAATATCTAAAAAGCAACTCTAAAAATAAAAAATTAAAAAAAATTTCCATCTCCTTCCCCAATTTTTTTTTTTCGTTGAGAACAATAAAATAGAAAAACAACAAGGACATGCTTATGGAAAAGGAAATAACATCTAGTCCCAGCATGTAAGGTAAAATGAAACCTGTCCTCAGGGAGAGAGGTTTAGAAATACCAAGATAGAAAAGCATCCGTCTGACGTGCTTTAACTGTTATCCCCAAATAAAATATCTACAGAAGTTTCTCAAGACAACAAGAAAAAATATGGAGATAGAATAAATGGTTCCTCAAATAGAATGCAAGGCACGAATAGGATATGACATGATAACTATGCAATGCAAAATATACCTGACATGCACTAGGATTTAGGAACCAAAATCCTAGGCATGGTAAGACTTCACCTCTACTAGGTGAGTCCACTCCCTCTCAAGGGGTGAATGGTCTCATCATTCCTAACCCATACCTGCTTGACCCGTGGCGGTGGTTTGCAGATCTTGTTCATGTCGTCTATTCTTCTTAGCATACATTGCATTAGGCTCAGCAACCCTTCATAGCCATGGTTGCTAATGGGCATCTGCGACTTTCCCTTGTAGCACCTTTAATTGTTCTTCTTTGATTTGCCACTCTGATTGGCAAGAACCAACTTCAGCTGTGGCCGCTGATGCCGCGGAGCCAGGAATGTAGTCGGTGGTAGAGTGCCTGATGTAGCTCTTGTTGACAGGTCCTTCTGAACCTTCGTCTTCTGAGCTTGAAGATATGGACATTTGGGTCGGATGTGACCAGTGATGCCGTAGTGATGACAGGTGGGCAGGCTTTTTTTGTTGGAATGCTGCTTGACTTTCTCTACAGAAATATGGTTAGCATTCTTACAAACTGTTAGTTTTTGTGTTGGCTGCATTCTGTTGGACAAATCACTTCTATGTAATGTTGCTGCTTTCACAGGAATGCCGTTTATTTCAGAGTCTTCAAGATATTTAGAGTGTATTTCTCTGATATGGAAAGAGTCTCATTGTGGCAAGTTACAAGTGTCACAAGCTTCAAAAAGGCTATTTCAGTGTTCAAGGAAGATTCTGTGCAGATTCCAAATCAGAGAAGTCGAATCCCAAGCTTCAGTCCGGACAACTCAGTATAACTTCCGAACGCTCATCAGTTAGAAACATTCATCTAGGTGACGAGATCGTTCCGTCCGGATGCCCATCTGTGTCTAGAAACTTTGAACTGTTCAAGATTGCATCCGTCCGGACGTAATGGCAAATC
Organism: Alnus rubra; assembly: GCA_028654335.1. Taxonomy (NCBI): domain Eukaryota; kingdom Viridiplantae; phylum Streptophyta; class Magnoliopsida; order Fagales; family Betulaceae; genus Alnus; species Alnus rubra. The sequence goes on along the minus strand of JAJPGS010002449.1, from coordinate 507,968 downwards.
GTCCAGCCGTTATTCAGAGTGCTTCCAGAAGATTCTACACAATCTACAAGTAAGAAAAAATTCGGTTCCTTGCTAGCCGTCCGGATAATGTGATATACCGTCCGGACGCCCAACTGTCCAAAGCATCATCCGTCCGGACGACGAGAACTTTCCGTCCTGACCTTCCTCTTTTTCTAGAAGCTTCGAACTGCTCCAGCTCGCATCCATCCGGACGTTTTAGTAGCACGTCCAGACGACACTCAGAGTTCAACCAGCTACAAGATTTCCTTCCAAAACACAGATATGAGAAGATCGCTGCAACCGTCCGGACGCGCTCATCCATAAGGCAAGTATTGCATTCAAAATCTAGGCGTCCGGACGTCAGCCTTCATGGTCCGGACGCACGAACTATTCATATGGAAATTGCGTGCATCAAATCAACCGTCCGGAAGACCATTCCCTTGGTTCGGACGCGCGAAGCCCCAATATGGAAATTGCATGCAGCTGAAGTACGACCGTCAGGAAGACAGGGCAACACCGTTTGGACGCGGCTCAAATCAAGAAAGAATTTCAGTGAAATTTTGGAAAGCCGATCGAACGTTGTCGGTCCGAACGCCCTATGTCTACAGTCCGGACAACACCTAGGTTTTATCAAGCCAGACGCTCAGTTGAACCTGTAGCCTATAAAAAGAGGACCCTAGGCTTGAGAATAACAAGAATTCGGTATTGAATTCTTTAGTGCTTAGAGAGTTATATTGTAAGGTTATTGTGCTGAGTTAGTCTCTCTGAAGCCTTTACTGTGTGTTCTGTTGTTGCGCTGATCTAAAGTCTATCTCAGGGGTTGGCCCTAAGGTAAAGATTTTATTAAAGACCCCTTCAAGTAGGTGACCTGGTTGGAAGGCGTTCGTGTTAGGTTACACGTTAGAGTGCAAGGTACGACCACTGCATCATGGGTATGTGAGTGCTACTACTTTGTAACTAGTCTTGTCTTCTGAATAGTATCTCCTGGGTTTGGCTGCCCCGGAGTGATTTTTCTCATATTGAGTTTCCATTTCGTTAACAAAATTCTTGTGTCTTTTGTTAACACTTTGTGCACACACACACTTGCTTTATATTAGAAGTCATTTTAATTTTTCAATTGGTATCAGAGTAGGTACACTCCGTTTAAAGGATTTAATTCCTGAGTGTGATCCTTATCTCTTTTGTGACTTCTATTTTTTTTTATTACACCTTTTATCATGGATTTCTCTCAGTTTTCTGAAGAAAATTATGATATTGAGCCCTCTAGAGTTTTTGCTAAATTGGATAAAATTGTTTCTCCAAAAGAGCTCAAAAAGGTGAAGTAAGAAAAAGAGTCTTTGATTGTTCAGTTATCTGAATCACATGTTTTGATTGACTCTTTGAGATCTGAGAATACCATGCTATTTGACATTATTAACACACTTGAGAATAGATTAAAAAAATCTGAAGATCTCTTGAAAAAAAATTCTCAAGTGATAATTTGAAAAGCATGCTTTGTATTCATTCAGATATTTCTAACAAGCCTACTTTAATTGTTGATGATATCAGTACTTCTACCTCACATGCTTCTGATTCTGAATTAGATTCTATTGATATTAAGCATGTGACAGTAGATACAGCTTGTTTAGAAAATTCTTGCTTAAATAATCATGTGATGCCAAAGTCCAAGGAATCAGGAACACGACGTAAATTTATTCCTACTTGTCATAATTGTGGGAAAATTGGTCATATTAGGCGAAATTGTTATTTGTTGAAATCCCACAGGCCTTGGATTAAGCAGGATGCTCTGAGGAAAAGTGAAGTTGAAGATTCTTCCTTATCAAAATATGTCCCTTCGCATAGGAGACATATAAAAGGTAAAGGCAATGTTATTTGTAAGAATGCTAACTATAATTCTGCAGAAAATGTCAAGAAGCATTCAAACAAAAGAAGCTTGCCCACCTGTCATCACTGCGGCATCACCGGTCACATCCAACCCAAATGTCTACTGCTCCAAGCTCAGAAGTCAAAGGTTCAGAAGGAGCTGCCAACAAGAGCTACATCAGGCACTCTACCTCCTAAGGCACTTCAGGTTCCACGGCATCAGCAGCAGTTTGTTCCTGCATATTATAGTGGCAAATCAAAGAAGAACAAATCAAGGCGCTACAAGACAAAGCCGCAGAAGCCCACTAGCAACCCTGGCTATGAAGGGTTGCTAAGCCTGATGCAAGGTATGCTAAGGAGTATGGCCAACATGGACATGACCCGCAAACCATCCCCACGGGTCAAGCAGGTATGGGTCAAGAATGATGAGACCATTCACCCCTTGAGGGGGATTGACTCACCTAGTAAAGGTGAAGTCTCCTATGCCTAGAATTTTGGTTCCTAAATCCTAGTGCATGTCAGGTATGTGTGCATTGCATTGTTTATCATATCATATCTTATTCATGCCTCGCATTCTGTTTGAGGAACCATTTATTTTATCTCCATATTTTCTCTTGTTGTCTTGAGAAACATCTGCAGGTATTTTTTGGGGATGACAGTTAAAAGCACGTCAGGTGGCTTCTTTTTTGTCATGGTAATTCTAAACCTCTCTCCCTGAGGACAGGTTTGATTTTACCTTACATGCTGGGACTATATGTCATTTCCTTTTCCATAAGCATGTCTTTGTTGTTTTTCTAGTTTATTGGTTTTCCAAAAAAAATAAAAATAATAATAATAATTTGGGGAGAAGATGCGGAATTTTTATTTTTTCTTTTGATAGCTTTCAGATATTGTATATGTTTTTGCCTGATATCTCAGTTCATTGTGCATTAATTGAATATGCTTATATATGATTGAGAGTTTGTGTCTGATATCTGCTAAGTTTTCCTATTGCATCTTAATGATAGATTGTTACTTTCCTCATGCGATGAAAATGTGCATTATCCAAGGCTCCCCTAAGGTTCATCATTTTCCTCTCTGACTTCTTGCTTCTGAAAATTCTAATGAGAGAGATATTTTTGATAAGATTGTCAAATTGACCAATATGCTAGTTGAACCTAGAGCCTAAAAATTCTAGCATTCTCTCTAGGTTGCAGCACCAAAACAAACAAGCAGTTATTCTTGTGAATTCTGTGCTTATATTCACTAATTCTGCGCTGAATTTATATCTTGTCCTTCATGGTGCAAGTAAAATTTTACCTTCTCCTTCATGGTACAAGTAAAACAATTGAGTGCTGGATCTTAACGGGAGTGTATCAGATGAGGGTGGCGATGTAATACCCCGTATTTTAAGATATTAAATAAAATATCTTAAAATATGATTTATGACCTAATAATAAGGTAGAAAAATAAATATGAATATTTATGAAAATAAATATTCATTTATTAAGGAGCATTTATAGTTTTAGTTTAATAAAAGTTCAAACGGACCTTAAACTTTGGAATATTGGAAACAGGATCAAACGAACTCCATTTTCGTTGATTCATAAACCAGAACGCTCGTCTCGAAGTCCTCTAGATACCCTCCAAATTTCATAATTTTTGGACTCCATTTGGTACCCAAAAACATCCGCAAAACATTATACCTCTAAATTGGACGAAAATTCATATTTATATAATTTGTGGGCCCGTTTCTATTTTTATAAAAACCCATCCAAGCCCATGTTAGCCCAGCCCAGCCTCCTTGCACGTGGATATTGCCCAGTTTACCGGCCAGTTTAATTACAAAGAGAATCAAGGCAATAGTTAGAACCAAACTACTCGTCTCTTAGAGATAGAAACCAATCATTACATGCATGACTCATTGGACAACTCATCTAACCATGTTGCAGCCCCCTTTCATGCCTAGGTGAGATGAATCCTTCCTAGCCATGGATCAATCCTTGCCCAATTGATCTCAACCTTCCATGCCTGTATAAATGGAGGTGCAGTTCCTCGTTCATTCTTCGCACATATCCTCTTCTTCATTTCAGTTTTTCTGCAGAAAAAAAAAAAAAAAAAAAAAAGAAGAAAGAAGAAGAAGCAGAAACTCTCCATCTTCTATGTTTCTCTTCCAAACCGCAGCAACTCTCTCCTTCCTTCTCCTTTCTTCTCTGTTCTCCTTCTTTCTTGTTCCTCCCTTTACTCTCTCTTGCCGAGAGACATAGGGAGACTGAACGAGAGAGTGAGAGACCGTGAGATGGAGAGAAGAAACTGAGCAGGAGACCTAGAAACCTTCCCCCTCCTTCAATCGGTGAAGAAACCAAAATAGAGCAACAGCTCATTCCTTCTTAAAGCTGCAGAAAAATCTTCAAAGAAAAATCAAACCTCTTGCTCTCTCTCTCACCGTAAGTCTCTCCCTTTCGTCCTTTGTTTTTCTCCCCCTGTGTGTGTGCGTGTAAGAAAACAAAGTAAGAAATGAGATAAGGAAGAAAAAAATGAGGCTCTAGAACCATGTGGGTGTGTGTGTTCGGTGGGTTAAAAAGAGAAGAAGAAAAGGAACAAAAAGGATAATAAAAGCATGAAGTGTCTAGAAAAAGACAAAAAGAAAAAGAAGAAACAAAAAGGAAGTAAGGAACAATTCTTGATGGACCATCTCCTTCTCTTTTCCACGTAAGTCCACCTTTTATTTTTGTTAGTCAACTTAAACGGTAAAAAGTAGCAAAAGGCAAAGAAAAAGAAAAATATAGAAAGTAATAAAATAAAGAGACTCTTTAATATCTCAAAATACCATTTTGAGATATTTGGTGAGGCTTTAATTTATTTTATAAATTTCTAATTTATAAGTTTAGTTTTAATGTTTTGTGATTTTACAGTTCTTATTATTTTAAGTATCTAACATTTTAATGTTGGTTTTAAATCAGGTTCAAGCAAAGTATTTAATTAATAAATACATCGTTTTAATGCTCGAGTAAAAGAGTCACTATATTTCAAAAGCGTCGTTACGCCGCCCAAATATTTTAAGTATTTTAGGCATTATTAATACTAATGCCGTTATTCTGTTCGGATAAATAGATATTTAAAAGTCTTAATAAATGCCGTGATAAATTCTGCATAAAAGATTAGTAATAAAATATAATTAGACAAATTGTATTTATGGAGATAATCTTTAAATAGGAAATTATATTAAGATTAAAGGTTAGAAATTAGAATAGGATTAAAATGTAATTTTTAGTAAATTATACTAATTCACTATTTGTTTGTATTATATATGTATATATTGCAGTGATTATATCTGTGAACGCTTTCCTGAAGTTAGAAGAATTACTGTGAGTATTTCTTACTCACTGGGGATGATACGTGTGGTGGTTTTTGATTATGTGTTGAAGTCTGCTTTATTTAATTGTATGCATATGGTTTAGCATTCGATAAGTTTAACATGCTCTGGTTGGAATTATGTATATGATATTGTTTGCATGATTATACTGTGGTAAAGTTATGAGTTATGAATGGGTTAATAAAAAGACTGGAGGTTTAGGTACCAAGGCGTCAGTGATTGAGGAGACCAACGGATGAACTGAGGTTTATGTACCAATGCGTCAAGCAATTGACTAGACCAACGGGTAAACCGAAGTTTAGGTACCAAGGCATCAATACACTGATAAGAACAATGGATAAACCAAAGGTTGAAGGAATAATAATAATAAAGCTGGTGAGCATATGCCACCAGTGGGAGCATAGGCCCCCTAAGAGATTTAACGGAGCATAGGCTTCTATTCATAAGCATTGAGCATAGGCTCATAATGAAAGAAGCATAGGCTTCAATCTAACGGAGCATAGGCTTATAATAAGTAAAGCACAGGCTTCAAATGGATGGAACATAGGTTCTTATTAAGGTTAATGCGTGATGTATATAAGGTTGTGCATGTATTTATATAACTGTCATCATTTGATTGCTCAGTGTACTTTTAAATAATGCAGTATTTCACTGTGGTCAAGGACTGTTGACTCACTTGACCACAACATGAGATTGTGGTGATAACTGCAATCTCATGCGAGTTTTTGCAGGGTGGATCAAAGGTCAAGACTACTGGAATGATTACTTTAATATGAAATATTTGTTATGTTGAAGAAGACAATAATTATGTATTTATTAAGTGCCGCATGTGGCACATATGTTATTATTTTGGATGTAATTATTATATCAGAACAAAAGGTTATTATTTTTATCTATTGAGATTATCTAGTCAGCTCTGATGTGTCATTGTTAAAGAAAAATTATATTCCACTGCTAATTTATAACTCTGATGAGTTAGTAATGCCACGTGGAAATCGAAAAATTTTCACTTACGCATTTTGTAAAAGCGGGGCGTTACAAGCTAGGCCCTAGTAATTAATAGGGTTTGACTTTTGACTGATCTTTCATTGATTTTCTCTCTTGTTTTAGAAAATCTGGTTGCTTAAAGTCATATCAGTGAATTTCATACCTTATTGAAAAAGCTTTCACACACATACGCATTGCATGAGTTGAGTAATCTATTTAAAATTTCTATTTGCAGGAAAATTTGTGCCCATTGAATACTTAACTCTCATTTATATTTTTGCAATGCTATTTGACTGCTTTATCAATTGATTATATATGTGTGTTCTGAAGCAAACTTTTGGAAAAAATATTTTTCTGCAAATTTTTCTTAAGTTTCAGATTTTCAGTGTGAAGCGTTCGGACGGACCTGTTCTTACGTCCGGACGAGAGCAGTTTTGCCATATTTGTCCTACCAGTAGCCGTTTGGACGGTTAAGTGACATGTCTGGACGGGATCTCTATAGGTTTAAGACTTGCGTCTCTTTCTCTATCATACACACATCTCTGCATTTTTATTGATTTATCATGTCATGTTGTGTGTTTTTCTCGCGGATTTCTCCCGAGATTTTGGCATTCTCTGCACATTTCTTCTCATTCCATGGTATTTGCTGTATCTTCTTTTGTTCTTTTAAGATTTTGTGCTTTTTAGAATATTAGAATATTTGGTGACTGGAATTTTATTTTTTTTGAGATATTGTGCATGAAAATCCTATTTTGTCTATGTGTTGGGTTGATATTGATATATCTGGGTCATTAGGATTGCGATCTTTGTTTTTGTAATACTTGGGCATCCAATTGACAGCTGTCAAAATACCACTTTCTTTTTGGGACTAACAGGATCTAATATTTCTTTGTGGTGTTATTTTTGGAAATAGTTATGTTTAAATCTTTTCATAAATATGTCGTCCAGCAGCTCTCAGCACAATATCTGACAGATGGATCCTTTGGAAAACTAGCTGTTGTTGAAGTCAGATGTTCAAATTCCAAAGGTCTCAGATTTAAGATGAGTTTTTTCCCCCAGCTCATGCATAGCCTTCGGTAGCATCTCCCTCAAATCTGCATCAGTTAGAGGTTCAGTGGTGAATCTTCTCTTTTATCCTGCAAAGAAGTTGCTTAAAGGATGTCAATCTGCAGATAACCAATTCAGGCTTTGGAAAATCAAGAGACTGAAGGTTTTTCAGTCTATGGTTCTCGGGTTCCGGAGCTAGAAGCCGAAGTAGCATAAATCCTTCTTTTTGTACGGATTTCTCTCCGTTACTTGCTTTCAGTGCATCAGGAGGATTTGGTACTTTGAGGATTTTTGTTCCTCTCTTTTGGGCCACTTGCAGACTCTTCTCTATTTTCCCATTGTTTTGGATTATAGAACGTTTTTGTCTGTAGATTTTGTATACTCTGTTTACCCTTGTCCTGTTGAGACATCAAGGGGGAGTATTTTATTACTATGGTCTTTCTATACTCTGTTTACCCTTTGTCCCTTTGAGACAAAAAGGGGGAGTATATGTTAGTTTTGGACAAGAAATGTATTTTTAATCCGGTCAAGTGATTTTTGTCCCACAATGGCCAAGGGGGAGTATGTTAGTTTTTGTGTTGGCTACATTATGTTGGACAAAATCACTTCTATGTAATGTTGCTACTTTCACAGGGATGCTGTTTATTTCAGAGTCTTCAAGATATTTAGAGTTTATTTCTCTGATATGGAAAGCCTCATTATGACAAGTTGCAAGTGTCACAAGCTTCAAGAAGGCTATTTCAGTGTTCAAGGAAGATTCTGTGCAAATTCCAACTCAGAGGAGTCGGATCCCAAACTTCCGTCTGGACAACTCAGTATAACTTCCGGACGCTCATCAATTAGCAACATTTGTCCGGACCAAGAGATCTTTCCGTCCAGATGCCCATTAGTGTCTAGAAACTTTGAACTGTTCAAGATTGCATCCGTCCGGATGTAATGGCAAATCATCCGGCCACTATTCAGAGTGCTTCTAGAAGATTCTGCACAATCTACAAGTCAGAAAAATTCAGTTCCCTGCTAGCCGTCCGGACGATGTGATATACCGTCCGAACCTTCCTCTGTGTCAAGAGTCTTCGAACTGCTATAGCTTACATCCGTCCAAACGTTTCAGCAGCACGTGTGGACGACACTCAGTGTTCGACCAGCTACAGGATTTCCTTCCAAAACACAGATATGGAAAGATCGCTGCAACCGTCTAGACGATGTGGATTCCTGTCCGGATGTGCTCATCCATAAGGCAAGTATCGCATTCAAAATTCAGACGTTCGGACATTAGCCTTCATGGCCCGGACGCACGAGCTATTCATATGAAAATTGCATGCATCAAATCAATCGTCCGGAAGACCATTCCCTTGGACCGGACGCCCGAAGCCTCAATATGGAAATTGCGTATAGCTGAAGTGCGATCGTCCGGACGACAGGGCAACACTGTCTGAACGCGGTTCAAATCAAGAAAGAATTTCAGCAAAATTTTGGAAAGCCGATCGCACAGTTGTCTGTCCAGACGCCCTATGTCTACCGTCTGGACGGCGCCTAGGTTTTATCAATTCAGACGCTCAGTTGAACCTGCAACCTATAAATAATGCCCCCTATGCTTGAGAACAACAAGAATTCGGTATTGAATTCCTTAGTGCTTAGACAATTATATTGTAAGATTATTGTGCTGAGTTAGTCTCTCTGAAGCAATTACTGTGTGTGATGTTGCTGCACTGATCTGAAGTCTATCTTAGGGGTTGGCTCTAAGGTAAATAATTCAATTGAAGACCCTTTCAGGTAGGAGACCTGGTTGGGAGGCATTCGTGTTAAGTTACACGTTAGAGTGCAAGGTACGACCACTGCATCAGAGGTATGTGAGTGCTACTACTTTGTAACTAGTCTTGTCTTCTTAATAATGGATATCCTTGGTTTGGCTGCTCTAGAGTGGTTTTTCTCATATTGAGTTTCCACTTCATTAACAAAATTCTTTTGTCTTTTAAATTCTGCATTGATTTTTGAAAAATGAAATTGACTTCTAAAATAAAGCAAGTGTGTGTGTGCACAATGTGTTAACAAAATAATGCGGAAAATAAATAACACAAAATTTTTGTTACCGAAATGGAAACTCAAGATGAGAAAAACCACTTCGGGGAAGCCAAACCCAGGATATCCACTATTCAGAAGACAAGACTAGTTACAAGATAGTAGCACTCACATACCCCTGATGCAGTGGTCGTACCTTGCACTCTAACGTGTAGCCTAATACTAACGCCTCCCAACCAGGTCTCCTACCTGAAAGGGTCTTCAATGGAGTCATTTATCTTAGGGCCAACCCCTAAGATAGACTTCAGATTAAGCGCACCAACACACACACAGCAACGGCTTCAGAGAGATCAACTCAGCTCAACAACCTCACAAAATAGCTCTCTAAGCACTAATGGAATTCAATACCGAATTCTTGCAGTTCTCAAGCACAAGGGCCTCTATTTATAGGCTAAAGGCTCAAATGAGCGTCTGGCTTGATAAAGCTGGGAGCCGTCCGGTGGGTGGTCATAGGCCATCCAGACGGACAACTGTACTACCGAAATTCCAAAAATTTCGTTGAATATCTTTTCTGTTTGAGAGTCGCATCTGGAAGGTGAGGCACTGTCGTCCGGACGGTCGCACGTCCGCTGCAAGTAATTTCCATATAGAGGCTTCGCGTGTCCGGATAGGGAGGATAGTGGTTCGGACGGTTGATCAGATGCACGCAATTTCCATATTTGCTGAACGCGCGTCCGGACCATGCTGACTGACGTCCGGACGTCTAGATTTGAATTGCGATTCTTGCCTTATCGATGAGCTCGTCCGGACAGGAATCCACGTCATTCGGACGGTTGCAACAATCTTCCCATATCTGTGTTTGGAAAGAAATCCTGAAGCTTGATCGAACACTGAGAGTCGTCCGGACGGGCTGCTGAAACGTCCGGACGGATGCAAGCTGTAGCAGTTCGAAGCTTCTCGACACAGAGGAAGGTCCGGACGGAAATCCACATCGTCCGGACGGTATGACACGTCGTCCGGACGGCTAACAGGGAACCGAATTTTCTGACTTGTAATCTGTGCAGAATCTTCTGGAAGTACTTTGAATAGTGGAATCCCTGTTAAAAAGCATCTTTACAATGAAGTGATTTTGTCCAACAGAATGCAGCCAATTACAAACTAACAAACTCCCCCTTTGGCCATTCTGGGACAAAAATCACTTGACCTGTTAAAAATACAATCCCAGTCCAAATAAAAAGTACTCCCCCTTTTTATCACAAAGGAACAAAGGGTAAAACAGAGTAATAAAACCAAACACACCAAAAATTACTCCCACTAAAAGTCTCAGAAGAACCAGGGTAAACAGAGTAATATAAAAACAAATGTCTCAAAACAAAAAGAGAACTATAAAACACAATAATCTCAAGCATCTTTGGCCATCGGCGCATCGTCCTAGTCATCATTGATGGACGGGTGGCAGAACTTGAGGCACTCCTGGAGGTCCAGCTGGTTTTGCTCTACCCGGAGTGTTAGTTTGTGATTGGCTACATTCTGTTTGGACAAAATCACTTATATGTAAAAATGCTTTTTAACAGGGATTCCGCTATTCAGAAGTGTTTCAGAAGATTCTGCACTGTTTGCAAGTTAGAGAATTCGGTTCCCTGCCAGACGTCCGGACGACGTATCATCCCGTCCGGACGCCCATCTGTCCATAGTTCCAGCAGTTTGGACGACGTGTCATACCGTCCGGATGCCATTTAGACTAAAGGATCATCCGTCCAGACAATGTGGTTTTCCGTCCGGACCCTCCTCTGTATGGAGAAGCTTCTGTTCCAGCTTGCATCCGTCCGGACGACTCAGCAGCCCGTCCTGACGACTCTCAGTGTTCGACCAAGCTTCAGATTTTCTTTCCAAAAACAAATATAGGAAGATTGCTACAACCGTTCGGATGACGTGGATTCCCTTCTAGACGCGCTACTCCTTAAGGCAAGTTCGGCATTCAAACTCAACCGTCCGGACTCCGGTCTACCATAGTTCGGATGCGCATTCAACAGATATGGAAATTACGTGTAGCAGATCACATGTCCGAACGACCATCCTCCTGGTCCAGACGCGCAAAGCCTTTATAAGGAAATTACTTGCAGCAGATGTGCGACCGTCCGGACGACAGGGAAACACCGTCTAGACGGGGCTCTCAAACTGGAAAGATTTTCAGCGAAAATATCAGAATTTTGGTTGCATAGTTGTCCGTCCGAACGGCCTATGTCCACAGTCTGGACGGCGCCCAGCTTTATCAAGCCAGACACTCATTTGAGCCCTCAGCCTATAAATAGAGACCTCTGTGCTTGAGAATTGCAAGAATTCCGTATTGAATTTCACTAGAGCTTAGAGAGTTATTTTGTGAGGTTATTGAGCTGATTTGTTCTCTCTGAATCCGTTGTTGTGTGTGTTGTTGCTGCGCTTAAACTGAAGTCTATCTTAGGGGTTGGCCCTAAGATAAAAGATTTCATTGAAGACCCCTTCAGGTAGGATACCTGGTTGGGAGGTGTTCGTGTTAGGCTTCATGTTAGAGTACAAGGTACGACCATTGCATCAGGGGTATGTGAGTGTTTTTCTCATCTTGAGTTTCCACTTCGTTAACAAAAATCTTGCGTTGTTTATTTTCCGCATTATTTTGTTAACACATTGTGCACACACACACTTGCTTTATTTTAGAAGTCAATTCTATTTTTCTATTGGTACACTCTGGTTATATTTAGTTCTTGAGTGTTATTCTTTGACATCTATCCGGTATAATGTCTCAAACTCTTAATTCGATTCCTGCCTTTAATGGTTCGAACTATGGCTATTGGAAAGCCCGTATGCGGTTCTTTTTCAAATCTATTGACTGTTGGAGTATTGTTGAAATTGGTTGGACTAAACCAATGGATTCAACCCTCGAGGCAGTCCCTCAGAAAAACGCACGGCTTTCCAATGATAAAGCCCTCCATGCTTTGTGCCAAGCACTTTCACCATCTGAATTTGAGAAAATTTCCAATTGCGAATCACCCCGAGAAGCATGGAAAATCTTGGAAATAACATATGAAGGCACTAAACTTGTTAAATCAGCCAAACTTCAAATGTTGATTTCCAGATTTGAAGAAATTAAGATGTTGGAAGAAGAGACATTTGGAGAGTTTTACTCCAAGATGAGTGACCTGAGAAACTCCGTGGTGAGTCTTGGGAAGCCTTTCTCTGATGTAAAACTCATCCGAAAGATTCTAAGATCTTTGCTTGAGCGTTTCAGGATCAAGGTGACTACCATTGAAGAAAGCAAAGATCCAGAAGAAATGAAGATTGAAGAGTTGGTGGGATCTTTTCAAACTTATGAGCTGTCTCTGCCCCCGGTCAAGAAGCTAAAGACCATTGCCCTAAAGGCTTCCAAGAAGAAGGTAGAAGCTTCATCTGAAGATGACTCTGAGGAGGAAGAAAAAGTTGTGGCTATGTTAGCTAAGAATTTCAGAAGACTAATGAGAGACGACCTATTCAAAAAGAAGTTTTCTGAAAAAGTGAAGAAAGCTCCTAGAGAAGTTGAACCTGAGGAAGAAGAAAAGAAGGATCCCAGAGAGCCCAGATGTTATGAATGCTCAGGTTTTGGGCATATCCGAGCCGAGTGCGGGAATCTTAAGAAGGGCGTGGGAAAGGCTTACAATGTGACTCTTAGCAATGAGTCAGAAGAAGAAGCTCCTGAGATTGAGAAATTTCTGGCCTTTATTGCTCCACTAGTTGAAGAGGAAGACTCTTATTACTCGGAGCATAGTAATAATGGGGAAGAGCTCAAGGAGGCTTACAAGACTCTCTACTTAGAGTATGAAAAGCTGAGGGAAGGGCGAAAACAGCATATCCATGATCTGAGCAGTCTGCAGACTGAGAAAAGTTCATTACTGCACATAATACAAAAGCTTGAGGAGAAGCTGCTATAGACACAACTCCAATTAGAAAGAGTCACTGATGAAAAACTGACTCATATGATATCTATTCAGAAGAGCCCAACTGACAAGACTGGTCTTGGGTATGTAGCTTCCTCTTCTGATGTTCCCTCTACCTCCAAGACTGTTTTTGTCAAACCTGCAGTTCCAGAGCCTCCCCCCACTGTTGAAGATATAGGGAAGGACAAGATCATTGGAGATGTTCCAGGCACTCAGAAGCCCACTTTCATAAGAAGATCTCCTATATGCCATCACTGCGGTCTAAGTGGCGATGTTCGTCCTCAGTGCTCCCTCCTGAAAGCTCAGAAAGCCAAGGCCAAGAAAGAAGTGCCCCGACAGACTCATCATGGCACTAGGCCTGCGGCCCAGTATCAGACTCCATGGTATCAGGCTCCTTATCATCAAGCACCAATATATCAAGCTCCTTGGTCTCATGCACCACAATACCAGGCATCTTAGCATCAGCGGCCTCAGTAGCGATTTGTATCAGCTAATCATAGTGGCACCTCAAAGATCAAATCAAGCAGTTTAGAATGCCTCAAAAGGTGGAAGAAGATCTATACCACAGTGAACCACCTATCTGGATGCAGAGCATGATGGAGTGGATGATAAAGTCCTGCCAGCAACCACCCACGAGAAGGCTGACTTGGGTCAAGATGGACAGTCACCCCATGAGGGGGAACAGACGCACCTAGCAGGTTCAGGTGTTCATGCCTAGGATTTGGTTCCTAATCTTACGGCATCAGGTTTGATTGCTTATCTTACTTGCTATATTTTATGCAATCTAGGAACCAGTTGTGGTTTGCCCCCTATTTCTCTTGAGAGAACTTTGCAAGTACTTGTTGGGGAAGATAGAAAAAGCAGGTCGAGTGACTGTTTTTCTATATTGGCATCATCAAGCTTACGCAGGTTTGATCTTGCCTTGCATATGATGTTATTTCCATATTGCAATGGTTTTTTTTTTTTTTTTTTAAAAAAAAAAAAAAATTGGGGAGAATTTGCAGGATTTCTGTTTTTCTTGGCATATCAGATATTGCATGTGTTTTCATCTGATATCTCAATTCTTTGTGTATTAATTTACTTTGCTTAGATATAATTGAGAGTTTATGACTATAATATGCCAAGTGTTTTCTTGTATATGCAAAAGTAGGATAGCTTCTTTTCTCATGCGATGAAAATGTGCACTATCCAAGACTCCCCTAAAGGTACATCTTTCCTTCTCTGACTTTTCGTTTCTAGAATTTAAGGATAAGAGAAGAGGAGGTTTTTGATAAGATGGCCAAATTGGCCAAATTGACCAAATGCTAGTTGAACCTAGAACCTAAAAAACTCTGGCATTCTCTCTAGGTTGCAGCGTCAAAAGAATCAAGCGGTTACCATAGTGAATTTTGTGTTATATGCATAATTTCTGCTTATGTGCTAAATTTGCCTTGCCCTTCATGGTGCAAGTAAAACTTACCTTGTCCTTCATGGTACAAGTAAAATAATTGGATGCTGCATCTTAGGGAGAGTGTATCAGATGAAGGTGACTAGGCCCTAGTAAGCTATAAGGTTTGACTTTTGGCTAATCTTTCACTGCTTTTCTCTCTTGACCAAAAAATCTGGTTGCTTCTTGTCATATCAGTGTAAGTCATACTTTGTGGGATAAGTCTTCACACACACACGCATTGCATGAGTTGAGTTGTCTATTTGAATTTTCTGTGTACAGGAAAATATTCGTGCTGATTAAAATCTCATCTCTCTTTTATATCTCTGCTTAGTTTTGAGATGCTATCTGATTGTGTTATCAATGGATTATAGATGCGTGTTTTGAAACTGACTTGAGAAAAATTAAATTCTGCAAATTTTTCTTCAGTATTCTGTTTTTCAGTGTGAAGTGTCCGGAAGATCACTCTTGGTGTCCGAACGGGTGGAGCTTAGTCGTCCGGACGTGCACGGCAACCAACGGCCGGACGAAGAGGTTACCCTTCAAGACGCGCGCGACCTGTCTACTAGTTTCCAATGCAGCGCGCTTCCGAACGACATTATTGCACCGTCCGAACGGGGACCCCACAGACTCTATAAAAGCTCCTAGCTGCCACATTCTCACCTTACCCCCACCAAAAATCTCTCTTTTGGCCTCTTTCTTGAGAGATTTTGGCGTTATCTTGCTCCTTCTTGTCTTTTTGTGCATTAATCTCACATTCCAGGTATTTTTCTAGTCTCTTTTTCTTCAGTTTATTTTAAAATGTTATAATATTGATTGTTGTTGAGATTATGAAATATATATCTGCTGGGTTGGGACTATTTGTGGTGATAATTTTGGGGACTACGATATAATACCCAATTTTTGGTAACCTAACAAGAACATTTTTGGATTATTTTTGGCAAATCTTGTTGGTTCCTTTTTGCATAATCATGTCTGCAGGCAGTCCACAGCAGAGGGTCCGCCAGAGGACAGAGGTAGATAGGGCAGCCCTCAGAGCCAAAATTATGGACCGCACAGTCATTGCTAAAAGAAATGTGGTCCGTTCTGACATTATGGTGGCACCTCTGGATAGTATCCATGACATTATTCAGACATACCACTGGGGATATCTTCACAACTGCACCTGTGTTGTCTATACCAGGCTGGTCAGACTCTTCTATGCCAACCTAGAGGTGGTGCAGGACGATGACCACGGGTTGGTACTTCAGTCCACCGTTGCAGGACATATCATCACTGTTGATCCCCATATCATCAGCCAGTTCATAGGAGTTCCTGTCCTCCAGCTATCTGATAGTCCATATAATGAGGTCGTCATTCCTCCCTCTATTCCCTCTATGGACGATCTCCGAGAGTTCTTCCATGCAGTTCCCCAGTGAGAGCGCGCTACTACCATCAGGATCGGTGCCTTATCTGCCTCTCATCGCATGTTGGCCAAGATTGTTCAGTACAACCTATGGCCAGTTGTCAGGCACAGTGACCTGATTTTGAAGAAGGCCCAATTTGTCTATGCCATCCATCTTCGCTTGCCTTTTTGCATGTGTAAGCATATTTTGGGCGTTATTTTGGAGGCCCGCGATGAGAGCTATACTGGTCTTCCCTTCGGCTGTCTGCTTACTCAGATTATTCTTCAGTCCAGCATCAGTGTTGCTGGAGAGCCGAAGATGAAGATCCAAAATCCTATCAGTAAGCAGACTTTGATGAAGTCCAATGCACAGCTGCGGAGAGATGATTCCGATGATGATGTGCCCATACCTGCTGCCATGCCTGTCGGCTTTCCGAACATGGCTTCCTCCTCTCAAACCGTCCCGCCTTCTGAGCCGGAAGTCAGTTATTCTCAAATCTTGGAGGCCCTGGCTGCCATTCAGGGAGGAATGAGTACCACACAGCTCTCCATGTCATCCATGCAGCTGTCCATCTCCACCATGCAACAGGAGGTGCACTCCATCAACCTGCGTGTAGAGCAGAACCAGCTGGACCTCCGGGAGTGCCTCAAGTTTCATCATCCTGCCAGCAATGACGATGAGGATGATGCGCCTAGGGCTGCACCCATGGCAGAGAATGCTTGAGCCTTAGTTTATTTTGTTTTATTTACTTCGTTTAAAACATTTTGGTTTATATTTTGATACTTTTTTTTAAAACTCCTGGATTATATTACTCTGTTTACCCTGGTCCCTTTGAGACTGTTAGGGGGAGTAATTTTTGTTATGATTGGTTTTTTACTCTGTTTTACCCTTTGTCCCTCCGTGACAAAAAGGGAAAGTAATTTTTATTTTTGGACCAGGAATGTATTTTCAAACCGGTCAAGTGAATTTTATCCAGAATGGCCAAAGAGGGAGTTTGTTAGTTTTTGATTGGCTACATTCTGTTTGGACAAAATCACTTATATGTAAAAATGCTTGTTAACAGGGATTCCGCTATTCAGAAGTGTTTCAGAAGATTCTGCACTGTTTGCAAGTCAGAGAATTCGGTTCCCTGCCAGACGTCTAGACGACGTGTCATCCCGTCGGGACGCCCATCTGTCCATAGTTCCAGCCGTCCGGACGACATGTCATACCGTCCGGACGCCCTTTAGCCTAAAGCATCATCCTTCCAGACAATGTAGTTTTCCGTCCGGATCCTCCTTTGTATCGAGAAGCTTCTATTCCAGCTTGCATCTGTCCGAACGACTCAACAGCCAGTCCGGAAAACTCTCAGTGTTCGACCAAGCTTTAGATTTTCTTTCCAAAAGCAAATATGGGAAGATTGTTGCAACCGTCTGGACGATGTGGATTCTCATCTGGACGCGCTACTCCTTAAGCCAAGTTCGCAATTCAAACTCAACCATCCGGACGCCGGTCTACCATGGTCCGGACGCGCGTTCAACAGATATGGAAATTGCGTGTAGCAGATCACCCGTCCGGACGGCCATCCTCCTGGTCCGGACGTGCGAAGCCTTTATAAGGAAATTATTTGCAGCGGACATGTGGCCATTCGGACTACAGGGAAACACCGTCCGGACGCGGATCTTAAACATGAAAGATTTTCAGGGAAAATCTCAGAATTTTGGTCGCAGAGTTGTCAAGACGGACGGCCTATGTCCACTGTCCGCTCGGGGCCCAACTTTATCAAGCCAGATGCTCATTTGAGCCCTCAGCCTATAAATAGAGGCCCTGTGCTTGAGAATTGCAAGAATTAGGTATTAAATTCCACTAGATCTTAGAGAGTTATTTTGTGAGGTAATTCAGCCGATTTGTTCTCTCTGAAGCCGTTGCTGCGCTTAAACTGAAGTCTATCTTAGAGGTTAGCTCTAAGATAAAGGATTCCATTGAAGACCCCTTCAGGTAGGAGACCTAGTTGGAAGGCGTTTGTGTTAGGCTACACGTAGAGTGCAAGGTGATGTGAAAATTTTAATACTCGCAAGCGCACGAGTCATATGTAGCATAGTGCATGCACAAGTACGAAATCGTATCCACAGGGAAGTGTGTGTAAACAAATGAAAATCAATTTCTATTTAAATTAATCTTATTTTAACCTAGAACCAAAGATGTGGAATTTTTTTGTAAACAAAATAATAAACGAAATTAAAATAAACAAGAACAATTTATAAAACAAACACTAAGGTATCGGAATTTACCAAACCAAATCAAACACCCTACTCCTGCATTTTATTCATAAATTCAATTTAATAGGCCCGATATTCAAATTCAAAACATGAAAATATTTGAATAACTCAACACACAAATCACAATGATTATCCCTTTTTTTAATTGAAATCATCTATTGTATCCGGAAATCACAATAGATACCACAATTTTAAAGAAATCAATCGATGTATCCATCGATTGAATTACACAAATATATATAAAAATAAAATAAAAAATCATCAATCTAAAGAGATTGATATAGAATTTGAATATAAATAAATATTGAATTTATGAATATCATGACAAGAGCGAAGGTGTTATCATTAATGAGGTTTCATCATCAACCTTAGTTGAAGATTTTAGCCTCTCATTGTAACATCCCATATTTTAAGATATTGAATAAAATATCTTAAAATATGATTTAAGACCTAATAATAAGGCAAATGAATAAATATGAATATTTATGAAAATAAATATTCATTTATTTATAAGCATTTATAGTTTTAATTTGATAAAAAACTCAAACGGACCTTAAATTTTGAAATAACGGAAACAGGGTCAAACGAACTCCATTTTGGTTGATTCAAAAGCCAGAACATTCGTCTCGAAGTCCTCTAGCTACCCTCCAAATTTCATAATTTTTGGACTCTATTTAGTACCCAAAAACACCCACAAAAAATTATACCTCTGAATAGGACGAAAATTTAGCATGAGTAATAATGGGCCATTTTAATTCTCCAAGAACCCAAACCCTAATCCAGCCCACGTTGAAGATACCCAGCCTTCACGTTAATACCCAGCTTCTAGTAATCACAAGAGAACCGGCCAGCAAACTAAGTTAGAAACTTAAGTTAAAACTCAATGTTAGTTTGTTGAAGATAAGAGATATTTTTACCGAGCTGAGAACCTTCTTCCACGCATGTGATTCATCTCCTCTAGCACGTCAACTTGCTGCCCAAGCATGACTCTCAGCCATTGGATCAGTTTTAGCCCAATTGGATCCAATCCGTTCATGGGTTCTATAAAACGAAAGCTCCCCTCATCACTTTCACGCATTCTTCTCTTCTTCTCACTGCAGAAATTCTGCAGAAACTCCTTCTCTCTCTGTTCATCTCTCTGGACAGCAACTTAATACTGTTCTTAGAGAGATTACACAGCAGAATTTCCATCTCTCTCAACTCTCACTCTCTCGGTTTTGTGCAAGGAGAAACTGGACAGCCACTTTCATTTCCATTTCTCTTCTCTGTTTTCTGCAGAAATTCACCAAGCGCCCTCTCCCTTCACTTCTTTCTCTGTTGCAGAAAAGGAGTAGGAACTCTCTCTTGATTCTCTTCCAAACCAGCAGTGGGTCCAACCAAGCCAAACCTCCATCTTCTGCCAACCCACAGTACCCGAACCCAAAACAGAGCAGGAAAACCTCTCCTTTCCCCTGGGTTGTGTGTGTGTTCGGCCTACCCATCTTGAGTGTGCGTGTGTGTGCTGGGCTGGTGTGATAATAAGAGAACAAAGAAACAAGAAGAAAGAAACAGGGGAAAAAGGATATCTCTCTCTCTTTCGTGAACCAAAGGAAAAGAATAAAAGAATAATGAATCAATAAAGAAGAGGAAGAAGCTTTGGATAGCCTTAAAAGAAAAAGAAAAGGAAACAAAGAAGAGAACCTGTACTTGTCTCTCGGCAGTATGTGTGGTAAGCTTCTTTTACTCCTGGGTTTTATTTTAGGGGAAATGCTAAACGTGAGACTTTTGTCCGTCTCACGTCCGTCTCTTTCCAGCGTGGCAAGAGATTTTCCCCCCAAATTTGAGAGCCACTCGGGTCAGCCAATATTCACAGGGCCAAAAGACATTTTCCCCCACATTTTCTCCCTCCACATTTTCTCTTTCCCTGAAATCTCCTTCCCCATTCCCGGCGATCCCCCAGCAGTGGCGTGCCCACGATTTCTGGCCGATCTCCTCCATTTTCCCCCCAGCTTTTCCGGCCGATTTGCAGCAGCGGCGTGCCCCCATTTTCCGGCCGATCTCCTCCATTTCCGGTGCCAGCTTCTCCGACCGATTTCCAGCAGCGGCGTGCCCCATTTTCTGGCCGATCTTCTCCATTTTCCGGTGCTAGCTTCTCCGGCCTATTTCCAGCAGCGGCGTGCCCTCATTTGCCGGCCGATATCCTCCACTTTCCGGCGGGGACCAAGCTCCCCGATTTCCGACAGAAGTTTGCCCCCATTTTCTGGCCGATCTCCTCCCTTTTCCGGCAGCGACCAAGCTCCCCTAGTTCGGACAGAACTAGAACTTTGCCCCCATTTTCGGGCCAATCTCCTCCCTTTGCCGGCGGCGACCGAGCTCCCCGTCTCCACAACTGACCGAGCTCTCCAGTTCCAGCGCCGACTGATCTCAGCCCGTCTCCACTTCCTTGTCAAAGAAGCTCTTCAGAGGTAAAACAACCTCTCCTCTCCGTTACTATTTCCTCTTCATTTTTTTTTCTTAGGTGTTTTGAGCTTGTTTCCTTCCCCATAAACAAAGGGGGTGCATTTCTGGCATGATATATATGGGGATTTGCTCATGGTTTTTTGAAACTACCTAATATTGGTTATCATTTAGGGAGGTCAAAATAGGCAAGGGCAAACCCCAAAGAAAATTGTGGAGGATGATTCACATTCCTTGAAGTTTTCAGGGATTCTCTTCTGGGCATTAAGAGTTCTGCTTGAGAAAATTAGCCATGAAGTTGTAGGCTTTTATTTCTCTAGGACACCTGCTAGTGTGGATTGTAGATTGTGGATTGTAAATTGTATAGTTTTTAAGGTTTATCTTTTCTGTGTCCTATGTGCGCATACAGAGATTTGGTACTTTAGTATGTGAAAATTTGGAGAAACAAACTATTAGTTATATATATATATCAACACAGAATTTTATTTTAGTAAGGTAGAATTACAAAATATTAAAGAGTGGAATTTTAAACAAGAAGCTAGGAAGAAGAATTTAACTTTGCCTACATATAATTCTAAATGTACTGATATAGCTATGATATATATATGTTTGATTTACTTGTTGGAACACAAAATAATTATCTTGCGACGACGACAGATTGCTATAGGAAGACTAGGAATATATGTGGGTGCTTTTGTTTTTGATATATATATAAAGAGCATAACAGAACTGATTGGGAGGTAGAGTTGTGGAAGCATCTCTTTCTTCCATATTTTGGACCTTAGCTGGAACAATATACTTACTGCTGATTATCGGACTGTGCAGTACTATTTCATGTATTCTCATTTGAATAGAAACTGTTGATTATTTCAATGATTATTCCTTATTTCTTTCTCTTTTTTTCCCCTCCAGTTGTGATGCAGACAGATGGTTTTGACTAGAAGACAAACACCCGTTGACGAGAGTTTCTTCACTGCCTCTAGATGACGTGAAAACGAATTCATGCTTTTACTTTGTTTGAAGAAAACTTTGGTTTACATTTTGCTGATATTAGTGTATACCTTTTGACTGAGAAAATGTTGAGAATCTGCTTCTCTTTTTTCTTTTTTTGTCCTTGGAAATATAAGCCTACTGAAGACTGAATTTGAGCAATTTATGTTAAATGGATTGTATGTGTAAATGTGTGTTTGAGCAATTTCTGTTAAATGGCTATTCCAAATCTTTTGAAATCAAGCAACTATCCCTTTTATGGGAAAGCTTTAAGTTTCTCCAAAATGTCTTAAAAGTGTAAGACTCAGCCTCAAGAAGCTTCATCCAATGATTCTCAAGTATCACGAAAAACCTGAGCTTTCAATTAAACCTCACAGGATTTAAACAAAAATTGTCTAAGAAGAATCACCATCTACCAAAGCAAAATGACATGATTTATGCAAAATCCATCATCCAACCAAAAGTTTAATGAAATAAGCTGTCATATTACATTCAACCAATCACCAATCACAAAATAACATTCCTCTTCTAAAATAAAAACCAAGTGACCACATTACAGTCCAACATACCATAATACAATACGTCCCAACTTGGTACATACTTCTTATTTTCTTTTAGTTTAACATCAAGTAAATACCTCTAGATCCACCATAGTCACTAAGGTAAAAAAACTAAAAGCAAAATGACCACTACTATTATAGCCCAAAACATCCGAAACATCTTCCCATTAGTGCGACAAAGCTCCAGCTCCCGTTGAAGTTTAACATATTCATCATTATATTTTTTTTCAATCAGCTTCTCAAGTTTAACATATTCATCTTTATATTTTTTTTTCAATTAACTTCTCAAGTTTAACATACTGATCATTACATTTTTTTTCAATTAGCTTCTCAAGTTTAACATATTGATCATTATCTTTATTTCAATTAGCTTCTCAAGTCTATCACCATCTGCCTTTCTTCTATCGTCTAGGACTTTCAAGCGTTCCATTATCTTCGTCTCATATGTAGTCATTTCATTATTAGCTCATGCAAAAAAATCACAATCACCCGTTCTCTGTATGACAAACAAAGTAAATTAATGTCATCACAATGTCACCACCTACTTGCAATTAAACAAAGCATAACACAATATTAATTTCAAAAATTACCTTATAATTTTCACAGCCATACCACTTTCTGACGGTATTGGTATCAGTCCAAGAATACCTGACACGTGTAGGCACTCCACAATAACATAACGGACGTGTACTTGACGCACCACTATTTACCGACATACCAATCTAAGCATGTCAAACAATCACTAGTCAAAAGAATATCAGAATAAAGAATAAACAACCCCCCAAATGAATATCAGAATATCACATTAATAATGGCACCTGCAATCATGAATAAATATACAGGATGAAAAAATTCGATCTGCTATAACAGAATGGTTGAGTAAAAGCAACAAGAATATTCAAAGGCACAAAATGAACACGGATTTGAACTTAATTCCATTAGATTCAACAAGGAACCACAGTGCTAGTCATTTCTTGAGAAAAAAAAATCTTCTCCATCACCAAAAAGAACAAAGATCTCTATTCTCAAATTGACACTACATTTAATCAATACTAAGTATTGGTTTCAAATTTGAATATACGGCCAGAGGGTATGAAACATTGGAGGACTATGAAACATTGGTTTCAAATTTGACGGACTAACATTGGAGGCTATGATACTTTTATGGTGTCTTCCTATTTTGGTTTCAAATTTTCTTTAAAAAAATTACGAGATTTGCTATACATGAGATTTTTTAAAGAAAATTTGGTTCAAAAGTTGGTTCAAACATGCTAATGACGCTCCAAAAACATATGAAGAGCACCTTCAGTGTTTCCATTTTTATACTCAAGCCTTCCTAGCCTTCCTAATATAGCTCTTGTTTCCTAAAAAAATAAACTCTCTTAGCTTTACAAAATATGTGAGGAAGATTTTGAGAAAGCTTCAAGGAAACCCCATATTGCACCATAAATATAACTTGGGCATTTGCAGGAAGCCTTAGAATGAGTCTCAAATAAAAACATATAAACATTTGTAGATCTTTATTAATAAATGTGAAGAGATGAATTTTGGCAAAGGAAGGGCTCTCAAATGCTTTAATTGAAATGATTAAGCTTAGAAGGGCTGACCTAAATTTTTTTTGAGGATGATCTCAGCAAGGCATTTGCAGCTTTTGCCACTAAGGGTAAAATAATTGATTCTCTAATCTTTTATATCTTCCCATAAGCAAATATTAAGCTACTAGTGCTAGAGATAGATCACCAATATCTCCAAAAATTGTAATAATATCTTAGCGATTAGTAAGAATGAATCCAAAATAAGGAACCTATGTCAGCAAAAAAGAGAAGAAAAAAAAAATGCGAAGTTCACGCTGAACCTAAGACAACAATTACAAACAATAAACACTAATTAATTCTTCTCTGATCCATCAATTCCAAATATATTAACACCTCTTAATCTAGCATCCAATGTTAACACGTCCTTGAATTAGTGATAATAACAGTCCCATACAAAATCACAACATATAAATAAATACAGTCAAATAGCAGGGCAGCAAAGGAGCACTGTATGCTTCTTATATGCTTTCTAGTTGGCATTGAGCTAGCAAGCCGATTTGCCAACAAATAAATTGTTTCATGGGGGAAGGTAGAACAGTTACATCCTCACAGGCATGCTTTTCAAAACTAACAAGATAATGCAATGACCACAAGATTTTGTTCTCAACTAAATTGCATACTGAAGTTCTGTGATGAGTTAAATATCAACTAAAATCAGTGTCTTTGACTTGGCATAAACACATACTAAAATAGCCAGCTAAGCCCTACAGTACGCCTCTAAGGATTTGTTCATGCATGACTTCATACGAGTCCATATATACATGAACAGAGTCCAATTACATCAAATATCAGAAAGGGCACTGAATCAGACAGGCATTTACTAGAAAAAATAGCATGATTTCTAGTATGAACTAAACAAGCATCCATCTCACAGAATTCTAGTCAAAGTTCAAACCCTTCCCTTTTCTTTTCTCCAGTTTTCTCTGAAACCAAATCTGCCTTATGGCAGATCCAACAAAAAAGGACCCATAAACTCAAAGGCTAAACTAAAATGGAGAGAGAGAGAGAGAGAGACCTGATTGGCAGGCCGGAGCTTGGTCGGCGGGGGAGCGGGATGGTGGAGACAGGTAGAGATCGTGCGTCGGCGGGGGAGAGAGAGAGAGGGAGAGCTGGTCGGAGATGGGCGGTGTGGGAGGGGATGGTCGGAGCCAAAAATGGGGGAAAATCGGCGCCGGAAATGGGGGGAGATTTTTTAGGAAAGAGAAAGGGGGGGAAATTTTTGGGGAAAATGGTTTGTGCTCATTCGACCCGCGATTTTGTCTTCCTGGTTTCAAATTTTTTTAAAAAAAATTACATGCCACGTGGAAAGGGACGGAGAAGAGACGGATAAAAGTCTCACGTATAGAATGACTCGGCTCGAGGAGTCGGTAGTTGGAGACAGCCCTTATTCAATGGAGGCTTGCTACACAGGGGACGGTCATCCGTCACCGTCCCCTGTGAGCCTTTTTTAATATAAAAATAATCATCAAAGTCAACTTTATAATAAAAAATTATTTTTTTATTATATATGGGTGATGGGGGACGGATGAGTGTCCCCCATCCAGCATTTCCCTATTCAATGAACCTGCTGCGAATTTCAAGTGGGACACGTGGTGATCAGATAGCTTATGGGCTAGCAAGGGATCAGCAACACATGTGAATAACGAGTTGTGCGAGAATTATGGGCTGGACAACCAAGTGGGTTGGACAGCTGTATTTTCAGTTGGGCTTTACTTTTGTATAAAATGCAGGCCTTTGCACTTTGGGCATTCATTCAGAAAGTTGCATCTTGTTAGTTGTAATTATGTAGCTTAGTCTTTGTAGACGGAGGTTGACTCAATCCTCGAAATTGGCCACGTAACAATTCCATTTCAGATTTCAATACAATCATTTCATATCCATTTCCTCCTTACAATCCATTCATAATTCTTATAGAAATCCACAGAAAAAGCCTACAGTACTTGTGTTAGCCCAAGATTGTACGGGAAGCTTGCTTGGCCTCTCCTAGCACTTGGACAGTTGGACCTTTGGTCCCAATAGGATGATGCAGAAGAAACTTCCTAGTCTTTTTAATTTGCCTTTAATAAGGTCCCTTCCTCTATTCATTAACAGCAAAACTTATGAGACAGTCGAACCGACAAGAAAAAAGGCTCCGATGTCAGCAATTCAAACAATTTTCATAATCTTTCTGCTTCACGTTTCAATGGCAGCTTCAGATCCATCCCAAGAGAGCTTCCTTCAATGTCTTTCTACCCATTCTCAGCCCTCCCCGCCAATCTCTTCAGTCACCTACTTTCCCAGCAACTCTTCCTTCACAACTGTCTTGCAGTCGTACATAAGAAACCTCAGATTCACGTCACCGACAACCCCAAAACCCTTGTTCATAGTAACCCCCACCCACGTGTCTCACATCCAAGCATCGATAATCTGTTCCAAAATCCACGGCCTTGAAATCAGGATCCGTAGCGGTGGCCACGACTACGACGGCCTGTCATATGTGTCGGCCGCCCCATTCATCATCCTCGACATGTTCAATTTAAGATCCATTAGTGTGAACGTAGAAGATGAAAGCGCTTGGGTCGAGTCTGGAGCAACTCTCGGCGAGCTTTTCTATAGAATAGCAGAGAAGAGCAAGATCCATGGCTTCCCGGCCGGCGTTTGTCCGACAGTTGGTGTCGGAGGCCATTTTAGCGGAGGTGGGTACGGTAACATGATGAGAAAGTATGGTCTGTCTGTGGATAATATCATTGATGCGAGAGTCGTTGATGTAAACGGCAGGGTTTTGGATAGAGAATCCATGGGGGAAGATCTTTTCTGGGCCATTAGAGGAGGCGGTGGAGCTAGCTTTGGCGTCGTACTTTCTTGGAAAATCAAGTTAATTGCTGTCCCAGAAATTGTCACGGTTTTTAGACTTGAAAAAACCTTGGAACAAGGTGCTACCGACATTGTTCATCAATGGCAATACGTTGCCGATAAAATACATGAAGATCTCTTTATCAGAGTGGTTGTGCTACCAGTGAATAAAAAGCCCCATCAGACAATTAAGGCAAAATTTGTTGCTCTGTTTCTTGGAACTGCAAAAGATCTCATTGCTTTAATGGATCGAAGTTTCCCTGAATTGGGTTTACAGCGCCGGGACTGCATCGAAATGATGTGGATCGAATCGGTGCTCTATTGGTCGAATTACCCAAACGGAACTTCGCTGGATGTTTTGCTCGACCGACAACCTCAATCGGAAAAGTTGTTGAAGAAGAAATCAGACTATGTCCAAAAGCCGATTCCAAAGAAGGGTCTTGAAGGCATATGGAAGAAAATGATGGAACTAAAAAAGCCGGCACTGACATTCAATCCTTACGGTGGAAAAATGAGTGAGATATCGGAGTCTGAAACGCCATTCCCGCACAGAGCAGGGAACATATACAAAATCCAATACTCGGTGACATGGAAAGAGGAAGGCGTGGAGGCTTCAAACCAAAACTTGGATCGCATACGGCAGATTTATGATTATCTGACACCATATGTGTCGCAGTCGCCGCGGGGTTCATATCTGAACTACAGAGACGTTGATTTGGGCAGCAATGGCGTCGGTAATGCAAGCTACGAAGAAGCTAGTGCTTGGGGGACTAAGTATTTCAAGGGAAATTTTGATAGATTGGTGCAAGTGAAGACGGCTGTGGATCCAGATAACTTGTTCAGATATGAACAAAGCATCCCGTCTCTTGCGTGCTGGAAATATGTAAAGTCACAGTAGAGGCTACAGGCTTGAAGGATATGTGCTGGCAAAGATGCAAAATTTAGATTCTATTATTATTCTCTCTTTTATTTTCTTCTATTGAAGATGCAAAATGTTAGTATGTATGTATTCATCCACTAGTAATGTTATACATCACCATATTATTTCTTCCTCTTCAAAGTTGATGTTTCATTGTTCTTTCAACTAAAAGATCAGTTTGTATGAACCAAATGCTATAAGGTTTAGGGAAACCACGCCACTTAAACTTTAAGCGATCAATGGAGTCACGAAGAATATAATGGAGTGATCGTTCATCCCCTTTCAATTTCTGTAAAGCATCTCAATGTTTCTTTTCATATATTTAATTCTTTAATTAGATTGGGTATAGAAGCTAATAGAGAAGCGGATGAGTTCCTATGGGCTAGAAAAAAAATTTATTTTCAGGTGATGTTGCAGTAATGGATCGATGTAACAAAATTTGGACGGAAAACTCACGAAATAACCCATTTCAAATTCGCAAAAATATTAAGGAGTGAAAGTTGATTTTTAAAAAGTGATGGAGTGATTTCAAAATCGGAAATTAATTCAGGGATTTATGATATATTTACCCAAAAAAATAAAAAGAACATTGACAATAAATGTGTAGGAGAATGACACCAAATACATTTCGGTAGGCTATTTGAATTTTGAAACGAAAAAATAAATATATAACTGAATTATATTATTTAAAAACTTAAAACACAACCTTGTTCGAAAAGAAAAAAAGGAATTCAATTAAATTTTGAAACGTCAAGCTTTGTACAAACGTGTGAATAAACTTGTTAATCAATTGGATTTTTGAAATTGAATTCAACTGAATTGTACCATGATTTTTATTTTGTTTACAAGAATTCCGGACCTATAAATGTTAGTCATTCTTACAATGGATTCGAATATCATATCTCTTTTTCTTTTTCTTTTTCTTTTTCTTTTTTCTTTGTAGGAATGAATGTCAGATCTCTTTCTTGAAAGAGATAAGATATAATTATTTGTGGATTTCGCTTGCCTCTAATTATTAAATAACTTGAAATCTTCTACTCTTCAAATAATCTATAAGAATTAGAAAATAACGGGAGACAAGCCAAATCCATTATTTAAACGTAGACGGTAAAACAAGTATATTACCATTCAAGGCTTTGTTTTTTTTATTAAAAAAAAAAAAAAACCTCTGTACGTGAAGGCTTATATATATATATATATATATTTTTTTTTTTTGAAACAATATATATATATATATATATATGATACCATAAAAGATCCGGGGATACCAGAATTAACAGAATATTAAAGAATAAAATATTATAATGGAAGGTATAGAAACTATTGCTACTGAAAAGAATAATAAGGCAATAATCAATTTTGAAAATAAATAAAACTTGTACATATCTTTGAACTTCAAATTCAGAGATAGATTAATACTGAGAAAGTGAAAAATAAAGAAGACTTCTATTTAATCAAGTGTGTATAATATTGTGTAACAAAATATCACAATATAGAAATTACAGAGACAGATATTTTGTTGACGAAGTGAAAACTTAATTAAGAGAAAAATTACTTTGAGACAGTCAAATTCAAAATATCCATTATTTAGAAGACAAACAAACATTACTTATTTTCAATAAAACGCACGTTAACAAAAAATAAAAAATAAAAAATAAAAAATAAAACAACTCTCACCAAAACATACTTATTACTCCTCTGTAAATCATTTTCTTATGACGTGGTTGGTCAGCTGTGACGTCAACTTGTAATTACAGTGGATAATGAAATTCGTAAAGAAAAGTAATTGGATGCGCTAAAAGAAATATAATAAAATAATATAAAAGAACTTCAATAATGATCCTTATTTGTAAATCCAACGCAGGCACGTGAACACGTCAGTCGTCCAGACTCCACAGATTCGAGCATCTTGACCGGGTCACAATCATCTGCCCGAGTCGTCCACGCAAGCCTCAAATCTTGACGTCAAACAGAGAATGATATTCGTAGGAGACGTGTTATTTCTACTCATTTTGTACATGTTTATGTTTGGTGTAAGATTTATTTATATGAGATGAGTTTCACATTAAATGTGAGTTTATATATAAAGTGTGTATAAATATCTTTTATCTATTTTTATACCTTTTATATATTTTTTGTACATCTTATTTTTAAGTATAAACGTATAATAAATTCATAAGTAAGTACATGATTTGAATTCAATTTCTCACTTTTTAATTTTAAAAATTAGATGCTTAAATTTTTGATTATTCGCAATAAATCCTTCCGTCACTTTGCCGGCCAAATTTATTGTAAACCGTTAATGTTACGTTAGTATTTTTACTTCAAATAATATTTTTGTTATTTTACTATAAATTAAAATCTTAAAATAAAAACTTAAAAAAAAATTCAAAAAAGAAAAGAAAAGAAAGAAAAACAAAAAGCCCATGGAGCCAGCCCGGTCCCGTCCATGGTGGGGAGGGATGTAAGAGGTGGAAGAAGAAGACTGAGATTGAAGGTTCGACATTTTCTTTTTAGTTTGAGATGCAGGAGAGGGGACGATGAGGCTGGGTTTTACGTTATGGTGGCCATTGCTTAGATTTTGGTGGAAGGTTGTAGTCGAGTGGGTGTGTGCTCAACTGTGCTGATCATGGATGAGTTGATTGATGAATATGGTTTTGGGAAGAAGAGGGTCAAGGCAGGATGTCCCTAATTTTGATGGGTTCATATTTCGGCAAAATATCACTTTATTTTTCTTTTAGTTCTGTCTTTCTTTGCTTTGTTAGATTCATATGCTGTTGGAGAGAGAGGGTTGAAGAAGAAGATAGAAAGATTGCTGCCATGCGTCTGATTCACTGGTTGCAGAAGGTTGAAGAAGATCAGGTTGAAGGAGACTTTTTTTTTTTTTTTTACTACTTTTTTTTCATGTTATATTTTTAAATTTTTGAATTTTTAATAAAATAATAAAAATATTATTTTAAACAAAAATATTGACGTAATACTAACGAATTCAAATCAAATGTGTATACTCATGAATTTATCATATATTTACATTATTTTTAAATCGATCTTTAAATTATTTGACTCACATTAAATTTTACAAATTCCATAATAAATTTAAAACTTGATTAGATAAAGATTTATAAAAAATATATAAAAAATATAAGAATAGCATTTATCGTTAAATAATCACACGTGATTTAGCATATAGATTAAAATGTTGACTTCCTGAGTTACTCATTTGTTCGATGATTGCGGGACACAGTTTTTCTTTCTTTTTTTTTCTTTTTTATTTTTTTGGACACAGTTTTTCAAATTGAAACGCAATTCAAGTTTCAAACACTTATTTATGTTTTCACAAGTTTTTTTTTTCAATGGAAATCCTTTCGACCTCTATACCAACAACCTTATCAGAAGAAAAGACCCTAGGGCCGTTTTGGTTAAATTTAAAAAAGTGTTTTAGATTTTGACTTTGAAAAAGTGGAAAAATTGAGAAATAATTTGGAAGGCCATATTTATTAAATGAATTGTATGTAGGGTTTTTTTTTTTTTTTTTTTTTTTTTTTTTAAAAAAAAAAAGAGGGTTGTTTGCTAAAATTTTGGAGTATAGTTTTGAAACAAAAAATTACTAAATAATTTTGAAAACAATTATGTAAAAAAGATGCTGCTACTGAGGCAACGATTAGGACTGATCAAAAACCGCACAAAATCGCACCGACTTGCATGAACCTATCGGTTTTTACGTTGATATTTGCGGGCACGGTTTGGATTTTTGCCAAACCGTGCGGGGAGGGGCGGGGCACGGGTTTAGCATTTTTTCAACACCAGATCCAGGCACCACCACGCACTGCATTGCATAAACCTAAAACGCCTAAAAATAAAAAACCCTAACCCCCCTATCCGGTGACTCTGGCTGTCCCTCACAAGTCACAATTTCTTCATCTTCATTAGTAATACTAGCTTTGGATTCTTTGGCTCTGAGGAGGATTGGAGGAGGACGGGCCTGGACAGAGGCTGAGATTTACGAAGATATCAAAAGAAGATGAAAAGAAAAGAAGAGACGAAACCTGAAAGTTTGAAACGATGAAACACATTGAAAGATGAAACTTTGAAATGAAAAGAAAGAGACGAAGCCACGTGGGTAATCTAAAGGCTGAGATACATTTCGAAGTGTTTTACAGGCAGGCTACAGCTGTTAACAACTCACCCACTCCAAACGGTGCGTTTGGTCGTTTGATAAATCATTAAATCAAGCTGCATATTGATATGATGCGTTTAGGAAATGGTGGAAATAAATAAGTAAAGAACAAATTGAGAACAACTCCCACAAGCCACGCATACGGTGCGTTTAGGCTGGCTCTCGGTCTCTCTCTAGAATCTTCTTTCATTTTCATCATCTTCTCCGTCCATCTCTCTACAGACACTGGCTCTTGGTTTTTCTCACTTGCTCCTCCACTTATTCTTCTTGTTCTGGTTCTCCAGTTCTTCTAGGGTTTGCGAAATGGCGATAATGGAGAGCGACAGGCGTGGCATCACCATTCCGACTAGTCGATTGAGATTGCGTCCTCCGTTCCTCGCTGGACCATAGGTTGGTGTTTCTCTGTTGCTTAAATTTCTCTATGTTTTGTTTGGTTCAAGAGAAAATCGTAGATTCGTTTGGTTCTTGCTTGTTTATGAGAAAACCCGCCCCGCCCCGCCCCGCATCACCCCATACCGCTAGGATTCTTCATTTTTTGTGCGGTTTACGGATCCACTTTAAGGCACCCGCAGGCGGGCGAGGAGGGGCCAAAAAGGGGGGAAAATACCCCCCCCCCTCCCTTGCCCCATGCTCACCCTTAGCAGCGATCTGGCGACTGCCGCCAAAGATGACCCAAGCGGCCACCATGTGGTGGCCACCAGACGAAGTTGCCACATGAGGCCCATGGTAGCATCATCATATTAGCTTCCAAACTTTTTTTTATATCTTTTTTATATAAAAAAAATTATTATTTTTATTTTTTGGTCTTTTTTTATGAAGTATTCTGAGTTTTGAGAAAAGTTTTGTAGTTTGTTTTGAAAAATGTGTTAGTGGTAGGAGCTACATTTGAAAAATATGTCTTGTTAATTGGTATTTGAGAAAAAATTTGAGATTTTGAAAAGTGAAAAGGGTTTTAGAGAAGTTTACCAAAGAGGCCCTCAACTTTTGCTTTTCTTGTCTTGGGTGGTTTAAAAGATAAGCTAGAAGTATCTCACCTTCAAATTTGAACACAATAAACTTGATACGCTGAGTGATTATTTCATTGAAATAAGAAATGGCTATTATTGGAAAAAGAAGAATCTGGAATTGAATAATTATTTTTATTTATTAGTTTCATTGTAACACTGTAATAGAATCCTAAAGATGTATCGTACTATTTAAGTGTAATATGTAGGTGAATGGAATCTTATGGTCTATCCCTACCTATAATCCTCTTATAGTGAGATGTGTGCGTCCCGTGGGACATACGATATAACGTCGGTCCCTCGGCAATGTACAATAGCTAGTCACCGCTAGTTGTCCGGTCGAGTCTAACCTCAACTGATCAACACAACTAGCGGTGCCAACCTCACCTACACATACGGAAATAAACACTAATAAGAAACTAAACAATGTCTAAACTGTGAAATAAACTAAGTTTAAGGTGTAGAGTTTACCTCCCTTGAAGATGGGTACCCAAAATCCTCCAAAGCCTCTCATTTTCTTCTTTTCTCTCTCTCCCTCTCTCTTAGGGTTTGGTGGCTAGAGGGTAACAAAATGGGATTTAGGGTTCGACCTACACTCTTATAGTGTCCTTCCCCCACGACTCCATGTTGAAATGGCATAATTTCATTCGCAAGCAAACCGTCACAGTTTGAACATTTAAAGTAACGTTTGAATGTTTTGTTGAGGTGTACAATTTGAATGGTTCATGAAATGCTCAATCAATAGTTCATCTTAACTAATACAAACCGTTGGATTGGTCTGTGTAAGAATTACCTCCACTGTCCAAAAATCCTCCTTTGGTTTTTTTTTTTTCTCATTTTGAAATTGAAGACTAATTCAACTCTATTTATCAAACACATTTAGATAATAATTAGAACGTCAAAGACACGAGTGTGATAACGCTACCAGAGAAGGTAAAGCTGTATAAATCCTCCATACAAGAGTACCAATTTTATCAAATTTGTTGGTTCATGAATCTGTAAAGAGATTATCGGAACCCATGGAAATATGGCCATTGCCTTTACTTTTCCTCATTTGAATAATACCAAAAAATCAAACACCCAAATTAAATACAGAAAATAATGGCATGCGCCGACCAAAAAGTCGCACGTTCTGGAAGCAGTTCCCAATGTTGGGCCTGGATTAACAGTCGTGGTTGTCCTGGAGCCGATAGGGTGAGATCAACTTACCCAAACGTTGTACGACCATTCAAATCACTCAAGTGGCTCTGGGGATCAAGCAGCGTCAACGTCATTTTAAAATGTTTAATTTTAGGATGTACCATTTAAAAATGTAATTTTTAAAAGTTCAGTAATATGTTAAGAGTATTATTAATTAGATTAGATTTGAATTTAATCCTAATCAAATCATTTTATTTTGGATAATTCACTCCTTATTTACTCTTAATAAAACCGGCCTCGTGCCTGATATTTGAATATACATATTTTTCTAAACTGTCAAATTGTAATTTTTTAACAAATTCCCTTCGAGATAGGGGTGATAATTTGTATTAGCGAATCGAGTTCGGACCATGTCGATGTATGGGTGTAAGATTATATATGTTAATTTTAACCCGACTTATTTAATTAAACGAGTTAAACTTTTTAACTTTAATCCTCTAATTTTGTACTGAATTCGTGTTGAATTAGTGAGTTATATCAAAAATTACATGTCATTATATTTTGTGTCGGATTTGAATCATCAAAACATATATATATATATATATATATATATATATATATATATATATATATATATAAACTATATAAATTAACTGTAGCTATATCTATTTAATCGAACGAGTAAACTTAGTGGACAAAAGGTATAGTATGGACGGCAACGCTCAATATTTTCCAAACTAAATTAATGAGAAAACAATTCTGTATGCCGACTCCCCCTACTTTTCTTTTTCCACCTCAAAATCCATTGAATTTTCCGGTCAAAACACGGCATTCTCCCTACTAGTCTTTGTAGCACACCAGACCCAAACCCCTGTCTGTCTATAAAGTCTACAAATACAATTATACAAAGCATGAAATCTCAAACTTGAGACAAACTCCCACTCTTTTGAGTTATCTTCTATTTGCATAAAATGGTTCCATTGATTCTTCTTCTTCTTCTTCCTCTTCTTCATACATCTGGGTCATCGGCAGCCTCAGATTCAGTCTATGATACCTTTGTCCAATGCCTATCTAAGCAAACAGGGCAACCGGACCAAGTGTCCAAAATCGTCTATGCCCAAGGCAACGCTTCCTTCACATCTGTGCTGCGAGCCTACATCAGAAACTCCCGCTTCAACACCTCCTCCACACAAAAACCACTCATCATTGTAACCCCAACGCAAGAATCCCATGTGCAGGCCGCCGTGATCTGCTCCAAGGCCATCGGCACGCAACTCAAAATCCGAAGCGGCGGCCACGACTACGAAGGGATATCCTACATCTCCGATGAGCCGTTTATCATTCTAGATATGTTCAATCTCCGGTCCATCACTGTCGACATTGAGGAACAGAGTGCTTGGGTTGAATCCGGCGCCACACTCGGAGAACTTTATTATAGAATTTGGGAGAAGAGCTCAGAACTCGGCTTCCCGGCGGGGATTTGCCCCACCGTCGGCGTCGGAGGGCACCTGAGCGGTGGAGGGTACGGTAACATTCTGCGTAAACATGGGCTTTCAGTGGATCATGTTACTGACGCGAAGATAGTAACCGCTGACGGTAAAATTCATGACAAGGCTTCAATGGGAGAAGATCTGTTTTGGGCGATTAGGGGAGGAGGAGGAGGAAGCTTTGGAGTAATACTTTCGTACAAAATTCGGTTGGTTCCGGTTCCGGAAACGGTAACAATTTTCCGGGTTGAAAGGACCTTGGAAGAGAATGCGACCGACATTGTTTACAAGTGGCAGCAGGTTGCTCCCACCACAGACGAGAACCTGTTCATGAGGATGCTGATACAACCTGTGAGCTCCAAAGTGAAGAAGGGGGAGAGGACTATCAGAGCCTCAATTGTTACAATGTTTCTCGGAAACGCCGAGCAACTTCTCTCATTGTTGGATAAGGAGTTTCCTGAATTGGGTTTGAAGAAGGAAAACGTGACGGAAATGAGATGGATTGATTCTGTTGTTTGGTGGGCAAACTACGACATAGGCACGTCCCCCGATGTCCTGCTCGACAGAAATCTTGACTCGGCGAATTTCCTGAAGAGGAAATCGGATTACGTGCAGACCCCGATTTCCAAAGATGGGTTGGAATGGCTGTGGAAGAAGATGATCGAGATCGGGAAAACAGGACTGGTTTTCAATCCGTACGGCGGAAAAATGAGTGAAATCCCGGCTTCTGCAACGCCATTTCCACACCGCGCAGGAAATTTGTTCAAGATCCAGTACTCGGTGAATTGGGAAGTGGAAGGAATGGAGGCAGACAAGAACTACACAACTCAGATAAGGAGGCTTTACAGTTACATGACTCCATTTGTGTCGAAGAACCCAAGAAGTGCATTTCTGAACTACAGGGATCTTGACATTGGTGTCAATCACTTTGGCAAGAATAGCTTGGAAGAAGGAGAGGTTTATGGGGTCAAGTACTTCAACGACAACTATGATAGGTTGGTGAAGGTTAAGACTGCGGTTGATCCACAGAATTTCTTCAGGAATGAGCAGAGCATCCCAACTCTTCCAAGTAAGGCGTAGGGAATTCAATCCTTAAACAGACTGCTGTATTTTTATATTTTTTATTTTTGGATTAGGAGATTGCTGTATTGTTGGTCTTATTAGCATAAATTCAGACCAAGTTTACTGTTGTTTTGTCTATTTTAGCGTAATTCAGATTGCTGTAATATGTCTAAGATTTGAGTCCTCCTATAAGTATTGTGGAATCATTGTATTGATATTTATAACAACTATACAATCATTCAACCTTTACTACATTTACGAATGGTTATAACTATTCATTTTAATATTTTGTATTCATTAATGTATTTTAAAATCTTTTCAACTTATCTCATTATTGTTTGTCTTGAATTGTGAATGTCTCTGCGGTATCTTCATTTACTTATGTGAGTGGTATCTTTAGCCATATGATATTTGCTTTCTTTTTGTTATTCTTACTTTTTCTGATTATGAGGCAATCGGATAAACTTATATGTTGTAGTGGGTGCTGCTGATGGAGGCAATCTGTTTAATTTAGTTATTATAGTGGTCAGTTGGAAATAGAGAGCACTTTGCGTGATTGAGGGGGGTCTGCCTTTATTTTTCTTCTTCTATAGATCGGTTCCTTCCTTGCGAATTCGAATGTCGTTGTTACTTTAGATGAAATAGGTCTGCATCAGGCAAAAATGAAGAGATTATTTCCACAGAAAATGACATGTTATTAATTATAATTGAATATATTTTCGTTAGGTTTTTATCTTTAATGGTGTGTAGAGAAATTGAGTCAAAAATTATCTGTTAATTTGCTGAAAAGAAACATCTTTTTAAAAATAAATATAAAATCATTTTAAATAGATTTATGTCTTCGATAAGGAGAAATGATCCCTACACTCATTTCTCACAACAGCCCCACAACAAGCTGACGTGGCTGGTAATATTTTATTATTTTTTTACAAAAAGAAAAGAAAACAAAATAAAAAATAATAATAAAATATTACCAACTACATCAACTTGTTGTGAAATTGTTGTAAAAAATGAGTGTAGGAATCATTTCTCCTTCGATAAAATATCACTTTTTTTAGTTGATATCATTTTCGAACTGTTCTATATAAATCCTGATGGGGGTAATGTTTACATGCATTTGTTTGACTTTGGTAAATAGTAAAGAGGCCGCAATTAAAAAGGTAATCATTGAATTGTAATTGTTTGAATGATTGATTTGAGTGGCTTTAATTCCTTCCAACACGGTTAAGCAACCACGTCCACAGCCTCTTCTCCTACTTGCTTTAATATGTTTTGACTTTGTGACAATATGGACCATCTATTCACTCATCTTCCCCCACAACCCCCCCCCCCCGCCCCCCAGCAATTTTACGATTCCCTTATCTCTTTCCGTCGACATCTCGATTGACATCTTTTCAATTTCAAATCAAATGGAAAAAAGCCGGTTCTTTTTCCTCTAATTTCGCCTCCCATTGCAAGCTCGAATGACAAAAGTTTATATTCGATTTTACTATTATGCGTTGCACCGTCCAATCCACTTCAATATCCTATTTTACATGTTTTAAGCTTGGACGCAGTTTTTTTTCAAACTGGCTTAAAAGTTCTTCTAACTCGGCTTATAAAAACTGGCTTAAACAAATATGTTTTAAATAAAAAAGAATATGTCTTGTTTGCTAAGGCCATTTTGCTTATTAACAAAATAAATAAAAATATTAATAAATAACTCAACACATAACACTCACAAACATCTCTCATGCTTGGAGGCTGGGAAAAACCCCCTTCTCTTTAATTAATCCATTTTTTTTTTTATATAAAATTAATCCATGTTTTTTTGTTTCTATTAATGGCGGGTAGAATCCAATATTTAATTACTTACATTGGTTGATGGCTGATGATTGCAGGAGTCCACTCAGGCGTGAGCGGATGGTCAACATCAATCCTATCATCAGGGAAACTAAACACTCTCTTATTCATATTATTTGTTTCTCAATTAGAGTTAACGGTTGTCACTATTAGATGAGCAATTAATATTAATATTAATAATTTTTTTATTCAATGATTCCTTCCAATTCAATTAATATTAATATTAATTGCAGACGAGAGATGTGCTGATGTGCATAAAAAATATGCAGATAACTTTATATATATATATATATTTTAATAAAGTGGATTTTATATATTCCATTGTAAATTTACATATTTTTTATATGGAGACTAACAACAACAAAAAAATGTAAAAAAATGAAAGTAAATATTTTTCAGTGCTATTGTACTATAAATAATGTTTACTTCCCATATATATTTGTTAGAGAAAAATTAAAAGAAAGTAGAAAAATAAAATGCTTTAAAGGTGCGATACAATTTCGCTTTCTTTAAGAAATTATTTAACCCCCACCAGAAATAGTATGTAAAAAGTTATAACAAGTATTTCTTCAGGATACAATAGATCTAAAAAAATCCTTTGTTGTTTAGCTGCTTTTTGCACAAACAAAACTATATCCGAATACTTTCAGATTTTCTATTATAGCAAGAAATAGAAATCCAAAATTTTAAAGTGCAGAAGGTATAAGAAAACACAAAAGAAGAGAGAATTGTTCTGTCACCTTGCAGTAATAAACTGTTATTTTAATTGATACTTAATTTTGACCATTAGATTGTAATTATTTAATTTCAACTATTACATCAAAGTTGATTTGACCTTATAGATTACTTTAGTGATGGTCTAGTACTAAATCTAATTACTGGATCTACCTAATAAGCATCATATGGTATAGATTAAACCGCTAGATCGAATAATCCTGACAGTCTAAAATTGAATGATCATGATTAGATCGTCCGAGTTTTAATGCTAAGTGCCAAGTGCGCCATCAAGGCACTACTAGCGCCCACTACCACGCGTATGTCCGATGCTTCGCACCACACTAGAGTATACATATAAGTGCATCCATCCAAACATTTTACTTTAAAGGCTTAAAGTTTGTTGGCCCTTATAAATGACAGCTACAATTTTTTTATTTTATTTTTTTTCTTGTGGGACTCTCTTCATTTAATGCTATTTAAAACATTCTCAAACACAAATTTATATATATATATATATATATATATATATATATATATATATATATATATATTAATTTTGAAAATGCTATAACACGATTTTGAAAACTCAATTAAGTGTTTGGTAAAATCACAACTTGCTCTTTTAAAGTGCACTTTAGCTTTTAAAATAGTGCATGTCTAAAAATACACATCATAATCTACGATTGAATATTTGAAAAAAATAGTTTTTCTACGTTTTCAAAATGGATAATTGCACCATTGGTCCTTGTGGTATGCCATAATTATTTTTCACTCCCTATGGTTTAAAAAGTTCATGGGAGGTTCTTGTAGTTAGCAATAATTACAAATCGATCCCTGGAGTCAAATTCTGTTAAAATTTTTAACAGATTCTGTCAAATGCCACGTCAGCACCACGTGTTGCCAATAAGATGGCGACACATGTCCATCTTAATAAAAAAAATATAAATTTCTTAAAAAATAAATAAATATACTAATTTTTTTTTAAAAAAAAAAAGAAAAAGAAAAAAGGGAAGGGGCCACCTCTTTGGCTGGAATTGTAGATAACTGAGCATGAATATTGCTATGGGCATCATAAATCACTCGCGCCACCAATCAGGCCACAAATGGACATTTTGACCATTCCCCACTTTAAATTTCAGAAATTTACGAGCTTTAAGCCTTAGGTTCAGAAGCTTCCTCAAACTCCAAGTACAAGATTGAGGAACTTTAGCAAGCCAAAAGCTCATCCCTCTTAAAAGAATAGTATTAACCCATGCTAGCCACAAAGATCTTGCACGAGCAAGGAGATTCCAAATATGTCTCATCATCTAAGCTTTATTCCAAACTTTCAATTTCTTATACCCAACCCTCCCTCTTTTTCGTAGCGCAAAGGAGATTCCAAGCAACCCTAGCTTTAGTTTTTCCTTCCTCTTTCTCATTCCATAAAAAATGGTTCAGCTTTTGCTTAAGCACGTTACTAACACTTTTTGGCAATATAAATTAATAATATTATACTCAGAATATATTCTAACATTCCCTTCAAACTCAATGTGAACAATTCTAGAAGTTTAAGTTTGAAAATAAAGAACGGAAGCTGGTGGTAAAGATTGACGGACGGACGCTGCCAGAGGAAATAAGAGGCTAGCGGGCAGCAAGTGACATCCGATTGTAAAGACCGACTTGGGCTTGAAATAGAAAACTGAATGATCCACTTTAC
Source organism: Alnus rubra (assembly GCA_028654335.1). Classification (NCBI taxonomy): domain Eukaryota; kingdom Viridiplantae; phylum Streptophyta; class Magnoliopsida; order Fagales; family Betulaceae; genus Alnus; species Alnus rubra. The sequence goes on along the minus strand of JAJPGS010002449.1, from coordinate 467,224 downwards.
CCTTTTTTTTTGGGGGGGGGAGGGGGAAGGGGCCGACTATAGGCCAAGAACCAAAATATATATATATATATATATGGGCCCACTTGGGCTGTTCTTGGTAGGTGCTGTGAGCCAAGAATTGACTAGGGGCCAACTACGGCCCGAGAAAAAAAAAAGATTAGCCCACTTGAGCGGTTATCGGTAAGCACTGTGAGCTAAGAAAAAAAATATGAGCCCACTTGGATGGTTATCTAGTCAACTTACTCGAATCTGACACACGTGAAGTGTGTGAGCTGGCCCAATTGGGTGGTTAACGGATTGGCTTATTTGAATCCGTCTTGAATAGGGTTGACTAGGGCCACGTACTGAAAATGGGCCAACTGTGGGCCAAAGTAAGAAAATAAAATAAAATTGAGTGAGTCCCCTTGGGCTGTTGTCAAGTTGGCGCATCGAACTCGACTCACGCAGCGCGTACATGATATCTAGTGCATGCAGGAGTACTCTAAATTTGTGAGCTTGGCTGGATGATATGGTCTGGTGTGGGTTAGTACATCAAAAAGAGAGTAGGATCTCAAAGCTATGACGAGTGTGGCGCGCACAGGTGAAGGCGTGGGCTGGCATCTGTTTTGGCACAAAGAAGTTGGACTGGTGAGTCTTGGTGAGTGGAGGACATGCACAGTCAGTAGAGACGACGCGTGGAGGCGTGTGGCAGCACCACAAGGAGCGTGGTTTCAACTGTCCGATAGATTGACAGTTTTTTATCCTAGATTCGAGGTTTTCTTCCTCATACGATTGGAGAAAGAGGCGTGTGGAGAGGAGTGACAGAATAGTTAGGTAGCGCGTGATCGTGCATGGAGGCTTTGATGATGGTGAACTTGGCGAATCTGGAATTTTCGGCGGTTGATCAATCCAATGGCATGACTAGCAATGTGTTTTGAGGACTATGGTGGCACGTGGCTGAATGGGAAGAATCTTTGGATGGGTCGTGGCGGCACGTGACATGGACTATATTAGTGATTTCGGTGGCGATAGAGATGTCTGCTTCAAATCTATCGATTAGCACTATTACCAAGGTGATTGGACGACTTTGGAGGGGTAGAGTTCAAAGGCAAAAACTCTTGATGGCGCATGGAAGTATGACTGGATTGTTTAGGCCAAGGAAAGATGGCTCTGATACAATGTTGAGATTTGTGTATAAATTTAAAATATGAGAATAAAGACAGAAGCAAGAGACAAAATGACACAAGAAATTACGGGTGGTTCGGTATTAGACACCTACGTCCACCACTGTGAATTAGTCCTAAGAATTATATTGTGCTCATTAACTTGGTTGTTTACAATACATAGATCCATATTTATAGTTAAATATAAGTTGACTTGTACAAGTAAACACAAATCGACCTAAACTAAAAAATATAAATCAATAATATTATAATCAAAATATATTTAGAACAGGCATTATGTTGGCGTTGTGATCAAAACGACGCCAACAAAAACGACTTTAATTAACATCAACGTTGTTTGTTGTAAATGACATTAATTAGTGTTGTTTACTGTAAAATGACACTAATTTTTTATTTTTTTTTTCAATATTTTTTATTTTTTTGGCTGTATCCATTGTAAATATAATTGTGTTTCGATTTAAATGGTTTTATATATGCAACTGATAAAACAATGAATCGTAAAAGAAAATTAGCCTCGTAATTCTCGTAATTACGTACGTAGACTTCTGTGTAAAATCCAAATAGAGATGTAGACAATCCGAAATGTCTTTAACAAAATAACCTACACCCTCAAAACGCAAAATAAAACTCAAGAAACATGATTATTAAGATTTTGGTCATTTAAAAAGCACTCGTGGTTTTACATTTTATGCAGTCGGCAGAGCTAGGATTTGAAATTTTGGGGGTGCAAAACTGAAAAATAAAAAAAATTTGGGGGACAAAACTAAAAAAAAAAAAAAAATTCAGTGGGTAAAATATTAATTTTTAAAGAATGATATTAATATTTTTTTAAAAAAATTTGGGAAAAACATGGTGGCTTGGGGCGTCCCCGCCCCCCTCCTGGTTACATGCGTGTCAGGTATTACTGCCGGTTGGTAGAGCCCACCTCCCCCCTCCCCCCCCTCTTTAGTTTATATATTTATATATTTAATATATCTATATTTTTTTTATTAAGAGTGACACGTGTCGTCATTTATTGACATTGACAGAATTTATTAAAAGAAAATGATCAAAATACTCACAATGTACAACAATGGTACAACAACAAGACACAATGGGTCCCACCCCAATGTGTCTTGTTGTTGTACCATTGTTGTACCCCATTAATGTAAGTATCATTTACCTTTATTAAATGTTTTCATAAAAAGAGTAATGTTTTTTGCACAACTCTTACACAACTCTAACAATTTTCTTTTTAAGATCATGGTTAATCATAAAAAAAAAAAAAAAAGTAGTTAGAGTTGTGTAAGAAACATTATTCTCCATAAAATTTGACTCCATGTACTAAATTATTTTTTTGTCATACTACATGGATTTCTGAATTCACTTTTTGATATGACATGAAGCGATTTATAATTTAAGCCAACCACAATGACTAATTTTGCATTTATTCATTTCTTGAGCGACTTTTGTTTTCATGATCATATTAAATGTCTTTTGTTCTAGATTTTTTTTTTCTTTTCATTTTTTGACATTCTGGTAGATTTAAATTTGCTTTAGTGGTTCATTTTTCATTAAGGATTGGCAAGTTGGGAATATTTTTTTTTGCCCTCAAATCCCCAGATTCGATTTTGATAATCCCTGGGCCTTAACTATGAACTGTTGCCAACTTGCCGTGACAAAAAGCTTTGACATTTTATGGAGGCGTTTACCCAATTAACCCCACAAAGTAAACAAACACACAGTAGAAGCAACAAACAAAAACACATTTCAATTGCACAGAAAACATAATCCCCACCATCTGATCGATGCACACTGATCCAACAATTCAGTGTATAAATTGGAAATACCTTCTCAACATATCATCATTGCTGACAACACTAATGGCATGGAAAATTTGTATAAACGAAGAATTGGGTGAGATAGCTAGAGGAGAAGACAACGGCAGTGGAGATGGAGAATATTGTGAGTGGAGGAGGTCGGTGGCGTAGACGTGTCGACGAGCACGGAGGCATGAAGCGGGCTCGGCCGCGGCAAGGAGAGAGAGAGGGAGATGTTGTTAGAGCGCGGGGGTTCTCTAGAGAACTCTGCGCATTGAATACAAGGTTAGCGTCATTTTGTTGTTAAAAGACCCTACTAATATATATATTTTTTAAACATATTAGTATCGCTTAATTCAAAATGATGCTAACCCGAAAATAAATGGCGTCGTTTGGACATAATTTCATAACTAAATTTTATGTCGTTTAAAATTAAACAATGCTAATAAATTTTTTTAACATCATTAATTTAATCAAAAGGGACATAAAACATATTGGTTATCGTCATTTGCTTCAAAGCGACGAAAAATTGAACAACGTCAAATATTAAAATTGGCGTCGTTTATAATAAACCACGCCAAATGGCGGGTTTCTCCCTATTTTTTGGAGGGCAGTAGTGTAGGGCTATGAGTTTATTTGGAACCCCCAAATCTATGGAATAGGATCCAAAATTTCATTAATTTCAAATGAAATTGAGAGTATTCATTTTATGGTCAGAATTTAAATTTAGTGTATTTAACATTGTATATAATGTCAATGTTGGCAAGTTTTTTAAGAGATTTAAATAATGGAGCATTATGTACACCATTAAATACACTAATTTTAAATTATAATCATACATAAAATAAATATATTTATTTTATTTGAAATTGAAAGGATCGTTATTCCAAATCTATGACCATAACAGCTAATTCTCCAAAAATCCAGGACTCAAAACAGGGGATGGAGGGGTTTTCATAAGGAAATTTCTGTCTGTCCTTTTCATAATATCAAATACAACGTCGCTTTCTTTGTCCCCTAAATAGGACCAAATGAAGATAAGTAGATAACCTTTGGTTGCTTTCTTTGTCCCCTAAATAACCATTGAACTAGTCAAAACTTGGGTATTTCTAGATGTTATATTTATGTTTCTCTAATAATGACGTAATTTTAAAATTACTATTGAACTTATGATTGAGCATTATTGAATTTTGATTTAATGGTAATTTTAAAAGCCACATCATTATTAAAGGAACATGTCGTTTAAAATTACTGTAAGAAACTTGCTCCGGAAAAAGTGAAAAAAAAAGGTGTAAAAAACTAGCCGTTTTCCGTAGATAATGGCACACCGGAACTAAGCCATTAATCTGTCTCTATAAAGACCATACGTAGCACAAACTTCTCAAACATCAAACCAAAAGAGTTTGATACCGAGGAGAAAATCACCCTCCTCGAGAAATCCTTTTTGGTGTCGATCATGCTTCCTGTGCTTCTTCTTCTGCTTTTTCAAATCTCTGCCTCATGGGCAGGGTCAGATTCAGTCCATGATACCTTTCTCCGATGCCTATCAAAGCAAACCAACCAGCAAGAACAAATCTCTAAACTAGTCTATGCTCAAGGCAACCCTTCCTACACATCTGTGCTACGAGCCTACATCAGAAACGCCCGCTTCAACACCTCCTCTACCCCAAAACCCCTTGTCATTGTAACCCCAACAAGTGAATCCCATGTCCAAGCCGCCGTGATTTGCGCCAAGAACATCGGCGTGCAACTCAAAATCCGAAGCGGCGGCCACGACTACGAAGGCGTCTCTTACATCTCCGATGTGCCGTTTATCATGCTAGACATGTCCAATCTCCGAACCGTCGTTGTCAACATTCAAGAACAAACTGCTTGGGTTTCAGCGGGTGCCACGCTCGGAGAACTTTATTATAGAATCTGGGAGAAAAGCAAAGTACATGGCTTTCCGGCTGGGATTTGCCCCACCGTCGGCGTCGGCGGGCACCTCAGTGGTGGAGGGTATGGTAACATGCTGCGTAAACATGGGCTATCAGTGGATCATGTTATCGACGCGAAGATAGTCGATGCTAAAGGCAAAATTCTTGACAAGAAATCAATGGGAGAAGATCTTTTTTGGGCCATTAGAGGAGGAGGAGGAGCAAGCTTTGGGGTAGTAATTGCATACAAAATCGGGTTGGTTCAGGTGCCGGAAACGGTAACAGTTTTCCGAGTTGAAAAGTACTTGGAAGAGAAGGCAACCGACATTGTTTATAAGTGGCAGCACGTTGCTCCCACCACAGATGAAAACCTTTTCATGAGGATGCTCGTTCAACCTGTGAGTTCCAAAGTGAAGAAGGGTGAGAAAACTATTAGAATCACAATTATGGCAATGTTTCTTGGAAACGCCGACCAACTAATTTCATTACTGAACAAGGACTTTCCCGAATTGGGTTTGAAGAAGGCAGATGTCTTGGAAAAGGATTGGATGGGATCTGTTCTTTGGTGGGGCATTAAGGACAACAACACGACCCCCAACTGGCTGCTCGACCGCCATCCGGACACGGCGGATTTCACGAGGAGGAAGTCGGATTATGTGCAGACACCAATTCCTAAAGACGGGTTGGAATGGCTGTGGAAGAGGATGATTGAGCTCGGGAAAACAGGATTGGTTTTCAATCCGTATGGTGGAAGAATGAGTCAAATTCCCGCTTCTGCAACGCCATTTCCACACCGTGCTGGAAATCTGTTTAAGGTCCAGTACTCGGTGAATTGGGATGAAGCAGGACACGAGTTAGACAAAAACTACACAACTCAGATAAGGAAGCTTCACGGTTACATGACTCCATTTGTGTCGAAGAACCCAAGAAGTGCATATCTGAACTACAGGGATCTTGATATCGGCATCAATCACTTTGGCAAGAATAGCTACGCAGAAGGACAGGTTTATGGGGCCAAGTACTTCAATGGCAACTTTGATAGGCTGGTGAAGGTGAAGACTGCAGTTGATCCAGGGAATTTCTTCAGGAGTCAGCAGAGCATCCCTACTCTTCCAAAGAAGGCATAGGGAATGAATCTGTCATGAAGATTGTTGTATGTTTTTTGTTTGTATGAATAAGCTTCATTTACTGATCAACAGATCACATCTGCTGCAGAATTCGCAGCAAAGAGTACCCAGATTGCAGAGTTACTATATATGCAGATTGTTGTATTAATGGTCTTAATTATTGGCATAATTCTGCTGAAGTGTATTCGGTTGTTTTGTAAACGCGGCCACCCCATGGCAGGGGAGGCTCCCCTCCCCTAAGCAAACACCCCTTTTGTTTTTGTTTTTTTTAAAGTAATTTTTTAATTTTTAAGTCTTATATATTTATATTTTTTTATTACGAGTGACATGTGTTATTATTTTATTGGTGCTGACATGACACAGTAACAAAATCTGGAGTATTCTGACAGAATTTGATTGCATGAACTAAATTGTTATTTTGGCCTATCTGAATGTGGTTCGACCACACCAACTTTTTTTTTTTTAATTAAAAAAAAATTATAAAAGTTAAGTTTAAGTTTTTTGTTTTGTTTTCGTGTTTTTTTTTTTTGTTTTAATTTTTATTTGATTTTTTAATTTTTCTTTTCCTGTTGGAACTGTTGCTGATATATTGATAATTTTTAAATATACATTTTTAAAATTTTTGTAATTATAAGGGTATTATATGTAAATTTTGTTTGTAAAATTATGAATATTTGCGTCATTTTAATTTTTTTTAACAAGGTTGACAAAGAGAAGGGGAGTTCGGGTTATTAAATGGTAGTTCGCCGTCAGAAAGTTTTCATTCACGAGAAAAAAAAGTAATTACCCCTAAATTTTAATTAGAAAATCTCCGCTTCCGTCATTTTAGCTAACCCCTCCTCAAAAGCACGCAAATCAAACTTTTTAAATATTCTTTCTTTATTGGTATTAGTTGGTGATGACTGGATGTCAACCATTGGTGAATGATATTCACGCAACAAAAAATACACTTATTTATGATAAGAAGAATATGGCTTCTCTGTCTTCTTCATCCATTACAAATTGGACCTGTTCAACCATCCTTGTTAGACACATGATTGATTTGAGCAACTTGTATGGTGGTTATGTTTGTAAACAGCTAGAGCTTAATTTGTATAAACTCGATTTGAGTTATGTTCGTTTATTAAAAACGAACCAAATTTATATAAACTCAACTAGTATAAGTTCATGTAAACGTGTAGAACTTAATTTTAATTATTTGTGATGGTCAATCTTGATAGGGATATATGTGTGTTTATGTGTAGATGTAAGATGAGTGTATTTATGTATATGTATATACACGTGTATAATAAATTTTATACATGCTATATATATATAAACTCAAGTTTTGAATTAATTTATCTAATTAACTCAAATGATAAAATCTTAACAATAATTAATGAACTAATGATTAGAATGAATTTACGAAAAAAAAATTGTTAATTGAACAGTTGGCTAACAAGTTTAAATTCGTTCGAAAATAAATGAATCGAATTTAAACAAATTATATAATTTCATAATAAGTTCGAATTCGACTCGTATTTGAAACAAAATTAAACAAATCCAACTTGAACCTTCGGTGCTTGTATGACAACCAACCCAAGCATCTAGACTACACTCACATCACATGCATCCAACATACATGCATAAAGTGCCCCTTGAGGGACAGCACCATGGAAGCAAGCCTATTAAACCCGGACAGTACGTGGACAGCACCATGGACAGTATGTATACCAATCTTGGAAAGAAAAGGAAAAAAAAGCAAAAGTAATCATATTAATTACGGCAATTTCGAGTCACTAATTTGTTCACAAGAAAGCAAATGATAAATGCACAAGTTTGTGGTATGGGGCCATGGCCACCCCCCACCGTTTAATTGGAGGGGTCTGGAGCTTGTTCAAATGGCGTTAATTTTAGCATCGTTTATTATTCAAACAACGCTAATTTGAACTTAGCGTTGTTTGAACAATAAACGACGTGCAAGCGATACAGACTCAAATGACACTAAACAACATTTATTTATTTATTTATTGCTTGTTATAGACCTATCATTCAAGATGAACTTCTTTCGACTTCAAATAATATCCCTGTTTTGAGCTCTCTCTTTGTTTCTCTACCATGCTTTTGTATGGTTGCAACTCTTTCTTCAATCTCACCGTGTTGACATGCTTCTAATGTGAACTACATTTTTTGAGAAGTTTGGACGTAATTACTGTGAAGTGGGGGAAAACTGAATGGACTTTGAAATGACCATGCTAATTAATCTGATCACTAATCATCTCCTAAGAGAAGATAAGTGAAAAACTGTTATTAAACAATTTGTACTTCCAAAAAAAAGAGTTTTTTTTTTTTTTTTGGTAACGTGTCAAGAGGTCTGACACGTCACTAAACTTTAGTGACGTGTGTTCAACGTGAAGAATCACTGCGTCAAAACAGGTGATTTAGTGACGTGTTATATTTGGCATGTCACTAAATTTAGTGATGTGTTAACGTTTGACACGTCACTAAATTTAGTAACTGCCAATGTTTGACACGTCAAAAACGTTAGATTTTATGTAAAAAAAAAACCTCAAACCCAGAAACTAAACATAAAGAAAAATGCTAGAGGTACCAAATCTTTTACCAAGAGATGAGTATCAAGATGATGTGGAGTTTATTCATTGGTACTGTTGCATTTCTTTTTATTAATTGTTTTAATCATCTCAAATGAATAAGCTCCACATCATCTTGGTACCCATCCATCTCTTTGTAAAAAATTTGGTACCCCTAGCATTTCTCAAACATAAATATCCCAAATGAAACATGCCCAAAAAGACAAAAAACGCAAAATCACAGAAACAACAGCAAACCCATTTAATAAAATAACATAATCGGACACATAAAAACACCAAAATATACTGACACACACATATAGAAGACCAATTTTAAATATGCATAATAATAATAATAAAAAAAACTAGAGAAACCACTTTATAGCTCTGGTTTCCGTCCATTTTCTCAATAACCAAACAAAAGGTATACCAGAAAATCAAACCCAGAACAAACCACAATCACAATCACCAAAACACACAAATCAGAAGTGGAGTTAATGGCCTTTAGCTTGTTGAGAGTTGTCATTTTGAGGATGGCACTGTAGGCCGAGGGGAGGTCTATCAGCAGGAACTTGACCATTACAGTCTTTTGTCTCGGGTGCTCCCCTACTGTGACTAGGAGTTCGATAGAACCGATTGGGAAAACTCGCTCTCCTACGAACCCCACTAGAGGATATCTAGCTGGGACAATTTTATCCCGGTTTATATCCATGTGCGTGAATGCTGACCAGTACAGGATATCGGCTGAACTTCCGTTATGCACAAATATCCTGTGGATCATATGGTTGGCCACCTACAAGGTGATGACCAATGCATCAGTATGGGGGAGGGACACTCCCGCATAATCTTTGTCTGAGAATCCCACACCCGGGGATTCCTTCTTCTGGGACTTGTGAGGTCGGTCAATTACCAGGACCTCCCAGTTCTTCCTCTGCCTAGCGTAGGCCTTCCTATCTGCGCTAGTCGCTCCACCTCCAGTAAACCCTTCGGATATTATCCGAATCTCAGTTATGACACACTGATCTCAAGGATCGGGTTGCCTTACACTTCTACTCCTGCTCCTTTCTCTCTGGGGCTCTTCCCTTCGCGGCTCCTCCCTTCTTCTACCGTGTTCCCGAGGCCTGTTTTCTTGACGCCTTCGGGGGGGGGGGGGGGAAGGATCTCGATGTCTATGGTCCCGAGGTGGATTATTGCCAGGCTGTTGGTCTTGGTTTTGTCCGGGCTAGGCTCAGTTATCTTCCAGAAAACGGACAAGCTTACCATTCCCAATAAACCTTTCGATCATTAGTTGCAGGGATATGCAACCCTCGGTGAGATGCCCCATTGCGTCATGAAATGCGCAATACTTGTCCTTGTTCTTCTCTAGCGGCTCCCTCGTGATCCTATTAGGTTGGACATAGTCAAGATCCCTCTTCACTTCCATCAGGACTTCATGGATTGACGCATTGAGGGGCGTGAAGTTATAGTCCTTAAGTTACTTGAGCGGTTTTGCCTCGGTTGTTTGCTCTGATTGCTTATTCTTTTTCTTCTTATCAGAAATTTTGAGGAGCCAAGGCTTGAGCCTTACGGGAGCCGATCATGGCTCGGAGTGTTTCTTGGTTTATGTACTCATCCACCTTGTCCATAAATTCTAGCAAGTTCTCGGGCTCTCGGCGAGCAAGGTCGGCCATCAGTGGCCCTTCTAGTTTTAATCCCTAGTACAAGGCAGCATAAACTATTTCATATGTAGCAGTCTCTACAGATGGTTTGGCTTGGTTGAACCTCATGATGTAATCTCTGAGGGACTCATCGTCTTGTTGGCGCATCAACATTAGATGACCCGCCGACTTCTTTCGTATGTGTCCGACCAGAAACTGGACTAGGAACTTCCAAACCAAGTCATCAAAATTGTCGATGGACTTAGGGGGAAGTTTCCTAAACCAATCTCGGGCACTCTCGGACAATGTGAGGGGGAAGGCTCAGCATGCCTCTTCTGATGGAGTTTTGTGAAGGTCCATGTGAGTCCTATAATTATCCAGGTGCTTGGTTAGATCTTCGATCCCAGTGAATGTCACAATGCTCGGGATCTTGAATTTCTCGGGAAGGAGGGCTGCCGAGATTTGATCGGTGTACGGCAATGCCGTCCCGTGCAACAGGTTGTCTACCAAGCAAGTCATGCCTTTCTTCTTTTAGTGGACCTCCCGCTGAAGGCAGTTGTACTTCTCATCAAGGGAGGCTACAACCTCACTTTGCCTCTTCTTCTTATTTTGGCGAGGATTCCTTTTGCCTTTATCGTTCCGAGAGTGATTCTCAGGCTGGTTGTCATGAGGACCCCCTAGGCTCCCTACGTTTAGCTCTCCATCAACATGCGCATCGCTCTTAGCTCCTTCACTCTCATTCGATATTTCTAGGACTCGTCCCTCTGGGAATCACCCCAACAGTCACTGGTTTTACTCGGCAAGGACTTCCTTGTCCTTTGACAGTTGAGCAATCTAGGCTTTTAGGGCAGCTACGTTGTTGCTTGATGTTCCCCCCGCCTCGGGTAGAGGGTTGTTTCTTCCGGGATTTGTGGCTCTTGTGCGTACTATCACAATTTTTTTTTTTTACAAAAAAAATGAGAAACGAATATAAACTCCTTCCCACATACGACTCCAAATTATTAAAACAGTTTCCTGTATGGTAGCACAAGCTTCTAGAAAGTTCTTCTTGCTCTTTTCTGCAAAATAGTAAGGTTGGTAAGGGTGCTTGCTGGGGGTGCTAGCTGGTCCTACTCCGATGCTTAAGTCAGTTTTCTAGAGAATGTGAATCAAGGGTTTAATCCCAATAATTTCAGCTAGAGAATACCTGAAGGTAGGTTTGTATTTATACTGAAGATCTGAGTTGGTTTTTCCCAAAAATTGAGGGAATTGACTCTCTGATCGTGGGTCTCAACTTCTGGAATGTGGGTAATCATGTCTTCCAGAATGTAGGTCTCAACTTCTGGAACGTGGGTATTCATGTCTTTCAGAACATGGGTCTCCACGTGTCCGGCCTATGTGTCTTCTCGCACCCGGATCGTGTGCACCCACGTTCTGGACTGCGAGATTGCTATCCGGAATGTGGGCACCCACTTTCCGAATCGTGGGATTGCTATCCAGAATGTGGGCTTTAATATTCGAGACACCTCCAAGTATGTCGGACTCTTGATGGACTCTTTGCAGATTACTTCCGGGTGGGCTTGGCTTTGTCGAGTGGTGGAACTCATGGCCCGGCCCATTTCGGTGAATTGATGGGCCCGAGTAATGGACTCGAAATTTGGCTTTCTCTGAGACTTTGAATAGTGAATGGGCCGAGTTGGGATCTTGGGCCCATTTACTAACTATTGGGAATATTTCCCAACAGTATGTAAAGGGATTTTGAGGGAGCTTGTCCGGAATGTGGGCTTTAATATCCAAGACACCTCTAGGTATCTCAGACTCTTTGCAAATTACTTCTGGGTGGGCTTGGCTTTGCCAAGTGTGGATCTCATGGCCCGGCCCATTTCGGTGAATTGATGGGCTCGGGTGATGGACTCGAAATTTGGCTTTCGCTGAGACTTTGAATAGTGAATGGGCCGAGTTGGGCTCTCGGGCCCATTTACTAATTATTGGGAATATTTCCGAAGAGTGTGTAAAAGGATTTTGAAGGAGCTTGAGAGAAGAAGTGAAAAAAAATAAAATGAAAGAATGGGGGGAGAAGAAGGGGGTTGGTTGCGCATATGGGGTAATTGGAGAGTAATAGACAAGGTTGCTTTCTTGAGAAGCAAAGAAAGCAACCATGCCCCCCCACCCCCCCCCCCCCAAAAAAAAAAAAAAAAAAAAGGAAAAGTCTCATTTATTAACTAGTCCATAGTGTGAAAGGTTTGTTTTTTCCATTACCAAGGTGGTCAATAGAATGCATGGGTTTATGTTTTCATAGCTAATTAATTAGCAAAAGCTCTACTTACTACTTGTGATTAAGAATGGGTAAAGTACCTAATTAATAAAATTTATGGAGACTTAAGGGTATCGAACTTTCACAATTTTTGAAAGAAGATACCTAAACTTCAAACCATCTCAATTTAGAATATCCATTTTTTGGAAAGTCTCAATTAGGGGTTCTCCTTTAGGATTTTCTGTTAAATCCTATCAAAATTTCTAAAATACCCCTCCTCTTTTTTAGGAAAAAAAAAAGGAAAAAAATTGCTAGGATTTAGGTGTTGATTAGAATTTAACGGAATTTGCAAAAATATCCATACCCGAATCTTTGAAAAATTTTATAATTTTTTTTTTAAAAATAAAATAAACACATGGGTATTTTGGAAATTTTGATAGGATTTAATGGAAAATCCTAACGGAAGACCACTAATTGAGACTTTCCGAAAAATGGATACTCTAAATTGAGACGGTTTGAAGTACATGTATCTTCTGTCAAAAAAGATACAAGTCCAGTTCTCTTCAGTGAAGTTATCCCTAAAATTTATGCTAATTTAAAAATCATAAGGTTTTATTGCCCATTATCTTATATGACATGTGCTATGAATGAGATATTAAATCATGTACATCATTAGGGATAAGACTATTCCATGAATTAGACCATTACATTAATAAATTAATAGAAAAATTACATTTTAGCTCCCCAAATTACCACCCGTTTTTCAACTACCCATACAAACTGCCAATACTCCGACTCCGGCCCCCCAAACTAACAAAACTTTTGAAAAATGCCCCATTTGGCGAAATATCCCCATATTACCCTTGCTACGTGTCATTTTTCAATTACAAAATAAAAATAAAACTAAAAACTAAAAAAGCTAAAATTTTATTATTATTTTTTTTTAAAAAAAAAAATAGAAAGGAGGGTGTTTAGGGGTGGCTGCCACTTCGGGAGGGGGGTGGCCTGTAGCCACCGCTAGAGGTGGCGCTAGCCCCTAGGGGTGGCTGCGCGCCACCCCCGACCCCCTAGGGATGGCTTTCGGGCCACCCTCAGGCCACTAACAGTAGCCGCGCGGCCACCCCCGACACCTGGTGGTGGCCGCACGCCACCCCCCCACCCCCTAGGGGTGGCTTTTGGGCCACTCCCAAATCCATTTGGGGTGGCTTTCGACTTTGGGGTAGCTCGATCGAAAGCCACTCCCGGCTACTGGGGGTAGCAATGCAGCCACCCCTGGCCTGTGGGGGTGGCCGTGCGCCATCCCCGACCCCTAGGGGTGGCTTTTAGGCCACCCCCAGCAACTGAGGGTAGCAGTGCGGCCACCCTTGGCCCCTGGAGGTGGCTACACATCACCCCCAGTGGCCTGAGGGTGGCTTTTGGGCCACCTCAAATGGATTTCAGGGTGGCTCGCAGGGCTGGAGGTGGTAGCGCACCACCCTCGGTGGCCCAGGAGTGGCTTTTGGGCCACCCCAAATGGATTTTGGGGTGGCTCGCAGGCCACTCCATTAATAATAATAATAATAATAATAATAATAAAATATAAGTTTTTTTTAGTTTACTTTTTTTTTTTTTTTTAGTTTTTATTTTTATTTTTTAAATAAAATATTATTTTTAATTGAAAAATGACACGTGGCAGGGGTAATATGAGGATATTTCATCAAATTGGGCATTTTTCAAAGGTTTTGGTAGTTTGGAGTGCCGGAGTCGGAGTGTTGGCAATTTGTGGGGCTAGTTGCAAAACGGGGGGTAATTTGGGGAGCTAAAATATAATTTTCCCTAAATTAATTGTCCCTTATAATCTCTTTTAGGGGCTTTGATCCATATTTTACTAAGTCCACTAGGTCCATATACATTGGTTCACATATCTAAGCCCAACACCTTGGTATAGAACTCACACTAACTTATATCAAATATAGGGGTGTTACACTTACTTTATTGCCTTCGAGTTTCTTTTACCTTTAGTGTTATTGTCAGTTGCTATGTAACTGATTTCATAGGCTACTATTTGAGCATTTTCAAATTATAACACTTCTGATCAGTTCTCACTATGAGTTAAACATTTGCAAGTTTTAGTTTATGAATCACCAAAATTCTAGCATTTTCTTTTTTCTTTTTCCGTGAAGATTCTGATGTTTCAAACAATCATATGACAATCCCACAACAAGGGTGTCTCAGGGCAATCCTCTAGAACTTGATCAAGCCCAGAAATAGGCAAGCAAGCCATGAGTCACTCTACATAGTTAGATGTTCCGGTAAGGTTGTTGATGCAGTGCCTTGTATTTCTGAAACTTACTGTACTGAATATCAGTACTCTATAAGAAAATGTTTGAAACTCATCAAAAAACGAACAAGAGAAAGAAAAAGAATTAAGAGGCTTGGGAATCTGAGGCATGCTAAAATGGTAGGAAAATCAATGCAATCACTGTAGAGCAGAGCACACATCAAGTACAAGTTCAGTAGATGGATACTTCCAACTTCTAAATCCACCGTGAATGCTTAAGAGAGCAATAGTTAGGATCATAGTAGAGATATTTACAGAGCTTTGGTTAAGGAAGTTTTGATTCAGGCTTGGGAAAGTCTTGTTATTATTTCATGAACTGGAGAATAGAGAACCCTTTTAAGGACTGAAGTGATTATGGAAACATCTTTCACATGTGGTGATCAGGGAGCTAGATCTCATTTTCCATTTTTATCTTTTTGTGAGGTTTCAAGTCCAATTTCAGATACTAATGTCAGAAATTGACATGGTTTGGGACAATTTTTGGACTGGCTTTTAATTTCTTCATAGGATAGCTTGAGACACTCAAGATTTACTTTGTTTCAATTTTATTACCCTTGTGCTAATTACACAATTTCGGGGAGACATTCTTGATTCAGTTCTTATTGCTGATGAATTTTTTGATAGCAGGATTAAAAGTCAGAATCTAGGGGTAAGCTGGACAATGAAAAGTCGTATGATTATGGAAATTGGGATTATATGATTTATATTATGGGGATATTTGGTTTTGGTGAAAAAATGGAAAAGGTGGTTCCACTCTTGCATTTCGCATTTCTATGTGAGGTTCTCAATTTTGGTTAATGACTGTTTCATGTGTAAGGGTGAATCTAGGAAAAAGAAAATTACTTTCAGTACAGAAGCTGATGGAGCAGAGGAGTTGGTAGGATTTTTGTGCTGTGAAATAGGATCTTTACCTAGAAGCTTTTTGGGTATGCCATTGGGATCCACTACAGGGTGTTTGTTAAACGATAGAAATCCTTTGTGATAAATGTTAATTTTTATTCCATATATCAAAGGACTAAAATGATTTGATTATCGTATATTAAGGGATTTGTTAGTCATAATCCAAGAGGTATATTTGTATTTGAAATTATTTAAATCACATGTAATGCTCTATAAATAGAGCCTTGTACTCAAATCATATATCAAGGAAAGATGTAGCCAATAAGTCTTTAACGTGTGGATGTAAACCATATGCCGAACTACCTTAATCTCTATGTTTTCTCTATTTCTTTCATCTCTTTATTTTATTATCAGTTTCTATACATGGCAACTTTGTAACTCAATTATAGAAAGGACGCCCACTTAGTTCTTATCCCTGTTCTCTATTCTCTCTGGCTAGGAAGAGTAATGTTTGCTGCACTACAAATTTTCACGTCAGCTTTGTTGTACAAAGTGTGTATATTTATTGTGCAGCAAACATTACTTGGTTAGGGAACAAGAAGATAGAAAATAGTGGGAGTTTTCAAATCTCCTGCCCCCCTGAGATTTCTATTTACTATTCAGTGCAAAGATACACAGTTATATCAAACATATTACCTTTATAAGATGAATCTATCTAACAAGTAGCTAAGGATAAATACATATAGTTTGTTTGGACAGAAGCAGGAGAGTTTGGTATGGAAAGCGATTCCACTCTGTTTCATCTGGACAATGTGGGAGATGAAACAATTGGACTTCCAATGATGTTGAGCTCTTTGCTTTGAACTTAAATTTTTATTTTTGAGATCATTATCAGTGGACCCTTGCTTTTTGTAGGTATCCATGTTTGTCCATTCTCAGGAGAACTTTTCTAGACATCCTGTGTACATAAGGCTTTAACTCTTTTTTTGAAATCTATTTTTACTTCTCAAAACATAATAATAAAAGTCAGAGAAAACTTCATTTATCACTCTTAATTTTTCTTTCACTTTTACAATTAAGTACTTAAATTTTAAAAAATGTCAATTTAGAGTATCCATCTTTCAATTTTTTTCAATTTTAACTATTCATCAGAATTTTCCGTTAAATCCTATCATAATTATCAAAAAAATACCCCTAATTTTTTTTTAGGGAAAAAAAGAAAAACAATTGCAAGGATTTAGGTGTTAGTAAGAATTTAATAGAATTTACAAAAATACACATGCTTGTATATTTAATTTTTTTTTTTATAATTTTTATTTTTAAAACAAAAAGTATAAGGGTATTTTGAGAATTTTGATAAGATTTAACGAAAAATTCTACCAGAGGGTTGGAATTTTTAAAAAATAGATACCCTAAATTGATACTTTTTAAAATTTGCGTACTTAATTATAAAAATAAGGAAAGATAAAAATTTAAAAGTGAAATTTTCCATGATAGTTATTGAATCACAAGGAAATGCCAAAAAGTATTGGTTCCTCGGAAAGAGGCTACTATTTTGTAGGATGAATAGGAGGTGTCTTGGAAATTACTTGGCTTTTCTTTGAGGTGGATCAATATGTAGGTGATCAAACTGATGCATAAAAACGACACATAGTTCTGCTACTTAGAACGGTAGTTGTATCCCTGCATCAGTGTCAAGCTCAGCGCACAGTTCTAGTCGATGCAGAAGCCTCAAGGATGGTTGGGAGCTTTTGTATACAATAATATATATATATATATATATTTTTTTTTTGAGAACTTCATTTATAACTTCTTATTTTTTATTTATTTATTTATTTTAGCACTTTTGCAACTAAGTATTCAAACTTTAAAAATTGTCAATTTAGGATATTCATCTTCCAATTTTTTTTTTTTTAATTTCACACTCCGTTAGAATTTTCTGTTAAATCTTGTAAAAATTTCCTAAATACCCTTGTGTTTCTTCTTCTTTTTTTTTTTTTAATAAAAAAATTATAAATTTTTTCAAAGATTTGGGCACGGGTAGTTTTGCAAATTTCCTTAAATCTTGACCAACACCTCAATCCTTGCAATTTTTTTAATTAATTAATTAATTAATTAATTTTATTTATTTTTTATAAAAAAGGAGGGGTATATATTTAGGAATTTTGATACCCCTCCATTGGGATTTAATGGAAGATTTTAACGGATGGGTGAAATTGAAAAAAAATTGAAAGATTGATACACTAAATTAACATTTTTAAAAGTTTATGGATATGATTGGAAAAATGATGAAAGATATGGGGTGGTAAGTGAGGCTTTCCCCAAAAAGTAATTGAAAGCAGAAAATCGAAATGCTTCTAAGGTGCATTACTAAGTCGTTTTCCTTATTGAAAAATAATGATGAATCCTAACAGGTGTAATCAACTGTAAAACATGCAACCAAAATATAAAAGCGGAAAAGTAAAAGACATAGATATTTTTGGTTACGAAGTAGAAAATCTTTGCACCAAAGAGAAAAACTACTCCGGGGCAACGAAATCCAAGAATCTACTACAAGAAGAAATAGCTAGTTACAAGACAGTCATACTCATAAATCCCATTGCAGTAGTCGTACCTTGAACCCTAACACGTACTTATACGTGAACGCCTCTTAATCAGACATTTTGTCTGAAGAGTTCTTCAATAAATTCCTTTAACTTAGAGCTCAACTCGAAATTAGACTTTAAACGGTTGAATCAATACAACACCAAAAAAAAACTCTGAGAGTTAGTACATTTAACAATTTCTGCCTAAACACTATCTCTTACTTAGCATAATGAGAATTCTAATATGGAATCCCTAAAATTACATAGCCTATGAGCCTCTTTAAATAGGTTTCTAAAATCCTAATTCTATTCAAACTCGGATTTGCATAGGTAGCGTCCGGACCTAACTTCTGGCGTCCAGACCTGCAACCCTAACGTTCGGACGATTGCATAAAGTACTTCCACTGTCTACAATAGTCGCATCAGCTTCCGAACCTTCTTGCAGACGGGTGCTCTTGGACTTCAACGTCTGTTGGGACTGTCCGGACTCCTTCCAGACAGATGCCCTCTGTGGCTCGCATTTGCTGAGCCACTCAGACCTTCATAGGACTCTGAGACTCTGAGCTAGGCACCCGAACTCTGGTATCTGGGTGTCAGGACGGGTTGTAGGGAAAACCGACTTTCTGAGCTGTAAAGTCTCCATAATATTTTTTTTAAACAAGAAATTGCCTTCTTAGGGATATTCTGTGTAGATACTTCCTTGTTCAACTCTTTCCATATTGGAATTAATATTCTGCAACAATTCTTCTGGAATACGGTGTCCCTGTTATGAAAGTCCCTGATATGGAAGCGTTTTTGTCAACAAAATAAGAATCAATTAGGAAAAATTAATTATGCAGAATATTTTCCACATCACAGATCTTTCATTTCTAGGTTAATATTCTGCAATATTTTCACCACTCAGCTCTTTCCTTTTCTTGAGGAATATTCTGCAATATTGTTTCTTTCTTGGCTCTTTCATTTTCTTGAGAAATACTTTGCAATATTCTTTCTTACTTAGTTATTTCATTTCTTGAATAAACCAAATAAGTGTTGACACCGAATTTGTCAATATTAAAAACCCAACACTTATAAAATTATTTGCGCCCACCAGAATTGGTATACAAAGGATTACAACAAATATTTCTTCAAGATATAATAGAGCCAAAAAAATTTATGTTGTTTAGTTGCATTTTGCACAAATGAAAGTTATGAAACGAAACCTAAAAACCCTCATATATTCTATTCTAGAAAGGGTCGGAGACTTGAAGTTTTTAAGTACATAAGGTCTTAGAGAGAAACAAAAGAAGAGATAATTTTTTTTTTTTTTATGTGTTTTTAAAAATTGGACTGCAGTATACTTTACATTGTGTTGAACCCTCTCTAAGAGAGATACATCATAATTCTATTCAGGTCAAAAACCCTCTCTTAGCACAATGAATTCTATATTGGAATTCTTAAAGAACTTTTGCCTAGAAACCTTTTTAAATAGGCTTTGAAAATCTTTATACAAGTCAGGAACGGATTTCTAGGCAACAGGGTCCGAACAGGTTATTACCGTGTTTGGATACAAAGCAGAAATAAATTTTTTGTAACATTGGTCCAGACAGGAAAACCATTTGTCCGAACATAATAAGAAAAACTATTCAATAGAAGGGAAATCATGAAATTTAGGAAAAATTTATTATGCAAAGTATCTTCCAAATCATAATTTGTCAATAGTCTCTTCTTTCCTTCTTGAACTACATCTGGTATTTGACACTTTCCTTTCTTGATTAATATTTTACAATAATCTCTTCACTCGGCTTTTTCCTTTCTTGATTAATATTCTTCAATAATCTCTTCATTCGGCTCTTTTCTTTCTTGATTAATATTCTTCAATAATCTCCCCACTTTGCTCTTTCCTTTATTGATAAAACCAAATAAGTTTTGACACCGAATTTGCCAACACTAAAAACTTAACAGAGTACACACACGTGCATACACCCAAACATTACTTTAAAGCAAATGAGTAAAATATGTTGGACCTTATAAATGCCAACTACGTCAACTTTCTCTTTTTCACATGTGGGACTCGACCTCTTCATTCAATGATTTTTAAAACCTTTCATTTAAAACATTTTCAAAACACAAAATAAATATTTATGCATATTAACTTTGAAAATGATTTAACAAGAAGCACATAATTTTTCATTTAAAAAAGGACATAAACCCAATCTTTAAAAGGGCTATGTGTCATTTAAGTATGTGAAAACCACATGCTTTCTTAATAATGCTATTAAACAAGAATGTGAAAATCACATATTATTTAAAAAACATGTGCTTCTCATGTGCTAAGGGACACATTACTTTTAAAGATTTTGTTGGAAAAATCAATTCGAAAGAAATTTTTGTTCAATGCAAAACTCGATCCTTTGGGTTTAAAGTTTAATTTAAGTACTCGTTAAAATAAACTAAATTATAAAAGAATAAAAGAAAAATACAAATTAACCCCTTGAGACCTAAGGGGTAGTTCAATCAGCGAAAAAAAAATACCATGTCTCTTAAAGCGGAGGTCAATATTTCAAATCTCGTCTTTCGTAACGACGTACTCAATTGGCCGGTTGTAGGCATCCAAATCCAACCTCATCTCATTCTTTCAAGTTTGAAAGCTCCTGGTGCGATTGATATGGTTAATGCTTTTGTAATGCACCATTTGTAAGCTAATTAGTGTGATTTTACAAGGCAAACCTTTAATAATTTATGGTGGTAATCACAAGGAAAATACTCGTACGCCAATCATAAACTCCCCCAATTAAATGGGTTGTAAGATTTATCCAAACGAGTGGCCACAGTTTAAAGAAGGCCAAGAGATTGTATTCGTAACGAAAGTGGCATATCACAGTATATACTTGGCATCTTCCTCCGTAACCCATATAACAGATCGACTTCCATGATTGACTTATCAAAAGAAAAAAATAGACTTTGCATGAATGGAAGAAACTAGACGGATATGAAGATGATTGACCCACTCAGCCGACGGGAAAGTGCATGTGATTGTGGAGTATTGGATGGGATGGATATATATATTGGCGCATTACAACATTTCAAGCAACATTATGCGCCATGGTAGTTGGTTTGAGTTGATTTATGTCACATGAAATCAACTTTTCAACTATTCAACTATGTTGTTTTCTCAAAAGTTGAAAGTGAGGTTTTATTTTGGTCCTTTTTGTCGCTGTGGAACCAAGTTATGGCGGTGATTCAGCAAAAGAAGCCAAGTCTCGCGCATTAAGCGCCAAAAATTTTGTTACGAGTCTTATGTCTCATATGGCTTAAGTTTAATTGATGTAGGGCAGGCGAAAGGGATAAACAGTGAAAGAGAAACTTCGTTCTCAGACACAACACAATCAACTCACAAGTTGATAAGAAGGGAAATACCCAAGTTTTCAATTATCCAAAAATCAATTTTTCCATTCTTACATTGTCCACCTATTTATAGCAAGAATCCTAAAAGCTTATAAAAGAAATAAATAATAATAAAAGTCATCATCAAATCCTCATAAAGAGAAGAGATTTGATAATCAATGTAATCCCCTAATTTAAGGAAGGTACGACAGGATAATTATGAAAGTCAACTGCTCTTCCATGATTGTCGCATAGAAAATCCTAGGAAATTTGCTCGACTGTTCCTTTAGGAAATTCGTGCGGCTGCTTCTCTCCGTAGGATTCTTCTGCTTCGATTTACTGAGATGGGTCTCGGTCATTTGCTGAAGGGGACCAAGATGGGGCTCGGTCATTTACCGAGTGGATCCAAGATGGGTCTCGGATATTAACCGAGGCAGTTTTCAACCCTTCTCGGCTATTTGTCGATCCAAAATCCCCATCTCGGATATTGTCCGAGATGACATTGTCAACCTTCCGAGACGCCTCCTCGAAATCTCCCACGTCTCGGATCTTTAGTTCATCTCGGTCTCGAAAGGATATTTCCGTCTCGGCCTCGACATACCTCGGCCTCGGAGTCTTTGAGTCGACTTGGGAAATTTCATGTCTCAGTCTTAGCAACTTTAAGTCGACTCGGGAAATTCCATATTTGGGCCTCGACATCTTTAAGTCGACTCGGCCTCGACATCTTTTTCCTTTTGTACTTCCATTGTCGGCAAATAGCTTTCCTCATGTCCACTCGATGCCAATGATACAATTGTCCGTAGATTAGCCCATTTGGCCATAATTCTGATGTCAAGTCGGACCCTCTCGGTAATAAGGGCATCTCGGGAACAAGATGGGAATCTTATCCTACATCATTAATATTAACCATGTGTGCGTATATTAGTTTTTTGACATTCTTTCCATGCAAGCCAGTTTTTAAGTGTGAATTCTACACAAGATTTTGCATCATTTGTTCCATGAATGATTTTCACACACACACAACGGGATAGGACCTTAAATTCTAAGAAAACTTAAAATTTTTAGATTCAGAGAAAACCTAAACCTTTTCGAGTATAAGGTTTGAGATTAATTTCTACTTCTTTTTTATTAATCGTTCACGCCTATAAATAAGAAAATGACAAAGATATAGATTAGAAGATGAACTCTTACCTCTACCTAAAGATAAATATCTAATATAAATAAATTATTTGGAGATGACTCATACTTTAACTTAGGAAAAAACTCATACAAAGAACGATAGAAACCTACTTCTAAATGACTTTTGTACTATAGTGCTACAAGTAATTAAAAAAGTTACTTAAATTCATAACTATCATTATTTAACATAATTCTACTCTAATACACTTTTCTGCATTTTTTTTGACAAGTCCACACTTATTTACACTTATATGCATATTACTTCCATAATAAATATCCTTTTCTTATTTTCCGAATTGAACAAACTAAATCCGAATCGACGAAAAAATTATGTAAATCTTTTACGGCACCTAATCCTTTAAACACCCTCTTAGGCAATACACACACACACACACACACACACACACATATATATATATAGGGGTAATTACATTTTTTCCCATGAACTACCCAAAAATGCGCAATGTCCCCATGAACTACCAACTCGATCAAAATATAGCATTCAACTACCAAAGACAACCATTTTCCCCCCTTCCGTCAGCTAGAGGGGTTAAAAGAAACAGTCAACGGGTCATGTGCCGTTTTACATGGGGGCATGTTGGAAGATGGTGGTAGTTCATGGGGGAAAATAGGAAGATGGTGGTAGTTCATTGGGGGAAAAATGAAGAAAATGAGGGTAAAACGAGCGTGTGACGGTTACGTGACTCGTTGACTGTTTGTTTTAACCCTTTTGACTGACAGAATTTGAAAAAATGGTTGTCTTCGTTAGTTGAATGCTCTATTTTAGTCGAGTTGGTAGTTTATAGAGGCTTTGGACAAAAGTTGGTAGCTTATAAGAAAAAGGTAATTACATGTATATATAATATATATGTCTATATATATTATATATATATATATATATAGACACACACGGTTATTCTAGTACTGCGGAACCGGTTCAGCTTCCCAAAGTGCATTAATTAGATCATCTACATACGTTTCTGTCCTTTTCTTTCCAGTAACACCATAAGTAACAGCTCATAAATTTTAATAATCATATTGGATCCTTGTATTCTACTTTTACACGTCAAAAAAACTTTTCTCACTTTTCCGATAGACTAATCTAATTCCCCTAACAGAGTGTCAACAGCCATTCAGCCAACACTAGCTTCTTTATGTCATCTGAAAGCTAAATTTGTATCTAACCTCTTACATTCCATCCAACTTAAGTACAATCTTTACAATATACAGGCTGTTTAACGCAGAGAAAATCAGACAAAATTTAAAGATTATTTGTTTGAATAACATCAAAAAAAATAAAATCATGCAAAATATTTTAAGATTATTTTTAGAATAATATATTTTATTTTCTATACAATAAATTTACTTTGTTTCTAAATTTACGGTTATGTTTTGTATTTTTATTTATTTCTTTTTCTCTAAATATTCTACTTGAAAAATACTCAAACTTTTTCTCTGTTTGTTTATTTAGGACAATATTAGGGTATTTTTCTTTCCTATTTGTTATTTTCTCCCTTAAATTTCATTTTCAATCTTCAATCCTTAGTTTCTGCTGCTATCATATGCTGTCAGAATAATCTTAGTTCTGCTTCGTGTCATTACGTTAGTAACTTTTTCTTTATAAGTCAACTTTTAATGGTGAGTTTTATCCAATATTTGTATCATTTAGTATCGAAAAGTCAGTCACCACATCAAATATGAGATCGGATATAGCTCATCAAGTATGGGATCGAATAAGTTGCCGCTTAGTGGTCGAGTCACGGAAGGAGCGACTTACGGGTTAGATTAAAATCACTACAAAAAAAATGAATTTCGCCACTTGCAGTTCGCCGCGTGTACGGTCACTGTACATGTGGCGAACTGTTGGCCGCTTGTAAGTAGCCGCGTACATACACGCGGTGGACTTGGGGAACGCTAAATGCACAATTGGCCGCGTGTATTTTAATACGCGCGGCCAATTTGCCGCGTGTACATTAATACACGCGGCCAACAGTTGGCCGCGTGTATTATTATACACGTGGCAATATGTTTTTTTTTAAAAAAAAAATTAAATTTTTTTTTATTTAATTTAAATCTGTATTTAATTATTTTTTAAATAATTGATTGTATTTTTAATTTAGTTCTTTATTTTTAAAGGAAAAAAATATATAATAACTGAAAAAAAAAGAAAAAAAAAGAAGAGGAGGAAAACACACGTACGAGCAAGTTCAGTAGAGAGAGAGAGAGAGCGAGAGACAGAGAGATACAGAGAGAGAGACAGAGAGAGAGAGAGAGAGCGAGAGAGAGAGAGCGAGAGACAGAGAGCGAGAGACAGAGACAGAGAGAGAGAGAGAGAGAGAGAGAGATATAGAGAGAGAGCGAGAGACAAAGAGAGAGAGAGGGAGATCGAGAGAGAGAGAGAGAGAGAGAGAGCGATACAGAGAGAGAGAGAGAGAACACACCGTGAGAGAGAGAGAGCGAGAGCGAGAGATAGAGAGAGAGAGAGAGAGAGAGAGAGAGAGAGAGCGATACAGAGGAGAGAGAGAGAGAGCGAGAGACAGAGAGAGAGGGAGAGCGAGAGACAAAGAGAGAGAGAGAGAGAGAGAGAGCGAGAGATAGAGAGAGAGAGAGCGATACAGATCGAGGAGAGAGAGAGAGCGATAGAGAGAGAGAGAGAGCGATAGAGAGAGAGAGAGAGAACGTGTATATTTAACGTTTTTTTTTTTTTTTCCGTTTGAAACTCTTGTTCAGTGGCGCGCGGGACAATTCCCGCGCGCCACTGCCTTCAGAAATTCTGGCCGCGTGGCTTTAGGCCACGCGGCCAATTATATTATACGTATATATATATTTAATAAAAACAATTGGCCACGTGTATTAAATACATGCGGCCAATTGGACGCGTGTAGAAAATACAAGCGGCCAACTGGCCGCGTGTAAAAATACACGCGCCCAACTGGTCGCGTGTATAAATTACACGCGGCTAATTGGCCGCGTGTAATTAATTACACGGCGCCAACTGTGATGCGCCCCCTTCTAGCCACGTGTACTGTATACACGTGGCTAATTGGACGCGTGTCTACAGTAACATGTACTGTAGACACGCGGCCAATTGTAGAGTTTTTGTAGTGAATGTTTTAGTACTATGTATGAACATAATGTTAAGCCATTGAATACTAATGGAATCGCTAAAATAGAAAGAACAATCATACAGTCAATGTCGATAGAATAGATCGCTATAAAGCGTAATGGTATGTGACAATTCCACGTAAAAGTTTAATCAAAGTAGAAGTAAAAGTTTGTGCGCTGTTACAATCTTATGAGCACAGATAAAATGTGAAACAAGAAAGCATTACATAAGATTGACGTGGTGCATCGTATGCTTAATTCACTAATAAAACGTGTTGGCTGCCTGATTACATCAACATGATTTTCAGCGATTTTTAGAAGCAAAATATCAAAGGAAGCAAAAACACACACAACTCCAAAGTAACTTTACGCAAAGAAATCGTGAGTGCACTGGCAGGGTCCAATTTCGACTTTTGACACAGCTTGTCGACTAAACGAGGCTGTCTTTATCTAGAAAATCAAAGCTTTAATGCCATGCAATATGGGTGCATTATTCATTGTTCACCATGCCGTCCTTTTCCCTTGATTCTTTTCATTGTCCACCTATTATATATAAAGCTTCCCCTAGCTATCTCAAATAGATCATCACTTTATTAATTTTTCATACAATCATGTAGTCCAGCAGGTCCCACGTGTGCTTAATTAATTTCATAATTCATAGGAATGATGTTATGATCCTCTCAAAATGTTATGTCACTTGTGACCGGGAATGACGTAGTGGGTTCGTAATAGCAAACAATAATAGAATGACATATTTTTTTCAAACCAAGATTTTATTAAAGAATTGAGGCAAAAGAGATATAAAATCACTCAAAAAGTGTTTTATATTGATAAACTAATAAAAATACATAAACTAGCAGTTAAAGCCATCTTATTAGGCTTATATAAAGAGTCTAAATTTGAAACCCTAAAAAATAATAATAATAAAAGAAATCAAAACAATTTGCGGTAAAAAAAATACAAAACGGCAACTTTCTCCTAATAAACTTTAAAATTACGAAATTTTGTTGAATTACTAAATTTTCTTGAAATACAAAATTGTAGCCCTAGGAATCGATTTTTTAAGTAAAACGGGCCTAACCAAAAACTGGTAAAATAGGCTTGCATCATTCTCATCGGGTTGAAGAGAATTCGTCATCGAATCCCAATGATTCTTGCCTCGATTCTTCGGATGCCCAGTCAATCCCTTATGTCAATTCCTCTTCAAAAGCAAAACAATGTAACATCCTACAAAAAATAATACTTTCATAATCACCCCATGACGATGATCAACTTGAAAACCTTTTGACCTAGATTCAAAGATTTATGGCTTCACATGACTATTGCACATCTTCTCTAATTCATGCCCCAGAAATATCTCCCAAAAGGGATCAACGGTCTCTTCCCTTTTAAACATAAAATTCTTCTCCACATAAAAATCATCAAAAACGTTAGCATCAGGAAAATTTGATAAAATATTTTCTACTAGAAGAAAATCAACTTCATTAACATCCAAATCGAAGACTTTACTTTTAGGGCTTTCATCAAGCACATGATATATAGAAGTCTTAACAACAAAAATTTCAATATTATTTGACCTTTTCCAACGGTTCTTCTTCTCTTTAGAATAGATGTCGTAGACTAGTGGAGAGACCCAATCTACTAAAGATTCTTCCTCTTGATCATATGACAAAGAAGCTCCTAAAAGATCTTGATCATTGATATCGGTATCATAAGTTGGTGGAGAATCCTAATCCATGAATCTTTGTGAGGGATCCTTAACAGCTTCATGAACATCTCCATGTTTGAACTCCTCATCAACGAAGTCGTCTTATTGGAACTCTTCATAGCCAAATTTGTTAGGCTTTTAGATTGGCTCATTTGGTGTCATGAACTTGTTGCTTATGTTTTTGGACTATAGAGTATCAAGCGTTCAAGTTTGAAATCAAAAAGGGTGAATATATTGCTGAAGCAAGTCATATCAAAATTGCATGTCTGGACGGGACTCTGAGAGAGTTCCAAAAACCTTGCATGTCCGGATGGTCTATGAATGTGTCCGGATGGGACAGTGCAACAACGTTGACCTAGTTTGACTTAAATGCTCATATCTTTTGATTCCGAGATCCGATTGAAGCAACCTAGGTAGCATTGAAACGGTGATTCAAAATTATACAATTATGAGGTTTAGAGTAGGTTTACTCTGTGAAGGATTAAGTTCCTGAGTATGATCTTAGACTCCTCTCAAAAATGTCTCTATCTCTTAATTTTATTCCATATTTTGATGGATCTAATTATGGCTATTGGAAATCCCGCTTGAGATTTTTTTTTTCTTTTCTAAAATCAATAGATGTTTGGTTTATTGTCGAATTTGGATGGACACCGCTAGAAACATCGATAGCTGATAAACTGTTCTTAAAAAACAAACTCGACTTACAAATGACAGAGTTATGAATGCCTTATGCTTGACAATATATTAGCAAAATTCTCAAGAATTTCTCAATGTAAAACTGCCATGGAATCGTGGGAGATTCTAGAAACTACATATGAATGAACAAAACTTGTTAAATCCACAAAACTCCAAATGGTAGTTTCTCAATTTGAAAGAATCAGGATGGTAGAGGCTGAGATATTTAATGAATTTTATATCAAAATCAATTCTATTCATAATTCTATGACCAGTCTTGGAAAGAATGTTTCAGATGCTAAACTCATTAAGAAAATCATGAGATCTCTCCCTGAAAGATTCATAATCAAAGTGACTACCATTGAAGAGAGCTAAGACCTTGACACTATGAAAATTGAATAGTTGGTTGGCTATCTTTAGACCTATAAATTTTCTTTGCTTCAACCTAAGAAATTTTTTTTTGTTGCTCTCAAAACTGTAAGAAAATAGACAAATGACTCTGATGAGGAATCAATGGATGAAGACCCGGCCTTAATTGTTAGGAAACTTCAAGAACACTTCTTCAAAGGTTGCTGAGAAACCCAAGGGTGATTATAGTGGAGCCACTATAGATAGGAGAGAAAGATAAAAGAACCCTCGTGGCATCCAATGCCATGAGTGTGGTCATTGTCACATTCGGGCTAAATGTGCCACTTTACAAGGTAGTGCTTTCAATGTTACTCACAGTGATGAATCTGACAAAGATGATCGTGAAAAGTGTGTCAATTACTTTGTTTTTGTGACTTTTTAAGAGAGTCCTCATGCGTCCAGTAAGTATGCTACTCCAGACCTACATGATTCATCTGAGAATGAATCTGAAGAGGAATATAATCTCCAAAACACTTATAATAATTTGTTTGAGAAGTTTTAAGAATTAAGATAGCAAAACAGAAAGAATTTGAAAAAGCTTAGCAAAATTGAATTTGAAAAGACCAAATGGCTTGACACCTTGAGTGATTCACATGTTGCTTGTAATACTCTAAAATTTGAAAATCAAGTGTTGATAGCTAAAGTTAAGTGTTTGAATAATGAATTGAGTGAATCGAAAAATCACTTGAATTTTTTTTTTTTAGTGATAAGCTTAATAAAATGTTGCATGATCAAAAATATTCTTCTAACAAATCTGGACTTGGCTTTGTGAATAATTGTTCTTCTATGCCTTCTACTTTTCGTGTGAACAATGTTTGTGCAAAGAAGGTTATGTTTGTTCCTACTGCAAGTGATAACGGTAAGAAAGTTATGGTTGACCCTTATATATCTAGACCTAAGTCTAGGATTGTGCACCCCTCATAGAAAACAACATTCTCAAAGGTTTGTTCGTACTTGTCATCATTGTGAAAAAGTTAGTCATACCCGACCTAATTGTTTCAAGCTGAAACCCCTTGAGCATAAGAATGATAGTCTCTATCTGAGGAATATTTATGAGGGATTGTGCAACATGATGATAGTTGTTTCGATTAGGTTAGATGAGTTGGAAAGAGTCACAAAAACACACCTTGTGTTAAGAAGGTTTGGGTTAGAAAGGTTGACACCATTCATCCTTTGAGGGGGAGTGGTTGTGGTCTCACCTAGAGTTAGGTGGTCACATGGCATGACTAGGATCATTTTTCATGCATATTCATTCATATCCTATAGCATGTAGTGTTGTTTGCATTGCATTTTTTTTTCTTTATTCTGTTTTGCATATGCATTGCTTTAATTTTGCGTTTTATTTCCAATTTTCTTTAAAAAAAAAATGGAAAAACAAAAAGAGAAAAAAATATTTTTTTTTGTTATTGCCTTCTTCCTAGCTTTGGCGTATGCATCTTGAAAGTTCATTAGTTTCTCATGTGTATTTCTTGAACTCAACCCATAATTATCTATTGAAATGTGCTTATTATGCATTAGTTGATTATTATTTTAATGGACTAATTTCTTTGCCTAAGCATGAACTTTTGTGGTACACTTCTCGTATGCTGATCTTTTGTGCGCTTTAAAGCTTTCATTTGAGTTAAGCTTAACTGCAAGTGTGAGTGTTTGTTAGGCAACCATGTGAGGGGGGTCGACTAGTTTTTTGGTCAAATTAACCGGCTCCCTAGTTGAACTTAGGACCTAAAAATTCCTGTAGTCTATATATATATATATGAACAAGTTCATTGTCAAATAATTGCTTAACATGTCCCTATAGATACAATCACTGTCCAAATCATTGCAGAAAGAGACGGTCACTAAATGATTATATTTAAGTTTGTGTTATGTCTCAGGTGGAGTGTATTGAATGAGGGTGACTAGGCCCTAGTATGATAAAGTTTCACTTTTGACTTGATGTGCATGTCAACCTTCCTCATGAAGATTTATGAGCTTTTGCTTACTAAGCTTTTCTCCTTCCCAAATAAGGTCCAAAGCTTGATCAATAGAATTTTATCACACACAACACACAAACATGGGTTACATATTGCTTTCCTTTTTTAAAAGAAAAATTTGGTCCATTCATCTTTTGATTCTCGTGCCTACTTTGCACACTTGGAGCATTACTTATGTTGGAAATTCATCGTTTAACACATGAGCTATTGATGCATTTTGTTGTGCACTATTTGGATATTTGATCATTCCTTGAGGGGGAGAGTTTTCTCTATCTGTCAAATATTTACTTCTGCATATCATGTGTTCTATTGTTCATGATCTTGCATTTCTTTCTTGTTGCATTGTGTGCATTGATCATGATCTTGGTCGAGATTAGAGGTTGAGAAGGTTTTTGATCTTTGGTTTGATGTTTGATACTATCTTTGATTTGATATTTGATACTTTCATGTCCTTGGTAGGGGTAGCAAGAGTAATATTTTATTGATACTATGAAGGATTAACATAGTTGTGCTAATATAAAGAACTTTTTTCGTAAAATCTCATACCTGTCGGGCGAATTTTACATCCCAAGGAAAACCCCATAAACGCTCCCACTTATGAGAACGTTGGGTACCGAACATCTCAATATCGTATTCGTTTAGAAGAAAAACAAACGTTTTATGGTTTGTTCATGTTTCGGAGAACAGGTTAGACTCAAGACTTCATCTAAGTTTATGTTGGGTTTTGGCATTTTAGTTTATGCTAAGAGTTTTTTGGTTGTAACTTCGTTTTGTCACTGAATTTTTAAAGGGGGAGTTTGTTAGGTTTTTAGATTCGCTCATTCGGTGTGTCAAGACCTTGTTGCTTATGTTTTGGGACTATGGAGTATCAAGTGTTCAAGTCTTAAATCAAAAAGAGTGAATATATTGCATAAGAAAGTTATATCCAACTTGTGTGTCCAGACGACCTATGAACGTGTCCAGACGGGACTCTTAGAGAGCTCCAAAATCCTTGTATGTTCAGACTACCTACGAATGTGTTTGTACGGGACCGTGCGGTAACGTTTACCTAGTCAGACTAAAATGGCCATATCTTTTGATTCCAAGGTCCGATTGAAGCAAACTTCCTGGCATTAGAATTCTGACTCAAAATTATATAAGTTTGTATTTCATAACATTTTTTTAGTTCCAAGTGTTAGTATTTTATATTGGCAATATTCTGATTAACAAAAACAATTTATGTAATGGTTGCTTTTTAATAGAATTCTGTCCATATTCAGAGTCTTCAAGTAATATGGACAGTGTCTCATTTTATGCCATGTGTATGGTCACAAGTTTATAAGAAGATGTCCATGAAGATGTCCATGAAGATTCCATGCAATTTCCAAGTCAGAACAGCCGGTTCCTGTGCAACCGTCCAGACGGGCCTTTGAAGGTGTCTGGACGCCCCGCAGTGCCTAGAAGCTTCAGCGTTGAAGAACGTCCGGACGTCAGGGCAATACCGTCCTGACACTAGGTCAAACTATTCAGAATCTGATAAGAAATTGGATTTCATGTTCAGACACGAATCGGGAATCAGCAACCATCCGGACGGAAGGGCAACACCGTCTAAACACTTTTCAGGTTTCTAGGAAGATTTCTGCACACGTCTCAGTGTTTTTATCATAACTCTCTGTTCGAGTATCAGATTGAGACGAAATTAGTGTCGTTAGAAAGTTAAAAAAAAATCCTAAAACTGGAACATTCAGATGGAAAATAGAAATGTCCAAACGGCCCACCTTCCGGACAGAAAGAGAGTAGAGTCCGGACGGCTGCCAGAAATTCGAGAAATTTCAAAAACGGAAACAGTTGACTGTTCGGACGCCCTTTGATTGCCGTCTGAATGCCGCCCAGAGGACTTCGATTTTTAGCATATTTAGGTTTTTTGAAGCCTATATAAATAGAGGCCTTTAGGCATGTGTTTTGTACAGAATTCGGTATTGAATTCTCTTAGCTTTAAGATGGTGTTTAGGGAGAATTGAAGATCCGCTAACTCTCAAGCCGTTGTCGGTGTGTGGTCCTTGTTCGTGTGAAGTCTATCTTAGGGATTGGCTCTAAGGTAAATGATTCCATCAAAGACCCCATCATGTAGGAGACTTGGTTGTGAAGCATTCATAATCGATTTCGTGTTATAATTAAAGGTATGACTACTGCGATGGGTTTTGTGAGTACGAGTGCTTTGTAACATGCTTTGTTTTTGGATAATGAATTTCCTGGGTTTAGCTGCCTCGGAGTGGTTTTTCTCTTCACAGAGTTTCCATTTCGTAACAAATATCTTGTCTTCTTTAAATTTCGCATTTAAGATATTTTGTTGTACACAAACACACACTTGGTTGTTAGAAGTCAATATTTAATTTTCAATTGGTATCAGAGCGGGTACACTTGTGTTTGGATTTATTTACTAAGTGTGATCCACAACTTCTTCTAACATAAATCTTCCTGAGTTCTCTGAAGATGATTTTTATGATTTCTCTAAAGATACATTTTTGATAGGAAAACTCTTTAAGAAATCCAATAGAGAACTCAAGAAGATTAAGCAAGAAAAAGAGTCTTTGATTTTACAATTATTTAAATCACATGTTTTGATTGACTCTTTGAAATCTAAGAATTTCATGTTTTTTGATACTGTTGATGCACTAGATAATAAATTAAAAGAATCAGTGGATCTCTTGGAAAAATTCTCTATTAATAATTTGAAAAGCATGCTTTGTATTCATACAGATATTTCTAACAAGCCTGATTTAATTGTTAATGATTTAAGTACTTCTACTTCATATGCTTTTGATTTTGAATTAGATTCTATTGATATTAAGCCTATGATAGAATATACAGCTTGTTTAGATAATTCTTGCTTAACTAATCATGTAATGCCTAACTCCAAAGAATCAGGAATACAAGGTAAGTTTATTCCTAAGTGTCATAATTTTGGAAAGATTGGTCATATTAGGCCAAATTGTTATTTGTTGAAATCTCACAGGCCTTGGATTAGGTAGGATGCTCTAAGGAAAAGTAAAGTTGAAGATTTTTTCTCATCAAAATATGTCCATCCGCATAGGAGACATATAAAAGGTAAGGGCAATATTGTTTGTAAGAATGCTAACCATATTTCTGCAGAGAAAGTTAAGCAGCATTCTAACAAAAGAAGCCTGCTCACCAGTCATCGCTACAGCATCACTGGTCACATCCGACCCAAATGTCCACAGCTCCAAGCTCAGAAGAAGGCTCAGAGGAAGTTGCCTACTAAGACCACATCAGGTACTCTACCTTCGGTGGGACATCAGGTTCCATGGCATCAGCGGCAACAACAACGATCTGTTCCGAAGAACACATCAAGATACTACAAGAAAAAGCCGCTAAAGCCCGATTGCAATCATGCCTATGAGAGGCTGCTGAGCTTGTTACAAGGGATGCTGTTGAGAATGGACAGTATGAGCAATACCCGATCACATCTACCATGGGAACACTAGGGTTGGGTTAGAAAGGATGAGACCATTCACCCCTTGAGGGGGAGTGGACTCACCTACTATAGGTGCAATCTCACCATGCCTAGGATTTTAGTTCCTAAATCCTAGTGCATACCAGATATGTTTGTATTGCATTGATTGTCATATCTTATATATCCTATATTTACCTTGCATTTTGTTTGGGGAACTACCTTTTCTATCCCTAGATTTTCTCTTGGTTGCTTTGAGAATTTTCTGCAGGTGCATTCTAGGGATGACAGAGAAAGCATGTCACTGCTTTTCTATCTTGGTATAGTCAAACCTCTCTCCCTGAGGCTAGGTTTGCTCTTACCTACATGCTTTGTCTAGACATATGTTCTTTTCCTTTTAAGCACGCCTTTGTTGTTTTTGTCTTTTATTTTTCAAAAAAAAAAAAAAAATTGGGGAAGAAGATGCAGAGTTTTATTTTATTTTTTTATAACTTTTCAGATATTGTATGTGTTTTTGCCTGATATCTCAGTTCATTGTGCATTAATTGAATATGCTTATATATGATTGAGAGTTTATGTCTAATATCTACTAAGTTTTCCTGTGCATCTTAATGTTAGATAGTCGCTTTTCTCATGCGATGAAAAATTGTGCACTATACTAAGCTCCCCTAAGGTATATTTTTTCTCTCTGACTTTTAGCTTCTGGAAATTCTAATGAGAGAGATTTTTTTTGCTAATATGGTCAAATTGACCAACTCGCTAGTTGAACCTAGAACCCATAAATTTTGGCATTTTTTATAGGTTGCAGCACCAAGTGATAAAAAAATTCAAAACTGAATAAATATGGATAAATAAAAAAGATCCACTGCTTTTGTACTATAAATCTGTTCTTGAACTTGTCCCTATAGAAACAGTCAGTGACCAAATCATTGTGGAAATTAGGGGTGGGCAAATTATCTGCCTACCGCCTACCGACCGCTTACCGAACCGACATCGACCGCCTACCGACTTTAACCGACTAATTTCGGTTCGGTAGTCGGTATAAAATTTTATTCCGAAAGCTGGATCGGCAGCCGAACCGAACCAAACCGCCTTTTAAGCGGCAACTGAACCGAACCGAACCGACTTTTAAGCGGTAACCGACCCGACCCGAATTCTATTTCGACCGATTAACCGAACCGACATAAAAAGAAACGACGTCGTTTTAGTAAGAACGAAACGTATGATAATTTTTTTTCCTTTAAAAAAATCAAAACGACGTCGTTTCATTACCCATTTTAACTGAATGTTAACCGATTTAACCGACTTAACCGACCGCCTATTAACCGCTTAACCGACTTAAACGACCGCCTATTAACCGCTTAACCGACTTAACCGAAATAAATTCACCGACTACATTTCGACAAAAGTCGGTTAACCGACCGAATTAACAGACTTAACCGCCTACCGAACCGACGCCCACCCCTAGTGGAAATAGACGGTCACTAAAGGACGAAGTAAAAAAAAGGTGCTGCAACTTAGGAGGAGTGTATCAGAAGATGGTGGTTAGGTCCTAATAAAATAAGGTTTGACTTTTGACTGATCTAACATTGATTTTCTCTCTTATTGAGAAAGCTTTCACACACACACGCATTGCATGAGTTAAGTTTACAATTAAAAAATTTCTATCTGCAGGAAATTTTTGTGCTTATTGACTCTTAACTCTCAATTATATCTTGATATATTTTTGAAATGTTATTTGACTGCTTTATCAGTTATTTGTACATGCTTGTTCTGAAGCTAACGTTAGGAAATTTTTGTTCTGCATATTTCCCTCTACTTTTCAGCTTCTAGTGTGAAGCGTCCGAACGGACATGTTCTTGCGTCCGGACGCACTTGACTCTGTCGATCTCTTATCTGACAACATGCTATCCGGACGAGTATATACTACGTCTGGTTGACAAAAACACTTTATGTAATGGTTGCTTTTTAACAAGATTATCGATTATATTCAGAGTCTTCAAGTAATATGGACAGTGTCTCATTTCATGCTATGTGTATGGTCACAAGTTTCTAAGAAGATGTCCATGAAGATTCCATGCAATTTCCAAGTCAGAATAGTCGATTCTTGTGCAACCGTCCGAACGAGCCTTTGAAGGTGTCTGGAAGCCCCGCAGTGTCTAGAAGCTTCAGTGTTGAAGAGCGTCCGGACGTCAGGGCAACACTGCCCGAACACTATGTCAAGCTATTCAGAATCTGAGAAGAAATTGGATTTCATGTTCAGACACGAATTGGGAATCAGCAACCGTCTGGACGGAAGGGCAACACCGTCCGGACGTTTTTCAGGTTTCTAGGAAGATTTCTGCACACGTCTCAATGTTTTTATCATAACTCTCTGATCGAGTATTGGATTGAGACGAAATTGGTGTCGTTGGAAAGATAAGAAAAAATCATACAACTTGAACATCTGGACGAAAAATAGAAATGTTCGGACAGCCCACCGTCCGGATGGAAAGAGAGTAGCATCCGGACGGCCGCTAGAAATTCGAGAAATTTTAGAAACGGAAACAGTTGACCGTCCGGATGCCCTTTGATTGCCATCAGGAAGCCGTCCAGAGGACTCCGATTTTAAGTAGATTTAGGTTTTTTGTAGCCTATAAATAGAGGCCTCTAGACATGTGTTTTGTATAGAATTTGGTATTGAATTCTCTTAGCTTTGAGAGGGTGTTTAGGGAGAATTAAAGATCCGTTAGCTCTCAAGCCATTGCCGGTTTGTGCTCCTTGTTTGTGTGAAGTCTATCTTAGGGGTCGGCCCTAAGGTAAATGATTCCATCAAAGACCCCTTCAAGTAGGAGACTTGGTTGGTAAGCGTTCACGATGGGCTTCGTGTTATAGTTAAAGGTATGACTACTGCAATGAGTTTTGTGAATACGAGTGCTTTGTAACTTGCTTTGTTTTTGGATAGTGGATTTTCTAGGTTTGGCTGCCTCGGAGTGGTTTTTCACTTCACAGAGTTTCCACTTCATAACAAATATTTTATCTTCTTTAAATTTCGCATTTAAGATATTTTGTTGTACACAAACACACACTTGGTTGTTAGAAGTCAATATTTAATTTTCACCAAGGTTTAGAGGGTAAAAAAGGATGTGAAGAGAAGACTAAAAGCTGAAAGGTAGAAACATGCTCTAGTCCAAACGGGCCACTTACCTGTCTGGACATGAGTCATAAAAGTGCAATTTTTGGACCACCGGCTTCCAGAATTAGGGATACTTTCCTTTGTCTATTTAGCCTTTGGACAACAAATTTGTTAAGAATTCTACTCTAGAATTTAGTGTGCTAAGAGACAGTTTTAGACCTAGAGTGTTAATGTTATACCTCTCTTAGAGTTTTGGTTATTTTTTTAAGCATCAACCTTGAACAATTAAAGCTGACCGGAGTTCCGGTTAAGGATATCAAGAAGAATAACTCTCTAGAGGTTCTGAGAGAGAAGCAGACAAGTGGGTTATTTGTTGTAAGTCAAGAGTGTGACGACTACAAAGGTTTTGTGAGTATTAACTTCTTGTAATTCGTGGATTCTTCATTATTGAATTGATTCCTTGGATTGGCTTCACCAGAGTTGTTTTTCTCTTTGAGTTCAAAAAGTTTCAACTTCGTCATCAAATATCTATGTCAATTGCTTTTCATATTTTGGTGATTGTTTGTTTGCGGTTGATAAAAATTTTAATTTTGCCTTATATTGTATACACATATTCAACCCCCCCCCCCCCTTCTAGGTTTTGTTTGGAGTCTAGTTATTATTTTTAAAATTCATCTTCCTCCTCCACATAAGATGGGTTTGATAGATGGATTTGAGGCTCGCAAATAACAGTCAAAGTGGCTCGCCGCAGTCTCCAAGCGTAAAACCCTATCTTCTTCCATTGAGATCGGGCCTCACTAAAGTTAACCACATCATCCTCATCCAGGAAACGTGAAGTTGTTTGACATGGACGACCATTAGCAGCATCATGGCATCAAGTTGATCGGATAAGGCTTTGATTTGCTCCATCAGTCGCGTAGGTCACACAATATATTGCTCTTTCATGCACTGCAAACGAAACGCTAGTCGTTCACGACGTGTTGTTTCTTTGCACTTATGCACAACACCAAGGCCTCCATCACGTCTTCTACGTGGCATGGCAGGAAAGTTACTGGGCTATGATAACAATTGATGCATGATAGCGCAGTGCGTTCGCAGTGGAATACAATAATAGAATCACAACTCTTCTTAAACAAAAATTTTGTCAAGAGATTGTGGCAAAAGTGATAGAAAGCCACTTATCAAGTGTTTTCGTATCAATAGGATGATCAAAATACATAAAATGGCAAATGAGGTCATCTTATTAGGCTTATATAGAGCCTAAATATGAAACCCCTAATAGCTAATAATGAAAAAAGAAAGAAATAAAAACACTTTGTGGTAGAAACAATACAGAACAACAACTTTCCACTAGTAAACTTTGTAATTACAAAATTTTCATGAAATAAAAAATTGTATCCTTCTGAATAAGCATTCCAACGCCACCAAATTTGTCTCAATATGATGTCGGAATCAGAATATACGATTTTTGAACTAAAGCGGGTATGAGAAAAAACTAGTAAAACTGGCCTGCATCGGCTTTATAGTTTGACAATGAGATGTACTTGATGTCATTCTCTTATACATTTCTAACAAATCTCTTTTGCAAATTTACCATTGGGTTCCATAGATTCAATGACGGATTTGCACATCTTTTATACCGAAATGAATACACAATGTATAAAAGAATAAAATCAAACATTTATTTTGTACAATTTATTTCATTGAAATGACATCGTATGCCCGAGTTAATGTACATTGTTCACTATTCGTATTTGGCTCATGTCATGCATATATTGCTTGCATACGAAACTCGACATCAAATTTATAATCATTAATTTAAAGAAAAATTATACCATTGGTCACTGTGGTTAGCCTAAATTACAAACCATGCCATGTGGTATAAAAAAATAATTGTCAGGTCCTTGTAGTAGGCGAAAATTACAAATTATTCTCTAAAGTCGTTTTTCATCCACAAACTTAACAGAGACCGTTAGATTTCATGTTAGCCAAATAAAAATGCGACACATGTCACTCTTAAAAAAAAATTAAAAAATTAAAAATTTAAAACTTCAAATTTAAATACTTTTTTTAAAAAATAAAAAAATGTA
The DNA here is from genome assembly GCA_028654335.1 of Alnus rubra. Taxonomy (NCBI): domain Eukaryota; kingdom Viridiplantae; phylum Streptophyta; class Magnoliopsida; order Fagales; family Betulaceae; genus Alnus; species Alnus rubra. The sequence continues at coordinate 427,964 of JAJPGS010002449.1, read as the reverse complement.
AAAGGGGGTTTAGGGGGTAGATGTTGCACTTTGGGTAGGTGGGGTGGCTCGCCTGCGCCATCTCTGGGGTGGCTCCCCGACTCCCCCATGGGCAGGGGGTGGCTGTGGCGCTAACCACCTTTGGGTAGCTCGTGTGACAACATTGGCCTATAGGGTGGCCGCGCGGCCATCTCTATGGGTTGGGGTGGCTTGCAGGCCACCCCTAGCTAGCTTTGAGGTAGCCTGAGAGCTACCCAGCGGTGACACTACCAACTCCTTACTCTGGAGTGGCTTGCGAGCCACTCTTTATGGGGCTGGGGGTGCTGTGTGGCCACCCTCGGCCCATGGGGGAGGCGGCGAGCCACCCCAGAGGTGGCACCCCCCGTCCCAAAGTGGCAGCCACCCCCCAAACCCCATTTTTCATATTTTTTTTTAAAAAAAAAAATTAAAAAAAAAATTGAAGTTTTTAATTTTTAATTTATTAATATATTTTTTATTAAGAGTAAAACTTGTTGCATTTTTAGTGGACTAACTTGGCAACCTAAGAATTTCTACTACCTTTGTAGACGGAAAACGACTTCATAGTGTAATTTATACTTTTTGCTTACCACAAAGATCTTACTATTATATTATTTTTTATACCACATGTCTATTAGAAGTGATTTGAAATTTAGGCTAATCACAGAGACCAATTGTGCAATTTTCTTCTAATTTAGTCGGAATGAACCAAATCTCTCATATCTAACATATGCATGTACTCTTAATATATATATATATGGAAGAAAATATACGGTGTTAGTATAATGAAATTTTGATTTTTTTTCCCCCCAATTTGGAAGCTCAAACTTCACGTAAACACCTAAGATGCATACCCACCATGCTCCACGTTTCCAACAGCCCACTTTAATTTTTCTGTTAAAGAATGGCTTTAATTTCATAAACCTGGAGGATGTGATGACTTCCTTTCGCTAATTTTGTCGGCATTTATTAATCCCCTTTTGTTTAGTTGTGTCAATAAGACGAAGAAGCCAGCCATGACCAAGCCATGACCTCAAAAAGTATGTAAGAAAAAGTGGGCCAAAGTAGTGCGGTATTCAAACTTGTAATAAATTATCGGTTCTTTAATTCTACTCATACCACCCCCACTTCAATGATTTCTCTCTTCTTTCGTCCAAGCCAGAGATAAATAAGAAAAAAAATAAAAAATAAAAAATAAAACAGTAGTTTCTTGTTTCCTGTGAAAAAGAAAAAGAAAAAGAAGAACAGAAGAATTTATGGCTGAGGGAAAGTCGATCGATCACATCTATATGACAAAGAATGTTAATTTTTCTTATTAATAATCCACAATCAGTTAATAGTATTTCTTTCTCATATGATTGTTTTCTTGACTGGACCAAGTATTCTCACACTTAGTTCTCAATCAGTCATTTGTGTATACAGTTCAAAATATTCATTATTCGTTTTTCTCCAAATCACAACAAAAAACTATGATCGAAAAACACATTAATTACGAGTGTACATGCGGATGTGAATGATTATTTGTAATATTCGCAATTGCATTCACAAAATGCGAGTTACTTTTATATATGCATCCGCATTATGTTTTTACTAACTGAATTTGTGTTATTATTAAATGCGGTTATTATCCGTTATCCACATAATGTCTCTACTAAAGTCTATTTTATACGATTTTGAAAATAATTTAACCAATTTTTAGTGTTTTGGCCTTGTTTTAATTTTTTTTTAAACCATAATCTTTTAAAAAAATATATTAATTTCATGTTACTTTTACATTTTTACTAGAATTTACACGAGAAACTAACACAGCCAACCAAACTAATATAAACATAACCTACACTAAATTCAAAAAGACGTCGATTTAGTGAATTTATTATATATATAATATACAAAATATGATATATATATATAAAAGGTGTATGCATATAGCCATTTTTATTAACTGTATCTGCATTCGTATGTGCATATATTGGATAGTGACGGATAGTGAGTGCGGTTGGTTAATTGAATAAAAAACGTTTTAGGTTTCTAGAATTTTTGAACTATGTAGTTATAATTTAATTTGAGTAATAATACTCTTCACGTCCACCTGTGTGAAACGAATCCTTTTTCTGGCATTGGAATACAAGGGAAAACGTGTCTCTAAGTAGCAAATCTGGATTGAATTCCGAAATTAATAAGTGGTCCATGCTGAAGATCCATGATCATTTACATCAATTTCCCTCCAGTTCCGTGATTAGAACAAAGACCCCTTGACCCAAACGATCACAACAGTAACATCCTTGACGTATGCATTACCTCAACTACACGTTGCCGTCACCCATACACCCAAAGTAGTCAATAAATAAGAGTGCTGTCACTCCTATTGTTCTTCATCACAAAACAAGGAGCAAACGATGGCGTCTCTAAGCTCTTCCTTGTTTTCAGTATTTTTGGTACTCTTGCTGTCAGCTTCGTTGGCAGCTTCAGCTTTAACTCAAGAACAATTCGTCCAATGCCTCTCTGTTAATTCTCAGAATATTTCCATCCCACTAGCCACGGCTTTTTTCGCCCCGGACAATTCTTCCTTTACCACTGTTCTTGAATCCTCTGCACAAAACCTCCGCTACTTGGTCCCTTCAGCGCCGAAGCCCGAGTTCATCTTCTTGCCTGTGCATGAATCGCACGTGCAAGCAGCGGTAATTTGTTCCAAGAAGCTCGGAATACATCTCAGAGTCCGCAGCGGAGGCCACGACTATGAAGGTCTGTCTTATGTTTCCCAAATGGAGTCACCTTTCATTATTGTCGACCTGGCAAAGCTTAGATCCATAAATGTTGATATGGAAGACAATACTGCGTGGATTCAGGCGGGTGCAACTATTGGAGAAGTTTACTATCGAGTTGCTGAGAAAAGTGAAGCTCATGCCTTCCCGGCCGGCCTTTGCACCAGCTTAGGCGTTGGCGGGCACATTACCGGAGGCGCGTACGGTCCCATGATGAGAAAATACGGCCTTGGTGCTGACAATGTCGTTGATGCACGGATTGTCGATGTTAATGGCAGAATTCTAGACCGGGAAGCCATGGGAGAGGATCTTTTTTGGGCTATTAGAGGTGGGGGAGGAGCAAGCTTTGGAATCATTCTTTGGTGGAAGATAAAGCTTGTTTCTGTTCCCCCAACCGTGACAGTTTTCACTGTTACTAAAACCTTAGAACAAGGCGCAACAAAGCTCCTCTATAAATGGCAACAGGTTGCCGACAAGCTTGATGAGAATCTCTTCATCAGGGTCATCATTCAACCGGCCAGTATTGCTGGTTCTAAAAGTGAGAAAACAGTAACAACTTCTTATAATGCTCTGTTTCTCGATGGCGCTGACAGGCTCCTCCAAGTTATGCAAGAAAGCTTCCCGGAGCTGGGTTTGACACCAAAAGATTGCACCGAAACAAGCTGGATTAAAGCCGTGCTTTATATCGCCGGGTACCCAAGTGGAACATCCCCTGAAATTCTTCTCCAGGGGAAGTCGACATTCAAGAACTATTTCAAAGCAAAATCAGACTTTGTCAAAGAACCAATCCCAGAGACCGCGCTGGAGGGGCTGTGGGAGAGGTTAAAGCAAGAAGACAGCCCTTTGATGGTATTCAATCCATATGGGGGAATGATGAGCAAGATTTCAGAGTCTGAAATTCCTTTTCCTCACAGAAACGGAACCTTGTTCAAAATCCAGTACCTGTCTTTATGGAAAGATGGGGATATGGACAAGGCGAAGCCGCACGTGGACTGGATCAGGAATCTCTACAATTACATGGCTCCTTACGTTTCGATGCTTCCGAGGACTGCATACGTGAATTACAGAGATCTTGATTTGGGGATGAACAAGGGAAGCAACGCCAGCTTAACAGAGGCAAGTGCTTGGGGAAACAAGTATTTCAAGGATAACTTCAACAGATTGGTGAAAGTAAAGACGAAAGTCGATCCAGAGAACTTCTTCAGGCATGAACAGAGCATCCCACCTCTTGCACAGGCAGAGTGAAGAGGGTAGTGGTTAGTAGTTTGAGCGTTGAATGAGTTTGATATGTTGGTTAGGTAGAGGTTTGTTGGGGCAGTAAATTAGTAGATAGGCTGGTGGAGTTTCCTTTGTATCATCAAGCAATGTGGGTATCACAAGGAATAAGTGAAAGCTTTTGTTGGTTTTTCCACAAACTTTGTCGGTTGCTCTCTGTTTCTTGCTCATTTTTTATTTCTTTGGGTGTTTGTTTGAAGATATAAACGACTAAATTTGTAACCTCTTATTTTTAATTTTGCATTTTTTTTTGCCTAAGTGGGTATTGAAGTTTACTAGAAGGGAAAAAAAAAAAAAAAAAAAGGTAAAATAATCCATGCACTTTCAACTTGAACAATTTACCTCATGCTAGTAAAATTTATTTGAAAAGGCAATATCAGTATACGGGATTTTAGTGAGTTGCAAATGGTTCCATAGAGGTATAAAAAGTGATTGGGAACTCTCTAATGTAAGCAAAATTGACAAATAAGTTCGTACATCTAACTTCCATTCGAAATTTTGGTGAAAATTGCTAGAATGTGACGTTAGCGAGTAATTCTATTCATTACCTATCATCCCTCAAAACTAATGTGACATAGTTTGTCTAACCAAAATATCAATTTGCATACACCAAATGCTATAGAAAACCACACAAACATAGACTTTAATGGCCTTGGTTATAAATATATTTTGATATGAAAATGTGTAAAAAAGAAAAAAGAAAAGAATCACTGAATATCAGTATTAGAGCAAAATGTTACCTTGAAGTTAGGAATTTAATGAGAATTGTATTGTCTTTAATAAAGATTAGATTACCTTGAATTTAGGGATTTGATGAATTGTATATTTGGATGAAAAATGCTTGGTGTCCCACTCCTATCCTACCTTTGTCTACGTGGACCAATAATGTTATTAAAAAATTAGGATCCCACTATGCTCTCTCTAATATCTCTCACATTATTAGTTCACGTATACAAGGGTGGGATGAGAGTGAGACACCAAACATTTTTCATATTTGGATTTCTTGTTCTTATTTTATTTATTATGCTTTTCATTTTATATTTTATAGGATTATTTTTTCTTTTATGGTATCAGAGTTATAGGCGTTAGCCAATATTCGATTCATTGGTATGTGAATTCCTTTTTATTCTGTTTAATTGTCTTCTTCTTCTTGATATTCAATATTTTACAAATCTCCTCACCATAGATCTTGCATCGAATTTTACAAAAAAAAAAATCTCATTTGCTCTCCGTTTTCTTCATTTCACAACCCAGAAACGAAGAAACTTTGATGGTTTTCTCTATGCGCACCTTTGATGGGGGCTCATTTTGTCATTCTATTTGCCATCTTTTCCTTTTTATTTTTTTTTTTTTCTATTTTCTTTTTTTTTTCTTTTTCTATTTTTTTTTTTTTTTTTTTTTTGTTCTCATTGGCCAGACGTCACCAACCGCTAAGGCAGCTCTCTTTGCGAACCAACTCCAGAAAGTGCCACCGTCCTTATGGCCTTTAGCCGTCCACAAATCTGTCATCTTAGATACGGTGACCTTCTCTGGCAAATCCAGCCTTGCACCACCAACTTTGCCGCATTCACTGCGCAAATATCTTCCCTCACCAACAACAAGCCCAAGCCACCAAAGTTTCGGTGCCGAGCCCCACCTCCCCAACGGCCTCCTTCCTCTCACAAAAGATGCATCTAACAAGTTTTCTGGTTTTATAGGAATTTAGAGAAGAACTAGAGAGAAATGGAAGATGAAACTGAATGAAAATTGATAATACTGATAATAAGCAAATTCAAAGATGCCCCAAAGCTCCAAAAGAACAATTCAATCACAATTCCAAAGTTAGTTGTAAACCCACCGGTTGAGCTTATATACTGCTCGCACACGGTTCAATACAAAACGCATAGGAAAGCCTCTAAAACGACAAGGCTAAGTATTGGAATAAAACGACTAACTAGCCAACATAAAACGACTGAAGCCTTCCAGCTCCCAAAACGCCACCGTTTCACCCGAATGAGTAAGAAGCCAGCTGTTCCCCACGCACACGAACGACCACCAAGCTTCTGCCACGTAACTCCCCAAGCCAGCACTTCAACCTTAGCTTCTCCCTGCTTCTACGAACTGATCCCCAAACTTCAGTTCTATTTCCTCTCTTCCGAACTTAGCCCTAGCCCAGGAAAGTACTCGTGAGAATGCATCTTACATAAGACGTACATCGGTACATGGTTCTTCGTGGTTCAATAGATGAAGTCTTCTTTTGTTTAGATAGATAAGGAAAGTCTGATCATGTTTGGTAGCTGTTTTTAGAACAGTTTTTCTGTTTTAAAAACAGCGAAATATGTTTCAGTTACATGTGTAACCGTTTGGCAATTGTTTTTAAAATAAAAAAATGAAAACAAAAACCATGAAAAAACAGAAAAGAGAAAACAACTCAAAGTTGTTTACGAAAACAGAAATGCAAACCGGAGAAAACATTCGCGAGTTGTATAAGCACAGTATGTTGCACCATGGTTTGAATACTGACAACGACGAATTCCGTTTGTCTTTTTTTTTTTTTTTCGCCTTCATTTCCCCACTGGATGACCAAGCTCTTCTTCATGTTCACCCAGCAATAAAGGAATTGGCTCTTTCTCTCTTCCCTCTTTAGGTGTGTTTAGGATTCAATGTATGTTGGCTCCACAGAAATTTTCATGAGTTGAGATGGCGAGGAAGATGCATGTGAACTCTCAAGGTTTGGATTTGGATTTTGCAGTTCAGTTGTGGGTAATCATATTCATAATCTGTATGTGGGTATTCATATTCTGAATATGAACGTGAAATCTCAAGATTTGAATTATGCATAGAAGTTGTTCGATGAAATTTCTGAAAGAGTTGTTCGTACGTGGACAACTCTTATATCGGGATATGCACGAATTGGGGATTCTAGAATGGCGTTGGACCTCTTCAAAGATATGTGAATGGTAGATTTTCGTGCGAACCAATTTACACGGTCAAGTGTTTTAAAGAGTGACAAGGAAGCAGCTAGCCATGGCTTATGATAGCGCTGCAATCAAGCTTCACAATGGGGATTCACAATGAAATTTTCCATGGACCGACCAGACTGCTCAAGAGCCTAATTTCCAAAACCATTACAGCACATAAGCAGTTTAACATGATAAGGGATGGTTCCTATCCATCCAAGTTTGCCGATTTTCTTCGTACCCAATCTCAAGGCAACGAAATTGGAATCAATCTCAAGCAAACCAGGGTAGTGCATGGCAACGAACAGTTTCCATGCAGTGAACTTTGTCAAAAGGAGCCAACACCAAGTGATGTAGGTAAGCTTAATTGGTTTGTCATTCCAAAGAAATATGCAGTCAAATACTTTCCTTGCTTTTGTGAAAGTTTGGAAGACAATGGCGGTGGCAGTGGGGTGGATGTCATTGAGTTAGTGTACTATGACAAGCTAATAAGTCATGGAAATTTCGATACTGCTATTGCAATAAGTTCTTCTTCTTCTAGACTTAATGATATTGAAATTTAAGGCGCATCTCTAGAAGAAGAAGAACTTATTGTAAATTCAAGCTTCCAGTATCATTGCACCTGGAGTTTGAGGGGGATATTAGAGTATATTTTGATTACCCTGAAGTTAGGGATTTGATGAGAATTGTATTGTCTTTGATAAAGATTAGACTAACTTAAATTTAGGGATTTAATGATATTGAATCAACCTAAATTAAGGGATCTGATTAGGATTATGTTTCATCTGTAAGATCTATAAATAGAGCATTTTGTATTGTAAACTCATCAAAGAATAAAAGCAGAATGTAGCTCTATGGGCTTTATCCTGTGGACGTAGGTGATAGACTGAACCGTGTAAAGTCCTTGTTCTTATTTTATTTATTCCGGTTATCATTTTATATTTCTATAGCATTATCTTTTCTTTCAGGGGTGAAAGAAAATATAAGGCTATGGAATTAAAGGAAAATAGCAAAATATAAAATAGACACAAAGATTTTACATGGTTCGATCTATGATCTACTTCTACAGGATAAAGCTTTAAGAGCTACATTTTTCTCTTATTCACTTGATATTTTTACAATACATGAGACTTCTATTTATAGGAGAATTGGGGTAGATAAGTATGTGATTTGATTACCATCAAATCTTATTACAATCAAGTCAATCAAATCTGATTATAAGAGATTACTATCAATCACAACAAATCTCTGAAATTAAATCTCTTAATATTTTCTAATATCCCACCTTAAACTCAAGGTGGAAGATTTTGAAACCTTGAGTTTGATTTATTTCTCATATATATATATATATATATATAATATATATATATATATATATATTTTGCTGGAGATGGCAGAGTGAGTGGAGGCGGTCGACGACGATGACTGGAGGCAATCGGCGACAGTGGTTGGAGATGTGTCTTAAATAACAATAAGCCTAAAAGATAGCCAAATGTAGGCTAAAATGAAAACCAACAAAAGGGCTGAAAAGAGAGTCAACTATGAGCAAAAATGGGTCTGGGTTTTAAACAATACTCGATTTAGCTTCCTCGACTTATGTTTTAAGGATATAAGAAACCCATCGGACATGCATTCGATTCAAGTTTTGTTGGCTATTCATGAACTTCAATGCTTGATGGTCCACGTATTAGACGGACTCTCGCTAGATTAGGTAGTGTTCCCATACCTTGAGTGCTCTAAGGACAGCATAGAGTTCCAATTCGTATGTTGACCTCTTCTTCCTTGTTTCTCCTAGCATCTTGCTAAAGAACTCGACTAGTTTCCCTTCTTGAGATAGCACAACCCCAATCCCCACGATCGATACGTCGCACTCAACTTCGAATAACTTGTCGAAATCGGGTTAAGCAAACCTGTAACGTCTAAGACATTAATTAAGTGTTAAAAACGTAAAATAGACTAAGTGATAAATTAGGTAAAATATGCAAGAACAAAACTTAGAAAACACTTAGAATTGAATTTCTGAGTTAGGTGTTCGGACGGACCATTTTTGTGTCAAGACGCATGTCCGAACGGGCTTGGCAGAAGGTCCGTGTCTGTTACCGTGTCTGGACGGGCAAGAGGACAACCTAGTCAGTGAGTTCCAATTCTTGCTTGTTTCCGAACGGACCAGTCTTTGTGGTTGTTTGTTTTTAGAAGACAAAGTTAGTAACAAAGCAGTAACACTCACATATCCCGATGCAGCGATCGTACCCTGCACTCTTATGTGTACCTATACACGAACGCTTACCAACAAGGTCTCCTACTTGAAGGGGTCTTTAATGGATTCATTTAGCTTAGGGCTCCTCCCTAATCTAGACTTCACACGACCAAGTCACACACCGAACAACTCTTAGAGAGCTATCAGATTTTCACAATTTCTACCAAAACACCCTCTCTAAGCTCAAGAGAATTCAATACTGAATTCTGTAAATAATACATGCTTAAAGGCCTTTATTTATAAGCTTTAGAATACCTAAATCAAATCTGATTCGGATTTCTCTAGGCCGCGCTCGGACGTAGGCTAAGAGCTTCTGGACGGTAAACTGCAACTGCTTTTCCATAACGCTCTTCATGCGTTTCCTTATTAAGGCCATGTCCGGACGATGTTGCCCTAGCATCCGGACGGTTGCAAGCTATATTCCTAATCCGTGTTTGCAAAGGACTTTGGATTCTTCTCAAACACTGAATAGTGTCCGGACGATGTTGCCCTATCGTCTGGACAAATGCATGCTGAGCTGTCAGAATCTTCTCGACACAGAAGGGCGTCCAGACACTTCACTGGCCCGTCCGGACGGAAACAAGGGATTCAACTTTTGCTGAGTTGTAAACTGTGCAGAATCTTCCTAGAACTCTGAAATAGCATTTTTTATGCTTGTGACACTGAAACTTGTCATATTAAGGCTCTTTCTATATTAGAGAAAGAAACTCTAAATATTTGAAGATTCTGAAATCATACAGCATCCCTGTTAAAGTAGCAACCTTACATGGTAGTGATTTTGTCAACAGAATGTAGCCAATAAAACTAACAAACTCCCATTTAGCCATTCTAGGACAAAAATTACTTGACCGGTTTAAAAATACAATCTAAGTCTAAAAAATTAAAAATACTCTCCATTTTTGTCTCAAAATGACAAAGGGTAAACAGAGTATATAAAATCCACAGTTAAAAAATTACTAATATCGAAAAGCATGAATAAAAGTAAATAGTCTCAAAAGTATCACAAGATAAGCAAACAACAACAAAAATGAGTGATCACTGCACTCAATCATCATCATCATTATGTGGCTGATGGTACTTGAGGCACTCCTTGATGTTAATCTGGCACTGCTCAACACGTTCACCAATAGTGCTGATCTCTCTTTGAAGAGAACCCAATGCCTCCATAATCTGAGAAAAAGCAGCATCATAAGATGGAGGAGGTGGAGCAGTTTGAGATGAGGAGGCAGCTGCATGCTGATCGATCAACCTGAACTGGAGGAGGCTGGTGTGCTTTGCCTTAACCTTCAAACCGTAGCTGAGCATTTGACTTCATGAGAGTCTGACTCCCAAGGAGATCCTGAACTCTCACCTTGGGCTCTGTATCAGGGATATCTGTCACAAAATAGAGACAGATCTTCGTGACTAAGCATGCAAAAGGTAGACCTGTCAAATGCTCATCTCTCATCTCGAGCATGGTGTGCATAATGTGCTTGCACAGACAGAATGGCATCCTCATGACCAGGGCATAAAGAAATCTAGCCCTCTTCAGTACGAGCTCACTCTGACGATCTATGGGCCATAGATTGTGTAAAACAATCTTTGCGAGCAGGCAATACGGGGCAGAGAATGCACCAATTGTGACTACCCTTTTTTTTTTTTTTTTTTTTTTATACAAACATAAAACGAGTTGGTAGCGGGCTAACCGACTACGTGGATTTTAAATTTATAAGTTTACCACTCGCAATAGTACGTATCGATTGTACTATAGTAAGGGTGATCGAACCACATAAATTATTGGTTGTTTTGCATAACGGGATATCTAAAGAGTGTATTTAACTTAACTTAAAAATAAAAACAAAGGCAAGGGTTGTAGAATTGAAGCTACAACAAGTAAGGTAAAGGAAAATGGAAATTGAAAACAACTTAAAGAAAACTTAGGGTATTGATCTTATCCAATCCTCAACCAATGAAATACTTAAAGTCTATATGGTTCTTCCTAACATGCATGATATGAGCGCGTAATGGGCGTCAACCATTACGACGACCTCGACGTGAAAACACTTTCGTTAAAACGTAGTTATAAAGCACCTAGTTTTACATTAATCTACTCCACGTAAAGATTAGTCTATAATTGAAAAACGTTTACACTACGAAAGTTGTGGAGTGATTAATGCTCCCTAGCTTACTACTCTACAACACATCCTAATAAGTATGCACAATACATGCAAACCCTAACTAGGCCACAATGATAAGGTATCTAGTTTCACACCAATCCATTTCACATAAAGTTTAAACTACAATTGAAAAACATTTTAGACTACCAAAGGTGTGAACTGATTGGTGCTCCCTACCATACCATATAAAGTGACTCTAATGAGAAAGCACACATCATGTCAAAAAGCATCATTGCACAAGACATCATTCTCTTTCAAAAATGTTGATTTTATTCATGAATCTAAGAAAACTCATAGACAAGCCTAACTCTTTTTCATGAATAATTAGATTGGAATCTTGAAGACAAAACCTTTTAGCATGGGTTTTGAAATCCTCTAGCCTTACACAATCATCAAACATATCAAGAAAAACTCAAGAACATCAAGAACACTTCTTAGTTTTTGGAGAGGATTTGGATCAAACCCTAAGAACTAAGTTAGCTAGACATGAAGTAAACTAATCTAAGCATTAAAATTAATCAAAAACAGTAAAAGAAACAAGATTAAAATGAACTAAAAACAACTATATTAAAATCATAAAATTCGGATTACAAAAAGGAAATAAAACCTAAACTAGAACATGAAGAACAAAGAAGAAAAAGAAAGGAGACAAGCTCTCTGGAACTACGCCCAGAAAACATGGATTAAAGGAAATGAAAAACACTAGAATTTAAGTGATACACCTGAGCAAATCCGAAATCCCCAAAAGATACATCCTTTAACCTAAAACCATAATCTCATATATATAGAGATTTAATTTACAAGGGACTCATCAAGGATCAATTCTAGCCGCACAAACAGAGCTGGTCGCCGTCCATTTCTGTCCATTAAACCCAACTTTTGATTTGGATCGCACAAAGATTTGGAAATATCTTGACCTTCTGGAAGATGCGAAGTCGATCGATCGAAAATTTTGTGCTCTGAGAATCGATCGCATCTGGATCGATCGAAGTTGAGTCGACTAAAAGTCGATCGATCAAATTATTAGCTGTACAAATAATCGATCGATTGAAATGCCTTGGACGATTTTTCATCTTTTCAGGATCAACCTCGAACTCTAGAAATGACCAAATTGCCCTTGATGTATGTTAGTTTTTGTGTTGGCTGCATTCTGTTGGACAAAATCACTTTTATGTAATGTTGCTGCTTTCACAGGGATGCTGCTTTATCCAGAGTCTACTTTTCAACTATGTTCTTCAAGAAGATTCTATGAAGTTTTCAAGGATTTATTTCGGTTCCCTGTCAGCCGTCCGGACGACGTGGTATTCCGTCCGGACGCTCAGCAGTTAGCAACATCTGTCCGGACAACGAGATCTTTCAGTCCGAACGCCCATCAGTGTCTAGAAGCTTCGAACAGTTCAAGATTGCATCCGTCCGGACGTAATGGAAAATCGTCTGGACGCTCTTCAGAGTTCGAGAAAATCCCAGTGTTTCACTGCATCCATCCGGATGACGTGGTTATACCGTCCAGATGTCATTCAGTGTTTGACAAGAATTATGGTTTCTGCCTCAAGACACAGTTATGGGAAGACTGCTGCTACCGTCCGGATGATGTGTGATCCCGTCCAGACGATGTCCTCTATAAGGCAAGAACGTGCATACCAAGTTCAACCGTCCGGACGTCAGCCTTCATGGTCCGGACGATTAAGCTTCATATATGGAAATTGCGTGCACCAGTTCAACCGTCCGAACGTCAGCCTTTCGGGTCCAGACGCTCAAAGACTTTATATGGTAATGACGTGCAGCCGAAGTGCAACCATCCGGACGATAGGGCATCACCGTCCGGACGCGGCCTTATATGGAAGCTTTCAATGCTACTTTGGAAAGGCAGTTGCAGTTGACCGTCCGGACGCTCGGTCAAGCCGTCCGGACACCCTCGGGTATTTTGGTCATAACTTTTTACTCAAATATCGGATTGGGACGAAATCGGCTTCATTGGAAAGCTAAGAAAAAGATCTGTAATTTGAGCATCCGGACGGCCATTAATAGCGTCCGGACGGCCTCCGTCTGGACGGAATGATTTTCCCGCCCGGACGGCCCATCAAAAAATTCCAGAATTACTTTCCGGACAAGAAAAACTTGACCTGTCCGGACGACCCTGGCTCCCGTCCGGAAGCGCGTGCCCCAGAATCCATTTTAGACTCAATTTTGGGTTTCCAAAGCCTATAAATAAGAGGCTTGAGGCATGCTTTCAACATAGAATTCGGTGGTGAATTCTCTACAGCTTAGAGACATGATATTTCCTCTAAAGCCTTGCCAAGTGTGTGATTTGATCAGCTGTGAAGTCTATCTTAGGGGTTGGCCCTAAGGTAAAGGATTCCATTGAAGAACCCTTCAGGTAGGAGACCTGGTTGGGAAGTGTTCGTGTTGGGTTACACGTTAGAGAGCAAGGTACGTCCACTACATCAGGGGTATGTGAGTGTTACTGCTTTGTATCTAGCTTTGTCTTCTGAATAGTGGATATCCTGGGTTTGGCTGCCCCGGAGCGGTTTTTCTCTTAATTGAGTTTCCACTTCGTCAATAAAATATTTGTCTCCTTTAAATTCCGCATTTAATATTTTGTTGCACACTGTTCACACACACTTGTTAAAATTAGAAGTCCATATTATTTTTTCAATGTATTTTCAGGTCTAATTCAAGTGTTTTGAACTAGATTTCAACTAAGACCTGAAAATAAGACATAAACCGAAACTACAACAAAACGTTATCTGTACAACACAAACTAGGTCTAACAAATGCAAATTAAGGGGTCTTAAATCGAATAATTCAAGACTTATCACGAGTCATCACAGTGGCACGACTACTTGTCGCTCAGCTAACATATGGTACATACCCCATAATATGTACCTAGTCAATCAGAGTAACGTCTATTTAACTATGCAGCAGAAACATAAACTTGAATAGCGGAAATCACATCTTATACATCTTATACATCTATCACAAAATAATTACAATGAGAGCCATTTAACATCTATTTGTTTAAGTCTTATCAACATAATATTTACATAACAAGAATGGCTTATAAAGAATAAGTGACACAGGCGTCACAAGCCATATACCAAACCTAGTAAACAGTGGATACCCGTGGTCTAGCAGTTACGACTGTCGTAGTGAGCTTCAGTCATAACATCCCAAGTACACTGCTACAAGACCATTAACTATACCGGAGTACCAGCAGTCAAAGGAACATCATCTATACGGTTGTGGAGGTTTGCCACATCCGTATAAGTGAAAGGATAAGTTCACAGTCTCAATACATAATACCGAGACCTCAGTGAAATTAAACTGACTGATTTTTCACAAAGAACCAACTTTTCCTTTTTAGTCTTGCGTGCACTATAATAGCTACCAATTTTATAAACTTTTGTTTGAAAAACCCCCATAGCTGATATAGCAAACACCGACTAATAGAAAACATTTTAAGCATACTATGCAGCTGAGACTTATACATAGAAGTTACATTGTTGGAAACAACTGCATACATTCTCACCTACTATAATACTTTTGATTCTATAGCTTAGGCTTACATACACACGAAGGCATTCACATGCACGTAGACCTTAAGCTAGAAAACAATGGCATTTAAATCATGCAACCATTCGATAGAAATATACATAAGCTCTTTTCTATTGAGACTCTTATGCATACTAATACGTCTAGCAAAACTACTCATAGTATAAAAACATCACACTCATAAAAACAATCATATACATGCTCATGCAAGTTTTCCTATATGGGGCTTGCCCCGAGGTAGTGAAAGCTTGCAATCATACCTCCTGGGACTTGTCCCTTTGAAATTACCGTTTCCCGTGGTTGTAAACCTCACTTCGTTCCATGTTCAGCATTTATATGTTCATGCTTCATGCCTTAAAACAATACATATCTTTTCCAATTCCATTATCATGCTTTCAATAAGATTCCATAAACAGTTTAACACATCAATTCATCAATTAATATTTGCGTAATTTAAATCCCAACCACAACGCACACATTCATACCCTTTAAATCAATTCAAACACGTTTCATTCATGCATCAATTTCATAAACATCATTGCTATATTTGAACATAATGGGAAACTACTTAAATCATTCCAAAAACATATATTCAACATATAGTCAGTTCAGATTTGTAAAACAATATATATTTGCAATTCAATAATACTTAAAATATAACTTGTCAGTGAGTAGAATACTCACCTTGATTGCATAGGACTCATGACTTGAATATTCCTCGTGTTCTAGTTACTTGGACTCAACATTAGAGAACACGTTGAAGTCTCCAATCATGACACGCCTGCAAACATTTATGGCGTCAGACTAGCTATTGAATCCCATACTCTTATGACACATAAACTACTCGCATGCTTACACGTCGCATCTCCTGCTTCTAAAGCTAGCTAGATGCTTTAGGGTATTATTAGGTTCATTGGTTGTAGCTTCTTATTATATCTTGCTTATTAATTAGAAGATGCATTTACTATTTTATTTACCTACTTATTATTATTACGTCACATTATCATCGTTAATTATTTTTATAGCTTGTTGCTTATTTACTAAGTTAACAATGCCTATTCAACTCATGTACATGTATATATATATATATATATATACATGCAATACTTAACAAGCTTAAACTTAATCCAATGATACACTTAAATACTTAATTACCTTATTGTCATTATTAACTATTAAGTCTTATAATTTCTTTATCACACTTAGGTAGTTTATAATACATAGATAAACACACTAATTCTTTAGTTACATTACCAAATGGACTCGGAGCCTATTTATGTATTTCCATCACTTTTATATATATATATATACTAATTGAATTTAGATTGTCTTGGCCTTCACAACCATTTGTTCTTCTAATCTTAACCTACTACATTTATTACTATTATATTGATCTATGATTTCCGTAATATAATTTTCATTTTTATTCTATTAAACACTACAACAACCTATTCTCTATTTTAACCGTACTTGCCATTTACACAAGCTCAACAATCTAACTTCATTAACTTCAACTCTTTATAACATCAACTCTTTTCAACAAACCAACTAACAAACTACATTCTCCAACTTCACAATAAAGTCTCAAACCAATGGGTATCAATAAATCCAACACGTAGAATCAATCTCTTAAATAAACAACTTAAAATCAATTACAACCTTCTTTCATAAACCACAATCTACCTTTAAAATTCCATATCCAACTTAGTTAACATCAACCCTAAAATATAAATAAACTTAATCCCTAACAAATAAACATAAACTAACCTCATCATCCCATTTACAAACACAAACCAGATTTGGATTTCCATCAAAGAATCACTTTGGAAATCCAATCAAAAATCCAACAATTTATTTTAGAGTACTATACATGGGCTAGCCTCAACAAAACCAAAACCCCAAGAAAAAGCCCCATTCGGCCTAGTTAGGAAAATACCCAACAATCAACATCTAAATGTAAATCAACCAACCAAAACCATTAGGCCATCCATAGAAAGTTGTCCAAATCAACAAGACCTACCCCCAAACTATACAATGTCACATACCCAAAAGTCACTCCAAAACTTCATCACATCCACTCCACATCAAACTTCATCAAACCAACCCATAAAATCTACTCCTCAACCGGTAACCGCAAGGACCAAAAGGGAAGACCCATTCAGCCCTACTAGGAAAATAATTAATACAAATCAAACATCAACACGACGACATAGCAAAAGCCCCAAAACGTCCAAACAAAACCCTAGATTCGGATTGAATTAGAAATCCAACAAATTAATATGATTTCAAGTTATAAATTTAATAGGTATGATGGAATCTCAAAGAAAATCTTCAATCATTAACATTTTAGCATCTATGGATGAAATGCCCTAATAAACAACCTAAAAATCAACCACAATCTCCCTAAAACCAAAACCCATTACCATATTAACCTAAAATCCGCATCTAAACAAATCTTAAACCATACAAATGATTTTCGTGCTATATAATCGATAGGTAACATGAAAACACAAGAAAAATGCTAGAAATTACCCCACAAAAGCCCATGGCCGGAACCCATGAACCGTTGCTTCTCCTTCTCTTCTTCTTCTTCTTCTTCTTCTCTATTTTTCTTGGGCTGCAACACGGCTGGATCTTCCTTTCCAGCAGGTCACTCTCTCAATGGCGGCTCTCTCTCTCACACGCCAGCCCCTCCTCACTCTCACGGTGTGCATATGTGTGTGGAAGGAAGGGAGAAAGGAAGAAATGGGGAGAAGGGGTCGTGAGAGATAGAAAAAAGAGGGAGTGAATGTTGTTTTACCGAAATGGGCTTGTCCCACAATTTATTTTCTTTTTTCTTTTCTTTTTATCTAAGGGATAAGGTATCCCAAGAGTGATTCATAGCCACACATGTGGCTATGGATAAGATTTCCTTTTTGTTTTAAACCCTCATATTTTCTAAATTATAACATTACCCCACCTTATATTAATTTTATCCTTTGTTAATTAATATATGGCCCCTTATTTAATCAACCTACAGTTTAACCCTTATAATTAATTATTTAATATAATATGACTCATTATTAGTATTTTATTTCTTAATTCTATTACTTTATATTAAACCCATTTTTATTATTCCAATCATATAAATTTATCTACTTAGAATTTATTATTAGTCTCATTTATTTAATAAATATAACTTATTAAATACTAATTTCCTATTTATATTTCTTGGTCTTTACACTGATCTTGATATGTGAATGTGTTCGCTCATCGCCCTGAGGAAGAGCATCAAAGAAGTCCATAAGATTCTCCAAGCTAGGAGATTCCAGAATACCTGTGAATGGAACCCCTGGAATGGCAAGTACATGGACCTCAATAATAGAGCTGGTCAGCTGGGGGTCAATCTGGATAATGTGCCCGCGGACTGTAGTCTGAAGAATGATCTCACTGTCATCATCTCGTTTCACCTCCATGTACCCATAAAAGTAACGCACCAGCCGAGGATAGACCGGACATGCACAGTTGTAGAGATATCCCCAGTGATTATCCTGAATCATCTGAGTAATAAAATTCAGAGGAGTAACCATAACGTCTGCTTTGACAATGTTTGGCTCTAGGATGACTTGCCTACTTTCCATTCAAGCCTTGGAGGTTGCAATTCCTTCATCTGTCCTCTGTCTCACCCTGCGCTGAGAACTGCCTGAAGACATTTTTATGAAAATATGCAAAGAATAAATTCCCAAAAATACCACAAAAATGTTATAATTATGGCATTCTAACGGAAATAAAATGGACTTTCCAAAATTACACATATAAAAACAAATATCCCAAATGATGAGTGCCAAATATTGTATTTTTGGACCCCTTGATTTACACTAGTTAGACCTTTGACTTTGTTATTTTCTGATGTTTTGGCTAGTGTTGGTGTTTTTTGTGTTTTGTAGGACATTAAAAGAAAAATGGCAAATTTCAAGTAAAAATACATGGAAAAATTTGGAAATTTTGGAAAGTCGATCGATCTCATCTCAAATTGATTGAGCGCTTTTTTTCCTAAGTTCAATTGATCGAATTTTAAATCGATCGATCAAAATTTCCCAGAACTGACAATTGCATACGCGCATCAGAACGCCCAATTAAGGGCTTTTCAATGACAAAATGCCCTTCTTCCTCTGATTTCTATAGAAGAATCCGTCAAAAACCCCAGCAAGAGACCTTTCAGAAGAAAAGAAACCCTAAAGAGGGATAGAGATGTCATTTTACATGGGCTTTTAACTCTAATGTCCTTCTATAAAGCCATAGTCATGCCTCCTTGTTGGAGTAGCGAATTAGGGCAGCAGCTAGGGTTATTTTCGTTCATTTTGCACCTTAGTTCAGTAGCTCTTTTCCTTTAGATACTTTTCTTTTGTAAGTTTTCTTTTATTTTATGATAGATCTTCAAGTTCTTGTGGTATTTTTAGTCATGGGAGGCTAGACCTCTCAACTAGGGTTGACGATGAAACCTCACCATTGATAACTCTCACACTCTTGTTATGCTATTTGTAATTTTGTACATTCCAACTTTTATTGAAATACTATTCAAGTTTTATTCTTTTTATTGCTTATGCCTTAGAGTGAATGTGAATTTATTGAAGTAGTAGGGCATTTAATGTGTTGCAACCAATAGATAAATCGAGTTGTCGGTTTGAAAGAGGGTATCCATTGTGATTTGTTCCTTGAATGGATACAATAGATGATTTGATTTCAAATGGGTACTCTTTGTGATTTAAGTTGGATTCATTAAATGGTTCTATCATATATGGTTAAGTACTTGAATAACAAAGCAAAGCTTAAATGTTCTTTGGGTGTTTAAATGGAAAACAAGAGAGTGTGATGCAGGACGAGACAGAAATAAATAGATTATTTAGTTAGTTTTAAATTATTTGTTTTATTGTATTCAATTAGGGACTTGAACCAAAGTTTAAGTTATTTAATAATGGGCTTGGCCCAAAGTCGGTCATGTTAGTAGTCATGTTAGTCTAAGTTATTTGTCATTTTAAAAAGTGGGCTTGGCCCATGGCCCAAAGTCAATCACATTAGGGTTAGGGTTAGAGTTAGAGTGTCTACTTAAGCATAATAATCTCTTGTAATAAGACAGATTATGATGTTATGAAAAATATGTATGTTTCTCTGAGGTGTGATTCATCTATTCTATGGTGGTGAGACGCTGCCAAAGCCAGTGAGACGTTGGTTTGTTCTTCCATATTGTTAATTTGGTGAGACTCCAGGTTAGCAAAAGGTTTATCTCTTTGATTTTCTGTTTGTTTTAATTCCTGCTGCGTCAATTTTGGTATCAGAGCATCCTGCAATTGTTTTCTATCAACAATTACGAGATCCGATTTTAATATCCGTCGTTGAGTTATGGACAGTATGAAGATCTTGATAGTGGTCGATCTTCCGAGCATTCTCAATACAGGGGCAAAGTTGTGTCAGATTTTTATGGTGGAAGGGATCCACAGGCGTTCCAAGATTGGCTCGATGCGTTGGAAGACTTTCTTGAATGGATTGGTATCTCCCCAAATCGAAAGGTGCATTCCGTCAAGAATGCGCTCAAGGGTGAAGCACATGATTGGTGGCACAGTGTTGAAGAATATCATTACCGCCTACGACTACCACCCATCACCGATTGGGAAGAGATGAGATTCAAGTTGTGAGAGAAGTACGGGGATAACTATGATAATCAACAGCAATGAGATTCCGCCATTCATGTATTGAACCAGGTACGCCTTTGCACTGCACGACTAGATGACGGTCTCACACGCATGGAGCGTTACGTCTTTTCTAGCAAAAGCCAACTAGTAATCACTGCCATTCATAAACCCCAAGAAACCAAAACACAACCATCATTATACCCAAACCCTCTCCACCGACGAACAACCAAGCTTCCCATCTACAAATCAAACCACCAAACACCCCAACCCACCTCAAATCGACAACCTCAGCTGTTCAACACCCAAAGCAAACCCCATCAGAAAATTCCGGGTAACCACCGTTGATACCCACAACCACCGCTAATACCCAAATCCATACCCACCATCGGACAACCCAACCCACCGCCAACCCCGTGCCGGGACAGCCACAGAATCAGCCCACCTTTCCTGCCGTGCGCCCCCATCATCAACCCACCATCATTGATACCCAAACCACAGCCCACAAACAGAAGCCTACAAACCTCTCTCCACTCTACAATCCATCACTGCACATGAAGTGGTGTTCCTGCCTCCACCCAAAATTTCATCTTTGCTGCCAGTGATCTGTGCCTTCAATTGGTCCTCCGGTGATCAACCAAAGACCGTTACCCAACTGGTCCTCCGGCGATCTGCGCTGCCAACAGCCACATTCAGTCGCACCAGTCTGCCAGTCCACCGAACCACCCTGTCGGGCTGCCCTCCATCAGCTCCTCATTTGGACTTTACAGAACAACTATGTTGTGGGAGAGAAGACTCTGTTGCTGTTTGGTTCGGAAGGAGAAGAAAAGCAAATTTTGTTTCTTATGTTTGGTTCAGAAAGAGGAAGAAGAAGAAAATAAAAGAGAAAGAGGAAGAAGACGAGAATAAAAGCTAGAAGACTCCTTGGTTTTGATGGTCAAAGAGGACTAAAGCAAAGAAGAAAGTGGAAGTACTCCAAGTTGCTGTCAAAAAGCAAGAGACAAAAGACAAAAAGAAATCAAAGGAGAAAGATGCATGGGCAATCGGTCAAAGTGTTTATTTTATTATTGTTGCCATGTTTTTACGTTGCAGGTTTCAAGTTTCACCACAGTGCAAAAAAAAAAAAAAAAAAAAAAAAAAAAAAAAAAAAGGAGGAGGTGTCTATTGAAAGCTATTGGGCTTATCCTAAACTTTTTAGTTTTGCAATTTTGAAGGCCCATATCAGCAACAGTTCATCTGGTCCACGTTGAAGCCCAGTTTAATTTATTTAATAATGGGCTTGGCCCAAAGCATTGTCACCTAAACTCGAGGACGAGTTCTTCTTGAAGAATGGGAGAATGATGCAAGACGAGACAAAAATAAATAGATTATTTAGTTAGTTTTAAATTATTTGTTTTATTGTATTCAATTAGGGACTTGAACCAAAGTTTAAGTTATTTAATAATGGGCTTGGCCCAAAGTCAATCATGTTAGTAGTCATGTTAGTCTAAGTTATTTGTCATTTAAAAAAGTGGGCTTGGCCCTTGGCCCAAAGTCAATCACATTAGGGTTAGAGTTAGAATGTCTACTTAAGCATAATAATCTCTTGTAATAAGACAAATTATGATGTTATGAAAAATATGTTTGTTTCTTTGAGGTGTGATTCCTCTATTCTATGGTGGTGAGACGTTGGTTTGTTCTTTCCTATTGTTAATTTGGTGAGACTCCAGGTTAGCAAAAGGTTTATCTTTTTAATTTTCTGTTTGTTTTAATTCCTACTGTGTCAAAGTGAGTTGTTGAATTTTAGTTTGCTGGATTCTTAAGCTATAGTTCTTTTTCTTTTCTTTTCTTTTCTTTTTTTTTTTTTTTTTTTTTTTTTTATATTTTGTTTCATCATCTTTAACTTAGTTGTTATTTTGTATGTTTGAATATCAACATTTGGAACTAGGTTAAAATGAGGTTAGTTAAACAAAACACTGATTTTCAACATTTCTCTGTAGGATCGACTTCGCACTTGCAAAACCCTTTATTGCAAACGATTCGTGCACTTGTGAGTATTATAATTTGTACAACACCAAACACAGTTCAAAAGATTGCAGACTACATAATCCAATCTCAGCAGCAAAAAATAATCAAGCTCATGCATTATTTATCTCAAAAATATTCCAAAAATAATCCTAATATTTCAAAAGTATAAAAAACTGATGACAAAATAAAAGGAACAAAAGAAATACCTAGAAGGAGATGATAAAATGTAGAAAAGGACAAAATAGGACGAAAACTCGAGAGAAATCACGATGAAAACCGCACATTTAAAAAAAAAAACTAAGAGAAAATATGAGTGGTGCGGCGCAGGGAGAAAGAGATGCGGATCTTAAACCTGTAGGGCTATCATCCGAATGTGTCACTTAACCGTCCGGACGGAAGGTCCGCACTCGTCCGGACTCAAAAATATATCCACCCGGACGCTCCACATTGAAAAGCTGAAATTAGAGGAAATTTGTAGAAAAAGAATTTTCCCTAAAGTTAGCTTCAGAACACGCATGTATAAATAACTGATATGGCAGTCAAAAAGCAATTCAAAAATATGTAAAAATATAATTGGGAGTCAAGTAATCAATGAGCATAAATTTCCCGGCAGATAGAAATTTTAAATAGTTTTACTCAACTCATGCTATACATGTGTGTGTGTGTGTGTGTGTGTGTGTGAAAGCTTTCTCAGTAAGGTATGATATTTACTATATGATTTATAGCAACTGAATTTTCTAAACAAGAGAGAAATTCAATGTTAAATCAGTCAAAAGTCAAACCTTATTTTATTAGGGCCTAGCCACCCTCATCTGATACACTCCCCCTAAAATGCAGCACTTTTCTTTTACTTAGTCCTTTAGTGACCTTCTATTTCCGCAATGATTAGGTCACTGACTGTTCTATAGGGACAAGTTTAAGAATAGATTTACAATACAATAAGCAGTAGATCTTTTTATTTATCCATATTTATTGAAATTTAAATGTTTTTTATCACTTGGTACTGCAACCTAAAAAAATGCCAGAATTTATAGGCTCTAGGTTCAACTAGCGAGTTGATTAATTTGACCATCTTAGCAAAAAAAATCTCTCTCATCAAAATTTTCAGAAGCTAAAAATTAGAGAGTAAAAAAAATGTGCCTTAGGAGAACTTTGGATAGTGCATAATTTTTCATTGCATGAGAAAAACAACTATCTAGCATTAAGATGCAACGGGAAAACTTAGCAGATATCATACATAAACTCTCAATTATATATAAGCATATTTAATCAAAACACAATGAACTGAGATATCAGGCAAAAATACATGCAATATTTGAAAAGCTATCAAAAGAAAAAAAAAATTATGCATCTTCTAACCCTTTTTTTTTTTTAATGTTGAAAAAATAAGACAACAAAAAAACAAAAACATGCTTATCGAGAAAAGAATTAATATCTAGTCCTAGCATATAAGGTAAGAGCAAACCTAACCTCAGGGAGAGAGGTCTGGAATTACTAAGACAGAAAAGCAGCCGCCCAACGTGCTTTCTCTGTCATCCCCACAAAGTACCTACAGAAATTTTCTCAAGACAACAAGAGAAAATAAAGGGATAGAAAATATATGATTCAACAAACAGAATGAAAAGCATAAGCAAGATATGGCAAGATAAACAATGCAATGCAACCATACCTGATACGCATGGTAAGGTTGCACCTTTACTAGGTGAGTCCACTTCCCCTCAAGGGGTTAATGGTCTCATCCTTCCTTACCCATACCTTATTTACCTGAGAGGCATGCATGGGGTAAGCCATGGCCAAATTGTTCAGTCTAACTAGGACACTCTTCATCATGTTGACAAGCCCTTCATAAATTTGATTCTTATTGGGCTTGTGAAGCTTCATTCTAAAGCATTCGGCCTTGGTGTGGTCATACTTACCACAATGACAGCATGAGGGAGAACCACTTTGAGGATATTGCCGTTTTTGCCGAAAAGCTTGATGATGCTTGGAAGGTTTAGAGCTAGACTTACTTATCTTTCACTCTTGTTTTTTGATCCAAGGCTTCTGATGCCGGATTTGATGACAGTGTGGCCTAATGTGTCCTGTGACACCACATTGATGGCAGGTAGGTTGACTTTGTTTGCTGAACTACTTCTTGACGGGTTCTGCATTTTAAGGTTAGCATTCTTACACAAAACAAAGTTCTTTCCTTCTTGAGATAAATGTCTTCTATAGGGCGGAACATATTTATCAAAACAAGGTTTCTCAATATTGCCCTTTTTAGGAGCAACCTGCTTATTCCAAGGCCTGTGGGATTTCAACAAATAACAATTTGGTCTAATATGACTGATATTCCCACAATAATGACAAGTAGGAACAAACTTACCTTGTGTTCCTGATTCTTTGGACTTAGGCTTCTCATAATCATTTAAGCAAGAATTTTCAGAATTATCTAAACAAGCCGTATCTACTATCACATGCGTAATAACAATAGAATCTAATTCAGAATCAAAAGTATATGAAGTAGAAGCACTCAAATCATCAACAATTAAGTCAGACTTGTTAGAAATATCACTTTGAATACAAAGCATACTTTTCAAATTTTCACTAGAGAATTTTCTTAAGAGATCTTCAGATTCTTTTAATTTAATCTCAAGTGAATCAACAGAGTTAAACATCATTGTATTCTCAGATTTTAAAGAGTCAATCAAAGCATGTGATTCAGGCAAGTGAATGATTAAAAACTAGGGTTAAATATATTTTAGCCCCCCAAACTACCACCCTTTCTCCGGATGGCCCCCTAAATTACCAATGCTTAGATTCTGGCCCCCCAAACTACCACTTTCTGATTTTTTGGTCCCATCCGTCTATTTATGCCGTCAATTCTAACAGAAATTGGCCAAAAACCTGAAAATACCCCTCCATTAACTGTGAGAATTTCAAAGTGTAGGAGGGATATTTTTGGATTTCTATTTAAAATTGACGGCATAAATTGACGGATGGGGCCAAAAAATTAGAAAGTGGTAGTTTGGGGGGCCAGAATCTAAGTATTGGTAGTTTGGGGGGCCATTCGGAGAAAGAGTGGTAGTTTGGGAGGCTAAAATATATTTATCCCTAAAAACTATTTTTCTTGCTTAACCTTTTTTATCTCTTTATTGAAATTTTTAGTATTTTTACTAATTTTAAAAAAATCCTCAAAGAGCTCATTATCAGAATTCTCTTCAGATAGTTGAGAAGAATTCATGATAAAAAGAAGTCAACAAAAATATGGATCACACTCAGGAAATTAATCCAAACACGAGTGAACCCGCTCTGATACCAATTGAAAAATCTAGACTTCTAATTTATCGTGTGTGTATGAAAAATGTGTTACAAAATATCTAAATGCGGAATTTAAATAAGACAGATATTTTGTTAATGAAGTGAAAACTCAATTAAGAGAAAAACCACTCTGAGACAGCCAAACTCAGGAATTTCACTATTTAGAAAATAAAGCTAGTAACAAAGCAGTAACAGTCACATACCCCGATACAGTAATCGTACCTTGTACTCTGACATGTACCTATACACGAACGCTTCCCAACCAGGTCTCCAACCTGAAGGGATCTTCAATTGATTCATTTAGGTCACACTCCGGACAACTCTTAGAGAGCTAGCAGATTTTCACAATTTCTACCTAAACACCCTTTCTAAGCTCAAGAGAATTCAATACCGAATTTTGTAAATAATACATGCCTAGATGCCTCTATTTATAGGCTTTAGAAGACCTAAATCGAGTCTGATTCGAATTTCTCTAGGCCGTGTCAAGAAGTAGGCTAAGAGCGTCCGGACGGTAAACTGCAATCATTCCATAACGCGCTTCACGCATTCCTTGTTATGGCCGCGTCCGGACGATATTGCCCTAGCGTCCGGACGGTGTTGCTCCTAGCGTCCGGACGGTTGCAAGTTGTCTTCCTAATTTATGTCTGCAAAGGACTCTGGATTCTTCTTAAACACTGAATAGCGTCCGGACAATGTTGCCCTGTCATCCGAACGGATGCATGCTGAGTTGTCAGAATTTTCTCGACATAGAAGAGCATCCAGACACTTCACTGGCCCATTCGAACGGAAACAAGGGATCGGACTTTTGCTGAATTGTAAAATGTGCAAAATCTTCCTGGAACTTTGAAATAGCCTTCTTGATGCTTGTGATACTGAAACTTGTCATATTAAGGCTATTTCCATATTAGAGAAATAAACTCTAAATATTTGAAAATTCTGAAATCATACGGCATCCATGTTAAAACAGCAACGGTACATAGTAGTGACTTTGTCAACAGAATGTAGCACATAAAACTAACACATATGATTAAATTTTATCATTAAATTATATATTATATAGATACTTATAGATATAATTATTTAATTATACTTTATACTTTATACTTTATACATATATTTATATGTTCTATACCAATCAATTATTGATACTTAATAATTAGTATTCAATATATACATAAACATATATACTATATAAAATCACGATGACTATTGTCAAATTATTACTTAATAAGTAATATACTATAAAAGTTATTTGTAATATATATATAAGAGTCGCGCTAATAAGGGAGCCGACCCTTACACGAGTACGTTCGCGAACTTTAAACAAGTTAGCCGAATTTTATACATGTATATATCATTTAATAATTGAGTATAGTTTCGTGTTCACGAATAACTCAATTAATAACCAACTCACACACGGGTTGAACTTTATCCAGCTAAACCCGAGTCAGCTCACGGGTAACTTTGCTTCGTTTACACTCCTAACCCATAGTAATCCACAGACACGCACGTGACCGCCCATAATCTTGACATTTTCCACTTTCTATTCATTTCTATCTAAATTTGGCAACCTCTACAGAGCCCGCCGCCTGAGTACTCTTTACCAAACCTTCAAAATCATTTTGTTATGCTCCGTTTGTTTCGACGTAAAATGGTTTCCGTCGTAAAATGGTTTCAGGGAAGTCATTTTTCAGGAAACCATTTTCCGTCGAAAGCATTTTTCGGTGTTTGGCGCGTACGGAAAATCGCAAATATTTTTTTATATTTTTATTCAATCATATTAACTTATAAAAATCAATTTTTATTCACAACATAAAAATATTAATGTAAAATAATATAAAAATCATTGATGACGAGATTCGGTCACTGACCGACTAGATTCTGACTATTTTCACCTGATTCTGGCTAACATAACTAGAATTCGAGATAAAGGCCGAAATCCGGACAGTTTCGTCAGAATCTGGGATAACCGGATTCCGGCGAAAGTGGCCGGATTCCGGCAGTTTCGCCGGATTCCGGCACAAAATGCCGGTTTCCGGCCATCTGGCCGGGTCTGGCCAGAGAGGCCGGATCTGGCCAGATCCGTCCGGCCAGACGGCCGGGAACCGGCCTCCCTGGCCAGGTCCGGCCGGGATCCGGCCTCCCTGGCCAGAGCCGGCCTGGAACCGGCCTCCCTGGCCAGGGCCGGCCGGGATCCGGCCTCCCTGGCCAGGGCCGGCCGGGATCCGGCCTCCCTGGCCAGGGCCGGCCGGGATCCGACTTCCCTGGCCAGGGCCGGCCGGGAACCGGCTCTCTGGCCAGATCCGGCCAGATGGCCGGATTCCGGCCTTTCTGGCCAGATCCGGTCAGATGGCCGGAAACCGGCCGTCTGGCCAGATCCGGTCAGATGGCCGGAAACCGGCCGGTCTGGCCGGAATCCGGCCAGATGGCCGGATTCCGGTCAGATTGGTCGCTGGAATCTGGCTGACCGGATTCCGGCGAAGGTGGCCGGATTCCGTCGCCAGATTCCGGCGACATTAACGGATGTTGGATTCCGATACCGGCAATATTTCGATGGTGGTCGGCTGCTTGAACGTGAAGGTCGACTGTGCCGTTTAAAATAGATCGACTGCGTCTGGCGTCTTCGGAAAATGATTTACGCTTTTAAAAAGCGTAAATCATTTTCCGAAATTTACTAAGCATTTTTGGTCAAACAGAAATCATTTTCCGGTTGACTATTATTTTCGCCCCTACCAAACACCGGAAAATGCCGAAATCATTTTCCAGAAATCATTTTACGCCGAAACAAACGGAGCATTAGTTCCAAGCGGTCTGTCAATTTGGCTCGAGTCATCAACCCCCCACGAGAGTATAACCTACGTTTCACACTTTCACGTGTATAATCATACATGGAATATCCTTTGCTCGCATAGAAATTAAAAGCATTCAGTATCATCAGCAACCAACTTCAAAACTTAACTAACTTTCCTATTCATGTCAACAAAAAAAAACTAACTTTCCTATTGCTTAAATTAGAAAAAGAAAACAAAAACTCCCCATTATCATTTTCTATATAGGAGGCAGTTTGTCAATGGGCCAATGTCCATGGGATTAATTATCTTACAATTTAAGATTCACTTCTCTTCATATATCTTATAAACCTGAGGTTTTCAATGGTAGGTATGAGTAGAATCCTTTCTTTCTTTTTCGTTGTCATGATCCTCTTGCTTTCACCATCATGTTCAGAATCATTCTCTGAAAAATTCATCCAATGCCTTTACCTGAATTCACCACCACAAATTCCAATCTCCGAAATCGTATACACCCCTACTAATTCTTCCTACTTATTCATCCTTGAATCCACCATTGAAAACCTCAGGTTCTCTACTCCGACAACCTCAAAACCATTGATTATAGTCACACCTTTCATTCATTCCCATGCACAGGCCACAGTCATTTGTTGCAAACAAACTGGACTGCAAGTCAGAATTAGAAGCGGCGGGCATGACTACGAAGGCCTCTCTTACTCAGACACAGCCGGTCTGCCATTCGTCCTCCTCGATCTCCAATATCTTCGTTCCATTAGCGTTGATATTGAAGATAACAGCGCCTGGGTTGAGACCGGAGCCACCTTAGGCGAAGTGTATTATCGAATTGCTGAGAAAAGTCAAGTCCATGGATTTCCGGCTGGGCTTTGCCCGCTAGTCGGTGTTGGCGGGCACTTCAGTGGAGGTGGCTTCGGCACCATGTTAAGAAAATATGGCCTGGCTGCTGACAATATTATCGATGCTCATGTCGTCGATGTTAATGGAAGAATTCTCGATAGAGAATCCATGGGAGAGGATCTCTTTTGGGCCATTCGAGGCGGTGGAGCAGCAAGTTTTGGTGTCGTTGTTTCATGGAAAATCAGGCTTGTTTATGTACCGCCCACAGTAACAGTATTCAACGTTGCCAAAACCTTGGACAAAAATGGCACTAAACTTGTTCACAAGTGGCAATATATTGCGCACAAACTTGATGAAAATCTTTTTATTAGAGCTATTATAGAACCAGCGGATACTAACACACTCCAGGTCTCATTTAACTCCATGTTTCTTGGCACAGCTGATCAGCTCCTGGAGATAATGGACGATAGCTTTCCTGAATTGGGTTTGAACCGCAGTGACTGCATGGAAATGGATTGGATCGGATCCGTCCTTTATTTTTCCAAGTACCCAGAGGGAACAACAGTGGAAGCACTGAAAGATAGGACTCCGCAGGAAAAGATCGCCTTGAAGGGTACAACAGACTATGTCACGGATCCCATACCGGAAGTGGGGTTGGAAAAGCTATGGAAATGGTGTTTGGAAGAAGAGAACTCGATGTTGATCATGGACCCGTATGGTGGTCGGATGAACGAGATCTCCGAATCCGAAATACCATTTCCACACAGAAAAGGGAATTTGTACAATATCCAGTACGCGGTGACATGGGGTGATGAAGGAATTGAGCAATCACAAACGCACATAGATTGGATGAGAAGGTTACATCACCACATGACTCCTTATGTTTCTAACAGTCCAAGGGCTGCTTATGTAAATTATAGGGATCTTGATTTGGGTAGGAATGGTTATAATGACACAAGCTACGCAGAATCTGCAAGATGGGGTGTCAAGTACTTCAAAGGTAATTTTAGAAGGTTGGCAATTGTGAAGGGTGAGGTTGATCCACACAACTTCTTTGCATTTGAACAAAGCATCCCACCTCTCATTATTCCAAATGAAGGGAAGAGGGAAATAGAGTGACGACAAAGAGGGCATGAAGGTACAGCCCCCCATACCTAGCTAAGTCTCTATTATAATAAATCTTCTATAAGGAGACTTAAGGTGGCCATGTTACGTATATTATTCTATTTATGTAGTGTATTATATTAATATTGTCTTATTAAAATAAAAATTTTGGGTAATTAAAATATCGAGCTAGGTGAGAAAGCAATGTTAGCTTGTACGCGGATAGGTCTTGGCCTTGTGAACAATTTAGAGTACTGTTGCTCAATTAAATTAGCTAGCTGTTGTCATTTTGGTTGTGTTGGCTAGTTGTACCAGCAAGACAATCACAAATTAAAATGACAATTGTTGAGATTTGTTTTCGATGTCCATATATAGTGACTTGAAGTTCAAGAGAACTGAGCTTATTTCATAGTGACTTGAACTTTGTAAAAAATGCAGAAACAGACCAACATATTCTCTTGTTTGAGATAAGAAATTGATTGCTTCAACTAATAAATTTGTGGACCATTGTATTAGGAGAATGGCTCCACTCAAATCTCCCTGGCTGTATTGGCATATAAAATACTACTACGAATTTCACTTGTAACAGAATTGAGAATCTATGAACGAGCAAGATTATCTTTCCCGACTCCCATTGAGGGAGATCATTAGGTAGAGTTGGCTTTATCAAGGTGCCATGCACAAAATTAACCCAGTTTATTTTTGACACGTAAAGTCATAATGATAGCACGAAATCAAGAGTCATAATTATCCGACAAGCACTATATATAGTTGGACTATCCGAGTGATAAACATAATGATCGAGAATTATTGACTGATCCTTGTAAATTATTCTTGTCAGATGAAGAAACGATTTTAGGTGAAGTTTTGGCCATTAAAGAACGAGCAAATGAATAAAAAAAGTCGAGGAAAAATCGTTTGCTAAAGCTTTCCTACCATGTTTTTGGTTTTTTTTTCTTAGGACCTGTCAATGAACAGAAGAAAAAGAAATAAAGGAATATGACCATTGAAGTCTCAACTGTCACGTCAGTACGTTATGCTTTGAAATGACAGTGAGTGTACAAAATATATAACAAACTTTCCCAATCATTTTGTTAGTTCCAACTGCAAGCGGTCGGTCAACCAGCATGAAAGTACGAGGTTTCACGTGCATCATACATGGAATATCCATAGCAAAACGAGTTCAGAATCAGCAAGCAACAAACTTTCCCAATCATTTTCTATATACGACAGTGTTGGTCAATTCGCAAATGTACTTGGGATTATCGTACGGGAAATGTTTCTTCTACTCATTTCACACAACAGCCTACATAAAAAGGCTGTTTTTTAATTTTTTTTTTTTGTTTTTTCTTTTCTTGCATGAAAGGGATTGAAAACTGGTTGGAGGAGATTCAAATTTTCATTTCCCCTCCAACAACGCAGCCCCCCCCCCCCCCCCCCCCGCTCTCTTTGAAAGCTCTGCGGCGTACAGTCCCTACGTCCGGTCTCTCTTCGCCGGCTTTTCTCTCGACGATCGGGCTTCGTTGCCGGCGTCCGTCTTGTTTTGGGTTTTGCTCTCTCTCCGGCGTATTTCCTCTCCAACAGATTTCCTCTCTCATCCGGTCATCTCCCCGCCAGCTTCTCTCTCGGCGGTCGGCCTCCTCCGTCGTCCGGCGGCCCTCGCCGGCAGATTTCCTCTCTCTCTCAGGCAAATCTCCTCTCCGGCAGATTTCCTCTCTCCCTCCGGCCGGCGACGCTATAAAAACAGGTTTCTCTCTCTCTCTCTGGCCGGGTCTGCTGCTACAATATAAAAGGAGGAGCTAAACAGATTTCCTCTCTCTCTCAGGCAGATCTCCTCTCCGGCAGATTTCCTCTCTGCATCGTCCGTAGCTCGCCGGTAGTCCCCGTCCCTCTCGCGGTCAGCCTCCTGGCCTCCGTCGTCCGGCGTCCCTCTCCGGCTTAAAAGAAACAGGTTCTCTCTCTCTCTGGCCGGATCTGTTGCTACAAAAAAGAAAGGTGAAATTTTTGGCTGCTTCACCGATGCCTGATTTTTTTTATTATTATTTTTTTTTTAATTTTTCAATTTTTTTTTTTTTTTTATTTTTTGGTTTTTTTGGTTTTTTTTTTTTTGGATCAGCTTGTTTGATTAGGTTTTCTGCGGATTTGTTCTTTTCATTTCATTGTTTGGTAGTTTAGGACACAAGTGGTGACCTAGTTGAATTTTGGTCTTGTTTTGATAATTTTAATTCAAGTGATGCATCTTGACATGAGTATTAAATTTATTTATGGAGTTCTGATTCATAGCTAGCTATAAATTTCAACATCAGCAGCATCATGCATGTCCTCAAATTTCAGACAACCTAAATTTGAAAAGAAGAGTACGAAAAGTTCCCACAAATGCCATAACTGTCTGTCTGATGTGATGATGGTGGACATGTTTATTCATGTGTTACAGGATAAGACATAAGTAGAGTCATAAACTTGCAAAAGAAAATATGTTTATCAAAACATTGTCATTAATGGTGTGGTTGACATTTCCCTCATAGATGGTCCACCATTGTAACTCATTTTCAAGGAGACCACATCACTGAACTGATACACATGCAGGGGAGGCATATATATATATATATATATATATGAAGGTTTAGGATTTTAATTCATGAAATCAGAAGTCTCAGGGTTTAAGTAAAACAATGAAAGGCAATATATATATATATAATAATAATAATAAACAGTAATTTTATTTGTTTCCTTTTTCTTCTTGGCAGTGTTGAGTTGTTGTATTCATGGTGTCTCTGTGCCAGATTTTGTTGTTTGTTTGCTCTGTGACTCGGACTGAGAATTTGTTGTTGATGGGTGGCCTTTTGGCCTTCTAGTTTTACTCCTCCTTTTATGTTTTGAGGATGCAGTCTGATTGTTGGTTTAGGCTTGTATTTCTGGCCTCTGGTTTTGTTGATTCTGTTTGAGTTTGTGTTTCAGACTGATTTTCTTTCTGGAGTGTACTTTGGGTGTTGATCAATGAAAACTTTTATTAATCGAAAAAAAAAAAAAAAAAACAGTTATTTAGACTAGATTACAAAGGGTTTTTCAAAACTCAATTAAGATACAGGGTTTTTACTGGGGAAAAAAAATGAAAGGAAAAAGATGAAGAGTTGAAAGCTGATTGGTTATAAATCTAGATGTCCATTTTTAATTCAAACTCAATCAACAGGTGAAAAACATTTAAAGCGATCACTTAGGAAATATTGAAATGACTTTCTGATATATGATTAATTGTTTTGTTATAGAAATAAAAAAGAATAAAAAAAAAATTACAACCAATTATCTACTAGTATTGGTAACTTTACCATGTACTTCACAACACCGTCGAATTTGATCTTGACCCAAAAAGTAGACGATCTTGACAAAAACAAATTACTTCATGAGAAAATTGGCCACATAAATTGTTTTATTTTTGCGTAGACCCGAAGAAAATGTCGGTAAATAGTGATGCGTCAATACCCCATCAATTATGTTACTGTAGAGTGCATGCACATTTAAGGTAGTCATGGACTAGTGACAACCCCGGAAGAAAGTGGTACAGCTGTCTAAAGTATAAGGTAATTTTAAAATTAATTAATTGTGATTTATTTTTTCATTGGTAGTTTATGACATTTATTCTTATGTTTTCACGCAGAAAGCTGGGGATTGTGATTTTTTTATGTGGGCCGATAACCAAATGACTTCTTATGAGAAGAGATTGGAGGAACATATGAGAGACATAGAGGAAGGAAAACGGGCCGATATTGAGAAGGTTGAGAAGATGACAATGGTCAATATTGACAGACTTGAGAAACTAATTGAAACAAAACACAAGGAACAATATGAGAGACTTCGGTTGGAGTTGGGTCTATGTCAAAGTAATAGAAAGATGATTTGGGCAGCAATAGTCGTAATCATTTTGGACTTTGTAATTTATTTCAGTGGTTATAGTAGTTCTGAAGTTAGCTACTTGATGTTAGAATGAAATTGACCCAAATTTGTTGTTTTTATGGTAATAGGTAGGTGACTTTGTCATATCTGGTAGAATGAAACAGCCAACACAGTTGGGTCTATGAAATTGCATGCCTGACCCCCTTGTTTCATAAGTATGAAGCAATGCATGGTTTTGTCAGGATGATCCTTCATTCTGGAAAGTAAGCAAAAGCTAAGGCCTTTTTCTACTGTCTTTGTTCTATTCAATTCTTGCAACCCAATTTTTGAACTGAAAAACCGAAAGATTTCATTTTGTTTTGCATTTTTATGAGGGGCACAAGTGGACTACTTTTGTCATCTAATGTGGGTTCTGCAATTGTTTCATTTGATTATATATTGAAACCGAAAATGCCATTATAAGATTATTGCAATGAACTCAAATTCATGTTGTTTCTCCCATGAACAATCCAACATCATGTCATGAGCAACCCCTTCAACACTGGCCTGTTTCATTGAGACCTTCAGCATCTTGCAAAATATTTCGACTCAATCAAAGCAGCCAAGAAGCTCCAAAGCAAATGAACTAAAAAGGAGAATCTAAGTGGATGAGTTAATAAACAGGCATTATTGAAGCAGCATAATGATCTGTAAAAAAAAATACTCAAAGTTCTTAAACTCACGAGAGAAGCAAGAGTAACAAAGCATACTAGCAACAAAAAAATACTCTATCATTTAGCTCGAGCCTTCTTTTTGCAGCATCATTAATTTTCTTATTGCTTCTAAAAAATCTGGCTTTACCTGGGCTTAACGAATGATTATTAGTCAGCTCAATTTTACTCAAAAATCACGTTCCATCATCACATGAATTCGCACAAATCCTGGCACCACACCGTGCTCTATTAGTTGCTGGAATTGGCTTCGCAACATCACTTGTTGTAGGTCGCTCTGAACCTCCACGAGTACATATAAGCACTATGTAACTTTTTACACCCTTCTTTTTTCTCGAGCTTCTATGTGTTATACCAAAACCAGTTTGCTTAGCATACCTCCTATAATAAGAACAAACTTCTTATATTGATCTAAAAGTCATTGATGTCTTCGGTTCTTCAACTTTCTCATCATCCTTTAACACCACAGGTAGTACCACATTTTCTTCCTTATCACTCAACTCTTCATCTGAAATAAATGTCATTAAATCCTTCGGTTCTTCAAATTTTTCACCCACATCTATCTAAAAAAGAATACAAAGTTTGTTTATAAAAAAGCCTAGAATAATAATAAAGAAATAAAAAAAAAAATTTAAAAAAAAAGGCAGCCATCTTAGTGGGTCAAAACAAAACAATAACTCAAACAAAAGTGAAAAATCTAACCATTTTGATGGTCATCTTGATCGGTTAAAGCATCGTCAAATTCACCCTCGTTATCCAATCCTGAACTTGAAGAGTCCATTTAGGAAAGTGCTATATTAAAAAGCACTACAAGTTAATTGAATGGGAAAATGTAAGAATTTGTTAATAATCGATGCCAATAACAATAAAATTCTATTACACATTAAAGAATTGTAGAAAGAGTAAGACTAGACATGAATATATAACACAAGAATAGTGAGAGCGAGGCTCTCTTACTCTTGATTAAAGATGAGGGATTCTAATTTAGCAAATTATTGTCAAATTTATTATATAAATCTACTTGCATAATTAACGTCTTCCTATGGTTAATTGACAAAAAAATCAACTGTAGAAACAAAGGGAAACAACCCCAAGCAGAACATCTTACTCTAGACAAACAACCAAACAAAACTACAAAAAGAAACAACTAAGCAGCAAGCATAACAAAAATTATCCAGCAGAACATTTATTTATTTTTTTGGGATGAATTAACCAAACAAAGTCAATACAACTTTCTTTCCAGTAAGCACTGGAATCTCGGTTCCAACAAGAAATCAAAACTACAACCTCAATTAAACAGAGCCAAATAGCATTACCAAACAATTGCATAATCAATTAACAAATAGCATTACTCAGTTTGGTTGGCTTAGAGCACAAGTCAGCCTATGTCTAACAATAAATCTTTTTCCTGCCCAAGAAACGAATAATAACAAGCTAGGAACAGCCTGTTATTCGAAAATGATGGAGAAAATATGCTAAAAATATGGGGCCTAAACAGGCTGTGGTGAGCGGCGGATCTTCATTTGCAATCAACAGAGAATTAATGAAGATCTTTTATGTTCTGGTTTAGCTTGGCTCAGAAGAAAGTATTAATGAAGATCTAAAACGTATTCTTTTTTTTTTATAACTTTTTGATGAAACAACAATTAAAACTCTGTTGATAATGACTTATGTTGAGATAGAGACATTCACAATTATGCTTGCTGCCACATCAAAAATACCAAATTTTGACGAATTTCATTCTAAATTAGTCTTTCTCTTTTGTTGGTGCATGTTATTATCATCGTTATCAACATTGCTCAACATGGATTTAACTTAAGTGCAGTAAAAATGGGGGGCTAAACTGGCTGTGGCACTCCACTGTGTGAAGCAGCCAAAACAAAATTTCACCCCTTTTATATTGTAGCAACAGACCCGGCCACAGAGAGAGAGAGAGAGAGAGACAAACCTGTTTTTTTAGCGTCGCCCGCTAGAGACAAATCCGGACGACAGAGGAGGCCGACCGCCGAGAGGGACGGGGACTTCCGGGGATGCAAACTGAGCTACGGACGATGCAAAGCTGGAGGGAGAGAGGAAATCTACCAGAGAGGAGATCTGCCTAAGAGAGAGAGGAAATCTACTGGCAAGGGCCGCCGGACGACGGAGGAGGCCGACCGCCGAGAGAGAAGCCGACGGAGAGACGATCGGATGAGAGAGGAAATCTGCCGGAGAGGAAATATGCCAAAGAGAGAGAGAGAGAGAGAGAGAGAGAGAGAGAGAGCGAAACCCAAAACAAGACGGACGTCGGACGATGGAGGAGGCCTAGCTCTGAGAGAAAAGCCGGCGAAGAGAGTCCGGACATTCGGACTGTACAGCGCAGAGAAAAGCCGGCGAAGAGAGACCAGACGTTCGGACTGTACTGCGCAGAGCTTTCAGTGAGAGAGCCGAGGTGGGGGGCTGCGTTGGAGGGTAAATGAAATATCATTTCCCTCCAACCGGCTTTCACGCAAGAAAAGAAAAAACAAAAAAAAAAATTAAATAATAGCCTTTCCACGTAGGCTGTTGTGCGGCTGTTGTGTGGAATGAGTGTAAGAAACATTTCCCTTATCGTACTAGCTAGCTACGTACTTAAGATTTCACGTCTCTTCATATCTTATGAAAACGACCCACCATAGAACCAGATAGGAATTTATGGAACCACATATGACTAGAATATTTTCTTTTTCTTTTTTCCACGCACCACAAATTCCAATCTCCGAAATCGTATACACCACTAGTAATTCTCCCTACTTACTCATCCTTGAATCCACGATTGAAAACCTCGGATTCTCTACCCCGACAACCATAAAACCGTTGATTATAGTCAGACCACTCATTGATTCCCTTACACAGGCCACAGTCATTCGCTGCTAACAACATGGACTGCAACTCAGAATTAGAAGCGGCAGCCATTACTACGAAGGCCTCTTTTACACAGCCGGTCTCCCAAATTCCACTCTTAGGCTCGAAGAAGAGCTGAAAAAGCTCAAAAAATTGATCCTACATTTAGTTCAACGCGGATTTCTACTAAACTCCAACGGGTTGATTCGAGGTGTAAATCACTTGGCGCTAGTACTTCATGAAGCATCAGGTCTAAAGTTTGACTCTTCTTGAATGCAAACAATTCATTGGAGTCACGCCCGCAGCGAAATCCCGAGCTTTACCCGATGTGAGGGGAGCGTTTTGTATGGTGTCTTAAGAATCTAGTTGGAGCAAAGTCCCAGATACTCCAATTATCCCAAAAAAAAATTAAAACTAAAATAAAAATAAAAAAAATTAAAATTAAATAAAAAAATTTAAAAATAATAATAATAATTTTATGTCTACTCATACTTGTTGGGAATAATCCCATCACCGACCCATCTAAAAAGGCTTGGGCCTTAAGGACAAAACCTGCCAACGAAGAAGTGTGAGCCCCAGACCAAGACAACGAGACCCCTAGGTGAGCCTACTAAGGGAATAGGATTCCTGGCCCAAGTCGGATTCCTTGCATCCCCACTCCAAGGTCAAGTTGGAAGAAAAACCCTAATAGCTTGACTCCAGGAGATAAACCTATAAATAAGCCTTATACCATGTATGAAACTTTGACTGAATTATTGTGCTTTGAGATTACTTTTCTCTCAGAGACTTACTTATGCATTAGAGTGAGACCCCGTCGACACATCGACTTGTTCTTCTAACGTCCAAGATAATAATTAAGTATTAAAAACATGAATTAGACTAATTAAGTTACTAATTAAGTTAAATGAGAAAGAAAAGCACTTAGAAAACGTTTAGAGTTGATTTTTTGAGTTGTGCATCCAGATGGACCCATTTGCTGTCCGGATGGGTTGCGCAGAAAATTCATGTCCGCTGTCGTGTCTAGACGGCCTGCGGATGGGACTTCCAGTAAGTCCCAGTTTTACGCATGTCCGAACAGGCTTCTCAGAGAGTTTATGTCTACAATTTCACACATGTGTGTCCAGACGGGCCATTTACGTGTCCGGACAAGCTGCGTTTTACGTCACCAACAAGCTCTTTTCCGCTCATTCCTCCAATTTCTCTCTCTCACACACACGATTTCTCTCTTCTCTCTGCTAGGGTTTTGAGACGAAACCCTAGATTTCGGTAGATTGAAGCTTCCAAACTCAAATCCGACGCCAGGAACATGATTCTTGCTACTAAATCTACGTTTTCACTAATTGGTTTGAGGTAAATCCAAAAATCCTAGTTCCTTTAGATTTTGTAACGATTTTTTAGAGTTTGAGTTTAATATCTCAATTTCATCTAGGTATTGTGTATCTTGGAGTGTTCTAAACAACATCCAAGCATTGGGTTTCACATTTTGGTGAGAAATCAAGGTAAGAACCAAAACCCTAGATTTTTAATAAGTGTTGTAAATCGGTAGGTTTTGTGTCAAACCCTAAGATAATCTTATAGGTTATTGTTATTAGTTAATGGGTTGTCAGATGGAACCCTAAAAATTTATGGGCTTTACATGGGTCTTGGTTCTTGAGCAATTCAAGAGCTAAGTGGGAAATTAGAGTTAGAAACTATTAATTATGTGTTAATTTTGATGTGTAATGCAATGTGATAATGCAGTGGTGCATTACAAGGCTTTCGTTAGGGATCCTTCTTTAAGGCAATTACTGAGCAGCCAAAGTGAGTGTTTTACTCATTGAGAACATTGTTGTGTTTTATGCCAAGAAAATGTTATGATTTGATAAACTCGAGCCAATAGTATTTTAGTATAATATATGTGTGTGAATTGTTTTCAATGCTTTCAGTATGTTAAAGTTATATTTGATGAGATTTATGAGTTTTAAGCTATGATTGAGAACATGTGGATTGAGTAATGTTTTATGTGATTTTTGAGAAGTTAATAAACGAATGTATTGATGAAAGTTTATGAAAAGCATGAGATTAGATGAATTGCATAAGTGTGATAACATGAACACGGAGTATAGATAGTGTTGGAGCACTTGCATGACAAAGTCATGAACGCAAAACGTTAAGCCCATGGTTGAAAGATCACCATGGTAGAGCAAGTGTAAGACTAGTGAGTATACAGTCTCATGGAATCAGAAACAAGTCCTGGGGTTGTAGCCTCGTAGGCATAGAAACAAAGAAAACAAAACAAGAGCATACACAGAACGATGATGTGTGGCATGTTTTAGAAAATGGTTTCATGCTAGACGTATTAGTATGCACATGTTTTTTGTATGGGACAAAAACATATGTATAGTGATATTCAGT
Source organism: Alnus rubra (assembly GCA_028654335.1). Lineage (NCBI taxonomy): Eukaryota > Viridiplantae > Streptophyta > Magnoliopsida > Fagales > Betulaceae > Alnus > Alnus rubra. The sequence goes on along the minus strand of JAJPGS010002449.1, from coordinate 387,451 downwards.
TAGATTGCAAATGTATTTTATGAGATATCATGTATTTGGAGTGCACATATAACATGAGTTCAAAACAATCCACCACTTCCTCAGTTCTACCCTTTGGGCGGCAATCCGGACTGCGTAGTAGCACTAAAAGCCCATATTGAAGTCTTAGCACAACAGAATGCAGAGTTGTTACTTCGAATCCTAGAACAATCCCACTCTGAGATGAACTGGGATGAGCACAGAAGTCGTGCTAACGGCCGCGATCGTTGGGAAGATGATTGTCAAGAGGACAACTTTCGAGAGCACGATCACCGGAGGATAACGGTCGGGGAGGAGATAACACAGGAGATCTAAAATTGTTGCTGATTTGGATAGAATGTGCACATATATGGTACGGGAGATGGACAAGCTCTTGTTGGGTACCGAGTCATCCTTCACCAAATGAGTAGCAAACTACAGGCTACTCGAGAAGTTTAATGTAAAGACCAAGAAAATAAATAGGACATTTAACAATTAATAAATTTTATTTATTAAATAGATGGGACTAATAATTATGTTCTAGGTGATAATACTTGTATTATAGAAATAAAATAAATCTAAGATAAAATAATAGAGTTAGAATAATAATGTGTCCTAATGAAATTAATAATTAATTGTATTGATGAAATATGGTTAGATTAAATGTAGGGTTAAATATTAATAGTCAAAAGATAGGATCTTTAAATTAGTGGGGTCCTACAATGATTTATAAAAGCTAGGGGCTTTAAAAAATAAAAGGAGATTCCCCTTGCCACGTGTCAGCACACAATTGGCTAGGTGGAGATAACATTATCTCCACCCAACCACCCACATGGTGACATGTGTCACCCTATCCCTCATTCTTTTCTTTTTCTTCTTTTCTTTCTTTTCCTTTCTTTTCTTTTATCTCTCTCTTTCCCCTCACGCACGTTTCTTTTCCTTTTCTCTCTTCTTTCTTCCCCTCTTCTCCTCCATTCCGCACGCTACCCTCCTCTTCCTCTTTTCTCCTTCACCTTGTCTTACACACGTTGAGAGAGACCGAAGCTTGAGAGAGATGATGCAGAGTTTGAGAGAAGAAGAAAGATTCAGCCGTTGAGGAAGATGGAGATGGAAAAATGGAGTTTCTGGCCATGGGTGTAAAGGAAGGTAAAATCTTTAGCTTTTCCTTGTAATTTCACCCTACCCATTGATCTTAGAACTAGAAAATTGTATGGGCTGTTATTGGTTTTGTATGGGTCCAAATGTAGGGTTATCTTTGGGTGAAAATTTATGGGTTCTCTCTTGTTTTGGTTTCTACCTGAAATGGGTATGGATTTTGTGGGTTTTGAAGCTTGATTTAGTTCATCTATTTTGATGTTTACCGATTGAGGGAAGGTATGATTTTTAGTTTGATTTTGGAAGAAAAACCGAATGGGGGCTGATTTGGGATTATTTGTGGAACTTGTGGGTTTAAAGTGCTAAGTGGATTGGTTGTGTTTAGGTTGGCTTTGTGTTGAATTTGTTAATACCTACTGATTTAGGGATTTATTTGGATATGATATTCATTGATCTTTATGGTGTAATAATGAAATGGGTTATGGACTTGGGTGGAAATTAAGTTATGTGGTATATGGGATTTTGAAAGTAAAAGTATGGTTTGTTAAATGATTATAGTTCATCCTTGGTTATTTGTTGGAGGATCAATCATATATTGTAATTGTTAAAATCTAGGGATTTGAGTATTTATTTTGAGATTAAAGTGTGGTTTGCCTATGGGTTGTGTTGAAGTTTGGACTTTGTGATTTCTTGTATTGGCCATTGTTGTTGATATTGATGAGTATGTAATTTTAGTTGTATTGAAATGTTATGGATTGTTGGTTTGATGGTGATTTTATGACTAATAGAGATATGGATTTTGACATTTATAGATATATTGTTAATTATTGGTTTGGGAAAAGTTTAGGTTGAATGAAGTTGTTTGAATGTTATAAGTATGTTTTGAGGCTTTAATTTAGTAGGGACTTATTTATAGGTTTGAATTGACTTGTGAACATTGCTAAGTGGTTTAGACTGTTAGTAGGATTTCTTGGTTATGTGTATGAGCTATGATTTTTGGAAGGGTTTGGAGACTTTACGACTCACTTGGGGATGCTTTGACTTAACTAAGTTATTGATTGGTGTAATGAGGTTTTGGTAGAGAACATGCTATTTCCATTTATGAAAGGGATAGAATTCATTTGTCTATGATATCGTATTAGGTTATGGTGATAGATGATAAGGTCTTAGTCTTGGTACTAATTGAGTGATGGAAGACCAAGTAACTAACTAAAGAGTTTAAGAAAGGATTAGGTATTAAATATAAGGTTAAAATGTCGATGCCGTAAAATGGTAAATAGTCTAAATAACCTAATGACAACAAATATGAAATAGCGATATTATGGAAATACCTAAATAGACTTTAAAGTAAATTAGTAATTGGATGACTTAGTATCTAGTTCACATATCCATGTACACATAGTATTTATGTATACCATCGAATTAGGTTTTTAAGTGTCATATGTGTATATATGTATATATGTATATATACACATATGCATATATACGAGTTAAATATCTATTGTCTACTTAGGAAGTAAATGAGAAGCTATAAAAGGATTAACAATAATTATGTGATACAACAATAATAAATAAGCAAATGGAAATAGTAAATACATATTTGTATTAATAAACAAAGATCATATGAACCTAAACCTAAATGATAACTTAATAATAGTTTAGGATACTTGACTTAGACACGAGTAACGCGACGTGTGAGCACGCGGGTAGTCTATGTGTCATAGAATATTGGTTCATTAGCATAGTCTAACATTATAAGTGTTTGCAGGATAGTGTCCGGATTGGAAACTTCAGTCGATTCTCTAATATAGAGTCCAAGTGGCTGGTACACGGGGAAATATTCGAGTCATGAGTCCAATGCAGCCAAGGTGGTATTCTACCCACTGAAAAACTATTATTTTCAAATATTATAGAATTGCAAAATATATATATTGTTTTGTAAATCTGAACAAAATGTATGTTAAATATATCTATTTTGCTTGATTTGAGTACTTTAGAGTATGTTCAAATATATCAAGGATAGTTTCAGAATATAGTATAGTGTGTTGAATGTTTTGGATGAAATATTAAAATGTTTAGAAAATTATGATTTATCAGCATGATACAGTAAGGCAATACTTACTGGTTAAGCACAGAGCATAAAGCATGTAGCATAGAGCATAAAGCATGTAATAACTCAGCAGTAACACAACAGCAGCCCAGTTCAGCAGTTTAACAGCAGCACATCAGCATGCATAGCATATATAGCATGATTTATATTGTGCGTAGTTTGCTAGACGTGTTAGTATGCCTAAGAGTTTTAATGGCAAAAAGCTTATGTATATTGCTATCATCTAGTTGCATGATTTAAGAACTTTGAGCTTGGACGTACAAGGATATTTTCATTGTTCGGGTATGAGTAATACAGTATCCTGGGAGTAGGTAGATGGATTGCTGTGGTACATTAGTAAGAAGTGCTTGGATATCAGAGTTTTATTCTAGTTACCGCATGGACAACTATGTGTCATAAACATGAAGTTGTAATGTCCTAGGATTCGGTGTTACCCGTATTCAGGGGTTGATAGTATGCTCGTACTAAAGAGCGAGATGACATGTTTTAAGCTTGGTGTACTTGGATGTGACGCTATTGGTTGGGATATCAGTGTGTTTTGGGAGTAGGTAGATGGATTGTCGTGGTACATCAGTAAGAAGTGCTTGGATATCAGAGTTTTACTCTAGTAACCACATGGACAGCTATGTGCCATATACATGAAGTTGTAATGCCCTGAAGCACGGTGATATCACAGTTAATGACGTTAGATCTTTGTGTATTTGAGCTACCAACAGAAAAGTATTATTGTAGATGAGTCGATATGTAGAAGCTTCCAAGGTGGGATGACTGGAACTTCTGTATATATTCACAACTACATAGTATGCTTTAAATATTTTCTATTAGTCGGTGTTTGCTATATCAGCTATGGGTGGTTTTCAAACAAAAGTTTATAAATTGGTAGCTGTTATAGTGTACGCAAGACTAAAAAGGAAAAGTTGGTTCATTGCGAAAACTCAGTTAGTTTAATATCACCAAGGTCTCGGTATGTTTTATACTGAGACGGTGGGCTGATAATTCCACCTGTGCGGATGCGGCAACCCCCGCAACCGTGCAGATTCTGTTGTTGGCTGCAGGTACTCAAGTCGTAGTAGATGGTCTCGTAAATGTGCACTTGGGATATTATGACAAAAGCTCGCCATGACGATCGTAATTGCGGGACCATAGGCGTCCTCTATTTTATAGGTTTTGTTTATGGCTTGTGACACCTGTGTCACTTGTTATTGTATAAAGCCATTCCTGTTATGTATTTATATTGAGGAAAGACTTAAACAAATAGATGTTAAATGGCTCTTATTGTAATTAATTTGTGATAGATATTTAAGATGTGAATTTCGCTATTAGATTTATGTTTTCCGCTGCATAGTTAGATAGATGTTATACTCTGATTTATCAGATACATATTTTGGGTATGTACCATATGTTGGCTTTGCGACATATCGTCGTGCCACTGTGAAGATCCATTTGTATTTTAAAAGATTAAATGTTTATGAAATGTTTTGTATATAAAATAAATAAAAGATTCGTCTTATTTAAGGTCCCCCAGATCCTGAGTTATTATGCTGGAACTGAAGATCCTATCGAGCATCTAGAAAATTTCTGAACTCACCTTGACCTTCATGGAACACCTGATGAAGTGGCATGTCGGGGTTTTCTCTTACCCTTTTTGGTAGTGCCCGAGATTGGTTCAGGAAGTTGCCCCCAAATTCCATTAACAAGTTCGAGGAATTAGGCAGAGCATTCTTGACAAAATTTATGGTTTCGCAGGTGCAGAAAAGTCCCTCGGGATACTTGCTAATACTGTAGTAGCGCATTAATGAATCTCTTAAACAGGTCATAACCGGGTTCAACCTGGAAAAGATGGCGGTTGAAGATGCGACCGATGACATTATTTTCGCTGCCCTTTATCAGGGTCTGTCATCCAAGGGGCCCCTGATGAAGAAGTTGGTTCGGATTGGAAGCAACCGGGTACACTGCAAGGTCTGCTGGATAAGGTAGAGAGGAATTCATCAACCAAGAAGATAATTTAAATGCTACGTCCAGTTCGAGGCAACCCCAAGAAGGCAGATAGAGGAGCATAAGCAGACAAAAAAGTTTAAGGACTACGACTTCACACCCCTCAATACCAAAGTAGCAGAGGTTCTTATGAAGATCAAGAAAGACCCCGAGTTTCGCTGGCTGTCGAGGATACTGGGTAACCCCCTCCTAAAAACAAAGAAAAATACTACGAATTCCATGAAGCAGCAGGACATCATACCAAGGGGTGCATAGCCCTAAGATTGTTGATTGAAAATTTTATCAACAATGGCAAGCTGATTCAGTTTATGGGAGAGTAGAGGAATCAGCCAGAGAATGATTGGGGTAACCGACCTCATAATCGTCGGGAATATCAAACCTGGGACAATCATCCTCGGGACCATTAACCTCGAGATTACCGCCCCCGAGACCAACCACACCAAGATTTCAGGGGTCAGGATAACGGTCCCCAAGAGAGCGTAGAAACAGAGGATGACCGAAGGCTAGAGAGAAGCAGGGGTCAACGAAAGAGAGAACGGGGGAATCAGGATGTCAAAGCCAAGATCCAGACGATAGCTGGGGGGTTTGCTAGTGAAAGAGAGTCCAATTCAGCAAGGAAAGCCTATGCCCAGCAAGCGAAGAATCAAGAGGTATATACAAGTTCCAGAATAAAGGATCCTAGTGATAGGATTCTCAGATGAAGATTACGTGAGGGTCTCATTTCCCCATAACAATGCTTTGGTTGTCACCCTAACCATAGCAAATCATAGCGTTCATCAAATCCTGGTCGATATTGGTGGTTCAGCTGACATCGTGTACTGGTCAATATTCGAGCAATTGAATCTTGGCCGAGAAAATATAGTTCCAACTCAGTTCCCATTAATGGGATTTGCAGGTGAGCAAGTTAAGCCTGAAGGCTCGATTGAACTCGCGGTAATGGCAAGCACGGTTTAGTGGTAGGTAACAATTATGGTGAAGTTTCTGCTGGTAGACCGGCCTTCAGTATACAATGCCATCATTGCAAAGACATCTCTTAACGAGCTTAGAGCAATAACGCCAGCCCCGCATCTGAAGATGAAGTTTCCAACAGAAAGTGGGGTAGGGGAAGTCAGATGAAATCAGTGAGCAGCTCGTCAATGTTACAATGTGGCCTTGAAAGACCTTCTGAACAAGGCTAGTCTCGGGAAAAGGTGCAACGAGGAAGATAAATTGCAATTACAGAGTGGAGAACAGGTTGAAGAATTAAAGGAATTCTTGATCAGTGACTCCAGTAGAAAGGTTAGAGTCAAATCACAGTTGAACCGGTAAGTGAAAGAAGAGTTTATGACTTTTCTTCGAGACAATGACGATGTGTTTGCCTGGAGCCATGAAGACATGCCAGGAATAGATCCCTCGGTAATGGTCCACAAGTTGAATGTGGACCCGGATCACAGTTCAGTAAAGCAGAAGAGAAGAAGTTATGCTCCAAAGAGAAATCAAGCAGTTGCAGATGAAATGGAGAAGCTACTCCAGGAAAGGTTTATCAAGGAAGTGCATTACCCGAAATGGTTGGCGAACGTAGTGATGGTGAAGAAGTCTAATGGCAAGTGGACAATGTGTGTGGACTTCACCAACCTCAATAACGCATGTTTGAAGGACAGCATTCCCTTGCCTCCAATAGACCTTTTGGTGGACTCGACTTCGGGCCATGAACTTCTCAATTTCATGGACGCCTTCTCAGGGTATAATAAGATACGTATGCACCAAGTGGATCAGAAGAAGACATCATTCATCACAGACCAGGGGGTTGAATTACTATAAAGTGATGCCTTTTGAGTTGAAAAACGCCGAGGCTACATACCAGCGATTAGTAAACAAGATGTTTCAAGAACAAATAGGCAGAAACATGGAGGTCTATGTGGATGACATGCTGGTGAAAAGCATACAGGCAACCAGGCACATCAGTAACTTGACCGAGACGTTTCAGACACTAAGCCGTTATGGTATGACACTAAACCCCTCTAAATGTGCTTTTGAAGTATCCTCGGGTAAGTTTTGAGTCTTTATGGTGTCAAGGCGAGGAATTGAGGCCAAGCCCGAGAAGGTGCAGGCATAGTTGGATATGCAAGCACCTCGAAATATTAAATAGTTGCAGCAACTTACTAGGAGAATTGCAGCCCACAACCGGTTTATCTCCTGGTCATCAGATAAGTGCCTGGCATTCTTCAAAATCATGAGGAATGCCTTTACCTAGAGTGAGGAATTCAAAGAAGCCTTTGGTTAGTTGAAAAAGTACCTGGGATGTCCCCCGTTACTAAGCAGAGCAGTCGAGGGGGAGATACTTTTCCTTTACTTGGCAGTATCACCATCGGCTATGAGCTCAGCTTTGATACGGAAAGATCGAGTCCAGAAGACTGTATACTTTACTAGCAGAGCTTTCCATGGAGTAGAGGTGCGGTACCCTCAGATAAAGAAGCTACCCTTCTCTTTAATAATCTCGGCAATGAAGCTAAGGCCATACTTTCAAGCACACACCATCAGAGTCCTCACGGGATATTCACTGAAGAAGGTTTTGCAGAAACCAAACATTTTGGGCAGACTGGTTAACTAAGCAATAGAGTTCGGGGAATTTGACGTTGAATTCCACTTGAGGGTAGCCATAAAAGGATAGGTGTTGGTTGACTTTTTGGCAAAGTTCTCTGGTTTTCCATAACAGGGAGAGCTTCCCGAGACTTGGGTGGCTACATGGACAAATCGCTCACTCAGAAAAGAAGCGGCACTAGCGTTGTGTTGATCAGTCAAAAAGGAGAGAGTTTTGAATTCGCGATACAATTAGCCTTCACAACCACGAACAACGAAGCAGAATGTGAAGCTGTTATAGCCAAAATGGGTATAGCCCGGAAGATGGGAGCCAAGAACCTGGAGGAAAGAAGTGACTCCCATGTAATAGTAGGGCATATATTGGGAGAGTAAAAAGCCCGGGGAGCAAAAATGAAGCGATATCTGACAAGGGTGCAAGAATTCCAAGTGTAATGTCCAAGAAATTAATTAGGTTATGTAAAGCTATTCTTTTGGTTATGTAATTAATATTATGATTTAAGCCTTAAACAGATAGATGATGAAATTGCTATTTTGTTGTATTTAACATTTGATGGTATTTATAGATTTGATATCCGCTGTTCAAGTTTATGATTTCTGCTGCGTAGTTAGATGTTATACTCTGATTTACCAGGTATATATTATGGGATGTGTACCATATATTGGTTATGTGATTAATCGTCATGCCACTGAAAAAAAAAAAAAAAAAAAAAAAAAAAAAAAAAAAAAAAAAAAAAAGAGGTTGTCACAAAAAGGCTCAGGCCTCAAGGACAGAACCGGCCCATGAAGAAGTGTGAGTCCCAGACCAAGACTACTAGACCCCCGCGTGGGCCTACCATATGATTTCCAGCCCAAGTTGAATTCCTTGCATCCCACTCCTAGGTCAAGCAGGAAGAAAAACCCTAATTCGAGTCTGACTCCACGAGGTAAAGCTATAAATATAAAATATGCCTTATGCCAAGTATGGAACTTAGACTAGATTATTGTGCTTTGAGATTACTTTTTTCTCAGCGACTTACTTAGGTATCAGAGTGAGACCCTGTCGGCACCTCAGTGAGTTCTCTCTGATTTTAGTTGTTTTGCAGCGATCGTAGGAACGTGAAGAACATCAAAAAAATGTGTCTTTCACACCGTACTGAAAACTGTTCTAACAATACTTATGTCAAAACTCAAGTAGAACTACACATAGGCTGCTAAAATCTAAGTTCACTTCAACAGTAAGACATTAATCTTGAATTATAGCATTATACAACTTGACCTACATTGCCTCAACCAGATCGATCGCCCGACCCATCTTGTACTACTCTGTCCACTTAGCTAGCTAAAATAAATACATTGTATGCTTTCGACACTTGCGCCTCTCATGGGGATTTCGGACAATTATTTCCTTGTATTTCTTTTAGAAGATAATGTAGTGTTGGAATTATATATATATATTTATTATATATATATATATCTCAACTATTCCTTTATGTAATCTTTGAGAAATTGGTCCATATTTTCACACTACGTACACTTATTATGAGACCAAAATTACAGGTATATATATAGTGTCCGGGTAAGTGGTGCCACAGAGGATCCTGAGGTAAAATTAAGAACAAACAGAGAAAAAGACAACAAGTGAGATAGGCTTGGAAAGCTCGGAGAGAGAGGGAGAGAGAGAGATAACAACTTTGTAAGGGGACAAGTGGATTATTGCATGATAGTGACACAATTCGCCCATGCAACTATGTGCATATAAGGTTCGAATTCATGATCGTTGCTTTATTACTATTATGTTGAATTATAATTTATTAATCAATACCTTAACACTTATACAAATATTTCAAACGTTTTTTTGAAGAAGTATCAATTGTTAAACCATTTCCAAAATTAGTATGTATAGATATTTATTTTAGGGTTTGGGAATGTTTTAAATAAAAGGTATTAACAAGCTCGTTTGTGCGAAATACAGCCAAATTATCAGAGGTCTTTTCTAGACTCCATTTATTGTATATATCCGGAAAAAATATTCGCCGTCACTCTTTGCATACCAATTACAGTAGGGACAAATAATTTTCTAAGAAAAGCAATTTTATATTGCATTTTAAGATTTCATGCTCTCTATTATTTTTATAACATCATTAAGGATGTCTCTCTCCCTCGATAAATGTATGACCTTCATATATATATAGGATGCATGTAATGATGTAAAAGAAGAAGAGAAAAAACAATGCCGACTGCCGACTGCGGCATAAAGGACAAAAGGGCTTAATTTGATCATCTTCATGGGAATTATCAGCTTGCTTTGTTAATTTGTATGCAGATTTTAAGTGGCAACAAGCCGATCGATCTCTTGAGATCTTTTGTGCAAGTATTCCAAATCTCCCTTGTTCTTATCATGAGATTAGTTAAATGATTAAATTCATCTCTTTTTTTTATCAGATGGACCCCAATTAGATGGTGAATCTGGGAGGTTCTCATAACTTGATTTATTTTTCAAAGTACTCCTTTTAATCCCATCTTGTTATGCAGATTAGTTTTGTCCCATCTATTTCACTGATTCTTTACTGCCTTGTTATTATATATGCATATATACACAGCAATTCTCGAAGTACATAAATATATATATATATATATATATATGCAAGGCTATTCCCACACAGACAGAACAGGGAGATGATCAGTTACCTTAAACTAGCAGCTTCTCTTCTTTTGCTTTCAGTTTCATGCGCAACTTCCAGGACTCCAAACCATGAAACCTTAATGCAATGCATATCAACCCAATATTGTCCCTACACCAAATCTGTTGAAATCATATTCCACAACTCAAACTCCTCTTCATATTCACACCTCTTGCAATCTTCTCAATAAAACCCAAGATGGGTGAATTCCACAGCCCCAAAACCTCTTCTCATCGTTACACCATTCCATGGGTGTGAAATCCAAGCAGCCATTCTCTGTAGCAAAAAGCATGGCTTACAAATCAGAGTCAGAAGTGGAGGCATGACTATGAAGGCCTTTCCTACCGCTGCAGAACCCCATTTATAATTGTTGACCTCATCAATCTCCGGTCGGTCGAGATCAATCTTGAAGATGAAACAGCCTGGGTTCAGTCTGGCGCAACACTCGGTGAGCTTTACTACAATATTGCCAAGAAGAGTAGGATCCACGGATTCCCGGCAGGGATATGCCCCAGCGTAGGGGTAGGTGGGCACTTCAGCAGTGGCGGGTTTGGTACCTTGTTAAGGAAGTATGGCCTTGCAGCGGATCATGTCATGGATGCTTACCTGATTGGTGTTGATGGACAAATTCTTGACAGAGAAGCAATGGGAGAGGATTTGTTTTGGGCTATTAGAGGGGGTGGTGGAGCAAGCTTTGGAAATTGTTGGAATCATACTATCTTGGAAAATAAAGCTGGTTCGAGTTCGGCCAGTAGTGACATGTTTCACTATTTCTAGAACACTCGAGCAAGGTGCCACCAAGCTTGTCAGCAGGTGGCAATACATTGCAGATAAGCTTCAAGAAGATCTCTTATTCAGAATCATCATTCAAGACGTGGGTAAAGGGAATCAAAAGACAGTCCAAGCTTCCTTCAATTCACTCTTTCTTGGAGGAGTTGACAGACTAACCCCATTGATGAATGAAAGCTTCCCAGAGTTGGGACTGCAATCCCGAGACTGCATTGAAATGAGTTGGATACAATCTGTTCTCTATTTTGCCGGATACCAAAAGGAGGACCCCATAGAGGTGTTACTGGAGAGGACCACCCCCTACAAGAGCTTCTTCAAGGCAAAATCTGACTTTGTGAGAAAATCCCAAACCAGAAGCTGGGCTGGAAGGCATATGGGAAAGGTTTCTGGAAGAAGAACTAGTGTTCATGATCATGGATCCTTTTGGTGGACTGATGAGTGAGATATCAGAATCTGAAATACCTTTTCCCCATAGAAAAGGTAATTTGTGCAACATACAGTACTTAGTGAAGTGGGAAACCAATGGGATTATGGCGTCCTACAAGCATGTAAACTGGATAAGATTGCTTTACAAGTACATGAGGCCTTATGTTTCCAAGTATCCTAGGGCTGCCTATCTCAACTATAGGGATCTTGATTTAGGTACCAACGAGCAGGGTAACACAAGCTACTCAGAAGCAAGAGTTTGGGGTTTGAACTACTTCAAGAGATTGGCGGAGGTGAAGAGCAAGGCTGATCCAGACAATTTCTTCAGAAATGAACAGAGTATTCCCCTTTATGCAGGCCTAGGCAGAAGATTATTGAGTCCTAACTGAGTTTTGTAATTTTATTTCTCAAATTCCTTTTGTACTGCATGAATCCTACTTCCTGTTAGTTTGGGATAACGGAAAGTTTACAAAAAGTTAAGTATTTAGGCAATAAGTTTAGAAAGACAGTATCTTGTGTTGAAATCCTCCAAGTCCACAAATGAGGAAAAACAAATAGAGCAATAAAGCCTGCATTGAGAGCCCAAAATAAATATATAACATGAAGAGAAACCTGTACAAAAAAACATATTATAAACATTGACTCGAAAAAGAAACAAAATAAATAGAAAGGAAATGAGAAAAAGCAACAATAACGCAAGTCAGTAATGAAATCCTTCATGCCCAAAACACACCAGAAAACCCCGGAAAAGATTTTAATTTTTTTTTTATAAGCAATAATCTAATCTTGAATGCGTAAGAAGGTCCCAAGTCCTAAATACACTGGAAATATACAGAAGAATCCACTTAAATAGATAGAGCAAAACAAACAAAAAAAGTCACTATAATTAATCAAAAGAGAAGACACATATGCCGCCGTCCATAAATAAAATGTTTCGAAAAACATAGATATAATTTTTCCCGGCATCCTCTCCTTGTCCTCAAAGTTTCTATCATTCCTTCTCCTCCATAAACACCAAAAAGGGAAAACTGGAAAAGTTACACACTGAATCACAAAATTGCCCAGAAAAAGCATCTTCATTGAAACTTCATTATGCATTCCAACTCGAAGCACCCAGAAAGCCTTAAATCAACAAGATCGCCACCACGTTGAACAAGAAAGCTTGCAATAAAAAAAGATGACTAAAACCCTCAAATGCCAAAAATCTGGCATGTCGATATTTAATCTAAGCAACCACGTAACGTCAAACCGTTTCACTGATATTCCAAACAATGATTCACAAATTATTTACACGTTTGGCAAACAGGTGAGCTGAGACATGATGCAACCGCAGATGGTGGTTAAAAGATCAAAAAAAATTCTTTGGCGAATGAGCAAACAAGTTAACAAAAAAAAATTGCCTTTGCATAAGCTGTCCCAAAATCTTCATCATCCTCCCGAGAAATCCTAGTTCTCAATCACAAAATCCATCAAAAATTTTTACTTCAGCCCTAATAGAATAAACTGGTATAAAAAAACTTCCCACTTCAAACACAGGTCAGAATATCATAGCAGTAGTGAAATACCAAGTTGTGCAGCACTGGAGTATCTCAGTTCCTATGTCTTTTTCGCACCAGGTGTTTGTATAAGCTTTAGTGACAAGTCCTGTTGCTCCTTGCTCAGCAAAGAAAACCACTTCCTCACAGAATCAGCAAGAACAGACTGACTTGCAGTTGCCTGAATCTTCACATTTCTCTGAACGAGTGTTTCAAAATCAGGAGGAAGAAGCCCAAGCAACGCAGTAACAGTGGCAATTTGAATGGGAAGACCTGCTTTTCTGGTAGCATCCCGACTAAGAAAAACAGACAAATTACACCTCAAGTTTTCAACTCCTTTATCTTCATATCCACCAGCATCAACTCCAAGCCTGAAAATTAGAACAGAATGAAATTATTAGATCAAAGCAAATACATCAACAAAATTGAGTGTGAAACGGCCCAATATGAAGTTAAATGTCCCGGTTGGTAGACGAAGATTTTTATGCGTGTACTGTACACACTGATACATAGAATCATGACAAACAGTACAAGGACACTGAAAGAATATCCATTTTAAGAAAGTTTGGTCCCACCAATGCTGTCATAGCACATTAAAAAAAAAAAAAAAAACACAAAGCTGATGTTTCTTGCTGCGACATAAAACATGTCCATAATCTGTTATCATCAATGTATACACTCAAATCCTAATTTGACAATACTTGCAAGAAACAAACAAAAAATGTTACACAAAGTTAGAAGGTTGACATGTAGCAACAGTGGGTTAATATCTAAAAATCACAAGCATCAAATGTTACACAACATAAAGCGAATTAAACATAAACCTACCTCCCAAGTTGACCAAGGAGGACAATAATAGCAGCAGCGAAGTTCTCCAACACACATGACTCCAAAATTTTCAACAGCTGAGGTACCATTTTGATGCTTGTCCAGTCCCATCTCTGTAACAATAGAGCAAAACAGGCAGATCAACAGGTTTGTGTAACCAGAGAAAATTCTCCAACAAAAGGAAAGGCATTACAAGACCAAAACAAGTTTCCAAAATCCCCACACAAAGCCCTGTAAAATCTCTTCTTTTTTTTACGAATAAAAAAACACAGTAAAATCTTGAAATTAGTCTTAAGAAAAAATAAAAAAAATAAAAAATAAAAAGAAGAAGAAGATATATAGCAGATATATGCATCATTCAAGATTGCAGTCAAAAGAACAGCTCTGCTCAAGCAAAAAGAAAATCACATCACCTCATAACAGTCTCTCAAGCATTTGACTTTTAAGACAAACCACATCAGTCTTCTACCTTTTTATTCGATTAAAAATAAATCTTCTCAATGTTAACTTATAAGCTTTGAACATAACTCTAAAAAGTAAACAGGAAAATAAGTGAAGAGAAGATTGAACTGTAAATTTATGACTCATCAAAGTTAAAGAAAATTGACTCTTTTAACTATTTTGTTGATTTGTAAGGTCAAACTAATTAGCTAATTAGAATGATAATGATCAGCATCAAGTAACCCTGTTAGTTTCCGTAATTATTAGAATAATATGTTTCTGGTGGCGGTTTGTTTTGAGTGGGCGAACGGAGGTGAGAATCTGAGATTGGCGGTGGAGTGTTATGAGATGGAGAAGAATCTGAAGAGGGTGGAGGCTGGTTCAGAGGTGAGCTCTGGGTCAATGAAGAAGGCAAAGATGATGAAGGGTACTTTCGTCAATCGCTCGCAGAAGAAGATTCTAGGGTTTGCGTGGAGAAAGATGTGCGATCGGATTAAGGCAGAAGTGGGTCGAGCGCTTGGTTTTGGGCTGGACCAATTACCCACAGTGGGTTTTAATGGTGTTCGTCTGGGCCGGTTCACATCTAGCCCAAACTGGTTTGTGAGAAGATGGGTTATGGATTTGTTGAGGGTGTTGCGGGATGCTGGATTGGGTTCGGGACCCGGAGCGGGTCCTAGGTTCTCTTCGGATCCTGGGTCCGCATCTTCGCCTGAAGATGCTGAAGGTCCACAGGCGAGGCTTGTTACTTCACCTTCGACGGTCGATGCACTGTCTTCATTTGCTACTGGGGATTTCAAAGTCCAACAAAGTGGGTCTTCTCAAGTGAGGTATGCTTTCGCCGATGGGTGTGTTTCAGCTCTGGCAGTCACAGTAGATTCCGTCTTGGTCACAGTAGATCACGTGAAGTCTCACATGATCGAAAACCTTGTTATCCAAGGTTTGTCTTTCCTCCGTTGCCGACATCCTCTTCTGATCCATTGTTTTTTGCCGCTATGCTCTTTGCTCCAACAACAAAGATGTTGTCTTCGGCGTCTCTAGACGTCCCCCTCAAGTCTGAGGCATCTTCTCCGGCACCAGTAGGTTTTGGCGTTGGGTCTGTTGAGCATCGGATTCAATCCACCTCCACCAGGCAGGAATCATTTTCTTCCGGTGACTCATTCTCTGGGGCGGCTGCGTTGGGAGAAAGGTTGCGTCTCTCTACTACAGCGTCATCGGTTTCTAAGTCATTTCAAAGTTACTATAGGAGAGCTAGAGAAGGCAGAGCAATGCATTTGGATGAGAGCTTATTTGCAGAGTCTGTGGCGGGCAATGAGGATAGATATTGTTAGTGAGACCAAGTCTTTGCAGCACTCGAAGGTAGAGGATCCCCTTCTTGTCGAGGAAATTTCAGTGGATGCGGCGCAGCCACTACTGGATTCTGTTGGAGGGGCAGTTTCCATGAAGGTTGTTGTTAAGCAATCTTCTCCTATGAGGGGTTTTCTTCGGAGGGGGTTTCTCAATCGATCAGTGCATCCCCTTCTCTAAGTGTCGGTCGCATCGTCATCGACTCTTGTTGCTAAGGAAGTTGGGTGGAAGGGACTCCTTCCCTTTTGGGTGGTTGCGGCACTCCCAACGTTGAAAAGGGTGAGGGTTGCAGGATTAATGGTTTGATCCAGTCTCAGAAGTGGCTGGTGGGCTTTGACCCAGATGGGGAGATCGTAGTGTGGGATCAGGGCAACAAGATTTGAAATGGGGAGGATGGAGAATCCCCTTACCTCTTGGGTGTTTAACATCCCAACATGCACTTGGATTGGGCAATGGATGGTGATGAGGGCGAGGATCCGTCTGTGGCAATCCTGGATGCCATTGAAGAGGAGTTTCATCGAAAAGACCAAAGTTATGAGAGAGTTGTTGAACTTGAAAAGCTCCATTAACTACGGCGATGCAAGCGCACCCTTTTGGCGTTGGAAAGGGAAGGCTCACATGATTTAGTATTGAGTGCCTCGTAATGGTCTTGGGTTTTAGGGTCTAGCGGGCTTGTTGGGTTTCCTTTTTTTGAGCTGGTTTGGTTGTTCATGTGTACACTACCTGTGTAGTTAGAGGCGCCTTACGCCTTTTTTTAATATTTTTTTTTACTAATCAAAAAAATAAAAAAGTTTATGTAATTATAAGAACAAAAAGGATGTGAAAAAAAAAATGAAAGACTTATAGTTGTTGCATTATTAACATTTTTCAATAAGTTATTGTTAACACCTTATTGCTTTTCAAAAAATAATACTAGCTTATTCTGCATCATGACAGATTACATACACATTATCCCATTACTAACAATTTTCCTCCAGGTTCATGAAATTCCTTTAAACTTTATGCCGCAAAAGAATACTAATCTATTTTAAATTCATGCTGGTAAGACCGAGTTTTCTGAACTTGAATAGACTACAGCAAATAAATTACAATGTGATGCGGGCATGCAACACGTACAAAGTTTTATCATGAAATTATTTTCTTAAACAACAAAAATATCTTTTCAAGAATTATAAAATCTAATACCAAATATCTAAGAGCCTGTTTGAAATTGCGTAAGGAAGCTTAAAAAGTATTTATAGTACCTCAAAAGTTGTGCCAAACAAAAAGCTGGCACGTTTGGTAAAAAAACTCCAAAAATACTTCTGACTTTTTTACTTTAAAAATTGTCAAAACACAATTATGGGAAAAGCTTAAAAATGAAGCTTTTTCTAAAAATATCTTTTTTATTTTAAACGCTCTGTTTCCCAACGCAATCCCAAACATGCTCTAAATACATTTGAAACTCTCGAAATATAAACAAACATAACAGCCTCTACAGAAAGGCTGCCAAGTTGACCCACATTTCAGGGTCGGAAGCTCTAAATGGTCAATCCCCAAAATAAAAGCACACAAAACTAAGAGTTGGCAAGAAAATGAAACAATGATCTCAAGAAAGTGAATCCCATACCATGCAGCAGGCAAGCAGCTCCACCAATGACAAAACATCACTAAGGCGGCAGAGAGTCATATCAACCAGAGAGTCTGACTGAGTAGTGGGCATATCATACTTGTCCAAACAACAGGAGGCATCACAATTCATATCAGCGACATAATGGACCCCTTCATGGCTCAAACCTTCTTCAGATTTAAAGTTGTCAAACAGAACTTTGGAATTCAATGAATTAAATGATTTAATCACATCAATATTTGTGGTTCCCAATGCAGCGTAATTCTGGAGATATTCTATAAGCAATGATGCTGCAGTATCTACAGAAACAGCACCCTCTGAAAATGGGCATTTGGAGCATGGATGGAACTGAATTTGATCCTCCCTTAGAAATGAAGGACAAGAAGCAGCATTACCTGATAAGTTTATGCCCTCAAGTAATAATACTAATGATTTCAAGACAGTCATCATCAAACCATAATTGCTGAGACTGAAAAACTTCTGACCACCCATATAAGCAAAAACATGAATGATAGTTAGCACCAATGAAGAATCAGTGGAATGTCTCCGAAAGATGTTATAGGATGCCTCACAAATAATACCAATTTGGTCAACTGCTGCACATATTGATGCTAATATAATGCTCCCAGCCACCAACTGATTAGCAGAAGCAACTTCATACAACAACATAATATTTACACCATCCAAGACGAAGTCAATTCTTGAATCACACGTGATGAATGTCTCAGAAGATGTATTATTATAAACCATAACTCTTCCATCTATAAGGAATTCCTCAATCAGACTAAGTAGCGCATCCAAAAAACCGAAATCTTCAAACACACTTCTTGTCTCTACCTCAGACATCACTACCAAAAAGAAAAATAAAATAAAATAAACAGTTCAATTAACAGAATTCTAGAACAACAAAATCAAAAAATTGTATGAACTACAAAAATATAATAATATACTATTATGAATAAACATGCAACAAATAAACAGACCTGCGCCTAAATGCCGAGAGAAAGAATCCAAGCAGGGTATGGAATCCCTATCCAAATATTTCCCGAACTTCATAGGAGCAGCCAGAGACAGATTGAGCAGCAACAATGTAAAGAAAACACAGACCTTTTCCCTAAAATAAGTCAATGACATGAAAATTAAATTAGCTTCAACATGGTAAAACTCATCAACTTACAGACCACAAAGCCTCCATATATGTTTTTTTTTTTTTTGGTCACCTCTATATATTTATTTATTTGGCAAAAATAAAAGAAAAACAGAGTATAACTAGCAATTAAAGAATTCTCATGCCAGTCTCAAAAGCAAGAACACCTGGTCATCTTGGATAGCATCACTTACATGAGTAAAAGATTTTGTTCCATCTTAAGAGCAAGCAGAATCTTTGGCACCACCCACTCTGTTTGAGAAAGCAAACAGCACCGAGCCATACAAGTTTTCGCAGCACCAAATATTCTAGAAATGATGCTACAATCCCTCATATTAGGAAACACAACACAATATTTAGGAATAATGTCATGTGTGGATCGAAGTTCACTTTCCAATGGAAACTTAACTTCCTCATCTCTCAATATAGGTGAATTTGATTTGCCCACCACCAGACAAGAGTCCCAGATCTGGTGAGAACTTGTTTTTCCTGCCTCTGTAGTACTGCAACCATTCCCATTGGAATTAATCTCAAAATCAATGACACCAGCACTTTGCGCAGGCAACAGGCTTTCTTTATCAGTTGACAATCCTTCATTGGCCCATTTCTCTAGTAAGGCTTCAGAATTATTCACATCAACAATTTCATCACCGTGAAAGCTAATATTAGTTAGAGTTGGTGAGAGGGGCATTTTCACTGCCATCCTGTACCTTTCCTCATCAGCAGCATTATCCAAGTCCAGCAGCTTCATATAGTCACCATCAGCCACATCCTCAAAACTTCCCATAGTTTCAAGATTACTTGCATCCTCATTTTCTTCAGTTTCAAATTTTTCAGTGTTCTTTTGCTCATCAACGACACAAAAATGCTTTGCAATGACCTCTTCATTAGGAACCTTCCTGTTCTTGTGCAACCCGTCAAGCTTAGCATGTGTAATGCATTGCAGATTAGAAGCCAGACATCTTCTTTCTTCCAAGGGGTTGTCTAGTTGTCTGCCTAACATACTATGCAAAGATGATAGCTTCTCTTCTATCTGCATATGCAACTTCCTACCCTTGGAATACAAATATTCAATAGATTCAACAGAATCAAGTACCCGCTTTCTCTTCCTAATATGCTCACAACCTTTTCCAATATCATCGTGCTCAGGAATTTTGACATTATTTTCAGCCACCTCAGCAGATTTTTCACTGCACCTCAATTTAGTAACTTCACCGGACAAGTTGGATATTGTTGGTTGTGCATTCAAGTTTTCTTTGGCCAATTTCGCAGATGTGGTAACAGAAAAAGCACCCCTTTCCTGTGAGCCCATCAACTGTCCATCAGAAAAAGATGCCGTACTAGAATTTATTGCAGAAGTCTGTATCATTTTCCAGTTAGAGCATCCAAGTGGACACTCCAATTTAGAATTAATACCTGAAATGGATTCAGCAAAATTCCCTCCAGGTACAAGTAGCAATGGTGCAGAATGTTGTAGACTTTGCCTGAAAGGACCAGAGGCATCCATAGTTATGCAGCTAGGCCTCACAAGTTCATTTTCACTTTGAAGGTGTGCCCAAGATGGTTCCAAACTGCAGTGCTTCTTCATGTTCAACCTTTGCATATATGCAATCTGCCCAGTCTGCAAAGGGCATTAAACCATGCCGTAAATAAACCATGAGAAATAAAACTATGTTTTCAAGCAAATAAAAAATAATGGATATAAGTGACATAACTATGCAGCAAACAGCTCATGCAGTTAAATAATTGCGAGTTGAAAAGCAACTATTTACACAATTCAAACTATTAACTTGTTTAGCAGAATAAATGTGATATAACATTATTACTTTAGCAAAATACATGGGAATTAAACAGGCAATATAACCAATAAGACAAGAGAGAAAGGTTATTTCTTTCTATATTCTTCTTGTTAAGAAGAAAAGGTGGGAAGCATGCTACTTGAACAAACTGATTCAACTGTTCCAAAGGACCTTTAGGGTAAGTTTAATCTGTCAACAATTCTAAAACCATCAATGGATCAAAAGTAGTTTTATAAGCAAACCTATGCTCTACCCACCAGGTTATTACACTAAAAAGCCATCAATGAATACTTGGGTTCAACTGTCATCAACCCTGCATGAGGAAAAATCAACCACTAGCAGAGGAAAGTAAGAGACGCCAAAACCTGTATTCTATGCTTCAACAAGTTCCATGACAAGCAACATTACCTCATAATTGAGATTAAAAAAAATAAAAAAATGAGTTGTATTCAAAGGCAGAGGAAACCAACCTTTCCAAGGTCATCTATACCTTCAGAACTGGGTGAGAATGACTTATACAGTAAATCCAGGCGCTTTGCAAACTGATCAAACTCCAGCTTCAAACAACCAAGTTCTTGTTGTAGGATACGATTACGACTTTTTTCCAACTTAGCCACTTGTTTGGCTTGCTTTACTTGCATTTTCTCAAGCTTCAGTTGTTTCTTCAAAAATTTCAGGTTTACATTTTCAGAAGTGATGGCTTTGATAGGTGATACAGCAGATCCCTCAACCAACTTTCTAGAGGACAGAAGTTCATGCATCTTCTTCTGCAATTCCTCAATCGTTCTTCTAGCTTCTTGTAACTGCTGAGACAACTGATCAGCACAAAATTTTTCTTGCATGGCCTTCTTCCAATTCACTTCAGTAAGCTTTTTCTGCTCTTCTGCTTTCACCATCTCTGAATCTGCACGTTTTTTCTCCCTAATTGCCTTCTGTTTTTCAACCTCAAACTTTTTGTTTAACTCTTTCAAGAGATCCAAGGCGAATTTTGGTTCATCCACTTCTCTGTTTAATACCTCCAATTGAAGCCTATTTTCCGTTTTCGTAGATTCAGGACTCAACTTATTATCAGCTTGGCCAACAGGAGGACCCAAATTTCTGGAGGACCCAAATTTATGTATCTCCTTCTGTAAATCCTCTAACCTTTGTTTATTCTCTTCCAACTGTTGAGACAAGTTCTCAGCACGACACTTTTCTTCAACAACCTTCTTTCCATTAGCTTCTGCAAGCTTCCTCTGCTGCTCTTCTTTAGCCATCTCCGAATCTGCATGCTTTCTCACTTTGATAGCCTTCCTTTTTTCTGCTTCAATTTTTTTGTTTGCTTGTTCTAAAGTTAATGTCTGAGCAGCCAACTTTGATTTTGCTTCATCAGCTTCTTTCTTCAATACCTCCAGCTGAAGCCTATACTTCTCAGCCTCCCCTTTGGTATCTTCCCTTTTTTTCTTCTTCTCAAGAAGTTCCCTAAGTCGACTGATTTCCTTTTCCCTCTCAGAAACACGATCTTGAAGAAGCCTCACCTCCTGATCTCTATCTAGAGAACTTGTGCTTGCTTTCTTCTGTAACGAAGCGATCTCAGACTTCATGGCGGAGATTTCGTTTTCCAAAGATACTCTAGCTATAGATTCTTTCAGTCTCCCTTCTTTCTCATTGTCCGCTCGTGCCTGCACCTCCTCATATTCTGCAAAGTTACAAAGTCATAGTTACAAAAAGGGGGAGGAAAATGCAATGTACACACACACACACGCACCTACCTGTGCTGAAAAAGTACAAAGTTGAAGTTACAAAAGGTGGGGAGCAAAAAGTGAAATACTGATTGAAATAAATTCTATAACACACACGCAAGCACAGCCATAAAAACACTATATATTGGCATAAAGACTAGCTAGAGCATTTCATGGGTACTTTTAGTAAAACTTCACTCCCTGCATTCACTTATACCCATTTTCATAGGACATAAGATCAAGAATTACATGCCTAGTAATGTGGGCACTAGGTTCATTTCTCCTGTTAAACATAATTTCAGGCACACCATTGTCTTCTACATGAATGGGTGAGATAATAGAAAAACTTAACATCCTATATAAATGTGTATCAGTGTATGAGTAAAGCAAAATGACGTTTAAATCATAAGCTACCCAGTAGTGCCCGGTGTAACCCTTAACACATAAGCATCCACGTCCAATCCAATTCTCTAACCTACAATTGAGTACTTTTGTGTAACACACTTTCAACTCTTACACAGCCCTAAACACAGCATGAACGAAGAAGATTGAACCCACTAACCTTTCTTGAGATTGGCATTCTCAGCTTGAATCGCATCGATTTGTGGTGTAAGGATGTTGACGGCTTGCCGTAACGCAAACCGCTTCTTTTCTAGCTTCGAGTATTTCTCCTTCCACTGCAAACAACACCATTAATATTTTTCATTTTGGTCGAAATTAAGCGTTTCCAAACAAACACCAATAGCAATAGAACCACTTCAAAATTCAAAAACACAACCGCAAACACAGAAGTGAAAACTGTACCGCTTTGCAGCAGGTATTCTCCGCCTCGGGCTGTGCTGCCATATCCGCCGCCATCATCTACAAGTTTACGAGTTTGGAAAACAAATTTAACGAAATTAAAAATAAAACAAAAAAAGGAAAGGGTGTGAATAAGAGATTTAGTGCTGAAATGGAACTTCTTCTGATGAGTTGCTAGATAGAGGCACAAAAATTGCAGACAAAACTCCTGAACCCTAAACCCTAAATCTTTGCCCTGACTCGAAGATATTTACCGGTCTTTTGCTGCCATGGGACTGGGTTTTATGAGTAGCCAAGTAGAGAGAGAGAGAGAGAGAGAAGCCCTAAGACTAAAAAATGCTACATTGCTAATTGCTATCCGACCTCCCACCGTCCCACGTAAATGTTTAACTTTTTTTGGGTTTTTTTTTTTTTTTTTGGTTTGGCATTAAATATTTTTTTGATGAAAAATAATTTTGGGAAAAATTGACTATTTTTTCCTATTTATTTGGGATCCTCAAAATGATTTAGAAAATATTTTTAGCATTAGGCTCATATGAAAACTCACCAAATATTTTTTATTTTTCTGTTTATTTTTCAAATTTACTATTAAATTTGTGGGTGAGTTTGAAGTATAACCGATGAGAATGGAATGAATGTATACCATTTTTATTTTTTAATATATAATCTAATGGTT
This sequence comes from Alnus rubra, assembly GCA_028654335.1. Lineage (NCBI taxonomy): Eukaryota > Viridiplantae > Streptophyta > Magnoliopsida > Fagales > Betulaceae > Alnus > Alnus rubra. Next base: position 363,898 of record JAJPGS010002449.1, on the reverse strand, counting down.
TAGGCTATAAATAATAATTCATTCACAATATTAATATAAAACAACTTCATGTTGGTTGTGGTAGTATAGAGGCAACAAGCAAAAGAACCACACAAAAGATTGAAACATACCTTTAAAAAGAAATATATCCAGCAAAAGTATGAAGATCATATATGCGACTTGAAGAAGCTCTCTTTTGGATGATGAAAATAGATAGAGAAGTTGCAACTTGGATTTATACGAGTAGTAAGATGGCACAGTAATGCCTCACGTAAGAACGTCCACCCATATAACTAGTACGGCTGTACATGCGGGTGGATATTAACTGTCATCATCCGTTATTCGTATATATTCGCACATGCAGATGCGGATAATAATTGCATCCGCATACCCTTTATGTCTAATATATATTTTTTATATTTTTATATATATTCTACTTATGAATGTGTAATATTTAGACAATTTATGTTTTTTATGTTATAAATTTGTAATATTAGTTTTTTATGTTGGATTTGTAATTTATGTTTTTTTATATTTACTGACTTGATTGTTATGCTCATTGAATCATTAATAAAAAATAAAAAATAAATAAATAAATAAATAAATATGGGTGTTTCTTGTGAGCATTGATTACATAAATATTTTGAGATTGTATCCATTATCCCCTTTTTATCTTGGTTCTACATATATTTTGGGTTGAATTATATTTTCAAAACAAGACAAAAGATTAAAAATCGATCAAAATTATTTTTAAAAGCGTCTAAAATAGGCTCATTACCCGTTTATGGATAGCGAATAATAACCGTAATAACTACGCGGATTTTTATAGTAAAAAAATGATGCAGATGCGAAAATCTACAAGTGATCCGCATTTTACAGATGCGGATGCGGACATCGCAAATAACCACGCGAATATCCACATGTACACCCCTAATAACTAGAAGAAAAAACCATAAAAGAGAGGAAAACAATGCCAGATATTATATGTGGTCACCAGTCCCATGGTCGTGGGTCTTAATTGTCAAAGACCCACAACCCAATGGGTCTTCATGGCATAGATTTTGTTGAACAAATAAAATTTTAATTGAAAGGAATAATTGTATTTTACATATCTCTTATGGGTATGATGGACATTTTACTCACATTATGCGGTTGTTGTCTACGTTAACAAAAAATCTAAATGGTAGAGGATTACGTAAAAAGGCTAGGTATTTTGGAATGAACATTACAACTTTTTAAAGTCTGTGAGAACATTGCAAATTAAGTAATAATTTTGAAAATAATAGGTGTAAATTCGACAAATATAAAGAAAGAGAAAAATAAAATAAAAGGGTGTGATTCCCACATCAAATTATAGAAGATCTGAATTTACAGTTTGTTTTCCTTGCTAGAATAGAGCATAGGCTTGTTCGTATATATAGGAGAAGAGTTACATACATAATGAAATACAACTTCTACATCATGTAGCAGAAGATAGTCGGTGATGATAGACTATAATTTAGACTTATCTAGCTAACAGGAGATAGTCGACTTCAATAGGACTTATCTCAAGTGTATCAAATTTATCTCAAGTGATTGAGTTCAAGTGTAAGTCTTGAGTATTAGGTTTACAAACTCTATCTGTATCATTAATTAAGCTGATGTGTTCCCTTGGATGTTTATTTTTAGTTGATGAGTCTTGAGTCTTTGAGATGGAGTTAATCTTATCACTAACGCACCCCTTCAAGCTAAATAGTACAGTGGTAACGTTGAGCTTGCTCCGAAGAATACTGAATCTTGAGGATGAGAGTGGTTTTTTGAAGATGTCTACAAGTTGGTCATTGTTGTAGATAAATTTGATGATGAGTGATTTCTTGGCAACCATGTCACGAACAAAATGAAAGTCAATTTCTATATGTTTTGTTCGTGCATGGAAGACTGGGTTTGAGGATAAGTAAGTAGCTCCAATGTTATCACACCATTGTGTTGGAGGTTGAGAGAATCGTATGCCAATTTCTGTACACAATGAGAGGAGCCAGGATAATTCTGCAGCCGTGTTTGCCAATGCCTTGTACTCAGCTTCAGTGCTTCACCTGGCAACCATTTGTTGTTTCCAACAACTCCAAGAGATAAGGTTATCACCAAGAAAAATACAGTAGCCACCTGTGGAGCGACGATCATCACGACTTCCAGCACAATCAGCATCAGAGAAGACTTGAACGCAATTGACAGTGAATTTTTGAAAATGAAGACCATGTTGAATGGTTTGCTTGAGATAGCGCAGAAGTCTTTTTACAGATTGCTAGTGGATATCAATAGGTTTCTACATAAACTATGAAAGTTTGTTAACACAATAGAAGATGTCCGGCCGAGTGATGCATAAGTATTGAAGAGCTCCAACTGTGCTTCTGTATAAGGTGGGATCCTCAAATAAGTCTCCTTCAAAGGCGGAGAGATGAGTAGAGGATACCATAGGTGAGTTTACTGGATTTGCTTCAAGCATCTTGGTACGTTTGAGAATGTCCAAGATATATCGTTGTTGAGATAGTATGATGCCACGAGAGTATGGCAGGACCTCAATTCCCGAAAAGAAATTAAAGGAGCCTAAGTCTTTCACTGCAAAGTCAGGTGAAAAGCAGCAAGAAGATCACGAATAGCAGCATGATTAGAGCATGTAATAAGTATATCATCAACGTCAATTAGTACTAGCATGGTATAGCTAGCCATTCGAAGAATAAAGAGTGAGCTATCAGACCGAGAGATAATAAAACCAAGTTGGATCAGGATATTGCTTAATCTGGAATACCAAGCTCTGGGTGCCTGTTTCAAACCGAACAAAGCCTTTTTTAGTTTGCAAGTATAATATGGGTATTGAGGATGAGCAAACCTGGGTGGTTGTGCCATGTAAACGTCCTCAGATAAGTTTTCATGGAGGAATTCATTTTGAATGTCGATCTGATGGATAGGCCAGCCATTAGAAATTGCAAGTGAGAGAATTCAGCGTACCATTGTGGGTTTGATAATCGGGCTATAGGTCTCACCATAGTCAAGTCCTAGCTGTTGATGAAAACCATTGGCTACGAGATGAGCCTTGTGACGATCAACAGACCCATCAGCTTTCCGTTTCAACCGAAATACCCACTTGCATCCAATAACATAATGAGTGGAGGATGGAGGAACAAGGTTCCAGGTCTAATTTTTTAGAAGTGCATCAAATTCCACATTCATGGCACGCCTCCAGTGTGGATCCTTCATGGCTGAAGTGTAACAGGTAGGTTCCAAATCATGTGTAGTAAATTCAACAAGAAGAGCACGGGGAATAGGATAACAAACTATGCCATTAGTGAGTTGTCTCAGTTTAATAATGTTGTTCTTGGCACGAGTTACCATTGGATGAGAAGAAACAGGTTGTTGCAGGATTTGTGGAGAACTAGGGGTTGATGCTTGAGATGTGGAACGTGATAAGGTGCTTGTAGATGGGTTAGGAGGTGATACATGTATGGCTGTTGTAGGTGTGTTGAGATTAGGTAAGGAATTTGAAAGTTGTTGGCCGGATGCAGCTTGATGAGTTAAAGAGACCACAATCGGTGCTGGTTTTATTGGGGGCCGAGTAACCAAAGTGTTAGAAATGATGTGTACTGTAGAGGAATATGAGGCTGAACTGAGAATTTATTGGTCATAAGACTAAAAGGAAAAACATTCTCATCAAAGACTACATCCTTTGAGATGTAGAGATGTTTTGTGAACAGATTTAAGCATTTGTACCCTTTATGGTTAGGGTTGTACCCCATAAATAAACATTGTAAGGAACAAGGCTGAAGCTTATTCGAGTTGTATGGACATAGATTAGGCCAACATGCACATCCAAACCTACTTAAAAAATTGTAGTCATGTTTGCATTTGAAAATAACTTCAAAGGGTGAACGATTTTTAAGTAAGGGAGTGAGCATGCGATTTATTAAGTAGCATGCTGTGAAGAAGGCATCGTCCCAATACTAAGAAGGTACGGTTGCATGGGATAGGATGTCAAGGCCGTTTCAACAATATGATACTTGTGCTCAACCGCACCATTTTGTTGGTGCGTGTGAGGGCAAGATATGCAACGAGAGATGCCGAGGGACTGCAATAATTTGTTGAGAGGACGATATTCGTCTCCCCAATCAGACTGCATAGATTTAATTTTGCAATCAAAGAACCGTTCAACATAAACTTGAAATTTCATAAAAACACTAGTGACATCAGCTTTACAAGAAAATGGATATAACCACGTGTAGAAACTAAAAGCATCTAGAAATGAAACATAATACTTAGAACCATTTGTGGAATAAACAGGAGATGGACCCCATACATCTGTGTAAATGAGTTCTAAGGGGCACTTGGCGTGAGACTGTGAAAAAGAGAATGATAGTTGCTTGCTTTTGGAGCTTAAGCAGGCATGACACAACTCAGAGTGCTTTGTGGAAAATACTGGAAGATTAAAGGAAGATAGTACTTGGTGAACTAGCTTTAAAGCCGGATGGCCTAGCTAAAAATGCCATTGAGGGAGAGAGACACGCTCACCAACTAGAGCAGAAGGGCACAATTTATTGGAGGCCGTAGGAAACTGGTAGAGACCGTGGTTATTCGGGCCGCGAAGCAACACCTTCCCCGATCAACGATCCTTCAAGAAAAAATAGTGAGGATGAAACTCAAAGAAAGTATTAGTATCCTTTGCAAATTTGTGGACAAATAATAGGTTTTTGGTTATCATAGGGACATGCAGAATATCATGAAGATCAAAATGGAAAGAAGGTGAAAAAAGACGACCCTTGCCAATATGGTGAGTAGGCGGCCCCTTACCATTGCCAATTTGAATGCTATCGGTTCCTGTGTGATCTACAACCGATATGTTGAGGTTGGCCAAGTCTAAGGTTAGGTGATGGGTAGCACCCGAGTCAGGGTACCAATTTGAATCTGGAGTGGATGCTGGAGCAGAGAGATATGCCTACATCTAGAAAGAGTTGTCACTTGAGTAGGTGTTATCAAACCTTGAGTAGCAGTTGATGGCAAGGTGCCCAAGTTTGTTGCATACTTGGCATAGTGGGCGATTGCTGGAGGAGCCACGGCCAGAGAAGGAGCCGTGTGAGTGGCCACGGCCTCCACGGTAGCCCCTATGGGAGTATTGTCCCCGAGATACAATGTTAGCACCTGAAACAAAGAGATCAATGGCAATGTTTTGATTGTCCAGCCGCAATTCATGCGCTTTAATAAGTGGCCATAAAGTTCCTCAACGGTGCAGAGGTTCAACTCATGTTTGAACAGATGTGACTAACAGATCATACTCGGAGCTGAGACCAGCTAGAAAAAAGGAGACCATTTCATAGTTGCGGAGTGGTTTATTCACTGCAGCCACCAAATCAGCAAGTTGTTGAAACTGTTGGTAATAATCCGTGACAGAGGAGTTGCCCTTCTTGAGGGTAGCCAATTGAAAGTGAACGTTCATCGTTCTTACTCATGACTGGGAAGCAAATAAAGTTTCTAGAGTCAACCATGCGTCTCTGGAGGTGGCACATCCAGTGACATGAGAGGGCATCTTCTCCGAGAGGGAGGAATTAATGGCACCAAGGATCAACTGGTCCTGCATTTGCCAGTGAGAAAATATGGATTGGGGCTGACTAAAACAACCCCATCCGTAGTAGTAACCAGCGACGGTGGTGGAGAATAGTGTGTACCATCCACATATTTGAACAGATTTCCACCCTTAAGGTGTGGAACGATTTGAGGAAGCCAATAGTTGTTGTAGTTGCCAGGTGTAAGCTTTAGAGGGTTGAAATGGTTGAAGGTAATGAGAGGTGGAGGTGCGGGTGGGTTTGCAACTATGATTGGAATTCCGGTTGAGATGGTAGCCATTGGAGTGGTAGAAGTGGAAGGAATATTGACGTTAGTCAGTGTATGCTCTGATACCATATAAAAGATTTGAATTTACAGTTTGTTTTCCTTGATAGAATAGAGCATAGGCTTGTTCGTATATATAGGAGAAGAGTTACATACATAATGAAATACAACTTCTGCATCATGTAGCAGAAGATAGTCGGTGATGATAGACTATACTTTAGACTTATCTAGCTAACAAGAGATAATCGACTTCAATAAGACTTATCTCAAGTGTATCAAATTTATCTCAAGTGATTGAGTTCGAGCGTAAGTCTTGAGTATTAGGTTTACAAACTTATCTTTATCATTAGTTAAACTGCTGTGTTTCCTTGGATGTTTATCTTTACTTGATGAGTCTTGAGTCTTTGAGATGGAATTAACCTTATCACTAACAAAAATTAACCTCTTGGGAGACAAAACCACCCAAAATGTATTAGGGTGGCCGAATCACCTCTAAAAGCCTTTAGAGTTAATTCCACCACCTCAGCCTTTTAGATTGCTTGAATCACCTTCAAAAGCCTTTCAAAGAAATTCAACCGCCCTCTCAAGCCTTTCAAAGTAATTTGACCACGCTTTCTTGCCGCATTTTGGAGTGATAAACCACATCCCAATTTTATATATTTATTTTATTTGAGGATAAATTTGTAGTAATATAAAAAATCCATGAAAAAAAGAAAAAGAAAAAAAAAGGAGACAATTTATACAAAATGATCATTATGATAATTTTTGTATCATAGTGATTAGTGATCAATTTAATATTAAGTCCAAATCCCAATGACCAATTCAGTAAGTTAGTCCAAAAAAAAAAACCCTCAACAAAATGAAATAAAACTCAGTGATATCACAATTGCAAACAATAAAAAATAGGCAGACAAATATCATTCACATAAGGAACCCTTGCACTTTGTAATCTCCAATCAAAATGTGAAATATTCAGTTGCTTTCACGTTTAAAAAAAGGCCAAATTACCGGCTTGCTACATACAAAAAACCTAATCCAATCAACGCCTCAACCTTGTTTACAAAGCCCAAGAAAGGCCTCCCAAATTCTCAATCCCTACCTTCTTTTGAGCAACCCTTGGGCTAAGAGGTCTCTATTGGACCAAAATACAAGTAAAAAAGAATAATATTACAAATCAAATAATGTCATCTCAGTGTGACACGGATCCGTTTCATATTAATGTGAAAGACAATCACTAGAACAGTAAAAAATTGTACAAATATAAATCTTTTACTCCTTTGTTCTCTTTTTTCCTATGTGTTTCATATCTGAGATTAGGACGTCCGGTTTTTTCTCTGTGCACCCAAACTCTGAGAAGCAGGCTTGGCTCCTCGACCTCGACTAGCTGATAAAGGCTGAGCCCTGGTAGCGGGTGCAGGAGCAGCAATGGAATTCCATAGGTCATCATCACCAGTAGCTGTCCCAGCTTTTTTGACATTCAAAGGTTTTGACAGAGTCTTTGGAGCAGGGGCGGCAATGGAATCCCACAAATCGTCATCATTGTTTTTGGAAACCCTTGCTGTATTTTTCGGTCGTGAGCTTGCAACTGAAAGGAAGGAAGTTGAATGAAAAATCAAACAAGAAAAGCAATCAGAACCAAAATATATATCAGGAAGGATCAATGCTCGAGTATGTGAGCACGAGATGAGATCTAATATATTTTGGTTCTTAATGTGCGTATTTTGAGTGTGGTGAAAAATAAAGTAGTAAACAATAGATTTATCCACTCTAAAGCAAAAATTTTAATCAATTCATTTAACATGTTCAAAAACACAGTAGATAATCAATAAGCTGCTATTGATCTAGAGAAGAAACAGTCTTGCACAACAGGAACATCCTCCAAGTTAAAATTGACAATCCTAGCCGAGATTTCAATTGATTTAGTCCACATGTCAAGCCAAATGACAGAAGCTTATTCGACACTTCTAAAATGAGAGGTACTTCAAACATTCATCAGATTCCCCACCACCAACAAATGTATTCAAAGCTGGACTTAGGCGGGGCTACACCAACCAACTGAAGACCAAGGCCATCAATTGATCAGGCTTTGAAGATGTTTGGCAACATATCTATCAAGCATACTTATTGAAATTCAATATATAAATTTTTGAGTGATGCTACATGTCACCCCCCATATTCTCCCAAAATTGGTGTAGCTTTTAAAATCACCATTGGATTTGTGATATATCACTTTTAGATTTTGATTTAATGGTGATTTTAAAAGCCAGATTAGTTTTGGGGGGACATGCGGGCCACATTTAGAATTACTCTAAATTTTCTGGTCTCAGACAGGATGGGCTAGATTTGGGTTAACCAATCAACTCTTAAATCCACTTCTACCAAATGGTAAAATACTGCCAGCAAAATACAAGTTGAAAGGAGAATCTAACCTTGTTTTGGCTGTGACACAGGTTGAGATACTGGCCGCTTTTGAGCTGCTTGAATGTTTGCAAGAGCTGGTGATGGCTTTGGCTCTTCAAGAGGTTCAATATCATCCCATCCATCCTTGTCATTCTCATGCTCTTCATGAATTCCATTTTCAAGTTCTCCCCAGCCATCCGTTGATGTAGGGGATGCAGGCATGGGTTGATCAGCAAAATCTGAGGAGGAATTCCCAAGGACAGGTGCTGTACTTGGAGTCTCCATCACTAGTATTGTCACGGAAAATCAATATTATTAAAATTGAATTGTTGAATAATGCATTTGTAAACATATGTACCCAGTGGAAGTAATAATAAATTGACAGCATCATCCAATATTAGTGACATAACTTCAACAAGAATACAAAATGAGCATAATTAACATATTCCGCACTACCCTATTCCTAATTTAAAGGAATACAGTACATAAAGTCAGCCTTTCTCTACCAACTCGCACCCCTTTTCTTCCAACAACACAATAAAAGCAGCCTACATGCATATATGTATTTCCCAAAGTATCCATTTCTTATTATTATTATTATTTATAAGCAAAGTTGGTCCAAAATAATGAAGGAATATATTTCACTTCATTAGTAAAATATCGACAAGACAGGAGGCTATGATTTATTCATTCACCTTTTTTTTTAAAAGAAAAAGGCTGACAGAGACAACATAAGCTCCAATTAACAAAGTTGGATAAAGCAGGTTTTATGGCTCTATTAACAAAATAAGCTCTTTTGCCATGAAATCTTTAAAAAATTATCAAAAAAATTAATCCAGTAATTCAAGGTAAGTCTATCCAACAGCCCACAGGTAAGCTTGAGTGGAAAAACAGATTTTTTTTTTCCTTAAAAAAAAAAAAAAGCCCAGATTTGCAATAAGCCAATAAAGAGAAACCAAACAGTTATCAAATTGCCTACCTGAGCTGGCATCGGAAGAAGTAGAAGTTAGAGGCACGCTTGAAGTCACAGAAGCAAGTGAAGCTTGTTCAGAAGGTTTGCCCTTAAGTGTCAAGGAGCTCATGGCCCATCTGCATAGGTACCATGAATTTCAAGTCAATAGTGAGGTAAAGATGGATTTTCTAATATGCCTAGGTGAGAACTGAAAGAAAAGAGAATCAAATAGAAAAATAAAGATAAAGTAGAATAAAGAGAAAGTAGAGACACGAGAGATTTTACGTGGTTTGGTCTATGACCTACGTCCATAGGATAAAGCACAAAGGACTACATTTTACTTTTATTTCTCTTAATATTTTCACAATACAATAGACTCATATTTATAGGAGGGGTTGGGTAGATAAGTATGATAATCAATCAATGTGATTTGATTACCATCAAATCTACTACAAATAAATCTATCAAATCAATCAATTTGATTGATTATAATTACAATATATTTCTCAAACCAAATACCCCAATATATGGAGATCGAGCATATTCTCTAACATCCCCTGCAAACTCAAGGTGGAATATTCTGAAATCTTGAGTTTGAAATTTTTTTTTTTTCGTCTTCGTCTTCTTCTTTGAGCCAACTGGGGGCTAAATGGGCATGGGCTTAAAATAAGACCAAAAATGCCAAAATACAAATAATGGGCCAAATATGAAAGCCAACAATGGGCTAAAATGGGCCTGGGTTTGAAATAATACCACATGAGCCAAAAATATATGGGGCCAACTATAAGCTGAAATTGACATGGGTTGAAATAATACCGCATGCCAAAATAATATAGGCCAAATATGGGCCAAAATAAAAGCCAACAATGGGCTAAAATGGGCCTAAGTTTTTAAACAGTACCACAAAGGCCAAAAGATGGATCTGGGTCAATAATTGGACCAACAATAACCAAAATAATGAACCAACAAAGGGCCAAAATAATATGGGCAACTTTGGCCTTTTTTTTTTTTAACGAGAATTCTGCCACTGCAATATCTATGATGATGAGATTTGCAAGAGTATTGACCATCAAGAACATAACTACGAAAAAAAACAGTGAAAAAAGAGAATAATTCACAGGACCATTGGATCGAACACTGGTATTAGCATATAGCTCTAATACCATGATAAAGTCCATTAACCCTTACTCTTCCACAAAAGACACTTTAAAGAAAAATGTTTACTCAAGGCTTATAAAGCCCACAAGCCAAGCATACCTTGGCAATGTGGGACTCTTAACACGCCCCCTCACGTGTGGTACTATTGTCCAAACACGTGTACAACGGGCGGGAAGGTCCAACATTGTCCAAGGCTCTGAAGCTTTCATACCATGAAAAAAAAGAGAATCAAATAGAAAAATAAAGATAGAGCGAAATAAAGAGAAAGTAGAGACACGAGAGATTTTACGTGGTTTGGTCATAGACTCCTATTTATAGGAGGGGTTGGGTAGATAAGTATGGTAATCAATCAATTACCATCAAATCTACTACAAATAAATCAATCAAATCAATCACATTTGATTGATTATAGTTGCAATATATTTCTCAAACCAAATTCCCTAATATATGGAGATCAAACATATTCTCTAACAAGAACCAAATATGGAAGAATAAAATCAGGTAAGAATGTAATAATAGAACAGTTCAAAAGCAATTGAATCTACCAAAAAACAGGGACAAATGAAGACTAACTAATTGTGGGCATGTTTGGATATCTGGATGTCTACAGCCTCTTAAAACAATAATGTGATTTACAATTGAATCTGATTGCACGAGTTGCTCTTTTTAAAATATTAAAACTGTATAACCACTAAAACAACATAAAGTACATAGAAATGAGGTCATTTACTTAAATCCATAAAATGACTTCCTTTCCATCAAGTGAAAAAAAAAAAAAAAAAACCTCAATAGACTTGGTTAAATGCCATAAAAAAACATGGTAAAAAAAAAAATCCAGATTTGAAAAAAAAATAAAGAGAAAGAAAAAACCTCCCAATTATGAGTTACAGTTTAGGATCAGCAAGAGAGAATGGATGATTCAACCAAAGGGAATTTTTATTTTTTTTTTAAAGAAAAAAAAAAGAGGCCTAATTATACAAGACAGCTACACCATGTGCTCCTACTACCCAGTCACATAAAAGACAACAGCTTGGAATAATTTCAAGTGAACTAATAACCTCAAATTGGCCCAACTGTGGGTATTCTTTTAAGTGAAAGAAACACACACACACACACACTAAAAAGTAAAAAGCCCTAATTAACTCACCCAAGTAAACTTGCATTTCCTGGTATTGATGGTATTCCAAGGCCTGTAGCTCCAGTAGTATCTCCTGAATTTGCCTAAAAGGAACAATTAGGGGGAATCAATATAAAATTTTATGAAAGAATGGAGCAGAACGAAACATCAGCATGATGAACATTTCTCCTGAAGATTCAACTATTTCACAATAAAAACTAAACCTTAAAAAAAAAAAAAAAGAGAGAGAGACTGAAAGGAGAGGGAGGAAAAGGAATAAAGAGCAGGAACAATATAGAAATATTACCTCCAATATCAAAAGCAAAACTAGAAACGCACAAGCCATAAACTATTCACTCTTAAATCTGAACTAGAATATGTGCCTTCGTACGTTTGATCAAGATCACATTTATGATAAGAAGCTAATTAAAAAACACAACATTGCAAAAAGGTTAAGGCAGGAAACCCCATTTCAAAATAAAGAAGGCTGCAGACTCATTTAAGCAATAATACACATAGGATAATTCGAGTTTTTCTGAGATAACTTTAATCCAACAAGTAAGGAACGTGTACACAGACATACTGACTTTGCACACATGGAAAAGCACCAATAAGCTTCAGATCAGGTCATATCAAGACTGTTCTTCAAATAGGGATGCTGGAGTCACTACAAAAGACACTAGCTTGAAGGATGCTATGGTAAGCAAAGGTACTTGTAATACAACAGCCATCAAAACATAATGTCGCAAACTACAACTCAACCAAGTGTTCCATAACAGATGGAATGTCAACAGGAAATACATAAGATTGATTTAGGGAAAAAGAGAAAGTCACTAAACATAAGCTACATGGTACATAGACATTCAAGCAATACTTTTCTTCTCAAATATCTACATTCAGATTTAGAAACAGAAGATGTGCTTCAAATCAAAAGTGACAAGAATTTAAAAACACACCTTCTCTTGGTATTGCTTAACAATCTGCAAAAATTGTTCAACAGCTTGAAATGCCTTCGATCGCACATCACTGTTCAAAATTAACAAAGAAGACAAGACAGTAGCTCAGATGATCTGATGAGCATCTTTAAGGAACAACAATAAGACAAGTACTCATTGTCAGGAACATACAGCCTCGAGATTAGTAACATAGGGATCAAAGACCAGAAGAGAAAAGGGGGAGGAAGGGGGGACACGGGTGAGATTAGCATTGTTGAAATTCAACACATATCCCCACTAAGAATTATCTTAAGTTAATAGTACTGATGAAACAAAAATGAGGTCTTAAAATCACTTAATCAAGTTTTCATCTCCTGAACTAGATTTTTTAAGGACCACAAATTTGTCGACCTACACCACTTTTAAGTGTAGCACGACATACAGCATGCCCATAGGTAGCCCAAATAGGTCAGGAAACATTATATCCACGTACATGTTTCAGGAAATTATATCCATGTACAATATATCCATATACAACGAATCTAAATATAGCTTATGACAAGGTAAAGAAAAATCATTAAGTTTCAGGAAATGATCTCTCCTAGAATTTCAAAAAAACTCCTTTCCCTTCCCTCATTCCCTCCAAGATCATGGGGCCTCGGAAAAATAAGGATAGAACTTTTCCCTCCTAGCTTATAGAATAAAAATTAGTTAGCAGTACAACAAATTTTTTATTAAGTTAATGATAAAGAGCAGACCCATCTTTACAATCATTCAAAAAACATGACAAAAAGATACTTACCCCAAAATATGTTAAAAAAATGAATTTTAAGAAAATTTCAAGTTCGTGTTGAAATTTATATGATATTTTTCCTCTTAATAATAGGAATGTTATCTTAATGTTTGCAATTGAAGCAAAACTATTGAGCCTAATGATCCTAACACTAAAATTCCCAGGACAACAGGTGCAATGTTAATAGTAGAAAACTACAGAGGTCAGCGTTCAAAAACCACAAGCAGTGTTATTTCACAACTATCATGTCTGCTCTCTATATCTATGACAAAATCCTATCTTAGTAATCAAAGAGAGGAAATCACTGGATTAAGGGCACATTTAACACTACAGCTGGAGGCCACTGGAAAGTGTGAGCCAGGGGAAAAGTTGATCAACGTGAGAAACAGTGGCAGAGGTAGCCATTATTCTTTAGGGTCGCCATATGCAATGTTTTTCTGATAAGGCCATATGCAATGTTCATGTCATATAAAAGTTGTATAACATGAACATCGCATATGAATGACTAATTCCTAAAAAGGTAATATTTAATTTGTGTAACAAAAAAAAAAAAATTAATTAATTATCAATATAAGTACAACTTTTTTAGTTAGCCCTGCGAAAGAAGATAATTACATGTGCTTAATTATTAAATAAATTTGAACCATGTTTCTGAGAGAGTACATGAATGACTGATTTTATTTGGTGATTTAGGGATTATATGAGATTCTTCTCATCTTTTGAGAGGTATTTAAGTTCTTAAACAAAATTTGAAAAAAGAGAAGGGAGTCTAGTAATGGATGAGAGAGAGAGAGAGAGAGAGAGAGAGAGAGAGAGAGACGGAAAAAGTCAAGCTAGTGGAAACAAAAGGTGAAACACAAGAGCTTCTCAATTTTTTTTAAAAAATGGGAGTTGGTAGAAAGTGAGGCATGCTACAAAGAAGACGTGGTAGGCTGGTACATCACAAACTTTAGTGTGTGCCTTTATGTGTTGTCTCTAGAATAGAAATTTATATTTTACCAAGAGGAAAGTGGAAGTCATATGAACATGTACATGAAGGGGGGAAAAATGAATCATAGGCAAATCATCTGAAGAATACTCAACCTGTCAGGATCAATTGTAAGTACAACAACATTTGGAAGAATCCGAGTTGCAATCTCAGTGATGTCGTAATAAGAACTGGTTGCACATAGAGCCATGATGCCTGCCACAACAAAATTTTAAATTGTTCAATAAACTAAATGGTACCACAATAGTTGGAGTTACTAAACATTGAACGCATAAAGAGTAGAAAAGGAGTTTAAAACACACAAATATGTTTACGCCAAGAATTTTCTTAAAAGTTCAGTAAAAGAGTAGCCATAGACCGACACAATGTAGAGTTCTAATACCTGCTCCCCGCGCAGGTGAGAAAGTGTCACGCAATGCACGAACAGTAAATGCATTAATCAAAACTCTTTTCCTTGTCTGCATTGTAGATCTGAACCCATCAGTTGAGACTCACACAAAAGGAAAATCTAAAAAAAAAAATTGCTCGGGATTGATGAGAAGGACCAATTATACAATCTTATGAAAGAAAGAAAACAAGCCATTTGAGAATGAGTATATCTAACAAGAATTTCAAGTTATTCAGGATGCAAATGAATCAATAAAGGTGGCAATTTGCTGATACTAACCCCTTCGTTTAGGTAGCTCGCAATGTTTCCAAGTAAAATGGTAGTGTTTGTTCTAATTGCTGGCTCTTCGTCAACCTGCAAGGCTTACAAAATTGAGAACCTACAGCACATCAAAAGAAAAAAAGCAAGCCTTCAACTACATCAACAGAGGCATTCAGTGATCAATAAAATCAACTTCAACACTTAAATGGCAGTCTAAACTATAAATTTACAACCAACTCTTTCTAAGCTTCACTTCTCTAAACAAATTGTTGAAGCTATTACCTGTAACTTGGAGAGATACTTCAATAGTGAACCTGAAATAGTGCGTTGAGAAAGCTGCAAATTCCAAGTGAAATATAAATAGCTTAAAATCACAAATAATTCTGTCATTCAATGACAAAATGAACAAAAAGAAAATCTTAAAATGACAGAAACAAATACAGCAAACAATCATGACACCATGACATGCAGACTGAAGATGAAACAAAGGACAGATGCAGGATACATTATTTGCCAGTAAATATTACAGTAAAATGTCAATCACAGCATTAAATTAGCGAAAAACAACAAAACATTGAGTGGGGTCAGCATTACTGATCCTCTGCCATTTTGCTCAGGTAATAGATCTGACTCATGCACATCAGATCTGGAATTCCCTTCATGAGAACTTTGCTCAACAATCCCAAGCTCGAGAAATGCAGCTGCGATTGGCTTCTCTCCTACTTCCAGGATTCCTATGCCCTTGCTGGAATCATTTTGGTTTTCTATCTTCAGATTACCAAATTGGCCGAGGTATCCTTTATCAGTGGTTGTGAATGACCTATTTTTCTCAATCTTTTCGACCTTGGTTCCGTAGGAGCAAGTAAAAAAGAATGAGAAATATAACCATCTGATTTGGCGAGCTCGAAGTCGACTTAAGCTATCACGCTTTGGGGGCCTTCACTCCCCCCCTTTAGATAGCGAGAAAGCGGTTGGCAAGAAGGGCAAGGCGAAAGCTGGAAGCTCTAATGAAACTGTGAATGTGATAGGGGATAAGCATGACAAGGCAGAGTCCTCGACAGTAAATGATGAAACAGAGGCTGGTCAAGGGGTGAAACTCAAATTGCCATTGATCGCAATTCTTCGTCTAATCCTCCTGTGTATTCATCATTGCATCCTTTTCGACTTCAATCTGCCTATATGTATACCATATAGTGGTTTACTTGCCTTCTTGTTATTCTCTCAATGTACACAACAAAACATTGAGTGGGATCAGCGTTACTGATCCTCTTCCATTTTTGGCTTCCATCTAGGTCCATATTCTACATCAAATCACACGTCATCATGTCTTTTCTAGTTCCTTGATCTTGCTTTCCCTTTGTCCTTCATCTTGTCCTTGCAGTGTGTTAGTGGGTATTGCTGTAATATGTATACCATATAGTGGTTTACTTGTCTTCTTGTTATTCTCTCAATACATATATAATTCTGAGTGGGAAGTAGGGTTAGTTGAATAATCATCTTCTCCTGCACTTTCGCTAATTTTACTCTTTCTTTAGCCCTAAGATTGAAAAAGTGCACTCAACTTAATTCAAATCACCCTAATCTACTCATGAACCAAGCACCTGAGAGGACGTTCCTGCATCTTATCCATATGGGGTGCCATGATGCAAGACAGCTTGCAAGAGTGCCCAAACCGTAAGGTCTCCACCAAGAAACAACTGATAAGCCTGGGAATTAGTAAATCTCAAGGATGCCATTGCTTCTTCTTTTTTTTTTTCTTAAGTAATGTATATTTCAAAAAAGAACAGAGGGGCGCAAACCAAAGTACACAGGATGTATACAGGATACCCCTAATCCAAAGAGAAAGAAGAACACAAATCTAAAAAATCAGAAAAATAACAATCCGACATTAAATTTTTTTTTGATAAGTAAGAATTCATTAAAAAGCGTAGAAGGGCGCAACCCTAGTACACAGGAAGTATACAAAGAAGCCCCTAATTAAATGACCGAAACGAACAAGAAAGTAAAAAATCAGCGTACGGCACACTACCCAAGCTATGCGCCGACACCCAAAGATATAACATATTAAGCACATTTCTACAAAGAGCCACAACCTGAACCTCCACATCCTCAAAAAGCCTAGAATTTCTCTCACGCCACAAGCCCCACAAAACACAAAGAGGAACCTGCTTCCAAATACGGTGAACAGGACCACGACCCAGCAAAGTGCCCCAAGCACTCAATAAATCCAAGACACTACTAGGCATAACCCACTCCACCCCAAACAAACTATAAAAGAAACTCCAAACAACCCGAGCCACGTCACAATGGAGAAGAAGGTGATCAACGGATTCCCCATGCTTTTTACACATAACACACCACTCAACCACCACAATACCACGCCTTCGTAAGTTGTCATGAGTTAAAATCTTTCCTAAAGCTGCTGTCCATACAAAGAACGCAACCCGCTTCGGAGTTTTAACATGCCATATACCCTTCCAAGGAAAAGAAGCCGCCTCGTGACAAACTAAAGCTTTATAGAAAGTCTTCACTTCAAAATTCCTCCTCTTGGAAAGAATCCACACTGCCCTATCAACCTCCCCATGCCGAACCCGAGTAGAGTATAGCTGTTCGAAGGACATCACCATCTCCAACTCCCAATCCTGAGCATTGAACGTAAAGAGAACATTCCAATGAGCCACACCTCCTACCATAGACAAATTATCCACCACCCAAGCATCAGGAGAACATGCAATAGTATACAAAGTTGGAAAACAAAGCTTGAGAGGCCTGTCCCCACACCATAAATCATGCCAGAAGCGAATATGGGACCCATCACCCACCTCAAAACGCAAAGACTTGGCAACATTATCCCACCCCCTTCGAATAAACTTCCAAACACTGACACCATAAGGCCCCGTCACCGGTAAAGAACACCAACCTCCCCTCACACTCCCATACTTCACCTCAATCACAGATCTCCACAAAGCATCGCGCTCCTGAGAAAACCTCCAGATCCACTTCCCCAATAAGGCTTGATTAAAATTAATAACATTACGAACTCCCAGTCCACCAGCCTTGATTGGAGAGCAAATACGATGCCAATTGACTAAATGAAATTTAGTCTCATCACCCATACCATTCCAGAGAAAATTCCTTTGAAGCTGCTCCAGTTTTTTAGCTACACTCACAGAGATAAATAATAAGAAGGAATGCTGGAAAGAGTACTGTGAATCAACGTCACCCTACCACCCTTGGATAAATAAAGTTTCTTCCAACTAGCCAGCCTTCGTTCCACCTTCTCAATAACCCCATTTCAAATAGAAATAGATTTGAAAGACGCCCCCAACGGCATACCCAAATAAGTCATCGGCAGAGACCCAATTCTACAACCCAGAATATGTGCCAAAGACTCCACATCTTCCACTTCGCCAATAGGGACCAATTCGGATTTGCCTAAATTGATCCTCAACCCTGACACCGCTTCAAAACATAAGAAGGTACACCTCAAATTTCGAACGTGCTCGGCCTGTGCTCCACAAAAAATTAAGGTATCATCCGCAAACAATAAGTGATTCACCACTAAGCTTCATTACCCCTAATGCCCACTGAGAAGCCTGACAGCAAGCCTTGACGCATAGACGCATACAACATCCTGCTAAGCGCTTCCATAACCACCACAAACAGCAAAGGAGAAAGATGATCACCATGCCTAATCCCCCGCGAGCTCTGAAAGAAACCAGAAGGGGTACCATTAACCAAAATGGAAAATTTTACTGTGGAAATGCAACATTTAATCCATTCCCTCCACCTCTCCCCAAACCCACATCTCTGAAGCATGTAAAGAAGGAAATCCCAATTCACGTGATCATAAGCTTTCTCCAAATTCAATTTGCACAATAACCCGGCCTCCCCTGACCACATTTGGCTATCCAAACATTCATTGGCTATAAGAACTGAATCCAAGATTTGCCTTCCACCAATAAAAGCATTCTGAGAGCTCGAGATTATTTTCTCCAACACTGATTTGAGCCTGTTAGCAAGGACCTTAGAAATAATTTTATAGACCCCTCCCACCAAACTAATAGGCCTAAAATCCTTAACCTCCAACGCATCTACCTTCTTGGGAATTAGGGAAATAAAAGTTGCCTTCAAGCTCCTCTCAAACTGACGACTATTATGAAATTCCGAAAAAACCACCATAATATCTTTTTTGAGAACCCCCCAACATTGCTGAAAGAACGCCATTGAAAAACCATCTGGACCCGGAGCCTTATTCCCGTTCATCTCTCGCACCACCTCCCACACCTACTGCTCGTCAAAACATCGTTCTAACCAGAGACACAAATCCGCATCAATGGAGGAGAAAGAAATTTCATCCACCCTAGGCCGCCACGAACTCTGCTCGGTGTACAGAGAGTCATAATAATTCACAATATGATCCTTAATTTCCACCGGATCAGAAGACAGAGCCCCATTGACCCTCAAGACTCCCACATGATTGTGCCTCCGATGGGAATTAGCCACCCTGTGAAAAAATTTAGTATTATTATCCCCTTCCTTTAGCCACAGAGCCCGAGATTTTTGCCTCCAATTAACCTCCTCACACAGGAGTGTTTTTTCCAACTCCCTGATCATGTCTGACTTCTGAACCCGCTCCTCCTCCACTAGCCCCCGAGCTTCTTCAAAACACTCTAGCTCTTTAATACCTTCCAATAATTCCTTCTTCTTCTTCCCCACATCACCAAAAACCTCTGCATTCCATTTCTTCAAGTCCACCTTTAAAGCTTTCAACTTTTTAGCTAGCACATAACTTGGCAGTCCTTGAAAATCATAAGACTCCCACCAACGTTGCACAAGTTCTACAAAGCCATCAAATTTGAGCCACATGTTTTCAAATTTGAAGTATCATTTCCTTTCTCTTTGCACTCCACAATCCAACATTAAAGGAAAATGGTCCGATAAAAGTCTAGGCAACCATACAGTACAGGAAAAAATGATCGATGGACTCTCCACAACTCTTACACATATAACACCACTCAATCACAATAATATTTCTCTTGCGTAAATTATCTAAAGTTAAAATTTTCCTTAAAGTAGCCGTCCACCCAAAGAAAGCCACTATCGAAGGAACCTTAACTTTCCAAATACTCTTCCAAGGAAAAGAAGAATGTATAGGAATAGATAAAACCTTATAGTAAGACTTCATTTCAAATGATTTTCTTCTCGAAAGAATCCAACAAATTTTATCCTCTCCTTTCATACCTTCAAAAGAGTACAACAACACAAAAAATAAAGAGACCACTTCCACATTCCAATCATGTACAGGTCGAGTAAACAAAATATTCCACAGAATGTTACCATTTTCTATCTGCATATTCTCCTCCACCCATTCATCCTTACCACATGTAATAGTAAACAATTCTAGAAACAAGAGTCTTCAAAGGTAAATCCCCACACCACACATAGTCGACTTTTATTTGATAGAATAGTTTATAGAATTTATTAAGTCAATTTTTATAAGGGTAGGCAATATTATCATTGTATAGGTTCTATAACGTTATCATCCTAGAGACTAGTTATTCTGGTCATCTTTCTCCTTCGTCACCTTCCTCTTTCTCCATTTGAGGTCTGTTGTTGGGTTTCAGCCGAAGCTGCCTGTAGGATGTTGGCGTCACCTCGGAGAGTGGTCTTGTGAGTGGTGCGTGGGGGCGTGTTGGGTTCACTCCCCCCTTCAAGGATATGGAGAACCGGTTCTATGTGGAGGCTAAGTCATTTTTGTTCTCGGTGGGGCTTGGGACTTCGGAGCTCAAAGTAGTTGAAAAGCAGAAAGCTTTCGTAGGGGCAATCCTTTTGGGATCTCGTTGCATCGTGTGGCTGTTGTCGATGCTGGAAGAGGCTTTGCGTAATCCTGGATTTGAAGATTTTGTGAAGTCTTATAGGGAGGGGTCTAAGGTGACCATCGTGCGAAGAGGTGAGAATAGTGCTAGTCGTTTCTTGGAGGTGGCGGTCTATGACATGGGTGGCCGGAAAGGTCTGGTTCTGTTTCCCGAAGGTCGTAATGGGCGAGGATGGGATCATGTTGTAGGGTTTCGGGTTTGAGGACTTGGGTATCCTACTCATTTGGAGCTTCTCGTGTGTATTGTCTGGGTATTTAGGAATACCTTACGCTTTTTAATAAATTATTACTTATAAAAAAAAATTCTATCAACTATTCTATTAGTATTTGCTCATAAAACCTTCTTTATTGTTAATGCTAATTTTGATAATACGTTATTCTCATTAATATGCTAAATCAAGAACATAGTACAGTGACCTACTAAGCATAGGAGGGTCAACAGAAACCCAACCCATATGGTTACTTGCTATGAGAAATTGAACAAGAACCC
Organism: Alnus rubra; assembly: GCA_028654335.1. Lineage (NCBI taxonomy): Eukaryota > Viridiplantae > Streptophyta > Magnoliopsida > Fagales > Betulaceae > Alnus > Alnus rubra. Next base: position 342,706 of record JAJPGS010002449.1, on the reverse strand, counting down.
TCAAAAGCACTGGGCAAGTTAAGGCTGTTTCGCATGTCAAAAGTTACCTGATTGACGTTATCAAGTATAAGTAAATTCCTAGCCCTAATACACTTTCATAAAGGATTGACATACTCCACATTGATGTAATTTAATTTACAAGGAAAGTTCTAAAAGACAAAGAACTATTAATTTGATAACTTTTGCATGAGTTCAAGTACCAATGGTGGTAGAATTGAACCATAGATCTTCACATTGTTCACTGCCACAAAAAGTAATGCAAAAAATCAACACTAATTACCAGAATTACAGTCATATCAACCTCATATATTAAAGGATTCTCATCACATAAAGAGTGGTTTTCATCAATAAATCTATTATGCAGAAAACAGCAGGGATCAGGAGTCTTAAAACCAAAAAATATGATACACATACCTTAGGAGCCAGAACAAGCATCGATTTAAGAGTAAGTTCCCGAAGGAAAGCGGAAGTGTCAGAGAACCCCGTAGCTACATGAGGGTAAACCTAGTTGGAAACACCAAATGTTTCCATATTGACAATACAATTAAATAACATAATCAGGACTTGCTTCCAACAGAAGTAACTGATTTTTCATGATAATGAAGATACATTAAAATCATTTTTTTGTCATTGAATGCATACTTGCTCGTCAACAACTTGTGCCGATAATGATTCTCCAAATTGATCAATATGTTGCAGGAGACCAACTCGAATAGCTCGGTCATTGGAGGCAAAGAGTTTCACAATTGTTGGCAGTACCTACATATAAGCAAGAAACTAACTTGAGTCAGCTGAGAGTAAGATCTACAATTAAGAGGAGGGGAAAAAGTTGCACAGTGCTCCACACACTTCAAAAAAAAAATGTAGAACAATAAAATTGTAGACAAAAGTGCACATCTGAAATAAGGGCACTGTAAAAGTATCACAGTGCTCCACACACTTCAAAAAAAAAGTAGAATACTAATATTGTAGACAAATATGCACATCTGAAAATAAGGGCACCATAAATGTACTGAACGAGTAAGACCTTTGAACTGAATTCTTCAGTCGGAAGCCAGGAACCCATTTTCAACAATGCAGCCAAAGCAGGGGCAGCAGCTGAACCAAATTCAAGTGCAGAAGCTAACAGAGGAAGCAACTACAAAAACAAGAAAATAAAGGCATAAATTGACGTTTAAAACATAGATTTTACATTTCAAGTTGACATATCACATCAGCATTTCCAAGTCACCTTTTTCAAGACAATTTGGCGAGGAAGCTGCTCCGCTAAGTTTGGAAGCTTGCGGAAGAAGGTATCCCTTTCAACACTATCTTTTAAATTCAGAATTTCCATGAAATGTATTGTGTCTACTAGCTTATTTTGGAAATATTCTGCCAATCCATTGGTAGAAAAACTTCAAAGTGAGGAAAAGAATGACAAAGAAAAGAAAGTTCAAGCAACAACACTGCGACAGAAGTATAAGAGATAAACAAATAAACACAAAATGATTCTTCATAGTATATTCATCAAGATTGATATACATAATCACCAACAATTGACAGCATCAATGTTTAAGGGAAGATATCAAAGTAGCCACCTTGTGGTTTTTTTTTTTATAAGTAATTGCAATTTATAAAAATAGCGCAGAGGGGCGCAATCCTTATACACGGGAAGTATACAAGAGAACCCCTAAAATGGACGAACAAAAAATAATTTTAAAAAGTCTACATAAGTAAAGACACTCAAGCTATGATGAGACGCTATCCAAATATATAACGTATTGAACAACTGCTTCCGTAGCTCCACCATAGATGTCTCTACATCTTCAAAGAGCTGTGCATTCCGCTCCCTCCAAATACACCACAATAAGCACAAAGGAGCTAACCGCCAAGTTTCTTTAGCACGACCACACCCAATCGCCGCCCCCCAACTATTCAATAACTCCAACACCGTTCGTGGCATAACCCACTCTACCCCAAATAAAATAAGAATGTAGCTCCAAAGATCCCGAGCGATTTCGCAGTGAAGCAACAAATGATCAATAGACTCCCCACTCTTCTTACACAAACAACACCACTCAATCACTATAACATTCCTCTTACACAAGTTATCATGCGTCAATATTTTGCCCAAAGCAGCTGACTAAACGAAGAAAGCCACCCTTGTTGGAGCCTTAACACGCCATATATTCTTTCAGGGAAAAGAAGGAAAAGGTGGGCCATCTTTCCTAATAAGCTCTTCATAGAAGGATCTCACCTCAAATAAACTTTTTTTAGAGGGATTCCACACTAACCTGTCATCCTCTCCATGTCGAGCCGAAATGGAATATAGTCGATCGAAGAAAGAAAGGACCATATCCATCTCCCAATCCTGGATTTGTCGCGTAAAAATAACATTCCACTGAATTACACCATTATGAACAGCCAAATTATCCACCACCATCGCATCTTTGTTCCTCGCTATACTAAAAAGAGCTAGAAAGCATTGCTTCAATGATCTATCCCCACACCAATAATCACGCCAATAACTAATATTTGATCCATTCCCCACTTCAAAACGAACAAAATTGCGAAACTTCTCCCTCCCCCTCCTAATATGTTTCCATACACCCACTCCAAAAGAACCAGACACCTCTTTCGAGCACCACCCACCCTTTAGACTCTCAAATTTGGTATCAATCACCAATCGCCATAAAGCCTCTCTCTCCCTACCATATCTCCACAACCACTTACCCAAGAGTGCTCGATTGAACTGGATGAAATTGTGAGCTCCCAACCCACCTGCATGCAAAGGAGTACAAATCTTGTTCCAATTTACTAGATGAAATTTGGCCTCGTCACCAATGCCACCCCAAAGAAAATCCTTTTGAATTTTATCAAGACGATTAGCCACCCTCAGTGGAATAGGAAACAATGATAAGTAATACGTATGAATATTGGAGAGCGTACTATTAATAAGAGTCAACCGGGCACCCTTCGACAAATATATTCGCTTCCATCCCGCCAACCTCCTTTCCATTTTTTCAATAACACCATTCCAAATATAAGTGGACTTGTAAGAGGCACCCAAAGGCAAACCCAGGTAAGTTGTAGGCAAAGATGCAACCCGACATCCAAAAAGATTAGCCAACCCTTCGACATCCTCTACTTCACCAATTGAAACAATTTCTAATTTTCCCAAGTTATTTCTCAAACCAAAAGCTGTCTCAAAGCATAAGAAGGTACATCTCAGATGTCAAATTTGTTCTTCTTGAGCACCAAAAAAGATCAATGTGTCATCAGCAAACAAAAGGTGATTCACAACTAAGGCCTCGGAATCCGTGGAACCCACTGAAAACCCTGTCAAATTACCTTGATCCAATGCAGCAGCCAGCATCCGACTCAAAGCCTCCATAACCACCACAAACAACAAAGGAGAAAGATGATCTCCTTGTCGCAAACCACGAGAACTAAAAAAACCTGACGGGGTGCCATTTACAAGAATAGAAAATTTCACCGTAGAAATACAAAAACGTATCCAATCCCTCCATTTTTTCCCCAAACAACATCTTTGCAACAAATAAAGCAAGAAGTCCTAGTTCACATGATCATATGCCTTCTCCAAGTCTAGCTTACACAGGAGTCCTAGGTCCCTCGATCGAATATGATTATCCACACATTCATTTGCAATAAGCACAGAGTCTAATATTTGTCGACCACCAATAAACGCATTCCGAGTGTTGGAGATAATCTTGCCCAAAACTGATTTAAATCTGTTTGCAAGGACCTTTGAAATAATCTTGTAAATCCACCCTACCAAACTAATAGGGCGAAAATCTCCCACTTCCATGGCACCAGTCTTCTTACGAATCAAAGAGACAAAAGTAGCATTCAAACTCTTTTCAAACTTGTCTCGAGCATGAAATTCTGCAAAAACATCCATAATGTTAGTTTTTAAAAAATCCCAACACTTCTGAAAGAAAGCCAAGGTGAACTGTCAAGACCCAGCGCCTTATCTCCATTCAAATCCCTGATTACATCCCACACCTGCTTCTCCTCAAACGCTCTTTCTAGCTAAATGCTCTCATCCGCATCAATGGATGAAAAAGAAAGGCCCGCCACCCTAGGCCACCAAGAACAATTCTCAAAGTACAAATTGTTGTAATATCGAACTAAATGCTCCTTAATCTCCGCAGGATTCCTGGAAATTATACCATTAATACTCAAAGAATCCACTTTATTGAATTTACGATGTGAGTTGGCCACCCTGTGAAAAAAATGTGTTCTTGTCCCCCTCCTTCAACCACAAAGCTCTAGATTTTTGCCTCCAACTCATTTCCTCAAAAAAAAGAGTCTTCTCCAGCTCTCTCAACATATCTACCCTTTCGAACTTTTTCATCCTCCTCTAGGCAACGGCATTCTTCAATTAACTCCAGCTCTCGAATACCCTCCAATAATTCTTCCTTCTTCTTCCCTATATCACCAAACACTTCTTCATTTCATTTCTTCAAATTAGACTTCAAAGCCTTCAATTTATTAGCCAAAATGAAACTTGGCAAACCAGAAAACTCAAAAGACATCCACCACTTTTTAACCTGCTCAAAAAACCCTAGTATTTCAGCCACATGTTTTCAAACTTAAAATGCCTGTTTCCCCCTCTTGTTGTCCCACAATCCAATAACAAAGGAAAATGAATCGGAGAGAAGTCTTGTCAATCTCCTCTGTGACACATCAGGAAAGCGTTCCTCCCACTCCGGAGAAACTAAGAACCTATCGATTCTAGACCATATTTGATCTTCCTGATTATTAGACCAAGTAAACTGGCCATCTTCAAGAGGTAGGTCCACCAAATTATTCATGAATATGAAGTCTGAAAACTCTTCCATAGCTGCAGAGTAGCCAGCACCACTAGATCTCTCACTAGGAAAATGAACCACATTAAAATCTCCCCCAATACACCAAGGCATCTCCCACCAACTCATCAATCCAGCTAATTCAGCCCACAAATCCCTCATTCTCCCTGTCATCATTCGGACCATAAACCCCCCCAAAAGCCCAAACTACATTATCTCCAGTGTTGCGCAAAGAACAAGCAACAATGTATCTACCTATACATTCCTCCACTTTCTCCACCACCCTTCTATCCCACATTAACAAAATCCCACCCGACGCTCCATTGGCACCCAAGTAACACCAATCAACATGATAGCAACCCCATAAACTTCGCACCACCTCCCTTGAGATAACTGCCATCTTTGTCTCCACCAAGCATACAATATCCGCCTTCCAATCCTTTAGAAGCCCTCTAATCTCCAATCTTTTCTCAATCGCATTAAGCCCTCCCTCAGTTTTTGATTTTATCAATTAGCTCCCTATGCTCTGAGGTAGTATCAAATAGATGCTCCTATCCATATTCTCTTAATTTTTCTAACATAATGCTTGTGAAATTCGAATTAATTTTTTATAAATAAGTCAAAAAAAAATTTGAACTATACCCTGTAGAAAAAAATGCCAAAAGAAGAAGCAAAACAAAAGGAGGCGTCCCATCCCAACACCCCCCCCCCCCCTTTCATTTTTCTTTCAGGGTATAATTGGAATTTCCAAGTATTCTTTTAAAAAGTTGATGAAGGTATCAACATAATGATAAAATTAGAAATCTATGGAGCTAATTGATAAAAGTCTAAAACCATAAGGGGCTATTTTGGCAATTTCTCAATATTTAAATGTACAAAGATACATATTTAATTAGATATGGCAGCATACACAATAACATCCAACAAACAATTTGAGACCATCATAAAGTAAATAATACCATAAGCAAAAGTTCCCATGTGGAATGGCAGAGACGAATAGAAAATTTCCATTTGAAGACTAACTTCTCTCTCTTTAGTACTATGAATCATTACCTTAGCTTCATTGATAAAGCTATTATGATATTCCTCTTTCATTTCATTCACTCTAGAAATATTGTTTGTCCACCTTAGAAAATCCATCGTTTTAGAGGGACATCATTTAATACATTGTCTTTGAAATAAAAATCACCAATTTTCAAAATAACCCCCCTTCATGTAAAGTTAAATAAAGCAAATAAAAATAAGGTTTTCAAAATAAAACAAAGGGTAAGTTAGTAAAGTTATTAAAATTGTGTACATTGAGTTTTCAAAGTTGGCAATATTTTGGAACTCCCGGACCTTTCGTGATTAGTTTTAATGATTTTCTTATTCTTTTTTCTCCTAGGTGTTTCTCTTGTTTACTTCTTATGTACTTAGGTCGCGCTTTGCGCTTTTAAGGATATTCCGATTACTTATTAAGAAAAACCGAAAAATTAATATTTAGTAAGATCTCCCCACAAATTAAAGCCTCTTCAATCCCATCTGTTGATGAAGAAGCTGCTTCTCTCTTATTCCTATGGAAAAGTATAAAGAAGTCACCACTGACCAAAACCCCCAACATTAGCCACAAAAATTAAAACAGGCAATTAATTCAGCCAATTGTCAATAACCCATATGGTTGGTTCTATATCAACTCTATGAGCACTTCAAAAAACCTGCTGAACCTGGAAACAAAAGTAGTCATATTGTATAAATAAACTTCCATGCAGTCCTACTCCATACTTAATGACACAACATAAACACAAAAAATTTAAAAATCACATAATTAGTGCATTATATCAAGACATACATAATTACTTTAAATCAGATAAGAAAAAGAAAAGAATCCAGATAAGGTATTATAACAATTCATGAGGCACATTGTACAGTATCTACTAGGAGTGGAGTTTCTCCAAAAGTATCAAATACAATTAAATTTTAACAACTCACCACTATTTTCGATAAGCTTTGATGTATTCAACCTACGAGAAGGCATGGCGCTCAAAAGTCGCTGATAATCTGGAAGCAGAGACTGTGAGGCAAGAAAATAGACAGATGCAAATGAAAATCAAATAAAAGCAACCAAAAAATACGCGTGCACACTAGAACACACAATGATAAATATGTTACTACAAAGTGAAGTAATGAATGGAAAGGCTGGATGGAGGGAGTGTGGGAAAGAAGTAGGAATATTAAACTCCAGAAGTAGACAATAAGTCATCGCCAACTGTTCCTAACTATAAAAACAAAGGACTATTGATGTAATGTAGTCTAGGGTGTTTTTGGCAGGTTTAGGCTTTGGATCTTGGTTTCTCGGCTGTTTGTCGGTTTTTTTTTTATGAGCAAGAGAAATTTCATTAAAAGCGCAAGTGCGATCAAGTACACAGGGAGTATACAAGCTCGTGTTTGGTTTCCTATGTATACTACCTGAATGCTTAGGGGTGCCTTACGCTTTTTTAATATATTTATTTGCTTACCTAAAAAAAAAGACTAACCTTTGGAATGGAAGCAGTGTTTTTCAGCTCCTCTGTTCTACCTAACTTCATGCCAGAGAAGAGTTCATGTATAAGACAGCCTGTCAATAAAAACAGAACTTGGATTAAAGAAGCCTACCAAAGAAAAAATAACTATAATTAAGAAATAAGGCGTGACTGATTCAACAGCTAAGGAAGCTTTTGAATTTGCATGAGTCAATAAAGTAGTTCAGATCAGTTACTCTCAATCAACAAATCCCTTCCGCAAATCCCAGTGCACAAGCACAAGGATAACAGCAGGACTAAACAAACTTCAAAATTGTAAATCTATCGCATAAACTAGTATTGATTCTTTTCTTGATTTCATTAAATGTTTGAATTTCTGATTGTAACTCTTTAGGGACTCTCATGTACACATCCCATTTACTTGGATGTTTCTATTTTTTAATTTAATTATTTACTTACCAAAATAATCTAATGACAAGATTATATTATAAACCCGAGCAAATACTACAAAACTAGAAGCATATAGACATAAGCCTCCAAAGCACTGAGGCCTCAATGACTATCACTGTATTGAACAGAGATGATCCTCTGTCATTACCATAGTGTAAGGTAGCCAGTTCAATTTAACATGAACCAGCAATCTCATCAAACTTACATCAAGAAAATATGTTAAAACCAAATAAAGTATCATCTATGCAAATCAGCCCAACATTTCAGGGGCTACATCAACAACAATTAAAACACATGTAGGCCAACAATCATGTCAGTACAACATTAAGAGATAATTTATGATCAATCTCATTGTACCAAACTGATTATTACATTTCCTTCTACAGAAAAAAGGAACTATGAGAGGTTTACCCAAGCCCCAAGAATCAATGGCCCATGGTGGAGATTTTCTCATTACAGCCCAGTCGGAATTTAGCAGCTCCGTCGGTTTGTATTGTGCTCCAACAAGCCACGCATATGGCTGAAAGGGATATAATAAAATAACATGTGAGAAACAAATCCCAAATCCGACGTTCAAAAGTGAACAAAGGAAGACCAAGAAAAAATCTCAATAACAGCAAGATTATTCTCTGTCAGGAAACCAACATATAAATAATAAAGTTGGGTTTAAGTTTTATGGTTCAGTGAAATATTTTCTCAGAGAAATAGAGACTTCACAGACAAATACAGGCTGCAGGAATCATACTTTCAGGACTGCAGGATGGTTGGGATCAGTTATGCTCTGCTGAAGTTAAGGGTTCAAATAAGGTGGCTTTAGAGAAGTTCATTAAGGTTGGTTCGGTTGAGTTCTCCAAGTTCAATGGATTTGATTTAAAAGACGGTAACCAAGTTTGGTTACAGCATGATTTCTGATGTGAGGAGGTCACCTGAAATTTGGGTTCCCAAAACTTTTTCATATTGTGCAATAAGATGCAACAGTGGCTAACATGGGTTGGACTGATGGGAAGTTTCATTTTGTTAGTGCATGATTGGGAGCTAGTCTTTGGTTCCTTTTTCTCCAATTGTTATATCCTACAAAAGTTTGTACGAATCAGGATGATAAGATGTTATTGAATCGTCTAGGAATGAGGATATCAAGGTTAAAACCTAATATTGGGTGTTGAACAGGGGAACAGGCTCAACATTTCTTTTAAAAAGTATTTGACAGGCTAATGTTCCACCAAAAGTTGCTTTCTTCATTTGATCAATGCTGTTTGGCAGCCTAACTGGATAACCTGAGAAAGTGCTGAAAAGCAATAGTGGATTGGTCTTGTATATCCAAAAATTAGGGGCAAAACAGACTTAACAAAAAACAAAAAGCGGTTAGTGGCAAAACAGTGGATCATTCCATTTGCATCATCTGATGCATTTAGAAGGAGAAAACGCTTGGACTTTTCCAAGGATTCAGAAGGGAAGGTAGATACCATCAGATTTTATGTCACTTTGCGAAGATTTGGTTGATTGGAGATGAAGAGTATGGGTTCGTTTGCTAACACTTTTTAGAGGGTGCCTTTTGTCTTTTGGTTAAAAAAGTGTTATGATGTGACATAAGGTAAAAGTAATTTTGAGTGTTTTGTAAGTGTTTTGTGTCTAAAAATGTTTGTTAATGCTTTTGCTCAAAAAGCAAACCCAAAGAGCATTATCAAAGGAACCCTACATAATTTGAGTCTTTTCTCCACTAAATCGGATGACTTAGATAAGCTGGAAAGAGCTTTTGAGAAGCAGGAAGTATGCTCTTAAAGACTTGGGTTAGTCAGAAAGGGCTCATGAGAAGGAGGAGGTATGCACTTAAGGACTTGGGTGGGAATATGGCTCCTGGACCGGATACGTTCCCTAATGTATCATGTGATACTCCTGTTCTGAGATCAATTTACATTGGATTAGTTTCTCATCTTTACTTCATTTCTTTTTCTTTTAATAAGTAAATCCAATCTCATAAAGAAGCGCAGAAGAGCATAACCTAAATACACAGGAAGTATATAAGAAAGACACCCAATTAAGAAAAAGAACAAATTTCAAGAAACTCTAAGAAATTAGAAAAACGAAACAGCTGTAGGTAGACATCCAAATATAAATAAATTTGAACATAATGGCTTTTAATACTGTTACTGTCCTCTCACTATCTACAAAGTATCGGGCACTGTGTTCTTTTCAAATATACCACATTAAACACAAAAGAATCATCTACCAAACTTCTATATTGCAATGTCTACCAAATTGTCCTCTCCAACAAACAACTCCACCACCCATTGGGGCATGACCCACTCTATCCTGAATAAATGGAAGGTTGATTCCCACAAGTCTCTAGCTACTTCGGAGCAATAGATCAATGGTTTTCTCACTCTTCTTGCACATAAAAAACCAATCTACCACTATGATGTATCTCTTTCTCAAGTTATCCATAATTAAGATTTTCCCTAAAGCTGTCATCTATACAAAGAATGTCATTCTCGAAAGAGCCTTATTCTTCCAAATGCTCTTCCAAGAAAAGGGAGAGCCATCGAGGGGAATCAACGCATTGTAAAAAGATCTGACCTCAGAAACCTGCCTTTATGAAGGAATCCAACTAATCTTATTCTCAACACCTCATTTCAACTTGAGAAAATACAGAAGGTTTAAGAACAAGTTAATCGAATCCACCTCGCAGTCATGCACTGATCTGATAAAGGTGATGTTCCACTATAAAGTGTCATTAGAAAACTGCAAATGATCTGCAATCGCAACCTCCTTGAGGCGAGTTATACTAAATAACTCAGGGAAACCTGACTTAAAAGCCTGATCGCCACACCATACATCATGCCAAAATTTGATCTTAGAACTATCACCCACCTCAAATCTAATAAATCTAGAGAAACCTCCACCCCCTCCAAATATTTTTCCACACCCCAACCCCGCAAGACCCAATCATTAGAACACCATCCTCCCCACATGCTATCATATTTAAATTTCACAACCAATCTCCACAGAACCTCTCTTTCTGTGGTATAACGCCATAACCACTTCCTGGAAGAGCTTGGTTAAAAAGAAGCAAATTTCTAACCCCCAGATTATTTGAGAATATCAAAGTGCAAATCTTTGACCAACTTACTAGATAGAATTTGAATTCATCCTTCACCAACTTCGCTTCACAAGAAATCTCGTTGAAGTTTCTCAATGCGATTAACAACACAGGGAGGGGAAAAAATGAAAAAAAAAAAAAAAATAGGCAAATTATATAGAGAGCTTTTAATCGAAGTGATCCTACCACCCTTAGACAAATAAAACTACTTCCAACCAGCTAAACGGCGATCCATCTTCTCAATAATATCATCCCACATTGATTTTTTTTTTCTTTTTTTTTTTATAAGTAAAGAAACACTTTTATAAAAAGCGTAAGGCACCCCTAGATACAATGGTAGTATACAAAAGAAAACACCTAACTAAAGCGAGAAAAAGAGAAACCCGCAACGCAACAAAACCCACAAAACACCAAAAACCCTCCAACCCAAGACCCACACGAAGCATTCAATGCTAAGAAACCTGAGCCTTGGCTCTCCCCCACCTTGAGGATGCGCCTTCATAGTTAATGGAGCATTCTAAGTTCAAAAACTCCCTTCTACCTCCGGAACAAGCACCCTTAACCTCCTGAGAATGGTCTTCTTCAATGGCTGTCAAGAAAGCCACAGCCTGATCCTCATACCCTTCACACGAAAGCGCCACCACCGGACAAATATCCTTTACACAAAAAAGGCCCCAATCCAAGGGAGTGACGAGAGGAAAAATACCCAAGGGGGAAGAAACCACATCCTCCCCATCATCCCTTACAACCAGTGTCGACGACGAAGCCAGACCATCCTCCCCATTATCCATCACTTCACAATTTGCGAAGGAGATTGAGCTGGCATAAACTAGGAACAACCCAAACCCAGCTCAAGCGAACAACACCGATCCGTAGATGAGGAAATCAGGTTGAGAAACCCACGCCGAAGAAGACCCCTTGCCAAAAGGGGATTCCTAACAACACTCGCTTGGGCAGTGTCCGGTGAAGTTTGGGCTGCGATCTCGACAAAAGGCGGAGAGGGGCGCGGGTTCTGGCCGAAAACAAAAGAGACATCAGGCGGATCACTGACACGGCCTCGGCGATCAAGCTATCATCCATCCCATATTGATTTTGCCTTGAAAGAAACCTCCAACGAAAAGCCCGGGTACTTCATAGGCAAAGAAGAAACTCTACAATCGAGGATACAAGCCAAGCCTTCAAAATTTCCACGACGCCAACAAGGACCAACTCTGATTTAGCCAAGTTAATTTTCAAACATGAAACAACTTCAAAGCATAAGAAAAAACAACACAAATAACGGGTGTCATCTGCCAATAGGAGATGAAACAAGGAGCTCATCATTATTCCTAGACCCCATTGAAAAACTTGATGAGAGCCCTCTATTCACAATAGCGAATAACATCCTACTCAAAACCTCCATAACAACAACAAAAAGCAGAGGGGACAAAGAATCCCCTGTCTCGGGCAACGAGAACGGTTAAAGAAGTCAGTGGGAGTCCATTAATCAAAACAAAGAAGCGCACGCGGAAATACAATGTGCTATCGATTCACACCATTTCTCCCCAAAACCACATCTCCTCAACATATACAGCAAGAAACCCGACTTAACATGATCCTAAGCCTTCTCTAGATCTAATTTACAAGGCACAACTGGTTCCCTGATCTAAATCAACAGTCAAAGCATTTATTGGTAATAAGGGCGGAGTCTAAAATTTGGCTCCCCCTACAGAAAGCATTCTGAGTCTTGGAAATAATCTTCTACAACAAACGTTTTCAACCAATTAGCAAGCACTTTTCAAATAATTTTATAAACGTCACCCACTAGACTAATAGGAACAAAAATCCTTAATATCCACAACCCCCACTTTCTTAGGAATAAAGGCAATAAAACCATTGAAGGTTCCTTCAAACTTACTTCAAACATGGAACTCATTGATAACATTCCTGATATCTTCTTTGAGAACCTCCCAACAAGTTTCAAAGAAAAACCATTAGCGCCCGAGGCTTTATCATTGTTTAGATTTCATCACCTCAAAAACCTCACTCTCCCCAAAAGATCTCTACATCCAAATAGGCTCCTCATCACCAATAGAATCAAGAGTAAGACCATCCAACTTAGGTCGCCAAATAAACTATTCACAATAAAAAGGATTGTAAAACTGCGGAATATGCTCTCTAATTTTTGTAATATCAAAAGAAACTGAGACGTTAACCTCTAGAGATTCAACAGTGTTATTTCATTTGTTCAAATTAGCCACACAATGGAAAAATTTTGTTCTTATCTCCCTCTCTCAACCAATGTGCCCTTGATTTATGTCTCCAACTCGCTTCTTCTATAGGGGTAGTCCTCTCAAGTCACTAATAATCCTTTTTTATATATATGTAAGTAAAAAAATTTATGAAAAAAGCATAAAGGCGCCCCTAAGTACATAGGTAGTATACAAGAGAGCAACCAAACCAACCCAAAAAGAAAGAGAACCAACAAACCTGTGAGACACTAAAAACCCAAAAGACCTAAGACCCACTAGGCACTCAACACTACATCATGTGAGCCTTGCCTTCCAGACGCCGGGAGGATGCATAATCATCGCCATAATTGATGGAGCTTTTCAAATTCAACATCTCCCTCCTACCTTTAGTCTTTTGACGCACAACCATAGATTCCCGAAGAAACTCCTTTTCGCTAACGCCAGCATCCAACCATCCAGGATAGCCAAAAGTAGAACCTCATCCTCTTCATCGGGTGGATAAACACCCAAAGGGAAAGGGGATACTCCATCCTCCCCATCATAGCCCTCCTCGCCCTGATCACACACAACAACCTCCCCAGACGGACCAAAACCTACCGGCCACTTCTGAGACTCAACTAGACAGTTCACCCTAAGGTCCTCACCCTTATCAGCTGATGGAGAGACGCAACAACCCAAAAGAGAGGGAGTCCCTACCACCTCATCTTCCTTAACAACTAGGGTCAACGGCAACATGACCAGCACTTTAGGCGAAACTTGCCTTGCCGGACTTGAGTTGAGAAAACCCCTCCGTAAGAAACCCCTCGCCGGAGGAATTTGCTTAATGACATCCTTCATAGAAGCTGCCTCGTCAACAAGGGGAGGCACCCGAGAGCTTTGCACTAGCTTAGACTCCAAAGGGAGCTATGACTCAGGAGTGGCACCCGAGAGAGGAAAAGGTATCACATCAACAAAATCTGATCTCAACGCCACCACAGAATCGGAAAATAAACGCTCATCCATTTTCACAGCTCGACCTTCCCTAGCCTTCCTTTAATACTTATGAAATGGCTTTGAGGTCAATGCCATAGGACAAGAAAGACGTAGCCTCTCTCCCAACTTAGCAGCCGCTGAGGAAGAACCATCGGGGAAAAGGTGAACTGGAGCCGGAGCAAACCCCTTAGGCTTTGAGAGAAGCTTCCAAAGACACTATAGCTGATTCTTGCTCAAGTAGAGATGCCGAAGGAGAAGGACCGGAGCTCACAGGGACAAGCCCATCCCGAGCAGTGGAAACCAAAACCACGTTACCTAACCGATGGTCCTTCAAGAAAAACTCAGACCCAACCTTCGGCAACCCCAACCCCCGAGCCATCTACCGAGTCAGACCCACGACCTTCCTCCATCAAGATCTCCGGTGAAGAAATCTCATCGGAAGCTCCGTGAGTTCCTGCCAGAACGGAAGGTCCACGCCCAGTGCCTTTGGGCTTGAAGGGAAGACCTGAAAACGAGCTTAAAATCCTGAACCGAAGACTTGCAAACTGGTTTAAGATGGATGATGGGCTTCTTGCTGATAGTCTTAGGCCTGAAACCATAAAGCTTAGAACCCAACCCACCGAACCGACCCAGACATCCTCTGACCCGATCCATCACTAAACAAGAAAGCCCAAGAAACAACATCAACCAATAAATGATGGAACTGCCCTTCGTCTCTTTCGTCTTCTTCACTACAACATTGGATAGCACCTCCGATGACCCAGAGATATCAATCTCGTAGTAGTTCACTGTCATTCGCATCTCCTCACCGCCATACGCCAACACCAATGAAGCAGATCAAGAGGAGACACAGACACCGACTTCGACCCCACCGTCTTCTCAACAACTTTGTCCATCGAGCGTAGAACTGCCGCGTAGTATCGACCGGAAAAAAGACCCCCCTTCTATTTCCCCTCCGAAATAGGCACCTCAGAAACTAGTGGCCACTCCTTTGCTACGAGTAAAGCCAAAATCTGCCGTAACTCACCCACAATCGGAGACCAATCCCCACCTTCACGGCCTTTCGGGAGCCATATAGCCCCTTTTCGACCACCCTTAGCGTAGGCTACCACCTCTAGGTAGCGGCCGGCCTTGTTACCACCCCCTCAGACCATTAAGGCTTGCACATCCTCCCGAAAATACTTGACGAAATCCTTCTTCACTGGGGCTTTCAATGCCTCCTCAACAGTGGCCATCAACCACTCTGCCCCTTGGAGACCCAACAAGATGAACCCACAAGACCCCTTCCTCCTCTCCTCCAAGCGAAGTTCAGCCGCTTCTTTCTTCTGCAACAACATCAAGACCTTGGAGTTCGTCCAAAAGAAACTATTTATGCTTCTCAAGATTACCAACCACCTCATCATTCCAATTTTTCAATTTGATTTTCAAAGCTTTTAGTTTACACGCCAAGATAATTTTTTTTTTTTTTATGACAGGGAACCCCTCCAAGGCAGGGCTACTTCATGTATCCTCCCTGTCAGGTAAACCTCAGATCCATGTAAAGCACCCCTTCCACACGGATTAGGTAATACTCCGGCTTCGCCAGCAGCTGGCCTCAAGGAATTGTTTACATCCAAGGGAATTCGAACCTCAGACCTCATGGGACTACCACAAAGACCAATGCCCTTACCACTTGAGCCAACCCCCTTGGGGTTTTCACCAAGATAAAACTAGGAGAGCCTTGAATGTTGTATGACATCCACCACTGTTTCACCTCTTCTATTGGGGTAGTCCTCTCAAGTCACTGATAATCTTAGTGTTTCTCAAATCCTCGAAATCAGATAAGGTTCTTTCAGCTGCAACAACATCAAGACCTTGGAGTTCGTCCAAAACAAACTTTTTATGCTTCTCAAGATTACCAACCACCTCATCATTCCAATTTTTCAAGTCAATTTTCAAAGCTTTTAGTTTACACACCAAGATAAAACTAGGAGAGCCTTGAAAGCTGTATAACATCCACCACTGCTTTCACCTTTTCTACTAAGCCCTCTGATTTTAACCATATTCTCGAACTTGAAATACTGTCTACTCCTATGAACATCTCCAAAATCAAGCATTATTCGAAAAAGAAACCTGTGAATTCTAGACCACGAAGGAGGATCTTGGTTATTAGACCATGTAGAATTTCCACCTGCCAAAGGGATATCAATTAGACCCTATTCTCCCCCCCCCCCCCCCCACCCCCCACAAAAATAAATAAATAAACACAGTGCAGCACTTCTTACTTATGCTTCTAGAAACAATTCAACTTATAAATTTTGCTTAAAGTTTTAAGTTCACAGAAGTAGGGTGATGCATACTTTTGCATGGAGCAAGGAAAAATTGCAACTAGGAGATCACATTCAAACACATAGATTACCAGCATTGGTCCAACAGAAGCTTCATTATTCGCATCATACTCAGATAGAACATCAAAGGCATGCAACTTCCAGTCCAAAGTTTGTGTGACAACAACACTCGCCAAACAAACATTACCATGAATCTGTAGTAATCAAAGTCAGCCAAAGATTAAAATTGAACTTATAACGAGAGAAAGAGAAAGGTGGAAGCAGAAGTTGGAGTGAAAAAAAATATATTATTAATCAAAAATCAAAAAAAAAAAAACCCATATCTATATGTTTGAGATCAACATTACAAGTATAGTCTTTTAGGGATACTTACAAGTTTACAATCATTGTTTAAGAAGCTCACAGCTTTGGCTATCCGGTGCAGTCCCCATGCATAATACTCATCCCTATAACCAACTTAAATTATAACAAGTCAAAATGAATCAAGTCCACCAACCAACTGAAAATTGATGCTTCAAACAACTATCATAATTCTATTTGTTTGACATCATACATAGAGATCAAAAGATGTTGTGTATCTACTGCCAAACTACAAATCAACAAAAAGATGACAGATTCAGACTAACTAAATTGAAGTGCTCAAGGAAGAAGAGGAATCTATGGCAAACAACAATAGAAATAAGTCATTAACATGAGTTCAAAAGAAACCATAATGCTCTAGCATGTGCATGTGAGTGAAATATTCTAGTCAAAGAATAGTTATAAATTCCCCAAATTATCCACATGCAATTAAATAATGAAGAGCCTCAATCCTTACTCTATGCATAGAAGAAATATGCAGATAATTCAATTAGGAGTGGCAGGCATGGAAATAACTAAAATAAATCCAGCTGACTAGATTGTCCATACCTCTGTGTGCCTTCTAAACCTAGTTCTTTGATCTTTTCGGACAGTGGCATAACAGGCTCCGTGACAATATAGATAGTAATCTTAGTGGTAGAACCATCTAATGTTTCGGCCTCAGTACTGTGAAGAAATGATAAAATATTGGGATGTCTGACCTGAAAAAGAGCAAAAGCAGCTTATCTCCTAGTACGCACAAAATCAAAAACAACTTCAATAGCTGGTAGCACATGATACAAAAGAAGCTTCTAATGAGACTTCAAGAAGTTCACACGTAGTTTAAGATAGATGTTAGCGTCCATATCTGAGTCCAAGAGCCAAGTATGGATTGTCACACATACAATAAGTCACAGATTGGTTGGAAGCATGTTAAAAACAATTTTACACGCTAGGAAGGGGGAAAGAGAAGAATCAACTTCAATTGGCAAGTATACAAAGAGATGCCTCGAAATAAATGGGCAAGGTAAGTGTTCTTAGAGGATTTCAAACCTTTTTTATAAGTAATTCAAATTCATTAAAAGCGCATGAGGGCGCAACCCTAATATACAAATAGTATACAAGAGAACCCCTAATGTATAGAAAAAGAAGAACAAAACTCCAAAAAAAACTCAAAAGATATTAGAAACGGGCAAGCTATTGAACACAGCTATCCATGTGTATAGGGGATGGGTGGGGGTGGGTGTGGGTGTGGGTGTGGGTGTGGGGGGGGGGGGGGGGGGGGGAATAACTAGCCTCTAATTCTCATAGATGGGTTCCCAACCATTATAACTGGATAGAAAACAAATTCTTAAGAGGTGGAGACTAGAGACCCACCCACACCCTACTTCAGAGACTCTTACTGCCACCAAATTTTAAAATTGGATGTTTTTGCATGTCTTGGTGTTTTTCTCTCATCTCTCAAACACCAACGCTCCCAAAAAAAATTGTTAGAATATAAATGAAATGATTAAATTCATCCCTTCATATCAGTTTAAGCTTTTGAGATAAGTGGTGATTTAACATGGTATCAGAGCCAAAAGTTCTAAGTTAGAACCTTGTCCCCATTATTCACATTCCATTTCAATTAAATATTCCACGTGTTGTGCCTCACCTATTAATTATAAGGAGGAGTTTAAGCACACATATGAGTGCGAATGTTAGAATATAAATGAAATCATTAAATCCATCATTTCCTATCAGCTTAAGCTTTTGAAATAAGTGATGATTTAACAAAAAAAATAGTTTACTTGCTTCAGAAGGAAGTTCAATTATATCATTTCAAATTTTAAATCCTCACAATCTTTAACTAGGCTAGAAAATTCTGTATGCAAATTTAATCAAGGAATAATTAGTTAAACCCCAAAAGATCCTAAGATTGGAATAACTTTTCCAGAAAAAGGTTTCATCGAGTGTTGTGCTAAGCTCAATTTCGTTATTAAGTCATTCTCTCAACCACAAGGAGGAATAAAAATATCGCACTACCCCCAAGGTGAAGTACTTAAAATGCATTTTATTTATGTAATTGTAACTGCAGAAGGGGAACCAATTCTATTAGTTTTTTTTTTTATAAGTAAAATTTAATAAAAATGAAAGCGTACGGCGCCCCTACGTACACAGGAAGTATACACAGGAGAGCCAAAGCTGACCCGAAAAAACCCGAACAAAAAGCCCCCTAAGACAAAACCTAGAAACCGAAATAACACCCAAAAGACAACCCACAAAAGAACCCAAGCAACGACCAATTCTATTAGTTTTTTATGCTAAGCAAGGATATCAATTGGTCTAGCACTATCAGCCGTTAATAGAAGTAGAACGGATTTGTATGTCTGGATCATATTATTGAATTATACATGTTTAGTGCATACTTCAGCATTAATGACTTGTGTTGGACTCAATAATTTCTGAAACAACCAAACAGGTCAAAGTAAATAACCAACCCTCTGGATTCAGTAGCTTCCAAACAACTAATCGGGTCAGAGAAAATATCCACCACTCTAACAAGCCCTAACGAATGTGACTCTAGCGTTTAGTCAGGGAATTTATACTTCATATCATATGAACGAATCCTTTGCTGCAATTAGAATTTTTTTTCATATATAAATAATTTCACATCATTAATAAAGTGCGGAGAGGCACAACCCTAATACACAAGAAGTATACAAGAAAACCCCTAATAAGAAGAAATAGAGGAACATAAATTCAAAAAATCTGCAAAAGTAGAAACAACCGAGCTATAATGTGCCGCTATCCAAAGATGTAACGTGTTAAGCATAAGATTCGTCAATTCTATTACCGATGTCTCTACGTCTTTAAAGTGCCGAGCATTCCTCTAACGCCAAAGACACCACATTAAACACAATGGAGCCAACTTCCTTAACGATACCACACCCAACTAAATCGCCTTAGCTGTACAACAAATCGATGACTCGTCTCGGGATAACCCACTCTACTCCAAACAAAGTAAGAAGATAACTCCATAATTCTCTGGTGACTTCACAGTGAAGCATTAGGTGATCAATGGACTCCCCACTCTTCTTACACATACAACACCACTCAACCACCACAACATTTCTCTTTCTTTTTTTTGATAAATAAGAGAAATATCATTAAAAAGCGCAAAACGCAATCAAGTACACAGGAAGTATACAAGAAAGGCATCTAAGAGGAAGAAGAAAACAAAACAAGGAAATCATTAAAATTAAACACTAAAGGTGCGAGGAACGCAGCCGACCAACACAACATTCCTCTTTCCTAGATAATCAAGTGTCAAAATTTTCCCTAAGGCTATTGTCCACACAAAAAATGTCACCCTCAAAGGAGCCTTTACTCGCCAGATACTCTTCCATGGAAATGAATGAACATTCTGGCTAATTAACACTTTATAGAACAACTTCACTTCAAACTTACCCCTCTTAGAAGGGCTTCAGCCTAATCTATCCTCCTCTCCATGTCATAATTGGAAAGAGCACAGCCGCTCAAAAAAGAGAGTACTAGCTCCAACTCTCAATCCTGGACCGATCGTGTAAAAATTACATTCCACTGGATAATTCCATCTTGAAGGAGCATATTATCCACCACCCACACATCTTTGCACTGAGCAATACTAAACAAAGCCGGATAAGAGAGCTTTAACGGTCTATCCCCACACCAATGATCATGCCAAAAACTTACTTTTGACCCAACCACCACTTCAAAACGGAAAAAATTGGAGAACTTATCCCACCCTCGTCTAATATGTTTCCAAACGCCCAATCCATATGTCCCCATAACCTCCTTTGAACACCAACCACCTCTCATACTCTCATATTTAACTTCGATCACCAATCTCCATAAAGCCTCTTTCTCCATTGCATACCACTTTCCCAACAAAGCTCGATTAAACTGAATCAAACTTTGAACTCCTAATCTACCTGATTTTATCGGAGTACAAATCCTCCTCTAATTCACTAAATGGAATTTAACCTCATCCCCAATGCCACCCCATAAAAATCCCTCCAAAGTCTCTCAAGTCTACTAGCCACGCCCACTGCAATAGGGAATAATGACAAAAAATACGTAGGTAGGTAGGAAAGAGAACTTTTAAGTAGGTAGCCACGCCCACTGCAGCTCCCCCTTTGAAGTCTTCTGCAGATACGACGAGCAATGAGAAGAAGGTAGTGAGCAATGGGAAAAAGGGCTTCCTTCGAAAAGGATTTCTCAACCGGAGGCCGCCTGTGTTGGCCCCTTCTACCAATTCCTCCTTGCCTTCTGAGTTGGCCCTGTCTTCGACTCTGGAGGACAAGGAAGTTGGTATTGTGAGGGACAGCGGCATATCCAAGTATCAACAGTGGCCGGTTGGGTTCGATCAGTCTGAGGAGGCCGTGGTGTGGGAGCAAGATGAAGAGTCTTGGGATGGGGTGCCAATGGTTTGGGAGATGGATGATGGTCTTGATGTGGAGTCGTTGGCAATTCACGATGCTATTTCAGAGGATTTTTTTCGAGATCGTTTGGTAGCTCGCAAAAAGACTAATGGCAAGAGGGAGCTTTTGAATTTGAAAAGCTCCGTTAACTATAGAGATGTGAGCACTCCCTCAAGACGCCGAAAGGATAGGATCCCTTGACGTAGGATTGTGTTCTCCTTGGTGGGTTTTGTGGTCTTGGGCTGTTCGGTTTGTAGGGTTTGTTTGGGCTCCTTTAGGTTCTTTTGGGCTATTCTTTTGGCTAGCTTTTGGTTGCTTCTATGTATACTTCCGGTGTACTCAGGGGCGCCTTACGCTTTTAAATAAAACTTTTATTACTTATCAAAAAAAAAGCAGGGTCAACCGACCACCCTTCCATAAATAAAGTTTCTTCCAACCAAGCAACCAACGTTCTATTTTCTCAATAACTCCATTCCAAATAGTAGTGGACTTATATGAAGCATAACTCCATTCCAAATAGTAGTGGACTTATATGAATCACCCAACAGCAAACCCAAATATTTCATGGGCAATGAAGCAACTCTACATCCAAGAAGATGAGCTTGATATTTGACATCTTCCACTTCTTCAATAGGAACAATTTCAGATTTGCCTAAATTTATTCTCAAACCCGAAGCTGCTTCAAAACATATGAAGATACAACGCAGAAGTCGAATTTGTTCAGATTGCGCACCACTAAAAATCAGTGTATCATCGGCGAACAGTAGATGGTACACTATCAAGCCTTCGTTGTCCCTGGACCCCACTGAGAACCCCGTTGAGAGACCATGATCCATAGTTGCAGCCAACGTTCGGCTTAAAGCCTCCATAACTTTCGGCCTATTAATCTTGTAAGTGGGGTCTATAAGATCATTGCTAAAGTTCTTTCTAATAGAATGAGTAGTGTTATGAAGAAGATCATTTCAAAGCCCCATAACGCTTCTGTTGAAGGTAGGCAAATTCTAGATTTGATCCTCATTGCTAGTGAATGTTTGGACAGTAGTATCAAGTCTGGCAAACCTGGGTTGCTTTGCAAGCTGGATATTGAAAAAGATTTTGACCACATCAACTGGAAATTCCTTTTGTACACGCTAAGAAGATGTGGCTTTGGAGAGAACGGGTGTCCTTGGATAGCGCATTGCATTTCTTCAGTACACTCCTCTGTCTTGGTAAATGGCTCTCAATTCCTGAAAAGATGCCCAAATAATTAGAACCCAACACCTGAATTTCTAGACCACCATTACCCCCATCGTTTTTATCTGAGCCTGCCTGAGCTGAACCCACCTTATCCGCCATACCATTCTAATTCACCGTCACCCTGTTTTGAACCCCCTCTACACAGACTTGACCAAATTTAGGCCTGACCCAGCTAAATTAGAATCACCTACCAGCTTCTCGGCCGTTTCTACCGCTATCAGCTTCACATACACCTGCCTCTTCTCTTTAGTTGGTCCCTCCAGCTCACCATGACGTTCCCATACTTCTTCGATTGTGTCTGGACAAGACCCATGGACCATGGCCAACTTCTTCGATTGGCGCCTTCATCATCATTCTCGTCTGACCGCCACCTACTACGGACTCCTCCAGGTCGCTGGTCGTCTCTACGCTGTCCCCTACTACACTACCATTCGTCGAAAGAAAAGCTCCCAACCCATCTCCCACCATCCTCCTCTGGTCCATTGAACGCATAAACCTCCAGCCTACCTTTACTCTGTTCGGTTTTACCACTAGCCCTTTCGAACTTGCCCCGACCCATCCCTTTGTTCCTTCCTCCATTGGGACTGTCATTTAAAAATAGAACGGCAGACCCAGTATACCCCAAGTCCATTTTATTAAGCCAACTGTCCACCTCCTTAATAGAGCTTAGCATCTCCTTTACAACATTGATATGAATAACGTTCGTCTTCTCCTTCAAAGGAAAGTTTCCAAGATCCCCGCCATCTTGATTCCTGAGTAAAGAGGCCATAATTTCCTTCCCAAAATCATCAACCTTGTTGTTTTACCCAAAATAGCCGACTCTCTGTTTTACCCAAAATATCCCCAATCGGAATCTCAAAATCCTTCTCATTCCCCTTCTCGATCAAGACCTCAGCAAATGTCTTTTTTCTTCTTCCACCAGTCGCGGCATCGCCAAGTTTACGCCACCATTAACTGTCGCATCGTTTCTCACTGGACGTCCAGACCGTTCGTGAAAATTCTGCACCTTACGCATCTGAGTAGCACACTCCACCCAGCCTCTGCCTTTGTTGCCCTCTAGAATCGTGATGAAACTTCTCCAGCCTCCACCACCATACTTCAATAATTCCAGATATCTTCCCATGACCATACGATCTCCTCTAAGCAGCAAAAACTGTGTTCCCAAATCATGTCGAACGATAGAAATCTTTCACCTCCACCCCTTTAATCACGGCCTCTAGCGTCGTACATAGCCAAAGCACGCTCGTCTTCCCCAACATCACTGCTCGTGTCCCTCTGCTCCATTCCGCAAACCAAATACCGTTGAAACCCATGATCGTCCTAATCTCAAATGCATTCGCTTCTAAGTAGAAAAATCCAAATAACCCATCACGCTTTGAATTCCGTTCCGTTGATTTACTATCAAAACTACGACAAAAACTCCTAATTGTTGATCAACTCCCTAGTTATCTCACTCTTTCCCATGACAGAAGCATGAAAAAGCACATGAAATCTAGATTCTAAATGCCAAACAAGACTTCTCTTTTTTAAGCATGCACCTTATATGAAACATTTACTAAGCAACCAAACAAAGTGATAATGCTATTAGAAACATCCCAAATTGATTTTAGTCTAAGAAGACCATAGAAAGTTAATGCAATGATGTTTTGAGGACTCTCACAAACATGCTGTTCGATATAACGCACAATCTCTCCAAATGCATTTGTACAATGAAAAAACCTCTACAAGTGGCAGCAATAACTGTATGTGGACCAATAAAAACAGGAGTACTTATTCCCCCCCTCCCCCCCCAGCGGGCAGAATCCAGCCTTGGAGAATAAAACCTAGGCTATAGTCCGGGAGTTCAAACATCATATCATTTAAGGGATGCTTAGGTGCAATTATAACATTGATTCAATGAAGTTTTGAGACACAAACATGCAGTTAAATGTCACATACAACCTCTCCAGATGCACTTATTCGATAGAAAACCTCTACAAATGGCAGAGATAACTGCCTGTTGACCAATGAAAACTGATTGCGGGCTAACCTATTTGAGATTGAAAAACAGATCATCCACATTGCATCATGTTCCTAAAAATATAGTTATGAAAATCTGAGTATCAATCAAAAAGTTAAACTGCAAAGGGACGATAACTTATAAGCATCCAATTAAAGCTAACACCATAGCTATTAAAAGCTTACAGTGCGGAGACGCTTGACACCATTTCGACCAGCAGCTAAATGTCCATCCTGGGTATTACTCCCAGAAAGCGAAAATATTGACACCGGAGACCCATCATCCTGAAAGTTGAGCCATAATTAAGAAAGTACATCAACTTTAATGAAGAAAATAATGCAGAAAAATAATAAAAATGCATTTTTAGTTCCAAGAGTTTAACAAGTTGTATCATGTTTGAATCCAATAGACAGATAATAATTGACGATATATTGCGTGAATAACCCACCCTAAATATACATGATTACTCTGAATCTTTTACATGCATACCGGCTCCATAATAGTCGTATCACATTCAAATCTCAATCAATCAATCAATCAACTCAATGTTCATAATACTATACAGTAAACTATTGAGAAAATTAGGATTTAAGCTATGTTATGTTCAAATAATGGAAGAAAACAGTCAAACTAGAAACAGTTAATTAAGAATAAACAAATTTAAGCTATAGTGGGTTTAACCCTTTTTTTCTCAATAAGATCTGAATTATTCATCAAAAAAAAAGAAAAAACAAATTTATATATATCTTCACGGAATATGCATATCAATATGCATGGATGATACCTTTCATTCTAGTCACAACTCCTATTTTAATAGGAGCTGGACTTCTCCTTTCTCAGAAGGCAACAAAAAATTTCCACCGCATGTGGACTTTTCCTAGTGTTTTATTGTTATAAATAGTTATGAATATATCAAAAACCTATCCATAATAATAAAGCTAGAACCTTCCATCTTGGAAAAGAGAAGCTCTTATCAAAGGAACAGAAGACCACTAAGTAGCACAATGCCCAGACCCCTCTCTGTCTAGTATGATCAAATCCTTAAAATAACTGTTGAATCAAGCACATATGCCATTACTCTCTCCTCACTCTAACAGCTACACCAGCTTTTAAGCTCGGAAGGAAGCAGAAGGACATTTCAAGATGCAGAAATAATGGCAAATACTGTCCGATAAAACCTTTTAAGGGGAAGCTGGTTTAGATTCACCAAGTAAAATACATAATTCACTTCCCAGCTCGTAACCAATCAATTTAGTTTCACATAACAATGTTTAGAGGCCAGCACCATTTAAGACCAATATTTTTTTAAGCATTCCAATTCTAAGACCCAAGAATTCATTGTCAGCCATAGATCCCACAAGAACTCATTCTAAAATTAACTCTCCAAAACAAAATCCAGTAGGTTCCAGCGTACGCAAAGTCCACAACAATGTTGAGAGCATTCAATTATTACATTAAACTCCACGAATATCAGCATTTTATTACACTAAACTCCTGCGTACGTGTGTTTTGTAGAGGATGCATTGAAAGCAAAGAGCACCTGTTTTTTGAGTGTGGGTATAGCCGTAGACTATGGAGAGAGCTTCTCAAGAAGACACCCATTCCTAATCCTCCTATACACTGCTCTGACATAATGAGAATGAGT
Source organism: Alnus rubra (assembly GCA_028654335.1). Lineage (NCBI taxonomy): Eukaryota > Viridiplantae > Streptophyta > Magnoliopsida > Fagales > Betulaceae > Alnus > Alnus rubra. The sequence goes on along the minus strand of JAJPGS010002449.1, from coordinate 316,659 downwards.
GTGAAGGAGAGGAAAAATAAAAGCTCCAAGGCTGTGATTTGCAAGCTTAGTTTGAGTTCAGCAGTTTATTATCTGTGGCGGCAAAAGAATGATACAAGACACGGCTCTCCTCCTAAATCTGAGGAGAAAATGCTCCAAGAGGTTCTTTGGAGTGTAAAAACAGAGTTAAGGGGAAAGGCAAGTTTAAAATGATTGCTGTGAATATAGATATTTGTAAAAATTGGGGTACTGATATGGATATTCTGCATTGAAACTTTGATTTGTATAGATGTTTCTGTTTGTCTGCTTAGATGCTATTGTTGAGTTTCTGGCGGATTTTGATTTGTATTCCTGCTAGGTGTTTGTTGCTGGTTGGATAGGCAGCTTTTGTTTTGCTGGCCTTTTGGGTGTAATGTTGAGATTTAGTGATCTAGCTTAATGCTAGAGTGTGTTGTTTTTGTGTTAAAGAAATTTTATCCATCCAAAAAAAAAAAAAAAAAAAACTCCACGAATATCTTCAAAACTCAATCCAACTCTAGACCCCATTACAAACACTAGAAAGAAATTAAATTTCAGGCACGCAAATCAATGAACCCTAACCGCACCAGATCGTTTAGCCCTCCAAAACCAGTGAATTTGGCAGGATCAGAACCTAACCACAAAATAATCGAACAGATACACAGACATGAGAGAGAAAGAGAGGGTTGTGATGTGGTGTGGAACCTTGGAGGTGGCACGGAAGTGAGTCCAGGAGCCCCAAGCAGAGGGATAAGGGTCGCCGATGTTGTAGGGCAGATCTTTGATTCCCGTGCCAGATCCACCCACTACTCCCTTCAAGAACTTCAACATCTTCTTCTTCTTCTTCTTCTTCTATTCAGGGAAGGGGAGAGCGATACGATCTGTCGCTGTGTGTGTAAAAGAAAAAGGGGGAGCGAAGATGAAAATTGAACACAATCAATCGCTGTTTCTTTTAACCGATTATTCGAAAAGTAGATCTTGTAAGGAATATTGCTGAAAGAAAAAAGTGATTCTCTAGTTTTGGTGATTCTTCACTTCAATTTCGTTATATATATATATATATATTAAAAAAATAATAATAATAATAAAATAAAATCATTTGCTCAACCCATCAATTTTGTAGATCACTTTTATTTCATGCGTCAGTTTCTACTATAAAACGTCAAAACTTTATTATATTTTTTAAAAATGCTATACCTTTAAGTTTTTTATATTTCTTTTGACATTAACATGTAATTGAAGAGTGTTGGTGTAATTTTCGGTTTTAAGGGACACCTCAGCCAGCAAGATGAATACCTATTAAATAATAACAGTCACAAGAACTTGTCGGGAATGTTCCGGCAAGGAATAGCTCCGATAATTAAATCAGTCTCTTTTTAGAGAGAAAATAATGACTATAAAATATCTCTTTTTCTCACGAGCCCAGACCCCTTTTACTTGGATCTGATCATCATTTTATAGGGGAATGTTATCAAATTCAATCGCATGATTCTTGGGATTGAAATGTTATTACTGAAGTTTATTCTTATCCCTAGATATCCAGACTTTGATGAGTCTTCTGGTATAAGATTTCAGTCGGGTAAAGAGAAAATCCTCGGAATCTCGGAAGGCCCAGAGAGAGACATGAAGTGTTTACACTCAGCTTATTAACGATTATTCTCTTTGAGCCCGTTAGGCCTAGGGCCGGCAAAACGGGTCACCCGACACGACCCGTTTACGACCCGTTAAGACCCGCGACCCGTTTAGCCTAGACCCGAACACGACCCGTTTACGTTAACGGGTCGGGGCTCCAGACACGACACGACACGACAATTTCACGGGTCACCCGACACGACCCGTGAGACCCGTTTACCATAATGGGTCGAATCGGGTCAACAGACCCGACACGACCCGTTTGACCCGTTTAGCTTAAAAGTTTTTTTTTTTTTTTTTTTAAAAAAAAAAAAAAATTAAATTTGTAATTACTTTTTTTTTGTGGTGGGGGGAGCGGGAATTTTATTAATAAATAAATTAAAATCAGCTGCTAAAATCACAAAAGTCAGAAATTGGCAGGCTAAAAAAAAACACTAAAATCTGTAGCTTAATAGCTTTTGCATTTCAACCGAAAAGAAGAAGAAGAAGGCAAGCAGGCTGAAGCAGCAGTTGTGACTCTTGTGAGTCTTGTGACTAGTTTAACTTTAACCGTGTGGGCTCCAGTGCAAGTGCAACTTCCTCAAAACCTCTTTTTCTGCAGCCCCAGCTTTGCATGCAGCAATCGACACAGCTAATATAGCATTTGCACCAAGTTCACCCTGCAAGATAATTCCAAATAAGAAACATAATTCCTCATAAAATGTGAAAAAAGTAAAGAAAATTCAACACTTAAAATGGAAAGGCAATCTTTCCCAGAACCAAAATGATTGAAAATTAAGGACTAAGGAGTGCATGTTTCATGTCCTTCACATAGCTATAGCCAACAACTAAGTAGTCTAATTATAGTTTTAGACTTCTCCAGCTGACTACACCTTCCCAACTGACGTGGAACAGGCGCTTTTGATATCCATCCCACAATTTGGCCATATTGTTCTTCAAATGGAGCAGTGAGAAGCCGCTTCAGCCAAATAGAAAGACAAACTGGCAGTTGTTTCATGTCATTAGACAAAAACTAATTACATTGGATAGTAGCAATAAGCCATAAGCCAATATACACAGAATGCTATGTCAGCAAAAAATCACAGATCAAAGATCACTAAAAAATGCAGAAACAAGTACAGCTATGTAATGAGAACTCTTTTATGATGCTGCAACACTACTAGACAATCAAAAGACCAATAAAAAGAAGGCAAAGTGAATTAACTCCATCTGAATCAATAAAAAGTTGAATGATTATAAAATTGTCAATCAAAAAGGGGATATACATAAATATGACATATTCAACTAACCTGCATCAGAAACAAATGTAATTGAGGATGAGAACTTGTATAAACTGTGGCTTCAAATAGTGGAATAAACACGTTATCTAAAATATTCTGGAAAGAGGTAACAATTCCCATTTTCTTGTACACATTATATAGCCGTGGTAACTGCACAACAAAGTGTACACAAAAGTTGAAAACAAAGTTAATAAAAATGATGTAGAACTAAACGACTCGCTGGAAATTTAAAGAGAAAATTGCAATAAAAAATGCGTTGGTAAAATTCGAAGTGAAATGGATCGCTGCTCAACTCTGACGCACTAGGGCATAACTTTTATGCAAATCTAGACACCCACGAATCATTTTCCATACTTCTTCCTCTTCTGTGCTCATTGAATCTGAACCCATATGTTTTGACAAGAGAGAAATATGCCGCAAGCAGTTAGTCTTTTATTCAAATAATACAATTAAACCAAAACAAGAGTGCACTTACAATGGTTGGCTAATGATATTCTTCATAACCGATAAAGTTCCCACCGTCACCCATTATTGGAACGGTGCACAAATTTTGGTGGTTGTCTGAATTGACATCTGTCCCTCACTTGATCATAAATATGTTGTCACATTTGTAAGTACTAATTAGTCTAATGACTCTAATTTGGTTCGGCCATTCAGTTCAGCTAATCAGCTCCCATTCCAGATTTCCATTTTTCCACCTTTCGGCTTTCTCCGGTTTTTTTTTTTTTTTTTTAATTAAAAAAAAAAAAAAAAAAAAAAAAAAAACCTAATCGTGTCTGGCGGGTCACCCGCGGGTGACCCGCGACCCGACCCGCCAGACCAATATAAACGGGTCGTAAACGGGTAGACCCGTTTATGACCCAAACCCGTTTAAGGTCGACCCAAACCCGCTAATTTCGTGTCGTGTTCGTGTCGTGTTGTCGGGTCGTGTCAAAATTGCCGGCCCTAGTTAGGCCCTTATTGTGATTGGGCCATTATTTTAGAATTGTCATGGTAGGTTAGAAGGCTTAGCCGGCCCAATTCCCAATAGTTACCCAACAATTCCCTTATCTGACGTGTCAGAAGAGATAGAGGAAATTTATTGGCTTTGGGATTTGTGTCAACTCTTAGAATGCTTGTGCCCATTACCCTTTAATTGTGACAATTTGGTCTCGATATCAAAAGGCATGCACCTATAATCAAAGCTCATAAATGACACGTGTGTAAGAAACCCCATTTATGTCATATATGTCACATCACGTCAAACACCTGTCTTGCGTATTTCAGCTTCTTTCTAATTTCTATCTTCCTCAACTTTCAAAACGCATCCCTTCTTCATCATCATTGTTGCTTCAACTTCACCGACTCAATATCATTTACATGACTTTTCCCAGTTTTTATTTTATGAGGATAGTATTTTTTAGGGTTTCAATTAAACAAATTCCCCCATTTGAATATTTCACATGTTCAAATAACCCTGCCAACGATTTCCTACACTTAACCCTTCCGCTCATTGAATCAACCATGCCTCATCTCAATCTAAGTACAGTCCATCACCGAGTTCGACAGAGGTGCAATCGTCTTCCTTCTATTTTAATTCCTAGTGTTCTTTACATCATGAGTAGGGAAGATTTTGACACCCTTTCTGACAACTTTGGCAATCATCTGTTGTCTCCCATTAATGAGGCTTCACAAATTCCTGATAAATCTCCCATTGATGAAACTTCACTAGTTTCTACTCAATCCAATCCAATGCATGTCTGTAACGTCCAAGATATGAATTAGAGGTTTAAAACACAAATTAAATTAATTAAGTGAGAAATTAAGAAAAGTATGGAAAAAGAACACTTAAAATAGTTTAAAGTCTAGAATTCTAGGTTTGTGTCCAAATAGGACATTTTTGTGTCTGGACGAGTCAATCAGTAGGGTCTTGTTTGATGTCATGTATGGACGGCTTGCGGACATCTCGATCAATGAGTCTCGAATTCAAGTGTGCCTGGACAGGACTTCATCATGTCTGGACAACTTGGTCAGTAAGTCCCGGATTCGAGTGCGTCTGGACGGGACATCCTGATGTCCGGACAATGCAACCCGAGAGTTTAGAGGAGCGGTCCACGTTTGGCGTGTCCAGACGGCCTACGTACCTGTCCAGACAAGCTTGGGTAGAAAATGGTTAAACACATTTTCAGCTCATTTCTCTCCCATTTCTCTCATCTCTTTCGAGCTCTCTCCATTCTCTCTCCTAGTGTTTATGCTTATGTAACATTCAAGATATTAATTTATAGTTTAAAACACAAAATAGATTAATTAAATGAATAATTAGGCTATGTATAGAGAAAGAACACTTAGAAATCGCTTAAAAACTTGAATTTTTGGGTTGCGTGTTTGGACGGGTCAGTCAGTAGGGTCTTGTTCGCCATCGTGTCCGAACGGCTTGCTGACAGTGTTGACCGAGAGTCTAAGGTTCAACGTGTATTCGGATGAGACTTCTGGGTGTTCGGACAGCTTGGATAGAGAGTTCACTTCTTCATGCACGTCCAGACGAGGGATTTTGGCGTTCGGTCAATGCGACCCGGGAGTTGAGAGGCGCGTTTCATTTTAGCATGTCTACACGGCCTACTTACCTGTCCAGACAAGCCTGGATAGAAATTGGTTGAACGCATTTTCAGCTCATTTCTCTCATTCCTCTCATCTCTCCTCTCTCCTATGAAAATTTTCCATTCTCTCTCCTAAGGTTTGCACATAAACCCCAGATTCTTACCAAAAACGCGATCCTCGGTGTAAAATCGTTGTTTTCACCCATTAGTTTTAGATAAATTCGAAAACCGTAACTTCTCTTTGATTCTGTGTTATTCCATGGAGTTTGAGCTTTAATCTCTCAAATTTCTCTAGATACTTTTGTGTAAAAGTGTTACAAACCATCTCCAAGCATTGTGTTTTACATTTAGTAAGAAATCAAGGTAAAACCCAAAACCCTAGATTTTTACTAAGTGTTGTAAATTTGGATTTTTTGTGTTTAACCCTAAAATTTTCTCATGGGTTAGTGTTCGTAGTTGTTGGGTTGTCAATTAAAACTCTAGAAATTCTATAGGTTTCAGGAGTTGTGGCTCTTGGGAAAATCAAGAACCTTAGTGGGATTTAGAATTAGAAAGGTTATGGAATTAGTTTTAATGTATCATTGCAATGTATTATGCAGTGGTACATTACATGACTTGGGAGAACTTCTTTGTAAGCCGTTAGTTAAGCAGCCATATGAGTATCCAAATCACTGAGAAAATATACTACTTTTAATGTTTTGTGATCTCTTAAAAATTGTACATTTGTGATAACTCAAGCCGATAATATTTTGGGATAATATATGAATTATAAGACCGATTTAGTTAAAGTCCCTTCGGCATCAGCAACAAGACAAGTCAATTTAAGACCGATTTAATTAAAGTTCATTTGACATTCAAGTGTAAGACCGGTTGGGTTAAAGTCCTATCGGCATCATCAACAAAACATTGAAAACCAAGGAAGACAAGCATGGCATGATGATGACGTTAGACATGTTTTATGATGATTTTCATGATTATATGTATCAATATGTATATGTATTTGAATGGAACAGAGCATATATATATATAGTTACAACTGGATTTCATGTTAGACGTATCCATATACCTATGAGTTTGAATGGAATATAACACATGTATATTGTTATGACTATATTTCATATGATGATTTGTATGTGATGTTATGCTTAAATTTATTTGTATGCTTGTATTTCACAACTGTTTGAAAAGCTTGTAACGAGTATAGCTGAGACATGATGTCATTGGTTTATTGCTTATATATATTTATATGCTTGTATTTTCTGAATGTTTTGAAAGCTTGTATATGAGTACAGCTGAGCCACATGATATATATATATATGATCTAATTTTTTTTTTTAAAAAAAAGGGGGGCGGGGTGTAAATGGGTTGTCACAACTTATAGTTCAGTTCCCCCACCAAAACATATAAAAAATGAGCAAACATCAATTGTATGTGAACATTTTACCAAGGTAGAGGGGGTGATTCCGAATATCCTAAATCAAAATGCAACTATTATAACAAATTGTTTAGTTGTCACTCCAGAAGTCTAGGTAGTAGGTACTTCATCCATGCTATCACATTTGAAGAATAGTTACAAAAAATATACTGATAGGTTTGGCAAATTATATAAGTCATGATCAAAGTTGAGTTTTGATGCTAAGAATGAAGGACAAGTGGGAGAAGGATCTGTCGGTAATCTTATCATTGCGAAATACAATGTTAAGAAAATAAGAGTAGCATTAGCTAAGATGATAATTATAGATGAGCTGGCTTTTAATTTTGTGGATGATGAAGAGTTTTACGATTTCATGAAGACAGTTGAGTCTAGGTTTAAAATTCATTGATGAAGGACTATATGAAGATATTTATATCTGAGAAGGAAAAGTTGAGGGCAATGTTCTTGACAACTGGTGTTCCGGTTTGTCTTAACTATATGAAGATATTTATATCTGAGAAGGAAAAGTTGAGGGCAATGTTCTTAACAACTGGTGCTCGGGTTTATCTTATCATTGATATGTGGACTTCGATGCAAAACCTTAATTATATGTGTATTATCTGCTATTTTATTGATGGTGATTGGAATTTACACAAAAGAATTATAAATTTTTCTTTAATTCCTAATCACAAATGAAAGACTAGTGGGAAGAATGTGGAGTCTTGTGCTATAACAACCCAGGGAAAAACGTTAATCACATTTGCACTATCACCCCAAAAGGACTAGTCAATTTGGAGTTTTCCCTAAAATTCTTTATAAAGCTCAGTTTCACCTAATAACTAGGCAATATGAGACTTAACACTTATGACTATCTTTATAAATCATCAATTCTATGTGGGCTACTGATAAGCGTTGAATGTTTACATTCAAAGCCCCTTAATATGTTAAACCCTAATTTGTGTTGGTAAATAATGTGATATTATGTTTTAGTGTTTCATCTCTTTTTTATGTCTTAATTGAAAACAAGAAAAAAATCAATAAGTTAAACCTAATGAAGACATTTGAAGTTCAAATGCTCCTGCCAAGAAGAGGAAAATCGATCAAGTATATTCGATCGATCGAAATTTCCTTGAGTGAAAAATCGATCAATCGATTCTTCAGTCGAATTTAAATCGATCGATCTACATTCGATCAATCGAAATCTCCAAGGCAAAATAAATCGATCGATCGACTTCGGATATTTCAGAAAGATCTTCAGATGTCAGCAGCTTTTTGTGTGGCTCAAATTCATCCTCAAGTTGTGCGGTTCTAATCAAAAGTTGTCACCATCATTTTGTGCGGCTGAGAGTGATTGTTTGAGCTAGGTTTGTTGTACCAAATCCTCTATAAATAGAGGATGGACGTGAGAGATTAATATGTAGAGAGTTTTAGTTAATATTTTCCTTTTTTAGTTTTTGTGCATTCAAGTGATGCACCATTTTCTTCATGTTTTCCAGAGAGTTTAGTTTCAATGTATGTTGATGTTGTAACTTATTTTAAATTCATTTTTAGTAAAGTGAAGTTGAAGTTTAGTTGATGCAAGTATTCTTTACATTTTTCCAGCACTTCTTTCTTCTTCTTTCTCTTGTTTGTGTTATTTTATGTTGAATATAACTCTGGAATCCTTAGATTCCAGAGCCCGTAGCTTGTTCTTTAATTTTCCTCTTAGATTTTCTTTCCTTTAAAGCTTGTTTTTGAGTATTTTTAGTTGTTAAGTTAGATTCCCTTATTTAAGTTAGTTGTTTTATATCTTGTTAGTGTGGGTTATGGTTTTTATATCTCTTAGAGAAATGGGTTCTTCTTCTTCTATAAGAGAATCCCATAACTCCATGAGTAGCTAATTTAGTTGTAGGGTGTTGATAAACTCTTTCTAAGTGACATGGGTTGATTGTGTTGTTCTTGGATTTCCATACAAGTGTAATGATTACATAGCCTAAAGAGGGTTGTGTAATGGTGCTTATGACATAATTTATGTGAATTTGATAACTCATGCTAGGGAACACATATTACTCCACACTCTTTTTAGTTTAATTATTGCTTAAATGTTTTTCCATTCTAGTGTAATTTTATGTGGAATTATGTGTTAACTAAGATGGTTTATGCTTTTTCCATAGATGTGTATGCTTATTAATAGGTCTTATAGTCCATACTAGGGAGCATGAATCATTCAACCCTAGTTGTAAGTTGAATGAATTTTGTGTAAATAGATGGATTATCATTGTCTTTAACTAAAGTAAATTCATGTTGAGGTCGTCGTGTGATTGACAATCATTACGCGCTCATATTACACTTGTGAAGGAAATCCGGGAGGAATATAGTATGCCATGTGTATGAGGATTGAGTGAAATCAATGCCCTATACTTTCTTTGTTCTTAAACTCTCCATTTTTACTTGTTTAGCCTAGTGATAAAACAAAACAAATCATCTTTTTCAAAATTAAATTAGGCAACGTCTTAAGTATTTCATAACTTAAACAACCTCCCCAATCCTTGTGGTACGATACCCTCCTTAGTACTATACTACAAAGTCTCGTACTATTGCGAGTGGTTAAATATATTAAAATCCACGTAGTTGTGAAAACCGATAAATTGCAAAACCAAATTCTTATTTTTAATCATCTATTGGATCGCTACCAATTTTTGGCGCCATTGCCGGGGATTGCAAACGGTTGTTTATGAAGTATTTAGGATTTTCTCTAGTTTGATTCTGTTCATATTGTATATTCTGTGCATAAGCGGTTTCGGTTCTGTCTAAAACTGTTTTTGGTTGCATAAACCTTTTTGATTCTGTTTCTGCAGAATTTTGTTTTCTGCAGAACAAACAAATCGATCGATCTATTTTTCAAAACCAAAGGAATCGATCGATCTAAAAATCGATCGATCGCATTTTTATTCGATCGATCAAATTAACTCAGTAGCATCCCAGCAGCTGTTTTAAGGTAGATACTAAATTTCCTTATTTTTGTCAATATTTGTCAATATTTCATGTTTTTATGCATATAGGATTCTTTTAGGATCCAGTAAAATCTGTTTTCTGCAGAGAAGATTCGATCGTGCGATACTTTATTCGATCGATCGAAAATCGATCGATCCATTTTTTAATCGATCGAGCGACTTGAGTGGAGCAACAGAAACTGTTGCAACAACTGGAACTCTGCTGAAACCGGTATTTTTTTTTCTAAATCCTTGTTATGTATATATTGTTTTATTTTTTTTAGTTTATGTTTGGTCGACGGTCGCTATTATTGCCTATTATTCCATACGACCTAGACCTAGAGCGGATTCCTAGACGTCGTAGATCCGAACGGAACTCACGTCGAAAAGCCCGCTCGAAAACACCTATGGCTGAAGAACAAAAGCCCGTGTTGTTGAGGGACCATTATGTTCCCACTACATACACCCCTTCTTCAAGCCTTCAGCTGCCGGACATTACGGCAGCTCATTATGAAATTAAGCCCAGCAATATTCAAATGCTCCCATCTTTCTATGGGCTTGATAACGAGGACCCCTATAAGCATCTTGATGAATTTCTTGAAATCTGTTTAACCATGAGATTACAGAACATCTCTGAAGATGCTTTACGCATGCGTTTGTTTCCATTTTCTTTAAAAGATAAGACAAAATATTGGTTGAATTCCCTAGAGACTAACTCCATTACTTCTTGGGCTCAAATGCAACACGAGTTCCTTAAAAAGTACTTTACCATAGGGAAAACAAACCAAATACGGAAATCCATAACCGTTTTTTCACAAATAGAGGGGGAACATTTTCATGAAACTTGGGATAGGATGAAGGACCTTCTACGGAAGTGTCCACATCATGCTGTTCCCAAGTGGCAGCTTATTCAGTGTTTCTATGATGGCTTAACAGAGCCTCATAGACAAGGTAGATGCCTCCTGTGGGGGTACGTTTATGCTTAAAAGTGAAAATGATGCGTGGATTCTTTTTGAAAACTTAGTTGAAAATTCTTTACACCACTCATCATCTGGTCGTAGGGCACCTGCATCTAAGAACCAAAGAAGTGAGACAATTTTCAGAGTAAGCTATTCCTTAGATGTGACTACTAAGGTAGATGCCTTATCAAGAAAATTAGATCAGATTATGGCTATTGGTTTTGCACCTACAACTGTTTCTCACATTCCACCTCCACAGGAAGTTTGCTCATTTTGCTCTAATCCATCGCATCAGGCGAAAGATTGCTCCGTCATAGGACAATTCTCTGAAGTTCCTCATGAGCAAGTAAATGCAGCCATCACCAGACCGGTTAATGATCCATATTCTCATTCATATAACCTGGGATGGAGAAATCATCCGAATTTCTCTTGGCGACCTCTAGGGAATCCGGGACCTCCTATAGGAGTGCATAATCAGGCACACCCTTTGCCTCCTAATCAATCCTATAATCCAAATTATCGGCCCCATTAGTATCAGTACCAGTCAGCTGCTCCTCCAAGAAATTCTGCTTTTGAGGATAAGGTTTTAATTGCACTTGGCAACTTGGAAGCAAATACTCAATTGCTGAATTCTCATTCCCAATCGATTGCCAAGTTAGAAGGTCAAGTTGGACAGCTGGCAAATGCGTTTAATCAGAGAAAAGAAGGGAAACTTCCCTCCCAACCAATAGCCAACCCTAAGGGACAATACATGGTCGATGGGAGTGCTTCCGGCAGCACCACCCATGAGCAAGTCCAAGCGGTTACAACCTTAAGGAGTGGAAGGACAGTCGATAATCAGGTCAGGCAGAAAGACACTAAAGAAGATGAATCCCGCTCAAATCCAAAGATACCCCTTGAGAATCCAAAAGATAAGTTGAAAACTACTCCTGAGATACCTTATGAGCCTAGAGCTCCATTCCTTGAACATCTCAAGGAGCCTCCTAGTGCTGTGAAGCAAGGAGAAAGATATCAAGAAATGATGGATGTTTTTAAAAAGGTACAAGTTAATATACCATTTCTTGATGCTATCCGACAGATCCCACCTTATGCTAAGTTTCTAAAAGATTTGTGTACTCAAAAGCGTAAGATAAGGAAGCGTAGTCCAGAAAAAATTCTTTTGACTGAGCAAGTAAGTTCTTTGATACAACACAATGTAGCCCCCAAAGTTAAGGATCCGGGTGCTCCCACTATTTCTTGTATTATTGGAGACCATACCATTGACAAGGCACTCCTTGATTTAGGTGCAGGTGTTAATTTGTTACCTTACTCGGTCTATGAGCAATTAGGACTCGGAGAGTTGAAACCCACGACGTTTATCTTGCAACTTGCAGACAGATCCGTAAAGAAACCTCGTGGTATAATCAAAGATGTAATCATTAGAGTGGACAGGTTCTACTTCCCAGTAGATTTCATTGTTCTTGATACAGAACCTGTCCCAAACCCCGCAAGGTTTATCCCAGTCATCCTTGGACGCCCTTTCTTAGCTACGGCTAACGCTTGCATAAATTACAGGACAGGAGAGATGGAGATAACCTTTGGGAACATGAAAGTAAAGCCAAAGCTTTTCAGCATCCGTCAGATATTAATGAGTGTTTCTTATTGGACATAATTGAAGAAACTGTTAAAGACACACTCCCCCACCTTTGATTAAAGATCCATTGGAGGCTTGCCTGTCTCACTTTGACTTTGAGGACTTTGATATTGAGCATTATGTTGGCGAAGTCAATTCATTACTTGATACTGCGGCTGCAATAGACTTTCCTCCTTGGAGAGTACCAAAGGAGCCGTTACCTAGTACGTCAGGCATCCCTCATATTCCTTCTCTGATCTCCCCACCAAAGCTTGAGCTTAAGCAACTTCCTGCGACACTTAAGTATGTTTTCTTAGGTACAAATGATACTCTCCCAGTTATTATTGCATTTGATTTACAAGATGACCAAGAGAGTAATTTACTTGATGTTCTGAAGGAAAACAAGGAAGCAATTGGTTGGAGTGTTGGAGATTTGAAAGGGATTGATCCCTCCATTTGCATGCATCGTATTCATCTTGAGGATAATGTTAAGCCCTCCAGGGAGGGAGGCACAGAGGAGATTGAATCCTAACATGAAGGAGGTAGTCATGAAAGATGTGGTAAAATTATTAGATGCGGGTATCATTTATCCCATCTCGGATAGTACATGGGTGAGTCCCATACAAGTGGTACCTAAAAAGTCTGGTATCACTGTGGTTGAGAGTTCTTCTGGTGACCTAATTCCTCAACGCACGACCACTGGATGGCGTGTGTGCATAGATTATAGGAGACTCAACTCTACAACTATGAAGGATCATTTTCCATTGCCATTTATTGATCAGATCCTAGAACGTCTTGCAGGCCAAAGTTATTATTGTTTCCTGGATGGTTATTCGGGATATAACCAAGTGGCCGTTGATCCTAAGGATCAAGAAAAAACAACTTTTACTTGTCCCTTTGGTACCTTTGCTTATAGACGCATGCCCTTTGGATTATGTAATGCACCTGCAATATTCCAAAGGTGTATGATGTTTATCTTTTCGGATATGGTAGAAAAATTCCTTGAAGTGTTCATGGACGATTTTTCCGTCTTTGGACCCACATTTGATGAATGTCTCCATGTAGTGTCCAAAAGAGGTATAGAAGTTGACAAAGCTAAAGTGGAGTTAATTTCTAAACTTCCACCGCCTACCACGGTTAGGCAAATACGTGATGTGATTTTTCTTTTACTTCAATAATAATACCACTCGCAATAGAACGAATCGTTGTAGGATAATGTCTATATTGAGGGTGTCGATCCACAGGGAATGTATTGGTTGCATGCATCAAGCTTTAATAGAATCGGTCCTAATTTATCCTTTGGAAAGTATGTTGTTTTTGTGATTTTTAAGTTGTAAACTACTAACAGAAATTAAATTCTACAAAGTAAATTAAAGTTGTATGAAATGATATGGGAAACTAGGGAATTGATTTCACCACTATCCTTGTACCAATGGCCATCCTATTAACATGAGACATTCTTTCTAGGCATGATATTACCCGTGTGCGGTTGTCAAGCGCTCAACAAGGTGTCAAGAAAATACCATCATTAAAAATAAGCATACCCCATCCTAAGATTAGTACGGATCATCTACCTAAGCTAGGGTGTAGCATCATCCGTCTATCCTAGGCATGAGGTATCAAATTTATTAACTTAGTTACATGCAAACAATGACTAAGTGTAGCCTATCCTAAGATTAGTACAAATCATCTACCTAAGCTAGGGTGTAGCATCATTTGTCTATCCTAGGCATGAACTATCAAAATCTCTTGTTGCATGTTCAAAATAATACCATTGCATAACCATTACATTTATCATCTTTTGAACAATAAACATAATTTGAGCACAATCAAAATGATAAGCTTTCTAGATAAACATTTCATCATGATTGCATTTAACTTTAAAACCAATTACGAAAATGTAATTCTCATAGTTATACAATCATCAATGCCCAAAATAAATATCCCAAAATAAAACACAATTAAGCCATTGATACTTGGATAGGGTTTATCAAAACCCTAGGAGGAGCTTAGCTATGCATGGAGAGCCTTTGAGAATTTGGTGTTGAAAACCCTTCCATCCCCTTGCTGTCCACCGAATATTTTCTGCCCAATAATCCTCTCCCAACTCCCCCTTTTCTCTCCTCTTTTATTTCCCTGATTTTCGGATTTTCGGGATGATCCAACGACTAAACTTAAAATGGTGATATCTTTTTGTATGTATCTCCAAATAGGCTGAAATTTGTTGGGTTGGAAAGTTGACATTTTGAACTTTAATTTAGACCTAAGAAACGCTCAAAAAGGATATCTTTTTGTCCTGTTATGATAGGTCTAAATCCAATAGGCTGCTGCATCCGAATTTCCTTGTATTTTGCTTGAATTATGTCATTTCTCTCTTATTGTCCTACAAAACATAAAAACACTAAAACTAACCAAAACATTAGAAAATAACATAGCTAAAGGTCTAACCAATGTAGATTAAGGGGTCTAAATATATAATATTTTGGACACATCAAATACCCCCAAACTTACATTTTGCTAGTCCCTTAGCAAAACAAAATGAAAAATAAAATCAAAGCATAAAACATAAATCCTTTTTTCGTGGGAGAGACGATTGCATTTAGCGTATGCAACAAGCCTTTTAAACCCCTAGGCATCCCTAGTGGACGAGTGAAGTCTCGTGAGGGTTTAACAGAAGTGACACCCACAAACACTTTGCCAAGAATGCAATGTCGTAAAAATCATGGTTTTTATTCATGGGCAAGTTTAAAATCACAAACTCCATCTTCGAAATTCTAGAGTAAGCTTGAATTAAATCACTCATAAATGAACAGTTGAAGTACCGCACATTCCCTTGGTGTAAAGTGAACTAACACATGACTATGAGGTTTCAATGTAATTCCTATATACATGATTCAATGCTCAAATTCCATTGGAATCCCCATTGGATGACAACCAAGGCAATAGATGATTTACACTCTAAAGACAAATTTTTTTTTTTATTCATTCGTGCGAACTGTGCAATGTCCAGCTTCCTTAAGCTTTCTAACTGACTCATGTAACGAGCTTTAGACCAATGACTCCCAAACCTGATGGCTTTAGGGCATTAGATGTAGAACACCCTTAAGATTTACTAACTCGAGTCAAAAAGGCTACGAAGCTAAACTAGCCCTTAGCTCTACATTAACCATTCCAAACTTCTTGTTTTTTGACGCGAACACTCATTGCTTAATGAGGCAAGAGGCCCGGTTACTCAACAAAAGGCTTAGAACAGTTACTACACTAACACTTTTTCTTTTTCTTTTTTTTTTCTTTTTTTTCTTTTTTTTTTAAGATAAACTATACACAGATGCCAAGGTCCTCACCCAACACGTCAACCAATTGAAAACTAAGACATCAAATACAAGCATATTTGGTTTCACATTTCATACCTCACAAGTATATGCTAGTGTGCTCTGTGCTAAGTGCAAGGTAAAACATGTGATATCATCACCATTCACAAACAAGTAACCAAATCAGCTTTCCTAGTCAAATGATCATGTGTTCATAAGTTTAAACACGCCAATGAATGCAAATCAGAGTTAAAATGTCACACATTCTCGAAATTTTTTTTATTTTTTTTTTTATTTTTTTTTTTTAAAAAAAACAAAGCCTATAAACAAAAGGACATTCCTTACCCCCAAACTTGAATGACACATTGTCCCCAATGTGTGAATAGAGATACATTACCGGGAGAGAAGGAAAAGATGGGGTGAATCTAACTCCCCCAAACTTGGATGTAGGCGCATCTGTCCTGAAAAACACAACACTGCTCCATCCGTATAATGGACTAGGCATCATGAAATGCACGGATGGAGTGTTAGTAAATAAAAAAAACTGCCGAAAATAAAGAAAATGAACTGAATGTAAACAAACACAATCAACTAAATGGATGGGTTGCCTCCCACCAAGCGCTAAGTTTAACGTCGTTAGCCCGACCGTCCCCCAATCAGTCGTGATAGACGGGGTCGTCCAATAGCATTTCCTCTACTTCTGGATTTTTCAATTCCAAGAACGGTTTCAACCTTTGGCCATTTACTTTGAATGTATTACCGTTCTTGGGATCCTCAATCTCGATGGCTCCGTGGGTCGAAATGGTACGAACGATAAACGGTCCGGTCCATCTAGATTTGAGTTTTCCCGGGAAAAGATGCAAACGAGAATTATAGAGAAGAACTTTTTGACCAATTTCAAAGGATTTTCTCAAAATTTGTTGATCATGAATCTTCTTCATTTTATCCTTGTAGAGCTTCGCACAGTCGTACGCATCATTCCGAATTTCCTCCAACTCATCAAGCTGGAGTTTCCTCTGAGAACCTGCCTCGTGGAGATCAAAATTAAGCCGTTTGATGGCCCAATATGCATTGTGTTGCAGCTCCACTGGGAGGTGGCAGGCTTTTCCAAAAATAAGGCGGTATGGGGACATACCAATGGGAGTCTTGAAAGCAGTCCGATATGCCCACAGTGCATCATTTAATCTCATTGACCAATATTTTCTTGTGGGATTCACTGTCTTTTCCAGGATGCGCTTGATCTCCCGATTGGATACTTCCACTTGACCGCTTGTTTGCGGATGGTAGGTGGTGGAAACCTTATGGGTTATCCCGTATTTCTTCATGAGAAGGTCGAAAACCCTATTGCAAAAATGCTTGCCTCCATCACTAATGATAGCCCGTGGAGTACCAAAACGAGCAAAAATATTATCCTTCAAGAATTGGATCACAACCTTGTGGTCATTTGTTTTGCACGCCTTTGCTTCCACCCACTTAGACACGTAATCAACCGCGACGAGAATAAAAAGATTACCATAGGAGCTAGGGAAAGGTCCCATGAAATCGATGCCCCAAACATCAAAGATTTCAATTATAAGAATTGGGTTGAGAGGCATCATATTCCGTCGAGAAATGCGGCCTAACTTCTGACAGCGCTCACAAGCTGCACAATAAGTATGGGCATCACGAAAAATGGAAGGCCAATAGAATCCACACTGCAAAATTTTTGCAGCGGTCTTTCGAGCACTAAAATGGCCCCCGCAGGCATGGTCATGACAGAAGGAGATGACACTGGATTGGTCATTTTATGGGATACATCTCCTAATGATTTGATCAGGACAATACTTAAACAAGTATGGATCGTCCCAGAAGAAGTGTTTCACCCTGGTCAATAGCTTAAGTCTATCTTGCTTAGTCCAATGCAAGGGCATTTGGCCAGTGACAAGATAATTAACGATATCCGCAAACCAAGGTACAGAGATTTGAGCAATGTGCATGAGCTGCTCATCAGGGAATGTCTCAACAATGGGCAAAGTATCCTCATTGTAGTCCACGATCAGCCGAGACAAATGGTCAGCTACCAAATTTTCGGAACCCTTTTTGTCCATAATTTCAATGTCAAATTCTTGTAGTAGCAAAATCCACCGGATAAGACGAGATTTAGCATCTTTTTTAGACAAAAGATACTTCAATGCGGCATGATCCGAGTAGACTATGACCTTTGATCCCAACAAGTAGGATCTGAATTTGTCTAATGCAAAGACAACCGCCAACAACTCTTTTTCAGTGGTAGAATAATTGAGTTGTGCATCATTAAGAGTTTTGCTGGCGTAGTAAATGACATGGGGGAGTTTGTCAAAACGCTGCCCCAAAACAGCACCAATTGCATAATCTGAAGCATCACACATTATCTCGAAAGGCACATTCCAGTTTGGTGGCTGGATGATTGGCGCGGATGTCAGAGCTGTTTTCAGAGTCTGGAATGCTTGACAGCATTTATCATCAAAGAGGAATGGGGCATCTTTGGCAAGCAAACTGCACAAAGGCCTAGAAATTTTGCTAAAGTCCTTAATGAATCTCCTATAGAATCCGGCATGTCCTAAGAAAGATCGAATTTCTTTTACCGTCCGTGGAGGCGGAAGGTTAGAAATTAAGTCAACCTTTGCTTTATCAACTTCAATGCCACGTGGGGAGATAACATGCCCCAACACTACTCCTTGTTTCACCATGAAATGGCATTTCTCCCAGTTAAGAATCAAATTCTTCTCTTTACATCGTATCAGCACAAGATTCAGATGGTGCAAACATTCTTTGAACGAACAACCGAAAATCGAAAAATCATCCATAAACACCTCGAGGTAACGCTCAACCATGTCAGAGAAAATGCTGATCATGCACCGCTGAAAAGTAGCAGGTGCATTGCATAACCCAAAGGGCATGCGTCGATAGGCGAACGTTCCAAAAGGGCATGTAAAAGTGGTCTTTTCTTGGTCTTCTGGGTCCATGGGAACTTGGTTGTAGCCGGAATATCCATCAAGGAAACAATAGTACGCGCGACCAGCTAAACGTTCCACCATTTGATCAATGAAGGGGAGGGGAAAATGGTCTTTCCTAGTCATAGAATTAAGCTTGCGGTAGTCAATGCAAACTCTCCATCCCGATTGGACTCGGGTTGGGATTAACTCGTTGTCCTTATTCTTAACTACCGTCACTCCTGATCTTTTTGGTACAACATGAATGGGACTCACCCATTTACTGTCAGAGATGGGGTAAATCATGCCCGCATCTAATAGCTTCACAACCTCCTTCATTACCACTTCTTTCATGTTAGGGTTCAACCGACGTTGTGCCTCACGAGAAGGCTTGGCATCATCTTCCAAGTGGATGCGATGCATACAAATGGATGGGTCGATTCCCTTTAAATCTGCTATCGTCCAACCAATTGCTTCTTTGTGCTCCTTTAGCACACTTATCAATTCACTCTCCTGATCTTCTTGTAAGTCAGACGCAATGATCACAGGGAGAGTGTCATCCGAACCTAAGAACGCATACTTGAGTTTATCCGGAAGAGGCTTCAACTCAAGCTTCGGTGGGGATTCTAAAGAAGGAATGGGAGGGGTCCCTGAAGTCAAGGGCAGTGCTTCTTTAGCCAATTTCCACGGAGGGCAATCAATCTGGTCAGCAGTGTCGAGTAGGGAATGAACTTCACCAATGTACTGCTCAACATCAAAATCTTCACTGCTGAAATGGTTCAAACAAGCTTCAAGAGGGTCCTTCGTCAACAGGTGGGGCAGTACTTCTTCAACTGATTCATCAATGAGGTCAACAAAAGAACACTCACCTGCATCTGGGGGCTGTTGGAAGGCATTGAAAATATTCAACTTGACTTTCATATTCCCAAAAGTTATCTCCATAATCCCTGTTCTACAATCAATGCAAGCATTGGCCGTGGCTAAGAAAGGTCGGCCGAGAATAACAGGAATCATCTTGTCAGGGTTAGGGACTGGCTCAGTATCTAAAACAATGAAGTCCACAGGGAAATAAAATTTGTCCACTTGAATGATTACATCTTCAATTATTCCCCGCGGTCTCTTGACAGATCGGTCCGCCAGCTGCAAGATAACGGTGGTGGGGATGAGTTCTCCTAAGCCTAACTGCAGGTACACAGAGTAAGGAAGTAGATTCACGCCTGCGCCCAAGTCAAGGAGGGCTTTTCCTATCTTGTGGTCTCCAATTGTACAAGAAATGGTGGGAGTACCAGGATCTTTGTATTTCAAAGGAATGCTATGCTGCAAGAGGGAACTGACTTGTTCAGTTAGAACAACCTTCTTTGGAGTATGACTCTTTGTTTTGCGCTTTTGAGTGCACAAATCCTTGAGAAACATGGAATATGAAGGAATTTGTTTGATAGCATCTAGCAGAGGGATGTTAATTTTCACTTGCTTGAAGATCTCAAGCATGTCCTGGATCTTCTCTCCTTGCTTTCCAAACTGAGTGGACTCTCTGAGGCGTTCTGGAAATGGAGCCTTAGGTGCATAAGGCACCGCAGAAATAGGAATGTTGTCTTGCACTACTCCTTCGTCTTTCGCTTGGTTCAACTTCTTTGATGGATCTGACTCTTCATCTTTCTTCTCCTCCACCTTGTTGTCCACAATTTTTCCACTCCTCAGAACAGTGACGGCTTGTACTTGGTCATGTTTAGAACTGCTAGCAGTGTTCTCATCAATCATACAATGCCCCTTGGGGTTCACCACTGGTTGACTTGGTAAAGTTCCTTCCATTCTCTTATTGAGGGCGTTCGCCAGTTGACCAACTTGGGTTTCTAACTTGGAAATTGATTGAGAATGAGAGTTTAGCAACTGAGTTTGTGACTCGAGTTTGCTGAGAGCGGCTAGCACTTTATCTTCAAAAGAAGAGTTCCTGGGAGGCTGTGGAATTGAATGACTTTGTTGGTGAGGAGGATGATAATTGGATTGTGGTCGGGAGGCCTGATTGGGATGCTGTGGCACAGAATTGTCCGTCGCTTGCGCTCGCCATGAAAAATTCGGGTGATTTCTCCATCCCGGGTTATATGAATTGGAATAAGGATCATTCCCTGGTCTAGAGAAAGTAGCATTAACTTGCTCTGTCGAAAGCTCAGAGAATTGCCCAGCCGTAGGGCAGTCTTTGACGTGATGAGCAGCGCTGGAGCAAAAAGAGCAGGGCTCATGCCGTGGAGGGATGTGCGAAGAGGAAGTAGGTGCAAAGCCGGCTGCCATGAGCTGGTCTATCTTCCGAGATAATGCGTCCACCTTGGTGGTCACATCGAATGGAGTACTTGCTTCAAAAAGATTTTCTGTTTTGGGAGCTTTAGGAGCAGGGGTCCTACAACTAGTACTAGAAGCATGTTGCATAGAGTTTTCACTTAAGTTGTCAAACAAAATCCATGCTTCATTTTCGCTTTTCAACATGAAAGTACCTCCACATGAGGCATCGACCATCTGTCTATGTGGCTCAGTCAAGCCATCATAGAAACATTGCACCAGCTGCCATTTAGGAATGGCATGGTGTGGGCATTTCCTTAACAGATCCTTCAATCTTTCCCACGTCTCGTGGAATTGTTCTCCCTCAAGTTGTGAAAAACCAATGATGGTTTTCCTTATTTGATTGGTCTTGCCAATGGGAAAATATTTCTTCAGGAATACTTGCTGCATCTGAGTCCATGACGTGACAATGTTCGGTTCAAGGGACTTTAGCCAATGCTTGGCTTTTTCCTTCAGAGAAAACGGGAAAAGACGCATCCTCAACGCATCTTCAGAGAAACCGTGCATCTTAATCGTCGAACAGATTTCTAAGAATTCATCAATGTGCTTGTAAGGATCTTCGTTATTAAGTCCATAGAAAGATGGAAGCATTTGAATTATGCTGGACTTAATTTCATAATTAGCCACCGTGACATTAGGTAGCTGAAGACATGAAGGTGAATTGTAGGTGGACGGGAGATAGTGATCTCTTAACAAAACAGGTCTTTCTTCTTCATCAGCCATGACTGAGTTAGAATGTTCTCTAGACACACTAGCCGTTCTTCTGGTCCTACTTTGTCTAAGAGTACGCCCAAGCTCAAGGTCGCACAAATTCAAAGGAAGTGATAAAGATCGACGACCTAGCATAAACTAATTTACAATTCACACTACCTACACAAATAAAATTAAAAAGAAAAGGTACTAAAAACATAAACAAACAAACGAAAGAAAATATGCACACTTGCCCGATGTTCCGAAATTCTGTTTAAAAAGAATGACTCTAAAAAAAATAAAATAAAAATAAAAAAATAAAATAAAATAAAATAATTTTTTTTTTTTTTTTTTTTAAAAAAAAAATTTTGATTTTTTTTACTTACTGTCCTTGGTACAGAACTGAAACAGGGGCACAAATTAATCTATACTTACTGAGCAAAACAGAAACTTTATGAATTCAACAAAAAAAAAAAATTGTAAAGCAAAACAAAGGGTAAAATTTATCACAATTCTAGAAAAACTTAATAATGCATCCGTTAAACATTCCCCGGCAACGGCGCCAAAAATTGATGTGATTTTTCTTTTACTTCAATAATAATACCACTCGCAATAGAACGAATCGTTGTAGGATAATGTCTATATTGAGGGTGTCGATCCACAGGGAATGTATTGGTTGCATGCATCAAGCTTTAATAGAATCGGTCCTAATTTATCCTTTGGAAAGTATGTTGTTTTTGTGATTTTTAAGTTGTAAACTACTAACAGAAATTAAATTCTACAAAGTAAATTAAAGTTGTATGAAATGATATGGGAAACTAGGGAATTGATTTCACCACTATCCTTGTACCAATGGCCATCCTATTAACATGAGACATTCTTTCTAGGCATGATATTACCCGTGTGCGGTTGTCAAGCGCTCAACAAGGTGTCAAGAAAATACCATCATTAAAAATAAGCATACCCCATCCTAAGATTAGTACGGATCATCTACCTAAGCTAGGGTGTAGCATCATCCGTCTATCCTAGGCATGAGGTATCAAATTTATTAACTTAGTTACATGCAAACAATGACTAAGTGTAGCCCATCCTAAGATTAGTACAAATCATCTACCTAAGCTAGGGTGTAGCATCATTTGTCTATCCTAGGCATGAACTATCAAAATCTCTTGTTGCATGTTCAAAATAATACCATTGCATAACCATTACATTTATCATCTTTTGAACAATAAACATAATTTGAGCACAATCAAAATGATAAGCTTTCTAGATAAACATTTCATCATGATTGCATTTAACTTTAAAACCAATTACGAAAATGTAATTCTCATAGTTATACAATCATCAATGCCCAAAATAAATATCCCAAAATAAAACACAATTAAGCCATTGATACTTGGATAGGGTTTATCAAAACCCTAGGAGGAGCTTAGCTATGCATGGAGAGCCTTTGAGAATTTGGTGTTGAAAACCCTTCCATCCCCTTGCTGTCCACCGAATATTTTCTGCCCAATAATCCTCTCCCAACTCCCCCTTTTCTCTCCTCTTTTATTTCCCTGATTTTCGGATTTTCGGGATGATCCAACGACTAAACTTAAAATGGTGATATCTTTTTGTATGTATCTCCAAATAGGCTGAAATTTGTTGGGTTGGAAAGTTGACATTTTGAACTTTAATTTAGACCTAAGAAACGCTCAAAAAGGATATCTTTTTGTCCTGTTATGATAGGTCTAAATCCAATAGGCTGCTGCATCCGAATTTCCTTGTATTTTGCTTGAATTATGTCATTTCTCTCTTATTGTCCTACAAAACATAAAAACACTAAAACTAACCAAAACATTAGAAAATAACATAGCTAAAGGTCTAACCAATGTAGATTAAGGGGTCTAAATATATAATATTTTGGACACATCAATACGCTCATTTCTCGGACATGCCGGCTTTTATCATCGCTTCATCAAGGATTTTAGCAAAATTTCACGACCCTTGTGCAACCTTCTCGCCAAGGAGACTTCGTTCAACTTTGATGAAGCATGTTTAGATGCATTCAAGACACTTCGCTCTCTTCTATCCTCAGCTACGATTATGAAGACTCCCAATTGGTCTCTCCCTTTTGAGATCATGTGTGATGCATCCGACTATGCAGTGGGTGCTGTTTTAGGTCAACGTGAGGACAAGCTCCCTCACGCGATTTATTATGCTAGTAAGACTCTGTTAGAAGCACAAGCAAATTATACCACCACAGAGAAGGAGTTACTAGCAGTTGTTTTCGCCTTGGACAAATTCCGCTCTTATCTTTTAGGGTCCAAGGTGATTGTATACTCTGATCATGCCGCGTTGAGGCATTTAATGGCCAAAAAGGAAACAAAGCCCCGTTTGATTCGATGGATACTCTTACTACAAGAGTTTGATCTAGAGATACGAGACAAGAAAGGATCTGATAATGTTGTAGCTGATCATCTTTCTCGTATATTTCTTGAGTCCTCTCTCATCCCAGTGCATGATTCCTTTCGGGATGAGCAACTGCTAGAGATCACACCTCAAGGAATACCTTGGTATGCTGACATAGTTAATTATCTTGCTACAGGTAAGGTCCCTTCTTATTGGTCTAAGCAAGCTAAGGATCATTTCTTCAAGCAGAGCCGATCTTATTTTTGGGAGGATCCTGAACTTTTCAAGTACTGTGCTGATCAGATTATTCGCCGTTGTATACCTCAAGGTGAAATTCATAGTATCCTTACGTTTTGTCATACTCTAGCATGTGGAGGACATTTTAGTGCACAAAAGACTGCGGCGAAGGTTTTGCAGAGTGGATTCTTCTGGCCATCCTTGTTTAAGGATTCTTTTAAGTTTTGTAAGGCGTGTGATTGATGTCAACGCCTTGGAACAATATCCCGGAGGGACATGATGCCTCTAAACCCCATCCTAATTGTGGAAATTTTTGATGTATGGGGGATAGACTTCATGGGACCCTTCCCGCCATCTTTCGGATTTGAGTATATTTTAGTGGCGGTGGACTATGTATCAAAATGGATAGAGGCTGTGGCAACCAAAACCAATGATCATAAAGTTGTTGTGAAATTCATTCAGACAAATATTTTTAGTAGATTTGGTATGCCTCGAGCAATTATCAGTGACGGAGGAACACATTTTTGTAATCGATTCATAAAAACATTACTTGTCAAATACTTTGTCACTCATAAAGTTGCCACGCCCTACCATCCTCAGATAAGTGGCCAGGTGGAATTATCTAATAGGGAGATAAAGAGAATTTTAAAGAAAACGGTTCGGCCGGATCGCAAGGATTGGTCATTGCGCCTCAATGATGCATTATGGGCCTACCGTACAGCTTTCAAGACACCGATTGGTATGTCGCCATATCGGCTTGTTTATGGCAATGCATGTCATCTCCCTGTAGAGTTAGAGCACAAGGCTTGGTGGGCAATCAAGACCTATAATTTTGATATGAAATCTGCAGGGTCCCACAGAAGGTTACAATTGAGCGAGCTTGAAGAGCTCCGCAATGATGCTTACGAAAGTGCCCGGATGTACAAGGAAAGAACGAAAGCATTTCATGATAAACACATCAGGCCGAAGACTTTCGTTCCAGATCAGAAAGTATGGCTTTACAATTCTAGACTTAGCTTGTTTCCTGGTAAACTTCGTTCGAGATGGGATGGGCCCTTTATAGTCACATTTGTATCCCCTCAACGGAGCGGTTGAGTTAAAAGATCTCAAAACTGGCCAATTTTTTAAGGTTAACGGTCAGAGATTAAAACCCTACATTCAGGGCATTGCGCATAACGAAGATGTGGAATCCGTTGATCTAACGGATCCCATCTACTTTTGATACTTAGAGCTTTATGTTGTACATTATGTGCCTACGTATACTCGGTCGTATTTTTGTTTTGATTGTGCATACGTTTCATCACCCTTTATTTTGTTTTGTATAAATTCTTTTTACTGTTTTTATTTCTCTGTTTAAAAAAAAATGGGGGGGGGGGGAATTTCGATCTATCTCATTCCAAATCGATCGATCTAGTTTCGATCGATCTCTTTCTAAGTCGATCGACATCGCCCAATAGCCAAGTGACAGGGTTTTAAAACCCCCGTGCCCCCCTCATTCCCTCATTTTCTTTCTTTCTTTCTTTTTCAAACCCATCGAGAGCCCTCCCTCACTAGTCTCGGTACTCTCTTCCCAACCTTCCCATTTTCTCAACTTCCCATTTTTTTCCTTCATTTCTTTTCCATTTAATCTCTTCCTCTTCCCTTTTCTTCCATTTCCCACCAATTAAAAATTCAAAAATTTGCCTTCCTTGGCAAATTTATTTTGGCCCCCCAAGTGTTCGTAAAAAGTCCTCAAAGAGCCTTTCTAATGGAACAAGCCTCTCCTCCCTCCCCCGACAGTCCCGGCCACCTCGGTGAGTTCGTTACACCAGAATGGAAACATAGACCGTTCAATGTCGAAACTCGTTTCGACATTGTCGGTGCCTTCCGAGAGAAAGAGGAAGTGAAGTGGGCGTATCGCCAAATTTGGAAGCGCAACTTGTTGCCACTTTTGAAGCCCGCCGATGATTTCTTCTACCCGCCATTTGTCCGTGTGTTCTACCAGAATCTCACAAATGACACGGACAATCCGGCTTACTTGTCTTCCATCGTCTTGGGCCAACAAGTGTACGTGAGCGTTGACGATATTGCTAGAGCACTTGATTGCCCTACTACCGACTCGAGCGGCCGCTTTGGTGAGTACCCTCAACACTGTGATTTGCATTTCATTATACGTGACATGTTTAGGGGGGCTTACGGCGATAGTCAACGCACTTGTGCGAAGAGAGCACAATTGCCACCTCACCTATTACTTGTCGACTCGGTCTTAAAGAAGAATGTATGTCCATTGGGGCATAAGACACAGAGGATAGGTGACGTTTTATTTGCTTTTTATGCTTTTGAGAAGAGATATTGGATGAGCATCCTAGAGCTGATTTGGAGGCAAATGCACAAGTCCTGGGAAGATGTGATCGAGAAAAGGTTGCCGAGTGCTGCACAGAGACCACTTCCCTTTCCATGCCTCGTTACCAAGCTCATCATAGATAGTGGCATTCCTCTTCCCCAGCGGGCCAACTTAGATCGGAATATCCTTGTATTCGGCCTAGCTCAGTGGACGCAGAGTATTTCACACATGCCTCAGTTGGGCGAGCCACAGGTCGACATGGAGGTCGAGGATGCACGTGCGGAGGAGACGCATGAGGGTGAGCAGTCATCTCCTAGGCATGCTTCAGTTCCGTTCTCTGTCACTGATTTTTCATTACTGCAGAGTCAGTTGGACACTTTCGCTGGAGAGATGCGCGACATGCGTAATGAGATACGAGAGACTCACACGGAGATCCTGGCTCGGCAGAGTGCTATGGAGGACATGTTACGTCAGATTCTATGACATCTTCCACCACCTCCGAATGCCGCGCCATGAGTGCTGTTGGGCACCTATTTTTCTTTGTTTTGTTTTGATCATGACATGTATTTTTGATAGACATTGTGTTTTTCTTTTGGGATATTTTATGTTTTGCACAATGTACTTTTGATATGTCATTTTGATGTAACGAACAGCGTTTCTGTTTTAATACTACCTTTCGGAATGTGAAATATTTCTTTCTTGTTTCTTTTTCTTTTGTATATTACTCTTGTTTTTAGTTTTGCTTTTCAGGTTAAACTGTTTCCACCCTCTAAGTTTGGAGGTATGCTCTAAGCCATACCTTCCCCAATCAGGTTTTCTTTTATACCTGATCTTGTGCTTACCTTTGATATACACATTGAGGACCATGTGTCCTTTAAGTTTGGGGGTATGGAGACACTTTTCAGATTTTGTCCATAATTTTTGTTTTAACATGTACATATTACTCCTTAGAATACGGTTGATTTATAATTGTGAATTGCGTTTCATTGGCAAATTTAAACTTTTGAACACATAAACACAAGTAGAGACTCAAATTTTGTTCACTCACCTTTGGCTGTGAGAATGTATGTGTTGAAAAATTTGAAAATCACGAAATACATTGGCATTTTGCTTGTGGGGTATGATTTTAAGTTGTAAACCATACATAGTTGTTTTGAGTGTCTTAGATTGATTTGAATGTCTTGTGGGATGGATGACTTGGGCATTATAATGGCATAGTTAAAATTAAAAAAAAAAAAAAAAGCTTCATTGAGTAACCGAACCTCTTGCCTCATTAAGCATTGAGTGTTCGCGTCAAAAGATGTAAGTAAATAAATATAATGGTTAGTTTGACTTCGTAGTTCTTTTTGACTTAAGTTATTAAGCCATTTGGGATGTTCTACATCTAGTGCCCTAAAGCCGTCTGGTTTGGGAGTCACTGGCCTAACACTTGTACATAGGTCAATTAGACGCTTAATGGAGTTAAGCATTGCACAACCATATTAATAACTTAAATAAAATTAAAACATTGCCTATGCCTTGGTTATGTCATCTTGTGAGGAATTTGAAGAAATTCGAGACATTAGAGGCACATATATGTAGGAAATACTTTGAAGCCCCATAGCTATATGTTAATATCTGAGTGCATTGATTTAAACATATGATATCTTTGTCCAGCCATTTGTGAGTGAATAGAAATTAATTCTCTAAATTGTGTGAGATGGGTTTGTTAGTTTAAAATTGTTCATGAATAGGAGTCCATTATTTTGAAGATACTTTATTCTTAGGGTTAACATAAATGTTTGTAGGTAGCATTTCTGTTAAACCTTCATGAGACTTCACTCGTCCACTAGGGTAGCCTAAGGGTTTAAAAGGCTTATTGCACGTGCTAAGTGCAATCATGTTTCCCACGAAAGAGGATTTATAGTAGTTGTTTAAATTTAATTTTTAAATTGTAATGCTAGGGACTAGCATTATGTAAGTTTGGGGGTGTAATAAGCGTTGAATGTTTACATTCAAAGTCCCTTAATTTACATATGTTAAACCCTAATTTGTGTTGGTAAATAATGTGTTATTATGTTTTAGTGTTTCATCTCTTTTTTAGGTCTTAATTGAAAACAAGAAAAAAAATCAACAAGTTAAGCCTAATGAAGACATTTGAAGTTCAAATGCTCCTGCCTAGAAGAGGAAAATCGATCAAGTATATTCGATCGATTGAAATTTCCTTGAGTGAAAAATCGATCGATCGATTCTTCAGTCGAATTTAAATCGATCGATCTACATTCGATCAATCGAAATCTCCAAGGCAAAATAAATCGATCGATCGACTTCGGATATTTCAGAAAGATCTTCAGATGTCGGCAGCTTTTTGTGTGGCTCAAATTCATCCTCAAGTTGTGCGGTTCTAATCAGAAGTATCACCATCATTTTGTGCGGCTGAGAGTGATTGTTTGAGCTAAGTTTGTTGTACCAAATCCTCTATAAATAGATGATGGACGTGAGAGATTAATATGTAGAGAGTTTTAGTTAATATTTTCCTTTTTTAGTTTTTGTGCATTCAAGTGATGCACCATTTTCTTCATGTTTTCCAGAGAGCTTAGTTTTAAAGTATGTTGATGTTGTAACTTATTTTAAATTCGTTTTTAGTAAAGTGAAGTTGAAGTTTAGTTAATGCAAGTATTCTTTACATTTTTCCAGCACTTCTTTCTTCTTCTTTCTCTTGTTTGTGTTATTTTATGTTGAATATAACTTTGGAATCCTTAGATTCCAGAGCCCGTAGCTTGTTCTTTAATTGTTCCTCTTAGATTTTCTTTCCTTTAAAGCTTGTTTTTGAGTATTTTTAGTTGTTAAGTTAGATTCCCTTATTTAAGTTAGTTGTTTTATATCTTGTTAGTGTGGGTTGTGGTTTTTATATCTCTTAGAGAAATGGGTTCTTCTTCTTCTATAAGAGAATCCCATAACTCCATGAGTAGCTAATTTAGTTGTAGGGTGTTGATAAACTCTTTCTAAGTGACATGGGTTGATTGTGTTGTTCTTGGATTTCCATACAAGTGTAATGATTACATAGCCTAAAGAGGGTTGTGTAATGGTGCTTATGACATAATTTATGTGAATTTGATAACTCATGCTAGGGAACACATATTACTCCACACTCTTTTTAGTTTAATTATTGCTTAAATGTTTTTCCATAGATGTGTATGCTTATTAATAGGTCTTATAGTCCATACTAGGGAGCATGAATCATTCAACCCTAGTTGTAAGTTGAATGACTTTTGTGTAAATATATGGATTATCATTGTCTTTAACTAAAGTAAATTCATGTTGAGGTCGTCGTGTGATTGACAATCATTACGCGCTCATATTACAATTGTGAAGGAAATCCGGGAGGAATATAGTATGCCATGTGTATGAGGATTGAGTGAAATCAATGCCCTATACTTTCCTTGTTCTTAAACTCTCCATTTTTACTTGTTTAGCTTAGTGATAAAACAAAACAAATCATTTTTTTCAAAATTAAATTAGGCAACGTCTTAAGTATTTCATAACTTAAACAACCTCCCCAATCCTTGTGGTACGATACCCTCCTTAGTACTATACTACAAAGTCCCGTACTATTGCGAGTGGTTAAATATATTAAAATCCACGTAGTTGTGAAAACCGATAAATTGCAAAACCAACTTCTTATTTTTAATCATTGGTTGGATCGCTACCAGCTACTCATCTTCCCAATATGGGATCAAAGTGTTACAAACTCCCCTCTTAAACTCTTGACGTCCTCGTCAGGGCCACGTCATGCAGCGTTCTAGTACCACATGACCTGGTGTTACTTAGTGACTTTAATACCATTTGTAACGACTTAGAGAAAACTGCTAGCCACATCTGAGCGATCACTCCAAAAGGATACTATTTGTAATGACCTAAGGAAAAATACTAGCCACATCTGTGCTATCACCCCAAAATGACTAGTAGAATCACTTATAAAGCCCACATTCACCTAGTAACTAGACAATATGAGACTTAATACCCATGAGTATTTTTATAAACCACTCACTCTATGTGAGCTATTCATCTCCCCAATATGAAACTGGGGTGTTACAAGCTCTCCCCCTTAAACCCCTGACGTCCTCGTTAGGACCATGCCATACGGTGCTCCAGTATCACATGACCTAACATTACTAGGTGGTTCTAATACAATTTGTAATGAGCTAGGGATAAATGCTAGCCATATTTGCGTTGTCACCCCAAAATGACTAGTCAATTTGGAGTTTTCTCTATAATTCCTTATAAAACCCAGTTTTACCTAATAATTTGACAATGTGGGACTCTCTTTATAAACTACCTATTCTATGTGGGCTACTCATCTTCCCAATATAGGACAAGGGTATTACATGTATGCTTGAGTGGGGTACTATCACGGTTGACAATGCTAGTGCCAATGATACAGCTATTTAGTACTTGAAGAGGAGAGCGAGAGGTAAGGTGGGCACCATATTGGAGAATGAGTTTATGCATATGAGGTGTTGTGCACACATACTAAATCTTATTATGATTGATGGTTTGAAAGAGGTTAGCGACTCTATTGTCAATGTTCGAAATGCGGAGAAATATGTCAAGTCTTCACCTTCAAGATGTGAGAAGTTTAAAGGTTGTATGGAGAGAAAAAAAAAATCCAGTTTAAGGGTTTATTGTGCCTTAATGTTTGATAAGCGCTGAATGTTGCACATTCAAGTACTTTAACTCGCATATGTTAGCCTTTTAGTTTCTTTGTAATATAATTTTTTGTGTTTTAAGCATTCTCGGGTGTCTAATGAAAAATTCAAGCAAATTTATCACTTTTAAGCTTCAAAAGCAAATCCAGCATTTTGCAGAGTAAATGGGCTAGAGCGCATTTGTGGCGGCAGAATTGACAATAAGACAGGAACCAATTTAGGAGTTAGTTTTACAACTTTTACTTGGATTAGATGTTCTAAAATGCCCCGATCCATGTAGGATTTCACTTGTACTTTATAAATACATCACATACTCATTCAAATCAAAAGACGACATTACATAGTTGAATTAAATAAAAAAATATTAGTGCTTAGGCTTTAGAGAAGTGCTGAAAGTTTATATCAGCTTCTTGGGATGAATTTCTCTTCGACAAAGACGATTTTTAGTATCTCCATGAGCGGCTAATTTATTCATAGGGTATTGATGTAACTCTTTCCAAATAATGATGGTGTAATCATGTTTTTCTTTAAAAAATTTATGCATATGAATGATATGGTTGTTTAAACTTGAAATTGTATTTTAATGATAACATTAAATTTTGATAAACCTTTGATATTGTCTTTGAAAGTTGTTCATCTTTATTGAACTCAACATTCGTATTTTCTGTGATTATATGGGTGATGGTTTTACAACGGTTTTAATGGACACAAATCAATAGGGTTTGATAAGTCATGTCTAGTAATTATTTTACATCATAGTTTAGTTTAATTTAGGTAGACCATTCATGCATAGCTGAAAGATGAGTTATACTCATCCATTGATTGCGTGTATGATAATTAAGCCGAGCTGCTCAATTAAGGCTCGAAATGCTTTTTAATCGAGCTCGGGCTTGGATCAAACTTTTCGAGAATATTAATTTTAGCTTGAGCTTGAGCTGAGTCGAGCAGCTCTAGTACCCAGATCGACTCACTATAGTGTTTTTAGCTAATTCGAGCTTGAGCTCGAGCTGGTATGTATCTTGCAAGTC
The DNA here is from genome assembly GCA_028654335.1 of Alnus rubra. NCBI lineage: Eukaryota > Viridiplantae > Streptophyta > Magnoliopsida > Fagales > Betulaceae > Alnus > Alnus rubra. The sequence continues at coordinate 284,267 of JAJPGS010002449.1, read as the reverse complement.
GAGCTCGGACGAAGGTTTTTAAGTCTGGCTCAAGCTCGAGCTTAGTTCGTTTAAAGGACCTATTTAACGAGTCAATCCAGGAATGTCTAAACTCAATTCGACTCGTCTCAATTAAAGCCTAGTTTGAATGATTAAGATTACTCCTATTACATGTAAAAGAGTTAAAAAGAAATGTAGATATAACATTACTTATTAAAATTATTATTATGATTTTATTATTAATTATTATTGTTAATATAGCAAATATCCTCCACTATCCATTTGTTTTATTTTCAATCTTTGTATTCTTTTTGCCATTTAGGAGAGCACGTGTCTAAGAGTCTAACCAATAACTTATGTTTTTATTTTATATAATTTTGTTCTTTTCTATTTTTCTTTCTTTTTTTTTGTTCTTTTTTTTTTTTTTCCCCTACCTATGAAATCCACAATTCCTCTCACGGGCCATTCCCGTTTGCTTACATGCCGCTTCTCCTAATCATACAATTAATAATTTTAATATTTAATAATTTATATTATTTCAAAATTCCTCTTTTTTTTTTTTTTTTTTTAGTAATACAAGATAAATGGAAGGGAAACTACAAACTAGAAGGGAGAAAAGAGTACAAAAAAAAGGAAAGCTACAAGGATAAAACCCAAAGTAACTATGAGCTTCAATCCACTTTACAGCATAATGAGCTCTTTGATTGGCTTGCATTGAACTGTAACTGCTTCCCAGGATGAGAGCAACAAGCCAGATTTAAAATAACATTTCTAGTTTCTTTTAGTTGTTTGTTCGTGGCAGGAAAACACTCCAAAGGAGTTCTAGTGGAGGAGAGCTCGCCGCTCGTGTTCTGGTGGAGAGATTTGGTTGTACCTCAGTTTGTATCATTCTTTGAAGCTAGATCTGCACTGATCCACCGCCTTTTAGTTGACACGCGCCCCCCAGCCATGCACGTCGTCGGCCTCTGATTCAGCCGTTGTTTGCTGCAGACGGAATGCTCATTGGGAGTCGGCGCGTGGTCATCACGCGCCAGGGGGTTCTACACTTTGGGCCGCGCGTGATGGGCACGCTCTGCATCTTTTGCCGTTCCTGGTGGTGCACGGTGGTTCCTTGTGTTAGGCTGTTGTAGGGGAAGGGCTGGTGGCTACACGCGCCGTCGCCGGTAGTGCTTTTTTCTGCCGGCAGCTTCTGTGTTGGGTGTTTTCTTGTATTTAGTCAGATTGTATTTGACAGTGTGTTTTGAGTTGGATTTAGCCTAGTCATTGCTTTTAGCACAGATTGTTTGTGACTGACTCCATAGTGCAAGTAGGGGATCTTATGTCAACGCAGAGGCACCTTTCTGTTGGCTAGGCATATTTGTAGTAACTGTGGATATAATCTGTGTCATAGGGTACTTGTTATGGGGTGTTCTTCTCTGAGTCCTTGTAATGGTATTGAGTCAAGTTGTGACTCTGTCTGTAATGTTGTTACCCTTTGGTGAATTAATGAAATGATTACATGTTCCCTTCAAAAAAAATAAAAAATAACATCTCTGATAATCGATTGCATGTGCCAATCTGGGATGATATTTGGCTTGTTAATAGCCAAATTGTGATGAAAGAATCTCCCTCCAATATGAGTTGCCTGACATTAAGAGATTAAGAGTGTGTTTGACATTACGATTTCGTTGACAAAAAATACACTTTTAAACCAAATAGCAGAAAATGGATTGTTTAAAATTGCAATTTGAAAACACAAATTTTTTACGTTTTCAAATCGCAGGCAATAATGTACTTTTCTTAAATGCACAATTTTAAAAGCTAAATTACGTTATTAAAAGCATAACTTCGATTTTGTCAAATGTTTAACTGTATTTTTAAAAATCACAATTATCTTTAAATCGAACTTTTATAAATTACAAACCCAAACCCAAACGGACTTAGACCATCAGTTTGGGACCAAGTTCTTGTAACTATTTTTTTTTTAAAGTGTAGCATTTCTCTTTTCAAAACTTGCACCCAAAAAGATTATTTTGCACAACAAATTTGCTAAAATCTAGCTCAAGAAAGATAAGAATAAAATGGTCCGTAAAAACAAAAAAAAATTCAAATTAGCGTACCCTTCATGAACAAGCAATCTAGACAAGTAGGAGGCTTTTCCTTGATAAACAAATCTGAGAACACAAATTCCATAATTTTATACGGTACTTTCGCCCCCCAAAATGCTGCAAACCCAGGAAGGTATTACTTGGAGTGACAGTTAATATCAAACAAATAGACAGAAAATGAAAGAATGTTTAGAAAAAAAAACAAAAAAAAAATGTTAAAAACCCCTGAAACTCGCTACTAATAACCAATGGACAGATGCTGCATTGCATTGTAATAAATTATCTACTTTTCCCAGCTGCTTTCGATGGAGGAAGTGTTCCAAACACCTTGTCCCATAATGATGAAGTGATCCCAAAGCCTTTAGTCTGGATCCTGAAATGATGATTCAAATGGTATTTCTGCAAAATACAACCAAACAAAGCCTTATTGATTCAATCATCCGCCCTTCATTAAAAAAAAAAAAATCATATGTACTCTTGAATGGAAGAATTTTCTGATATGTGATTACATAGCCAATTGACCAGTAGGTTTTATAGCGGACCTGCCTTGTTGACAGGGACAGGTTAATGATATCCTTTTTCAAATTCTTAATGATATACCTAGTTGTACAAATAACTTCTTCATTGATCAAGATATTATGGGTTGTAATCAGGACGGGCAAGATATAGACTATGACACATGAGTGGCAGGAGCCTGCTGCTCTTACCTTGAGATTTCGAGACACTTCGATAGATGGTTGACCATGGTGGAGGTAGTAATGGGTGCAATCATACATCACATAACCCAGTAAACCGCCTCCAAACAAAGCAGGAGTAGTTGAAGGGGTGGAAAAAAGCTTGACCATGTTCCAGAACTGGCAGTGATGTAAAGTAACAGTTGGAATCAGTAGACAAGAACTTTATACAACGCCTCAAATATTCAAAACCATGAGGAAAACTAATGAAAACTCCAAATCTCAACTAATAAGATTTCATATATGCACTCCAAAATTAATTAAATATATACAAATCCAGTTATAATATACATTGTGAGGAACAGTACACAAGTTTGCATTGTCATTTCACATATAAAGGGATTCGCGCAATGAACACAAGTAAATACACATAGCAAGCAATAGTATTTTAATCTAGAACCACCTACAAATTTTATTTTATACCATGATGGTTTTCGTACATATGAACTCCCACATTTTTAGAATCCGGAATCTTCACCCATCTCATGCTCCAGATGGGTATAAAAGAACATGTGCCATCGGTTTAAATACATGCACATGGAATTGGTTAGAATGCCTAATTCTTAAGTCGTACATACCGGTACAGAAATTACATTGAATTGGTCTTGGTTACAATAGAATACGAGTGGAAGACCAACATGATCCAATTCATAACGTCCAGAGCAAGACATGAGAGTACGTACACAGTAGACATGTAAGTTGTTCTTTCTGTTAATCAGAAAGTATTAAGTCAAAGGCTCCAAAACTTGATACATATTCTCTGTTTTCATTTTAATTAGGGAAAAAGCATCAGCTTGAGTTCTTATGAAGAGAGATACAAAGTAAGAATAGACATTAGACATACCGGTACACAAAGTATAGCTGTTGCAGCAGGTGGGAAAACAAGTCTCAAGCCATCCATTGGATGCTTATGATGGCAGCCATGAAGAAGATAATGAGCGGTGTTTCCCCTAAAGAAAATGCTTAACACAATTAGTACTAGCACATTTTGAATTAAAGCGACTTAAATTGTGTAGAGGCCAGAAAATTATACAGAATTTCAAATTCAACGAGAATACACATGCATGCGTGTATGTGTGTGTGTGTGAGAGAGAGAGAGAGAGCAATGTAACAACTAACCAGTAGCTCTTCGTTTTGATGTGGAAAAGGAAACGGTGTAATGTGTACTCCATAAGTGTCCACAAAAAAATGCCAAAGACCACCATCAAACCTATCTGAGGAAGTGTATGGCCCATCTGTATTGACATGGAGATGGACCAGCATACAACTGGCAGCCAAATGACTGGAACTGCCCACCAAACTGTGCGGGTCAAGAACTGTTTCAAGTAGTAGCGAGTCAAATTTGCAGCTGTATACATTCTCAAAAAATGATATGTTAAACTAGTAATTAAATAAGTGCATAAACTATACTGACAACTACATATATGCCTATGATTTAATGGCAGTAAGATCATGATGTGCAAACAACGAGATTGTACCTCCCAAAAATCACTCTCAAAAAATCGAGGGCTTTCCTTGGTGACGATTGGTTCGTGAACCCACTCCTGGTAATCTTGTCCGAGATGGCCAACCTAAGAAACATGTCATGGATTAACAGGCATAACAAAATCATACGCATCGGAAAATTATATGTTTCAAATAAAAGTGTGAATTGATTTATTTATTTATTAGGGGTTCCTTATGTTAGATGGGGTTAGGATAAATTACTATACATAAAAGAGGTGCACTTCTTGCAACATAGATGTAGATTTTTAGCAAGGAAAAGCTTTTTATGTTTCAGAGTGTGTTTTAAGATAACTATGGAAAACCACATCACATCTTCAAAAATTAGATAGCCATGGCAAACCCAAGTAGATGAAAAGAAGAAGCACATGTGATAGTACCTGGAAGACGAGGGCTTTGTCCAGATCGACAGTAAACTCCTGCGCGACCATCTTGGCAGCTTACAATATAGCTGAAAGAAATGAACGTAATAGGTAAGAAACAAACCGAATAATAAAATTAAAGCAGTTTAAAAAAGAAAAAAGAAAAAAAAAAGGAGTAATCTTTTCATATCTAAATCTTACTGATTTTATCCCAAGAACTTTTACAAAAAGCCTTTTTGCATTTCAAACTTTCTAAGAAATCTTTAATTAAATATGCTTAGTCAAATCAAATAATGCTACTTTTATTATGATAGTCAAATTCACCTAGATCTTCTTTTTTTTATTCTTCTAATTTTGTTGCCTGAAAAAAGGAGAATCCAAAACGAAGAAGAATATAAATTTAAAGCTTTATCATTTTATTCCCTTCTCTCAAATTTTCTAAGCAACCAAACACAAATTTTTATCTCCGGAATGGAAAACTTTCTTAGCAGCCAAATAAAGAACTAGCAGGAACAACAAGAAAAAGAGTAAGAACAAGAACAAGAAAAAAAAAAATCAACCCAAAAATTCCCAAGAAAATCACGTTTCCCTGATGACTTAATTTCTTGCCAACAAAACTGAAAATTCTTCTAGCAAGCAAACAGAGAGAGCCAGCAGAAGCCAGAAAACGCACTCACAATCAAAACCCAAAATGTAATTCAGAAACCCACCCCAAAAAAACAACAGCGTTCCCAAATTTTCCGAAAGACCAGACTTTTCCCGAGAAAAAAAAAAGAACAAAAAAAAATCAAACAAGAAAGCCCAGATCTACTAATTGTACTCAAAAGAGAACGAAGCTAGAACTAACCCGAGAGAACACAATGCGGGTCGGATCCCAATCCAAAAGAGCACCACCAGAACTCAGTCGTGGAGGTCCCCTTTGACTGTAGTTGGGTATGAGGAATGGGAGGTGGAGTGGCGGAGACCAAATGTGGGAGAGAGAGAGAGAGAGAGAGAGAGAGAGAAATAAATATTTCGGGGACATCGGTTATATATTTGTGGTTTTAAATTTCAAAAAGCCTCCCCAGTCCCCAAGGTTCGGCCTAATGTCCACCGCTACCCCTGAATATGGAAAGTATGCATTCTTTTCCCCTATTAATTTATTAAGATTTGGCTGTTATATCGATATATAATAACGGTGTTCAGTTATCGTTTTCTTTTCCATTTTGCCCTTCGCTTCTCTTTCTATTTCTCTTCTCCTGTTATATATATTTTAATTAAAATACTGTAGGTATGGAACAAATTAGGGTTTGTAATTTTTGACACGATTCGCAAACCCGATACGAATATGACACGAAAATACAGAGTTTAGATTTGGACTAGTCGGGTTTGGTCATAATTAGGCCAACTCAATTATGACCCGATTAGAATTATATTTGGCAGTTATGACCCTTTTATTTATTTATTTATTTTAAGAAAAAAAAAACTGGAAACTTCGAAAGAATGCAAGTAGAACGCACTGTTTTGCTCTGGCGCCTTCTTCTTAGCATGCTTGGATGAATCCTTGTTATCGGTCTCGAAAATCGACCACTTTGTTGTTGCTGATGATCTCGCGGCCGACAACTGTGACGAGGCAGGCTTGGATCTGGGCTTGGTGGCGGCCTTCAGGGCTGAGTCTTCCATGGGCTTCATGCTTGTGCTCAGGGTGGCCCTAGAGTCCATGTCCGAATCAAACCCAAATGCGGATGACGACGATTGAGGCTCAGGGTCTGGCTTTTTTCTGCTTCAGCTTCTTTTTCTTCTTCAGACAAAGACGATCCTTCTTCTTCAGAGGAAGTATACATGTCAATCGAGTCTGTGTCGGGTAACTTGGTTAACAATCGGGTTGTGTTCGTGTTACATTTTTCAACCTGATTAATAATCGAATCGGCTTCGAGTTGAATGTAAACGTGTTGCCAGGTCAGGCGAATTGACCTGAACCCAACTCGTTTACCCAAATTGCCAACCCCAGGACAAATCATAAAAAAAAAAAATTAAATATTTTTTAAATAATTAAATTTATCATTTTCTACTCAAAATTTGATTTTAATCAATCATCCGAAATTTAACCATTAAGAAAGATGTCAACGCATCTACTAAAAATTAGCCAATGACCTAAAAGAAAAAAATACAAAATTCACATGAAAGTAAGGGTTAAGGAAGAGTTTAGGGTAAAGATTCAAGATTATTTGTTTTTTCTTGAATATTTGAACTCCTTTAAAAACAATTTTAGAGAGAGAAGTTTTATACTAGGATCAGAATCGTTGTATTGGAAAACTATTTGAGACTTTTGGATTTTAATTTACCAAGTAGCCTTATGTGACCATTACACCTTAGGGCTAGGAGACTTTCCTCAATGAAGATAATATAATTAGTTTTCATTGGATTTAATTAGTAGTAGTAATTCGTATTTGTGTGCTAGTTTGATATTATGTCGAGACATGTGTATAAGATTATATAGGTTATTTTAACCTAACTCATTTAATTAAATAGGTAAGATCCTTTAACTCTAACCCGCTAGTTTTGTCTTGAGTTTGTGTTAAGTTCCCGAGTCATGTAAAAAATTACTAACCTTAAATGTCGTGTGTTAGGGTCGAGTCAGGTCTGGTTGATGCACAAATATAAAATTATATAGGTGAATCTTAACCCGACCCATTTAATTAAACAAGTTAAACCCCTCAACCTTAACCCGTTAATTTTATATTGAATTCATGTCAAGTTCAAAATTCGTCTAAAAAATTGTAAGTCCTAAATTTTATAGAGTAATGTTATACACACTCCCAACCTTACATTTTCATTCCCATACTCTGTTATGTGATTTTTAAAATCATTATTAAAACTTTCAATAATGATTTTAAGAGTCAAGTTAGAGTGGTAGTATGAGTACTGTTTCTTAATTTTATAAGGTGTAATTTCCCTTTTCAACAATTTGGATTTTATTAATTCCTTTTTTTATTCCATTAGATATGTTATTGTGAAATTAAGACTTTCAATCGAGGGGTAATGTCCCTTCATTTTTATCATATTTTTTGAGTTGCATTACATCTCATTTTTTATTTTATTTTTTTCACTTCTTTTTTGTGTTTTGATTTTTTTACTTTATTGTTAATATATATATATATATATATATATATATATATTTAATATATATATATATATATATATTTTAAATATGGAGAGGAGTTCAGGGTAAAGTGGGGAAGAAAGTTTACAGTTAACATTGTTATATAACGACAAAACTCGATAGTGAAGCAGAACGTACATTTTCAATTTTAAGGGGTAGAGCCTTGCATTAAGCCAAACCTTGGGGGATGCTTTTGAAATTTATCCTAAATTTATTAGGGGCTTAGAAAAAAAACGCTATCTTTTTAACGAGGGTAGGGTCGAGAGATCTGGGCCGTAGGATTTGCATGAGGCATTCACGTTGGATTCTGACGGTTGCCAGTCTGGCACTTTGTGATTACAGCTTAGAGGTGGATGGGAGACTTGGGAAACATGACGTGTGAGCACTGAGTGGGAATTAAGGGTCTGAGGACGGGTAAGGATGAGGTGGCGCGAATTAATTGGGTAAGAGGGTTAAGGGGTCGTTAATCCCGGTATGCTTGTTTGTTGACAAGTTTGGGGTTCAAATTTTAAGGTTGGCCATCTCGGACAAGATTACCAGGAGTGGGTTCACCAACGGTTATGCTAAACCACCGACCTAGCCTTCTTAGAGTTTGGAAAAATGTTAGAATTAATTAAACTTTTATAATGGTGGTTTTATTAAAATGGCGTGAAGTTTATTTATTGGTATTCGTAATATTTTTTTTATTAATTTGTTTCGATCATCTCCAATAAATAAGCTTCATATCAATTAGTAAGACTTACTTTAAAAAAGTTTAAGCACATGTAAAATTTCTCAAGAGTTTGATTGAGTTTGCAATTTAAAAAAGTATGATTTAAAAATAGTGACATTAAAATGTGCGATTTAAAAAAGTAATTTTTTAAAATGCAGTGAAGTGTTTGATAAAATCGCAGTTTGACACTTAAAGTCTCAGTAACACTTTTAAAATTCAGTGTTTTTTTAAAAATACCCTATTGGCTGAGATTTGAAAAATCAATTTTCTGCATTTTTAAATTACAATTTTTTAAAAACCTAATTCTTAAACTATTTATTTTTTACGATTTAGCTTAAAATCGAACTTTTTTAAATCACAATTTTAAACGCATCCTAAACATTTAACAGTGACATAACAGAGGATTTTTTATTTTTTTTTATTTTTATGAACTAAAATTGTTTTCATAAAATATTTTCTACCGGTTGATTACATTTTTCAGGATCGAGAATTCTATAATATATTCTACTAAGTACATTTCTTTAATTTCAATTATTATTTCTAAATTAAATAGTAGAAGAATCTTGATCTCACATTTTAAATTATATCTTTTGATGTTGTATAGATGACAAGAAGATAATTTTTTTTAATTTACATTTTTTGGAATGTACAATTTGTTACTTCCCAAAACAAGGTAGTAGAGTTTCTCCTAGATTTTTGTTTACTCCTTTTAATTAAAAAAAAGGTAACACATATTCTACTACCAATAGAATCAAAACATTGCAAGAGGTTAGTTCCATAATTGTTTCACTTTATTTATTTATTTATTTTTTAAGCTTTTCTAGAAAGATTAATGGCAGAGTTAGGGGGTTGAGAGGGGGTCAACAACCCCATGCCGGCCTAAAAATTACTCCCACTAAATTATATATATTTTGAATAAGACAACTTTTATTGAGTAAACTTCAATCACCTACGGGTTCAAAGTTCCTTAGAAATAATATCACATATATAATTTGAAATTTTTTCAACTAAAACTCTATCTATGACACTCAAAATAGTCTCTTAATTGGTATGAGCGACTATATTCTCATTTCGCTTGACATGTTCGATTCTCCAATATCTCAACTGACTTAACCCAGCTTTGATTCCATCCAGATATGTCCAAAGTAGCTTTAATTATTACCTGTTGTTTTAATCGCATTTACAATATGTAGGGCATCCCCTTCTAGAATTATATCAGAAAAGCCAATCTCTCTACACAAATCAATAGCATGAAAAGCTGCAAAAGCTTCGGCCACAACATGGTCAACTAAAAAATTCTTTGTAGTACTGCGTGCAGCTAAAACTACACCCTCATAATCCCGAACAAAAATGCCAAATTCAATACGCCAATTCTTTTTATCCATAGCTACATCCTAGTTAACTTTATATATATATATATATATATATATATGTGGTGGGTGGCTGCCATAATAAGAGAGAGTCTATATGAATAGGACTTCTAGTTTACAATATGTCAAAAGTTGCAATTAATATTATATTTTGTTGCATTTAATGGTTTACATTAAGTCACGTAGTGAATTAGTTGATGTTGTATCATATATATCGAAAATAGCTCAATTCCATTCCAAGGAAAATGGAAAGATCCCGGTAGTATACTTATCTTTATTTACACTTGCAGTCACTACATCATTTACTGCTAAATAGAATGGAAGATATTTCTAGGGGCTAAACTTCAACAAAACTTTTTTATTTTTTTGTTATCCAGTCCTTTTGTTTTCCTAATTTTCCAACATGAAATCCATGTGATATTTTCAAAATTTTTTAAGAAAAAACTCTCTACTTTTCCAAATTATTGGTCACTATGAAACCTACTATTTCTTATGCGCCATTATTAATACTTGCCTTTCACCAAGTGACAAATGACAAGAATAGGCTCTTTGTTTTAAATGCTGACAAAAACCTATTTGTCTAAATTCAAAGATGATTACAAATCATGATTTTTTTTGCCTTTTGGTTTTGAATTAACTTAGCAGAAAATGGAAATGCAGAAGAATAATGAGGGGAAAAGAAATAATGTGTTACGCGTACGTGGCTAAGGTGCTGGAATGCTGAGTGGTGGATTGCAACGTAGTAGTAGTTTCGAGTTAAAATTAGTAGTTCAATTCTATTTGGCTTGTTATTAGTAGTCTATCAGGTAATTTTTAATTTGTTAGTAGTTATCTTTATCTCTTTGTTAATCTTCTTGTTAGTAGTTATCTTTACGTAAGTCACGGGTATGCTACCAGCAGTCTTAGTGTCCTGTTATAAGTAAAACTCTATTGTATTTCTTTAAAGAGTAATGATTTACTACCACCTAAATATACAACTTTTCACCATCTTGTCTATGTGGCAAGGTGGTCCATCACCTTAATTTATTTTTAAAAAGTAAAAAAACTCAAAAAGTAGTGGAGGACCACCTTACCACATAGGCAAGGTGGTAAAAAGTTGTACATTTAGGTGACATTGAATCATTATTCAAATAAGTTGCATTGCTATGGATTGAAAGCAACTAAGAAATTATTCAAACCTTGTATTTGTACGAGTCCAGAACTTCTCTAATTGCTCTAACAAAAGAGGTTCAAGATTCCTCGAAAATCCTACAAACTAGAATTGTTTTATCTTTCTTTCTTCTAAAATAGGAAAATTAAGGAAGAACGATCCTGGTACGCGTTCAGTCTCTCGAGATCGTAACATAATAAAACAAAATTTAATTTTTATTGGAATAATGAGATAAAAAGATATATCTTACATAAAAATTCATAGTTAATGACTAGACTAGTTGACTGTTAATTAACGAAACCTATCAATTGACTACTAAAAAGAAATTACAAAAACCATTCTCTTGAGATTGAGGGTGATTAGATGCTTAATAAGACCGTTGATTCTCTTTGAAGGAAAACATGTCAAAGATACGTTCCAATTAATTAAATTGCTGGAATAATTCCAACACCTTGCAAATTTCTGTCTTAGATGGGAAAGTATAAGTATAAGATAGTTTGCCAAAATCTACTCTGCAAGCAAATTTCACATGGCATGATACAAGTGTAGACTTGTCGCACATGGCAGCTATTTAATATTCTCATCCACCAGCTACATGTGGTACGTTTTTCCCCGACATTTTTATTTATTCATTTATTTTTGGCAAATACGGATACAAATCATACAACCACCCAAAGAGAACGTAGGAAAAAAAAGAAAGAAAAGAAATGAAAACAAAAGGAAAAGAAGAAAGACGGGGGACTACACCTGGACATCCATGTAAAACCAAATTATTTCCTTTGGGAATAGCTGCAAATAACAAGAAAGAGTTAAAGAGTGACACTCGATACAACCAATATTAAGAAGAGAGTTAGGGTTAAGAGTAGCCTTTATCTAGGAAGAAATGTGATCATCTGCAAAAAGTTGTCTTTCCCTATTAAGTTGTTAAAAACTGGTCAAAAGGTTCAAAAGCCACATATATATAAAAGCAATTATCAACCGCCGGTTATAGGTTTTAATAACCGCTAAAGCAGAGCGGTTGCGTTTGTTAAAATTTAATAACCGCCTTATGCGGTTGCGGTTAGCGGTTAGATTCAATAACTACTAATCGTAACCGCTTGTATAGGCCTAACTGTGACATGCTTTATTATGCCCTATTTATGCCATTAGGGGCTTTGTTTAAGAGTAATCATATTAGGTTTAGATTATGTTCAAGAGTAATCATGGGGCTGTCCCGGCCTCCTGCGCAACAATTCTGCATTTAAGGCTTCAATCTGAGCTTCCTACACTACTATGCGATCCTGGTCTCCACCGAGCGGTGGAGGTTATGAATTATTCTGAATAATCGGCTCCAACGAGGCTCTGGGCTTTCAGTTGATCTGGCTTCTGGAACGTGTGTTCATCACCATGCTGGATATTCTTCTTTTTGTATAAGAAACGAATAATCGTTCCCACAGAGGACGCCAAACTATTGGTACAATTTTCGGTACGGGATCCCACTCCAATGCCTAAATTAGTTTCTGTAAGAAAATAATGTTCTGTGCATAAAAATGAAGTCTTCATTTATACTTAGGGTATGAGCCTATTTATAGGCAAAGAGGTGGAGTCAAACCTGAATTAGGTTTTCTACAGCTTCTTGATCTAGGAGTGTAATTAGAGTTCTAATTGGACTCTCATCCTTTATTAGACTTCTGATCTGATCCCTTATTAGACTTTTGATATGATTGGACCATGAGTCATATCCTGATTCTAGTGGGAATAGGACTATTGATCAAACTATACTTGGACTAAGAGTCTTATCTCGATTCTACTGAGATAGGACTGCTAATCGGATTATGACTTTTCAATTTAACTTGGAGTAGAGTTCTAATCCAGATCTACTTGGATAAATGATACTTGATTTCTCGGGAATAGCTGCTAAGTATCTGTCAATGATGTTTTATCTCAAGCTATACATAGAGTCCAAGACAAACACTCAAGCGATAATCAAGCAGAAGACAACAGTCCTAGATCAACAACACTACAGCACAAGGAAGATAAAGCTAAGAGTTGATAACTTGTAATTCAAATGTAATCACATCTCAAATAGAGATAACTTCTCATTTTCAAATGTAAACACATCAGATGAAGATAACAACTGCAATGGTTATCTCATCATCATTGTAACCTAAGATACTTTATAAATACAGGACCTTACCAATACAAAGGTAAGCAATCATAAAATTACAATTCTTAGATTCTTAGAATTCTATATGGTATCAGAGCCTATTTGACTAAACGTCATATTTTTTTCTCTACATTTCCTCATCAACAATGACTGATTCTGCTCCATCCTCTCCTCTCGCCACTGGTTCCAATCCACCTCCATCATCCATCATCCACCATGGATTCCAGTCCTCCGCACACAGCCAGCACTACTGCATCTGGTGCTATCTACCTTCATAACCTCTACGGTAACAAACTCACTCGGGAGAATTATAACACCTGGAAGGCCACAGTTGCCCTTATTCTCAAGGGTCATTCCCTTTATGGTTTTGTTGATGGCTCCAATCCATGTCCATCCTCCATTATTTCTACACCCTCTAAAACCGGCGCCACAGTAGCTCCAAATCCCGCCTACATGGCCTGGAACCTCCAAGATCAATTGATCATCGGTGCCCTCACCACATCCTTAACAGAATCAATTCTGTCTCATGTTGTTAAATGTACAACATCTCACGAAGTGTGGATCACTCTTCAACGCCTGTTTGCTTCTCATGCAAAGGCCAGAACAATGCAAACCTACAATCATTCACTGGCAAGCTGTCAAACGCCTACTACGTTACATAAAGCAAACCATACACTTTGGATTGCAAATCCAGAAATCCTCTTCTACGTTACTTTAAGCATTCACAGATGCTGACTGGGCTGGCAGCCGTGATGACAGACGCTCTACCGGAGGATATTGCATGTTCCTTGGTCCGAATTTAATCTCATGGAGTTGTCGAAAACAAGCTATTGTGGCCAGATCAAGTACAGAGGCTGAATACAAAGCCCTTGCAAATGCAACTGCTGAAATTACATGGCTAAAGTCTCTGCTTCACGAACTCAGCGTCCCCACCACAAAATCTCCAATACTTTGGTGTGACAATATTGGTGCTACCTATTTGTCATCTAATCCGGTGTTCCATGCTCGCACTAAACATGTGGAAATCGATTTCCACTTTGTTCGTGACATGGTTGCTTCCAATTTACTTGACATTCGGTTCTTGTCAAGTCGTGACCAGCTCGCTGATATTTTTACAAAGCCACTGCCCACTACACGGTTTGCCTCACTTAGAAGCAAGCTCAACGTCATGCCATTACCATTGAACTTGAGGGGGCGTGTCAATGATGTTCTTTCTCAAGCTATACATAGAGTCCAAGACAAACACTCAAGCGATAATCAAGCAGAAGACAACAATCCTAGATCAACAACACTACAGCACAAGGAAGATAAAGCTAAGAGTTGATAACTTGTAATTCAAATGTAATCACATCTCAAATAGAGATAACTTCTCATTTTCAAATGTAAACACATCAGATGAAGATAACAACTGCAATGGTTATCTCATCATCATTGTAACCTAAGATACTTTATAAATACAGGATCTTACCAATACAAAGGTAAGCAATCATAAAATACAATTCATAGATTCTTAGAATTCTATAGTATCTATCTCCCGAGATTGGAGTTCTCGGGAGTCCTACTGTCTCCTTCTTGGATCGAACTAAGTGAAATTATTCCCAACAATATCTAAGCTAGTTTAGAAAATAAAAAACTTGTTATTAATTTATAGTTATTAGCATGAACTACTTTTTGGCTTGTATGATCATGGTGGTTCTCGTAGATTAATGATTAGCTCTGGACTCTCGTGCATATATGCATGGTGACCGAGTCCAGAGTGACCAACATTTGCTACGGGCCATTAATAGTCATAATCTGACCATTTCAAAATCAAACCAGGCCTGCATCCAAAACTAAATTGAACAATTAAATTGGTATTAATATGCTATTCTTAAACCGAAAGCTAATTAGTCATGTTTAAGCTATTGTGTAGATTAAGTCTATATTATAAATTGCAATAGAATTTAAGCATCTGCTGGTTCTTTTGATACTTAGAGAAAAGTCACATACATGCATGATTTTAGCGACATTTGGCTGAACTTGATCAAAATGCTAGACTCTTTCACTGGATTTTGGTATTTGGACGGCAGGTTAATTGTCTTGCACTGATCGGACTCTTCTTATCCATGCTTACCAAGTTATATATATCTTGTCTATATATATAGAGATTTCATTCAAGGATTTTAGTAGTACAATTTGGTACCCTCTTTGAGCTTTCTGGCGTTCGTTTTAGTAGTTCAAAATTAATAGGAAGAAACGAAGATCAGAGATGGCAAACCACGTTTTCGTATTAAGCTTGCTGGCCTTGGCTTGTGCAGTGGCCTACGCATTTGAGCCTAGTCCCTTGCAGGATTTCTGCATTGCAGACTCTACTAGCCCAGGTTAAGGCGCCCCAACTATCACCTTCTAATAATTATCTTTCATTTTTTACACCGTCTTCTATTATTTTACCAAGAAATAATGGAATCTTACTTCCTTTAATTTGTGATCTTTGCAGCTCGAGTTAACGTCCATGCTTGCCTGGACTCTAAACTTGCACAGGCCGACCATTTCTTCCTTAGTGGACTACACATGGCTGGGAACACATCGAATCCTCTTGGTTCGAGGGTTACCCCAGCGAATGTTGCTCAAATTCCTGGACTGAACACACTTGGCATCTCACTGGCTCGCCTTGACTATGCCCCATGGGGACTCATCCCACCCCACACACACACTCGTGCTACCAAGATTCTGACAGTCCTAGAAGGCAGCCTCTATGCTGGCTTTGTGACCTCTAATCCCGACAACCAGCTCATCTCAAAGGTCCTTCAAAAGGGTGATGTCTTCGTCTTTCCAGTGGGTCTTGTTCACTTCCAACAAAATGTGGGTTATGGAAATGCCGTCTCAATCTCTGCCTTGAGCAGCCAAAACCCTGGAGTTATTACTGTTGCTAGTGCTGTTTTTGGATCAAAACCCCCCATTGAAGGTGACTTTCTAGCCAAGGCTTTCCAGGTGGACAAGTCTGTAATTGATCGTCTTCAAGGCCAATTCTAGCTGATCAGTAGAATACCATGAACTTCTGATCAATTATCATATTTCTCTATTTAATTTGTACGTGTTTTCAGTATTCTTCTTACATCGGATCGACGACTTTCGATATTTATTTCATAAAGTTAGTTTGTATGTGGATTTTGATTAATGTTAAATTATTCAACTAGCTAGTGATCAAATTTATGATTTCTTACTTAGTAAGATTGGTAGTTTAACATGGTATCTGAATAAGTAGTCTTGAGTTGACTTCACTCTATCTCAAAATTTAAAGTAGAAGTGTTATATATAATATTCAGTTTTATAACACTAGTACTTTATTAACCTAAAAGCTTTAAAGGAGCAAGGTTACTTATTACGATGCCCAGAGCATTATAAACCATATGATGCATGTCCTAAGAAAGTAATATTTTTGTGGAAGTATAAGGTCTTACCATAATAAGTGCATAATAACATATATAACATAATATGTCCAATGGTCTTTTGATTTGTATATGCCGGAATAACTTACTAATACAACATAGATTGACATAACATACATGTAATAAAAAGTAACATACATTACAAAAAAACGTTGTATAGTGTCACTTGAAGAGTGTCGTTTATCGCCCGAATCACTTATTCATGCGCCGATCGCGTATCTTCTCGTACAGCCAAATCATGTATCTGTAACGTAGGGATTTTAAGCCAAGGCTAAAGATTCAACGGGTCTATTGCTATTAAACAATCATAGGATATACTTTAGCCTGCACCTCAACCAATAACTAAAAGAATACTAATTTGGCCCTATACTTTGGTTTATATATCAAACCTAGAAGAATCATGTCCTATTCTCAGACCATTAACTGTGGTTGACAGAATTGAATACTCTTATATTGTAACGCCCCCTTAATTAGGTAATTGTTTTACTTAACTTGGAGAGCTACTAGCAGTACCCCTAGAACAATTAATTGGTAATTGCCTAGTGGAATCACCCTTTATAAACAAACCTTGACCTTTTAATGCTTCCGCAATTAAAAGTTGGTGCTTAAGGCTTGTTTCATAACCAATCTTGTAATGATTTATTTCCTAAGTCATAGACTTAGTGCTCTCCTCTGTCTCGAATCCCTCTATATGTCGATAATTATTAGGTTGACTCTGGTTAGAGTTAGGAAGTTCGGAAGGATAAACACGCCAAGTGAACGGTCTCTTAGTATCATGTTTGTTTAGATTAGAACCAGTTTTTGGATAACTCTCGGTCTATATTTTATGATAGTATTAATTAAGGTTTAATTACTTTTAGATTCTCAAATTTCATATTCTTCAGTTTTCCTTTTTTTTTTTACTCTTCTGATTAGTTTATAGAGGGTGGTTCTACTAGGCAGTTACAAGTTAATTGTTCTAGAGGCATTGTCAATAACTTCGGCAATGCATGAATAGTCTACCTAAATTAAACTAAACTATGATGTAAAACAATTCATCATTCCTAGGCATGGTCTATCAAACCCTATTGATTTGTGTCCATTAAAACCGTTGTAAAACAATCATCTATATAATCATAGAAAATACGAATGTTGAGTTCAATAAAGATGAATAACTTTCTTAGACAAGATTAGAGGTTTTTAATAGCATTAATAAGAAAAAAACATGTGCTTCTCATATATTTAAAGGACACGTGTCCTTTTTATATGTGGGTTGTAGGAAATTTTCTATAAACCAGTTTGTAAGAAATTTCTGTCCAAATATGAATGTTGAGTTCAATAAAGACGAACAACTTTCTAAGACAAGATCAGAGGTTTATCAAAATTGAATATAAAAATTAAAACATAATCTCAAAGTTAAACAACCATCATTCATATGCGAAAAATTTCCAAGGAAAAACATGATTACACCATCATTACTTGGAAAGAGTTACAGTAATACCTTATGGATGAGTTAGCCGCTCATGGAGTTATTGAAATCATCTTTGTTGGAGAGAAGTTCATCCTAAGAAGCCGCTGAAACTTTTTTGCACTTCTCTTTTAAACCTAAGCACTAAATGCTATTTAATTCTACTATGTAATGCATTCCCCTTGATTTGGACAATTATGTGGTGTATTTATAGAGTACAAGTGAAATCCTACACGGATTTGTGGTGGCTTGATGGTGTGCTGAGCTTGAGCTCAGCATGCTAGTGGGCTCAAGCTCACCATGTCGTGGCAGAATTTCAGAATTTTGCTTTGAAGCTTTAAACTGATGGAATAATCATGTTTTTCCTTAGGAACCTAGAAATGCTAAAAACATAAAAACCATACAAAACATTATGTTACAATGAAACTAAGAGGCTAATATATGCGAGTTAAGAGGCTTGAATATGCAATATTCAACGCTTATCATCAGAGTTGCCAAAGAGCTTGTACGTTGCTTTCAATTCTCAAGAATATATATAATATTTATTTAGATTATAACACATGCGACTAATTTTGTTTAATTATATATATATATATTTTTATTTTTTTATTTTTTTTATTTTTGTAGGGAAAAACACAGGGGTACCACCTACATGAGCTGAACTTTTCATGGCAACCCATATGAAAAAGGATGACACCGTTGCCAATTTAGAGACTTCCGAAAAATTGTATTTGCTTAAGGATCTAATTTGTTTGTTATTGTATTTACCATATTGAAATAAGTTTATATATCCTTTATTGTATTTACCATATTCTATAGGACAAGATGAGGAAGTTGATGATAGAGGACACTACAACAACGACATCGACATCTCCATAAGGATAAGTTCGATGGGCCGTAGACAATGCATTTGCGAGGGAAATAGAGAGGCCAGAATATTCTGGTCGTGTTCGAGGTTTAGAGCTTGGGCCTATACTAGTCAGATCTAGCTACCATCCCTCGATGTCATCGGCACATGCCTCACAGGATCATGTACTACTTAGTCAAATTGGTTCACTGACTTCTGAGGGGGTTGAACTAAAAGCACAGAAACGGGCACATCAAGAAGAGATGAAGTCTTTTGCATCAATAGGGGTTCACTTTAATGGTTCATGCTCCTCCCTCTGGCTCTAAGGGAGGTCTTTTGCTTGCTTGGAAATCGGATATTAATATTGTCAGCTTTTATGTAACTTGTAATATTATTTGTGTTTGGTACTATTCGGATGCTCCTCTTGTTAAATGTTTGCTTACTTTTGTGTATGGACCTCCTTACAAGAATCTCTGCAACAAATTTTGGAATGATATGGATAATTTTGGGGTTTCTTATAATGATCCGTGGGTTTGCATTGGGGATTTTAATTCTATTACTTCTCATGATGATAAATTTGGGGGTCAACCTTTTGATTCTTTCTCTTCAAATCTTTTCTCGGATTTCATGGATGAATTTGGAATGATTGACTTGGGTTTTAGTGGTAATTCTTTCACATGGTCTAATCACAGGCAAGGCCTTGGTTTAATTAAGGAAAGACTTGATAGGGGTATTGCAAATTGCAACTGGATTCACTATTTTCCATCTTACTCAGTTGTACATCTCGCAGCTCATAGTTCAGATCACTGTCCGCATCTTTTGAATACAAGCCTCCCGGTTCCCTCTCTTCCTCGTCCTTTTCGTTTTGAGGAGTTTTGGACTTGGGATCCAACCTGTGGTATTGTTATTGAAGAAGCATGGTCACCTTTTGTTGCAGGTTCTCCTTCTTATTGTTTGACAAAGAAGCTCAAACTTACAAAGGCGGCTATCAAATTCTGGAACAAGCACTATTTTGGGAATATCAAATCTAAACTGGATAATACTCTCTATTTGCTTGATAAGGTACTACAGGCTCCTCATTCGGATTCTAATTTAGCAATGGAGCTTCATCTCCAAACTTTGTTGGATGACTACCTTCTCCAAGAAGAGTCTCTTTGGAAGACTAAATCTAGGGAGTTATGGCTTACGGCCACTGATCTTAACACAAGGTTCTTCCATACTAGTACTCTTATTCGTCGTCGACGTAACTTTATTTCTCTTCTTCAAACCCATGATGGAGGGTGGATCTCTGAGCGTGCAGATATTGGTAATTCTTTTGTCACAAATTTTAAGAATCTGTTCACTTCTACTAATCCGGTTCTTTCAAAAGAATTACTGGAGCTCTTTAGTCCAGTCATTTTGGAGCTTGATAACAATCTCCTTTGTGCTATTCCTGTTGTGCAAATTATAATACTCGCAAGTGCACGAATCGTTTGCAATATAGTGTTATGCAAGTGCGAGGTCGATCCCACAGGGAATTGTGTTGCGAAAATTAATCTCTATTCAAACTAATCATATTTTAACCTAGTTCCAAATTTAGTGATTTTTTAACAAAAGAAAATATAAACAAAAATAATGAAAATAAAGGGTTCTAAGGTTTTGGAATCAACACCCACCAAATCATAGCTACATATTCTCATGCTCATCTACACTATTTGAAATTCTCAACATACAAATCTTATGTTTGTTCTACTTTTCTTCAAAAATCATTTAAATCATTCAATGAATCTATTCTTGCACAAATCACAAAAGATATCTAGTTTTGACTAAATCATCAAATGTATCCGTAGAATGAAACACACCGAATATCTAATATTTTGATAAATAACAACTCAAGCCATCAATTTAATGAAACTATTTCAAATCATCACTTGTATCCGGAAATCACAAGAGATATCCAAAAATTGAATAGAAGTAAAACAATGAGAAATCAAAACCCATAAACTCAAATAGCATAAACAAGCACGAAAACTTAGTTTCTCTTCAATGGCGACGCTTTATCCTCAACCCTAGATGAAATTTTAGCTACACATAACCAAAGAAATCATAAATAAACAACAAGAATGCATTAAAATCAAAGAAACTTACAAATGATTGAAGTCCAAGGTCAAAATCAACCCAAAAATCCTAAAATACAATGAGAACGGCGCCTAGGGCACTCCTAAGCGCCATTCTCCTGGCCTCCCTCCTAAAAAATGAGAAAAGAATGGTATTTATAGAAGTAGCTAGGGTTTCTGCGACTCCAGGTCAGCACAAAGTCGATCGATCGACGTCGGGAAATAGTCTCCCAATTGACTTTGGATGCGATCGATCGACTTCGGGAAAAAGTCGCTCGATCGACTTCAAATGCGATCGATCGAAGTCTCAGTAATTTTGGATTTCCCAGCTTTCTATGTATTTTGACTTGAAAATTGTCATTTTTCTCTTTTTGTCCTGCAAAGACGCAAAAATACCAAAACTAGCCAAAACATCAGAAAATAACAAAGCTAAAGGTCTAACTAATGTAAATTAAGGGGCCCAAATATACACTTTTTGGCACTTATCAAATACCCCCAAACTTACACTTTGCTAGTCCGTTAGCAAAACAAAATAAAAAATAAAATCAAAGCATGAAACATAAATCCTCTTTCATGGGAGAAACAATTGCATTTAGCATATGCAACAAGCCTTTTAAACCCCTAGGACTTCCTAGTGGACGAGTGAAGTCTCGTGAGGGTTTGCTAGAAATGATACCCATAAACATTGAAACACTATGTTGTCAACAAGAAAGAGTTTTCACACAAACCATGGTTCATACGTCATTAGCATGCTTAAAAAGACAAACACATCATCAACATCAACATGGGATCCGACATCAAATTACTCATAAATTAACAGTTAAGACATCACATTTTCTCAAAAGTGTAAAGTGAAATTAATATACAATCATGAGGTTTCATTTTAATCTCAAGATAAATACCTCAAAAATCATTAGAATCTCTATCAAATGAAACAACCAAGGCAAGATATGCGAATTATTTTATTTTATTTGTTTTTTTGTGTAGGCTGTGCAATGCTCGGCTCCCTTAAGCTTTCTAATTGACCTATGTAACGAGTGTTGAGCCAGTGACTCCCAAACCAGATGGTCTTAGGGTACTAGATGTAAAAACATCCCTAAGGGCTTAATTACTCAAGTCAAAAAGGCTACGAAGCCAAACTAGCCATACAATCAATCAAATTGAATTTCTCACCTTTTGATGCGAACACTGAATGCTTAGTGAGGCAAGAGGCTCGGTTACTTAGTGAAAAACTCAAAATGATCTTATTTTTATTATTGATTTTTTTGTTTTTGTTTTTATATATATATATTTATATAAAAATATATCTTGCAAGCCAAGGTTATTTATCAATAGGTCATCCAACAATTCTCAAAATACACAATGATTAAGCACAAATTCATACCCCACAAATTACATGATAATGTGATCGTGATAATTTAACTCACACAAGTGAAGTCTCACTAGACCAAAAATAAGTCAAAAGACTCAGATTCCTAATGACATGATGATATGTTTAACACTTTAAGTAAGCCAATGAAATGCAAACCACAGTTATGGTTTAACTCAAACTTGACAATAACAATTTTTTTTTTTTAAGAACAAAAAGACAACTAAAAATAACCAAACAAACAGATAGAGTATTTTTTCATACCCCCAAACTTGAATTACACATTGTCCTCAATGTGTAGTGTAGAAAAACATTACCAGAAGTAAGGAAACGTCAAAGTGTGAAAAAGGCCAGGGAGTCCCCCAAACTTAAACACCAAACACCTGTCAACAAAACTAACAACAACATTTCTCATAGAAACAAACATCAAAAGGTTAATTGCTGTCAGAAACAAAAATAAAATAATGAAAAATGAAAGAAATCAAATGTACAAAAAGTAAAAAAGGAAAAGAAAATTTACAGCGCCTTCCCCGATCATGTGGATGTCCAACCAATCCCTTCCACCATTTCTTCTTTAAAATTTGATATCCATCTGGTGGAATGTTTCGCCATCTTATGTAGCCAACTTGCTTGCTTCGAAGGATCTTCTTAGGAAGACGATTCCTAGATGTTTGACCTTGTGTGTATGGATCCTTGACAGTTTTGGCACAAGATGGCTCTTCGAGACATTGGAGAATTGATGCTTGGGGCTCATGAAATGTCTCAAGAGGGATTGTGATGAAGGAATGAGCTTCAGTACTCATTTCTTTGGCATTGGAAGAATTTGGATTTGACGGGGGTGCTGTTTGCTCCAGGTGCTCCTCTTTTTCTTCCTCCTCATTGCTATCCACAATTTCCTCACTTTCAAATATGGTGATGGCAGGAACATGCTCATGACAAGAATAGCTGGAATCTTCTCATCAATCAAGTAGTGCCCAGCCATCAACAGACTCGGAAGCTCTTCTTCCTCTATTTTGGTGACTTCAGCAACCAGATATTCAAGTTGTCCTTCTATCCTGGCAATCGCCTGAGTGTTTTCCGTAGCAACATTCTTCAATTCACTAATAGCCTGGCTTGTAAGCTGCATGAAGTCCTTGAGAGTGTCTTCCAAAGTGGACTGTGAAGAAAAAGCTGGATAATTCTAGGATGAAGGATGGGAAGATTGGGTATCGAATTGCGGATAATCAGGATAGTGCAGTTCCTGAAACTGGGGAGCACAATTTCCAATGGCTTGAGCTTGCCATGGGAAATCAGGATAGTTGCTCTAGTCCAGGTTGTAAACATTGGAATCATAATCAAATTCCGGGCTGGAAAAATTGGTTTTCATTTGCTCATAAGAAGGATTGCAGAATTGTCCCCAGAATGGTCAATTACTAGTACTATGATAAGGGTCTGAGCAATATGAACATGGTCCATGTGGGTAGAAGTTGTGAGGGTAGTTGGTTGGAGTGGGTGTCCTACCACTAGGCGAATCATGTTGTGCAGAAAAATCACTATAATTATCAAAATAAAAATCCATGCTTCACTCGCACCTTATAACATGCAAATATCCCACAAAATAAATGAACCAATTTTTATTTATTTATTTATTTTTGAAAATTAAAATAAACTAAAAAAAAGAAAAACAAACAATAAAATAAGGTAAAATAGAAACAAAATATTAACAACACAAACAAAAAACAAACTGATTTTTTTTTTTTTTTTACTTAGCTGCTTCTGGTTTCCTACTGCCTTGGGACTTTCGCTCGATCGACTTCAGGTGCGATCGAGCGACTTTCTCTCGATCGACTTTATGTGCGATCGAGCGACTTTACAGGGCTCAAAATCTGCAGCAGCTGCAGAAATAGAATTCGGAATTTTTTTTTTTTTTTTTTTAGATCATAAAACAGAAACAAAACAAAAATCTACCTAAACTAGTAGAAAAACAAAATCAATTCAAACAAAAATCAATTTCCACAAACAAAACAATTCTCCGGCAACGGCGCCAAAAACTTGTTGTGCAAATTATAATACTCGCAAGTGCACGAATCGTTTGCAATATAGTGTTATGCAAGTGCGAGGTCGATCCCACTGGAAATTGTGTTGCGGAAATTAATCTCTATTCAAACTAATCCTATTTTAACCTAGTTCCAAATTTAGTGATTTTTTAACAAAAGAAAACATAAACAAAAATAATGAAAATAAAGGATTCTAAGGTTTTGAAATCCACACCCACCAAATCATAGCTACATATTCTCATGCTCATCTACACTATTTGAAGTTCTCAACATACAAATCTTATGTTTGTTCTACTTTTCTTCAAAAATCATTTAAATCATTCAATGAATCCATTCTTGCACAAATCACAAAAGATATCTAGTTTTGATTAAATAATCAAATGTATCCGTAGAATGAAACACATCGAATATCCAACATTTTGATAAATAACAACTCAAGCCATCAATTTAATGAAACTATTTCAAATCATCACTTGTATCCGGAAATCACAATAGATATCCAAAAATTATCTCAAAAATCGAATAGAAGTAAAACAATGAGAAATCAAAACTCATAAACTCAAATAGCATAAACAAGAACGAAAACTTAGTTTCTCTTCAATGATGAGGCTTCATCCTCAACCCTAGATGAAATTTTAGTTACACATAACCAAAGAAAGCATAAATAAACAACAAGAATGCATTAAAATCAAAGAAACTTACAAATGATTGAAGTCCTAGGTCAAAATCAACCCCAAAACCCTAAAATACAGTGAGAACGGTGCCTAGGGAGCTCCCAAGCGGCATTCTCCCGGCCTCCCTCCTAAAAAATGAGAAAAAAATGGTATTTATAGAAGTAGCTAGGGTTTCTGTGACTCCAGGTCTGCACAAAGTCGATCGATCGATTTTAGATTCGATCGATCGACGTCGGGAAATAGTCGCCCGATTGACTTTGGATGTGATCGATTGACTTTGGGAAAAATTCGCTCGATCGACTTGAGATGCAATTGATCGAAGTCCTAGTAATTCTGGATTTCCCAACTTTCTATGTATTTTGACTTGAAAATTGCCATTTTTCTCTTATTGTCCTGCAAAAACGCAAAAACACCAAAACTAGCCAAAACATCAGAAAATAACAAAGCTAAAGGTCTAACTAATGTAAATTAAGGGGCCCAAATATACACTTTTTGGCACTCATCAATTCCTACTGAAGTTGAGATTTATGATTCCTTGATCAGTTTGGGTAGGGAAAAAGCTCCGGGTCCCGATGGCTTTACAACGTTATTCTATGTCAAATATTGGGACTGTATCAAAAGTACGGTTCTGTTAGCAGTTGGTAATTTTTTCGATTCTAATAAATTGCTTCGAGAACAGAACCATACTTTCATTGCTTTGATTCCTAAGTGTTTGGGGGCTTCTGCTATTCATCACTTTTGGCCTATCAGTCTTTGTAACATTATATACAAGGTTATCTCTAAACTGCTGGCTAATAGACTAAAGCCCTTTTTGTCGAAAATTATTTCTCCTTTTCAAACTGCTTTTGTGCCAGGTCGTCATATCCAAGATAATTCTATTCTTTTGCATGAGATGCTTCACTCTCTCAAGAATAAACGGGGAATGGGTGGTCTTATGGCTGTTAATATAGATATGGAGAAAGCTTTTGATAAAATGGAGTGGGATTACCTTCTGATTATGGAGAAATTGGGTTTTCATCCCAAATGGATAAACTGGATCCAGATTTGCATCTCTATCTTGTTGAATGGCTCCCCTTTTGGTCTTTTTTGGCCTTCTCGAGGTTTACAACAAGGTGACCCTCTATCGCATTTTCTTTTCATTTTGGGTACTGAAGTTATATCGAGACTCCTGCACCAAAGTTTACAGGGTTTTAAGATTTCTCGGCATTGTTTTCCTCTTAACCATCTGCTTTTTGCAGATGATCTGGTCATATTCACCCATGCCACCTGTCTGGAAGCAGGTATTATCAAGGACTGTTTATCAAAATACAATCTTTGGTCTGGTCAGTCGGTTAGTGTGGATAAATCTAATATTCTGTTTAGCTCTAACACTACTGCTTCTACAAAAGCCAGCATTCTGGATATTCTTCCCTATGCCGAGACTCCTATTTCTGCAAAGCATCTGGGCCTCCCCATGTTTTTCTGTCGGTCTAAACAGTCATCTTTCTTGGATATCCTCCACAAGGTGCAAGGGAAAATTGAAGGCTGGAGGTCTAAAACCCTATCCCAGGCTGGGAAATCAGTTTTGCTTAAAGTGGTGGCTTCCTCTATCCCTTCTTATGCTATGAGTTCTTTTATGTTCCCCGACATTCTCTGTCATCGTCTTGACAATGCTTTCAGGAACTTTTGGTGGGGTTTCCCTAAAAATAAATCTCATAATCTCACTCTTAAATCTTGGAGTTCGATATGTCTGCCTAACGATCAGGGCGGCTTGGGTTTTCGTTTAATGAAAGATATAAATGTTTCGCTTATTGCCAAACTTGGCTGGAAAATTCTTTCAAATCATGATGCACTATGGATACCTCTCTTCAAGGAAAAGTACATCAAGTATGGAACTCTCCTCTCCTGCCCTTTAAGCTCAGGGTCTTATAGCTAGAATGGAATCATATCTGTTGTTCCTTTGCTTAAATTGGGCGCTTGTTATATTCCTCATGTTTCAAGTTATCTGGATATTTGGTTTTCGCCGTGGATTCCCACCTTGCCTAATTTTCATCCTATCCCTCGAGTTTCAAGACTCATTATGGAGCATCCATTGGCGATTTCGGACCTTATCCATCTTGTCACTTTGACTTGGAATGTATCTCTTCTATATTTTCTTTTTGATTCCTTTACAGTTCCAGAAGTTCTTAAGATTCCAATTAGAACTATTTCTGATGCTCTTCTTTGGATCGCTTTGGCTTCTGGGATTTTCACAACAAAGACGGCTCATCATTTATATACTTCATTTCGGCCTCCTCCTGTTTCTCCTGTTACTTCCATCAGTTGGAAAGGCCTGTGGAAACTGAAGCTCAACCATAGACTTAAACTTTTCCTCTGGAAAATGGTCTGGAACATAGTTCCTACAAAGGATCGTATTTCTCAATCCATCACCACCTCTCAGTTGGATTCATCTTGCTCGCTTTGTTCCAATACCACAGATTCACTATTTCATCTTTTTTTCTCCTGCCCTATTGCACAAGCCATTTGGAGAAATTCTTTCTGGCCTCTGGACATTACTGCTCTGCGTATCTCTGCAATTTCTGACTGGTTAAACATTACTCTCCATCCGGGGACCATAGGTATCTCTTCTGAAGATTCTCATTTATTCCAAATTTTTGCTTTGGTGGCTTGTGATCTCATTTGGCACTCTCACAACAAAGCTCATCATGATAGTTGGATTCCAAATGCATTATCTATATCTGCTACTGTTAATCGTACCTCTCGGATCCACTTTACAGCTTGGAAAAACAAAATTGCTCTTGTTCAGCAGGTCTGGATTAAGCCGGATCCTTTTTGTTTTAAGATCAATTATGATACAGCAATTAGGAAAAACTTTTCAGCACAGGCTGCTGTTGTCGGGATTCTACTGGAGCTATTATTCAATCCTTTTCAAGGATTAGTCCACCTTGCACCCCTTTGTATGGTGAAGCAACAACAGCTCTGCTAGCTGCTCAACTCTGTTTGTCTTTGAGGTTGTCTCATGTTACTTTTGAAGGTGACTCTCTCTCAGTCACTCTTGCCATCAATAATCCGATGATCACACAGGATTGGCATATCTCGTCAATTATCTCGGATTTCACTGCTACCATCCCTACCACTACTAGCTAGTCTGCTAGTAATATTAACCGAAGTGCAAGCTTCTGTGCCCACAATGTGGTAGATTGGGCTGCGACTAGTTTCAACTCTAGCTGCATTCCCACCCCTCCTTTTTCTTTTAGCTCAACCATTCCTTCATGTTTTGGAATGGATTTGTCTTTCTCTTTTAGGGTTCCTTGATTTGTTTGTTTCTGTAATTGTCTCTGTTGTACTTATAAAAAAAAAGAAAAAAAGAAAAAAAAAAGAGATGAAGTCACAAGAAGAACAACTGGTGGCACATCAAGCACAGATCTAGATCACGCAACAACAGGATCAGATTGCATCTATGTAGAGGATGCTTGAAGCTGTCATGGCGAATATAGGAATAAGCCACCTATTCGTGTGAGGCTGAAATCTTCAACTGACAGTCGACCATGTAACGTTTATGCTGGTTACATCACTATAATTAGCCACAAAGTGTGCTTTTACATTACAAGTTAGATATATATATATGTTACCCCCATTATCTGGGGTTGGCTAGGCCTCCCCCAAAGGGGTGGCTAATTGGTAGCCACCCCTTTCATTTTTTCATTTTTTCATTTTTTTTTGTTGTTTTTAAAAAAATAATGTTTTAAGTTTTATATATTTATATTTTTTATTAAAATTGACACGTGTCACCATCTTATTGGCGCTGATGTGACACCTAATGGAATCTATCAAAATTTTTTACGGAATTTGATTCCAGTGAGCAATTTGCAAATTTGGCCAACCAGAGGGATCTCTGAATTAATTTTGATATAACACAAGAAGTGATTTGTAATTTAGACCAACCACATTGACCAATTCTGCAATTTTTCCTACATTTTATCCGAATCATTTATGTAGGTGCCACGCTCATGTCCCAGGATGATCTTCCAACTGATGAGTGACTACATAGATGAAGTCATGTTGGGGTTTCGGCACTACTTATAATACTTTGATTGTTGTATGTTGGGTTCACGAAGTTTGTATTATATTTTTACTGTTCATATGGTATATTTTGTTGGACTTCTGCAATGCGTGATAATAGTAAGTTATCATGTTCGGACTTGTGCTTAACTTATGGTGTTTGTATTATGTTTGGAGTTGAGTTTGAACTTGCGTTTGAACTTATGTGACTTCATTGAGTTGGAAATTGAGTTATACATGTTTATGTGTTTTGGACTTATTTAAATCTTTTGGACTTGATTTTGAGTTTCGCACTTGGATATGAGTTTTGCATTTGATTATGAGTTTTCGATTTCAATTGTGACTAGGTATAGTATTGCACTTGATTGTGTGTATTGGAACTTTATTACGCCGTTTGGAATTGATATAGAGTACGTTTACACTTTATTATGAGTTTTGGATTTGCTTACATCCTCTTGGAGTTGTGCACGTTGTTTTTTATTGAGTTTTGATTTGGAGATTATAAGTAAGAAGTGGAGTTATACTTTATTGTTATTAGTTTAGAGAGTATAATTAGGAAATTGTTATTGTTATTTGTATGGACTTGAGATTGTATATCAGGTTATGAGATTATATGTTTGAACTTGCTATATCCGGTTTTCCACCAAACTATATATATATATATATATAATATTCATTTTTAATTTTTTAATTTTTTTTGAGGTTTAGTGTCATTTAGGGGTTCAAATGACACTACAATTAAATCGTTAGTGTCGTTTGAACCTTAAACAACATTAACAGTGTAGTGTCGTTCGAATTCTAAGCGACTTTAATTAGCGTCGTTTGAACAATAAATGATGCTAATTTGCAATCTCATCCCTATGTTTAATGTCATTTAGCAAATAACATTATTCAAGTGACAGTAAATGAATAGTGTCGTTTTTGGGCCATAAACGACACTCACGATCAAGTGACGCTAAACAATATTTCTTGTAGTGTATGTTACTTTTTATTGCATCTATATATGTTATGTCAATCTATGTTGTGTTAGTAAGTTATTCCGGCATATATATACAAATCAAAAGACCATTAGACTTATTATGTTATGTCGTTATTATGCACTTATTATGTTAAAATCGACCTTATGCTTCCGCAAAAATATTACTTTCTTAGGACATGCATCATAGTGGTTTATAATGCTATGGGCATCGTAATAAGGAACCTTGTACCTTTAAAGCCTTCAGGTTAATAGAGTAGTGTTATAAAACTGAATATTATATATAACACTACTACTTTAAATTTTGAGATATATATAGGGAAGTCAACTCAAGACTACTTATTCGGATACCATGTTAAACTACCCGATCTAAGTAAGAAATCGTAAATTTGATCACTAGTTGAACAATTTAACATTAGTCAAAATCCACATACAAACTAACTTTATGAAATAAATATCGAAAGTCGTCGATCTGATATAAGAATACTGAAAACACGTACAAATTAAATAGAGAAATATGATAATTGATCAGAAGTTCATGGTAATCTACTGATCAGCTAGAATTGCCCTTGAAGACGATCAATTACAGACTTGTCCACCTGGAAAGCCTTGGCTAGAACGTCACCTTCAATGGGGGGTTTTGATCCAAAAACAGCAGTAGCAATAGTAATAACTCCAGGGTTTTGGCTGCTCAAGGCAGAGATTGAGACGGCATTTCTATAACCCACATTTTGTTGGAAGTGAACAAGACCCACCGGAAAGACGAAGACATCACCGTTTTGAAGGACCTTTGAGATGAGCCGGTTGTCGGGATTAGAGGTCACAAAGCCAGCATAGAGGCTGCCTTCTAGGACTGTCAGAATTACGCACGAGGGTGTGTGTGGGGTGGGATGAGACCCCATGGGGCATAGTCAAGGCGAGCCAGTGAGATGCCAAGTGTGTTCAGTCCAGGAATTTGAGCAACATTCGCTGGCCGGGGTAACCCTCGAACCAAGAGGATTCGATGTGTTCCCAGCCATGTGTAGTCCACTAAGGAAGAAATGGTCGGCCTGTGGGAGTTTAGAGTCCAGGCAAGCATGGCCGTTAACTCGAGCTGCAAAGATCACAAATTAAAGGAAGTAAGATTCCATTATTTCTTGGTAAAATAATAGAAGATGGTGTAAAAAATGAAAGATAATTATCAGAAGGTGATAGTTGGGGCGCCTTAACCTGGGCTAGTAGAGTCTGCAATGCAGAAATCCTGCAAGGGACTAGGCTCAAATGCGTAGGCCACTGCACAAGACAAGGCCAGCAAGCTTAATACGAAAACGTGGTTTGCCATCTCTGATCTTCGTTTCTTCCTATTAATTTTGAACTACTAAAACGAACGCCAGAAAGCTCAAAGAGGGTACCGAATTGTACTACTAAAATCCTTGAATGAAATCTCTATATATATAGACAAGATATATATAACTTGGTAAGCATGGATAAGAAGAGTCCGATCAGTGCAAGACAATTAACCTGCCGTCCAAATACCAAAATCCAGTGAAAGAGTCTAGCATTTTGATCAAGTTCAGCCAAATGTCGCTAAAAGCATGCATGTATGTGACTTTTCTCTAATGCTCCGTTTGTTTCGGTGTAAAATGATTTCTGGAAAATGATTTCGGTATTTTCCGGTGTTTGGTAGGGGCGAAAATAATAGTCAACCGGAAAATGATTTCTGTTTGACCAAAAATGCTTAGTAAATTTCGGAAAATGATTTACGCTTTTTAAAAGCGTAAATCATTTTCCGAAGACGTCTGACGCGGTCGATTTATTTTAAACAACGCAGTCGATCTTCACGTTTAAGCAGCCGACTACCATCGAAATCTTGCCCGTATCGAATTCCGACAACATCCGGATAATGTCGTCGGAATCTGGCGACGGAATCCGGCCACCTTCGCCGGAATCCGGTCAGCCCAGATTCCGGCAACCAATCTGGCCGGAATCCGGCCAGATTGGCCGGATTCAGGCGATCTGGCCGGATTCCGGAGATCTGGCCGGATCTGGCCAGATGGCCGGAATCCGGTCGGTTTGGCCAGATCCAGCCAGATCGCCGGGATCCGGCCGGCCTCTCTGGCCAAAGCCGGCCGGGAACTGGCCAAGGCTGGCCAGGAACTGGCCAGAGCCGGCCGGCTCTCTGGCCAGACCGGCCGGATCTGGCCGGGATCCGGTCGGTCTGGCCAGATCGCCGGGATTCGGCCGGTCTGGCCAGAGAGCCGGCCTGCTCTGGCCGGATCCCAGCCGGCTCTGGCCAGTTCCCGGCCGGCTCTGGCCAGAGAGGCCGGATTCCGGCCGGATCTGGCCGGAATCCGGCCACTTCGCCGGAATCCGGCCATCCCAGATTCTGACAAAACTGTCCGGATTCCGGCCATTATCTTGAATTCTGACTGTATTAACCGAAATCAAGTAAAAATGGTCAGAATCTTGTCGGTCAGTGACGGAATCTCGTTATCGATGATTTTTATATTATTTTATATTAATATTTATATGTTTTGAATAAAAATTAATTTTTATAGGTTAATATGTTTGAATGAAAATATAAAAAATATTTGTAATTTTCTGTACGCGCCAAACACCGAAAAATGCTTTCGGCGAAAAATATTTTCCAGAAAAATGACTTCCCTGAAACCATTTTACGACGGAAACCATTTTACGTCGAAACAAACGGAGCATAAGTATCAAAAGAACCAGCATATGCTTAAATTCTATTGCAATTTATAATATAAACTTAATTAATCGATCTACACAATAGCTTAAAGACATGTACTAATTAGCTCTGCATCGGTCTAACAATAACATATAATTATCCAATTTAGTTTTGGATGCAGGCCTGGTTTGGCTTTGAAATGGTCAGATTATGACTATTCATGTCCCGTTGCAAATGTACGTTGGTCACTCGATCTGGACTCGGTCACCATGCGCGCATATATGCACAAGAGTCGGTACGTACGTAGCTAATCATTAATCTACGAGAACCATCAGGATAATATATATATAAAACTAAAAAGTATACATAACCACTTCACACTATCACATTATTGTTAATATTCCTTCCAAATTGTGCCAATATCTTCTTCAAAATTATCAAAAAATGTTATTATCTCTTTAATAACAAAAATAACCTTCATAAAATTATTAAAATAAAATAAAAATATTTTTTTTTTAAAAAAAATATATAAAATAACAAAAATTTATACCAAAATAATTAAAAAAAAAAATCTATTTTCATTTTTTTTAATTTAATAAAAATCTAGTTTTTCTTTTTTTTTTTAAAAAAATATTTTTATAATTTTCAGTTATTTTTTTTAAAAAAAATATCGTTCTTTTTTCGTTTTTTATTTAATTTGTTTTTTTTTTTTTTAAAAAAAATATATATATTTTTTAAGTTTTTATTTTTATTTTTTTAAAATTTTTTTGGTTTTTAGTTTTTTTTTTGAATTTATAAGGACATTTTTGTCTTATTCAAAAAAAAAAATTTAGGGCCATTTTTGTCTTTTTGTTGGTGGGGGACATTGACATTTTTTAGTAGTTTGAACATTTTTTAGTAGTTTGAAGGGGAACATCGACACAATTGGTAGTTTGGGAGATAAATTGACAATTGAGTGGTAGTTTGAGAAATATATATATATATATATATATACACGTACTTTTTCCTATATAAATATTTAATAACAAGGTTTTTATTTTCTAACACAGATATGATCTGGCTCCCACTTCAACGGACAGATCATTACTATTTAATTTACCACCGTCGTTAATTAGGACCAAGACTAGCTTACCATTTTTAACCTAGAATTCAATTAAATGATATATGCGGTTTTACCGTGGTCGATCCCCTTGTACCAAAGAAAACTTTGATTTAAAAATACAGCAAGTGTGTGTGGGAAGCTTGAATTATTTGCACGCAAATCATGTAATTGTAAGGCAGCCGATGGTTAGAGTTCTACTCTGACTCATCCTCTGAAGCTGTTCAAACCGACGAGCCCCCCTCCGGCCTCTGATCGTCGTTAATATTGTGGTGGGAATTTTTTTTTTTTCGGCGTTAAAATTATTAGCGACAAGATTTAGCTTATTAGCGACTACTATGTCATTACTAATATATAAAGATGTTATTAGTGACCATACTATTCGTCGCTGATACTTGACTATTAACGACGACTATTCATGTCGTCGCTAAAATCATCCATAAATAAGATCTTTGTCGTAGTTAACATCTCATGTATTTAACTTACATTTATTTTCTTTTATTAAAAAAAAAATGTTCGCCGCGGGAGTCTTTGCCACACTCACCAAAATTTCCCACCAATATACCAAATTTTTTCCTTTGTTTAGTCATTAGTCTAATCGATGCTAGTGCATTAGTGAAAAGATCATGATATGATCAAATAATAGATCGAACTGTTTGAATTTTGTATTATCCTTATGCATTAGTCCAATAAATCGTGGTAAGATCGAATGATTGATTTTTAGTCGAATCAATCTTAGTGCATTAGTTCGATCGATTGTAATTTGATCTAATGATTGATCGAAATCTATGGATTTTGAATTATTTTATTCTTGTGCATTAGTCCGATTGATCGTGTTATGATCAAATGATTATTCAAAATTGATATGATTAAAAGTTTGATTGAACATCCTTGTCAATTTCATCTCTAAACTACAAAAAATGTCAATGTCACATTCTCAATGACAACAATATGCTTCGTAAAATTAATAAAATTCTTAAAATTATATATAAAAAATAAAATATTAAAATAAACAAGTAATGATGTGTCACATCCCAATTTTTTTTTTCTTTAAAATTTAATTTTCAAATGATGTGTCACAATCTCATGTGATTTATTATTTTGAAAAATGTGTCATCATCTTTCGTAAGATGATGACACATAATTTAGAAACCACTTTTGAGGTTAAAAATTTGAGAAGTAGAGTATTTCCCTTTTTCTTGAAACCCTATCTCTCGTCCTCTCATCTCTCTCTCTCATCCGGTGCTTCTTTTCTTTATTCCGGGTTGATTGCAAGGGGTATTTGTATTTCTATATAAGTCTGTTGGGTTTTGTATTTCTCTATTTCTTTTTCACTCTGCTGCACAATTGAAAGGGGGTGATTTCCAACGTTGATTTGGGGCTTTTTTGTTTTTGTCTCTTTTTTTGCTTGATTGTTTCATACGAGAACGAAAGGGAAACCTAATGGACTGGGCAATGCTTGGAAGCCCAAGATGAGCCCCAAAATCCAATCCTAATTCTACTTTTCTCTCTCGCTATAAGGTACGGTTCATCTCTTTATCTCTTCCCTATTTTGTTTGATTCTTTTTGCTACGGTTAATATGTGAAGAAAGGTTGGGGTATATGCACACCAATTGGCTGTCTTTAGGACTGGATTTTGAAAGGAACTATGGGTGATTTGCAATTTTAGAGAATGTGATTTAAAAAAATGATTTTTAAAGAAGAAGTTAAGCGTTTGGCAAAATTATAGTTTGATATTTAAAATCGTAGATTAGCCTATAAAATTTTGTGTTTTCAAAAAAGTACATAATTACCTGCGATTTGAAAAAGTAATTTTTTGCGTTTTCAAATAATAATTTTTTAAAAATGTAATTTTCAAATAGTTTTTTTTTTTTAATCGTACTTTTGGCTAATAGTATAACTCATGTTGACTGACGCCTATCAACAGCAGCCCCTCAACCCAGGATTCACTCTCAAACAAATCCATGATTTATGGGATGTGCTTCCCTTTACATCGGTATATATTGTTTAGTCTTGTAAGAGCACTAGTAGCAGATGCCCTATAAGTGGTTCTATTCCCTAAATTAGGGAAAATTTGAAAAAAGTTCAAAAAAACAAGCCACAGCAGATGCCCTATTTTAGGGCTTCATGCTTGGGTAGCTACAGTACTACCCAATGTATTGGGTAGCACTGTAGCTACCCAATAGATTTTTTTAATAAAAAAAAAAAACTCTCTCTCCTCTCTCATTCAGCCTTTCACACGTCCTTTTCGCCCTTCCTCCTTCCTTTCCATTCTCCCAAACGGATATATCTCTCTCGCCCCTGCCGAACTCGAATCGACCATGAGCACTATGAATTTCCGATCCTTCTTTCAACGTGAAGCTAAATAGACAGAAATCCAAACAGAGAAAACCATGAGCACTGTCCGATCCCAAAGACACCGGCGATTTCTCTGTCGAAAATATGAGTGGGCCAGTACTCCGAGAACCCCTTCGAACACCTCTCCATCGCAGTGATCGCCGTCGCCGAGAACCCTGTCGAGCATGTGCGGTGGCTGTGTGTGAATAGGAGGATCGGGTCACCGTCGGCAACAACCCATCAGAGGATCGGGTCTCTAGGTCTCACGGATCGGGTTTCCTCTATTTCGCCGTCACTAAACCGCCGAATTTCGCTGGAAATCGGCTCCTCTGGCTCTGTCGGCGGGCGACGGCTCAGCAACACCCACCGGTGATCGGGCACGGGTTTCACGAAATCGCTCGGTTTCTCTCCTGGGTCGATGGGTTTGGGTACAAAATCGCTCGGTTTCAAGAAGAAGAAGAAGAAAAGGCAAAAATAAATTAATAAATAAAAGGTAAAAAATAATAATATTTTAATCTATAAGGAAAGATAAAGGGAAGCTATTGTGGAGTGTTTTTGTATAGGGAAAAAAAATGGTTTGATTCCCTAAATTTTTCCTAAAATAGGGAAAATGGTTGGGAAGCTGCTGCTACTGCTCTAACTAAAGAAAGTGATGAAAACTTGACAAAATGTAATCCTCTAGTTTAGCTTCGTGTTCTCTTCTTCTTCCTCTACAAACTTCATCTTCCTTTTCTTTATTTTACATGCTATCAGAGCTTTCAAAATCGACCAACGCCATCTTCTTTCCCACCCATTGATTCTCTGCGATTTTGAGTCGAACATCTTAGCTGCAATCCTTTCTCTGTTTTATTTTTATTTTTTCTTTTTCCGCACAGTTTCATCACATCCACTGATCCACACCAGTTCAGAAAAACAGCCAACCCAAGCACCTCTAACATGACAAAATCTTCTCCGACATCCTCTTTGCCTCTCCAACAAAATCCACTCCTGAAGGTCACAAGGGATATTTCCAGGGAAGTCTTTTGAAGATGGAGGAGAACGAAGGTTGGATGACTGAGGTTCTTGATATCTGTGGGAGTTGATTGACTTTTGGCATGTCACTGCTTGACCTTTCGCAGATTTGCACCACCTGCCCACTTGTCCCACGTGATGGTGCCTTGGGAAAATAGGTGGCATTTGAGACGTATAAAGTGAGCAGTGGTTTAGTTTTGAAAAAAAAGGGGGGGCTGTGTAGAATTTCTTGGTGGGGTACGGCTGGTTTGCAACCTCCCTCCATATCCTTCTACCAAAACCATAAGCAAAAAACATGTGATCCTTCCCCTCTATACAGCTCCTGCAGTATAGGCACAAGCCCACACAATACAGCTCCTGAAATTGTTCTTAAAACCTCACTGGAGACTATCTTTATTAGTTGAAATGGCATGTTGGGTCCCCCTCATTTGGCTTCTAGGTAAATATACTTTTTAGATGGAAAAGAGGCATCTCTAGCTAGTGACATATATGGGTTTAAATTTTCTAGTGACATAGACTCCCTTTCTGTTTGCTCTTTATAGTTGTTTGAGGTGAAAATCTTGAGCATTTGTCTTGGATATCAGATTGCAAGTAACTCAAAATGAAATTTTTACACAGGAATGATTAAGATGGTCAGATGGATATAGGAGATATATGAATTCTCGTTATTATTGTCGCATGTTGAGCATTCTAGGTAGAGTTGAAAATTTTCACAGAAGCCCGTGGACATCTTAACTCTTAACATTGGCTATTGCATAGGCATGGCTCTTAGAACATGAACTTCATATTTTCTGTTTCTAACTAACCACCTCTGTTTTCTTCCCCCCCCTGTTTTCTGGTTACTCTTTGAGTGCTGCGTACTGTATTTCAATGACTACCATTGCTTTGGAGGAGAAGTATAGTATCTTGTGAACCCTTCTCACTCTTTTACTATTCTTAACAATGGTATTTGAGAGAGTTAAAGATACAAGATCTATATATATATATATATACTTCCGTACTTTCTTGGCCTC
Organism: Alnus rubra; assembly: GCA_028654335.1. Taxonomy (NCBI): domain Eukaryota; kingdom Viridiplantae; phylum Streptophyta; class Magnoliopsida; order Fagales; family Betulaceae; genus Alnus; species Alnus rubra. The sequence goes on along the minus strand of JAJPGS010002449.1, from coordinate 246,040 downwards.
CTAGTCTTTCAATTGCGTGAACAAACCAAAGATGAGTTATCAAAGATATGAGGTGGTCAACTTCATAAACTGTCATTTATATAATTTGCAATTTAGCGTTATTTAAACTAATACCAATTTGGCCTTTATTGGCCTGATTCCTTTGTAGCTTGCTTTATAAACTAGTACCAGGACTTTATTTGAACAGACATCAAGATGGATAAGAGTTGGATGTAGAAAACTAATAGATTTGGTGAGAAATATTCAAAAGGTGTTGAACAATTCATTAGTATGACACGTGGTCATGTGGATGGGCTTAATAGGATCAAGTGTCCATGTCGCAAGTGTGAGAATTGTTATTATAAGCCTATAGACGAGATGGAAAATGATTTGTTCTTCAATGGAATTAATATGAACTACACCTAGTGGGTATTTCATGGGGAAGAAGATCTGTTTCGTATAAATGAGCATGCCAATCATAATGATGATAATGCAAGTGTAAATGATATTGATGAGGTTGAAGAAATGTTAAATGACATCGGTATGGGGACATTTTCGGATTCTAATACAGGTGAATCCTCTACTACTCCAGGTCCAACAACCAATGATTACGAATTGAGAAATTTTGACCAACTGTTGGAAGATGCTTGACGTGAATTTTATCCAGGCTGTAAGAAGTTTTCAAAACTCTCTTTCATTGTGAATATACTTCATATAAAGACACTTTTGCAATATGAGTAACAAGGCGTTTGATATGGTGATTGACTTGATAAAGAGAATTCTCCCAGATGAGGAGACATTACCAATATCATATTATGAAGCAAAACAGTTGAGGCGAGGCTTGGGTTTTAGTTATGAAATGATACATGCATGCAAGAATGATTGTGATCTTTTTTGGAAGGACCATGCTGATAAAGAAGAATGCCCAACATGCAAAACTTCAAAATGGGCAAATGTCAAAATTAAAGGTAAGAAAATTCCTCATAAGGTCTTACGGTATTTTCCAATTAAACCAGGTTGCAACGGTTGTTTTTGTCGAAAGATATTGCCAAAGATATGAGGTGGCACAAAGATGGGTGTCAAGATGATGGAAATATAAGACATCCAGCTGATTCAATATTATGGAAAGAGTTTGATAAAGAACATGTTCAGTTTGCTCAAAATTCCCGCAATGTGCGACTTGGTTTAGCAAGCGATGGTTTCAACCCATTTGGTAATATGAGTACATCATATAGAATGTGGCTATTAGTACTTGTGTCGTATAATTCGTCTCCATGGAGGTGCATGGAAGATCTGTATATGATAATGTCCTTGCTTATTCCTGGACCTAAGGCACCTGGAAATGATATTGATGTGTATATGCAACCGTTAGTGGATGATTTGCAAGAATTATGGAATGAAGGCATTCTTATGTATGATGTGTCGATGCGTGAGAATTTTAAGTTGCATGCAACATTTTTATAAACTATAAACGATTTTCCTGCATATGAAAACTAGTCTGGGTGGTCTACTAAGGGAAAGCTTGCGTGTCTAGTATGTAACAAGGATACAGTATACAAAAGGTTGAAGTTTGAATTTAAGACGTGCTACATGGGTCATCGTCGGTTCTTACCTGAGGGGCATATATGGTGCAAAAACAAATCTCTCTTTGATGGTATTGAGGAGTATAAAACGAAACGAAACCTAATGAATTATCTGGAGATCAATTGTTACAACAACTAACAAATGTAACAAATGTGCAATTTGGTAAAGATGAGAATGGAAGAACGAGAAAGTGAAAGCGCAAAGAAAATGAGTTTTTTCCTTATTGGTAAACATTGAAAATGAGACACAATTTTGATGTCATATATATTGAAAAGAACATATGTGATAGTGTCATAGGTACACTACAGAATATTGATGGAAAAAGATTTGCACTTACAACCAAATGGTACAACCACATCAATGCCACATGCAAATTATATCTTGTCAAAAGGTGAGAAGACAAGTTTCTTAGATTGGTTGAAAGGTGTGAAGTTCCCTGATGGGTATGCATCTAACATTAGTCGGTGTGTGAACGTCAAAGAAGGTAAGATTTCGGGAATGAAAAGCTATGATTGTCATGTCTTATTGCAAAGCTTACTTCCTGTTGCAATTCGTCCATATTTATCGAGTGAGATAAGTACAACATTGATTGAGTTGAGTTTCTTTTTTAAGGAATTATGTTCATGAACACTGAGATTAGATGTCTTGAAGCGAATGAAGGATGTCATTCCTATTATTTTATGCAAGTTGGAAAAGATATTTGCGCTAACTTTTTTGATATAATGATACACGTAGTTGTTCATTTACCCTAAGAGGCCAAGCTTGCGGGACCAGTACAATACCATTGGATGTATCCAATTGAAAGATGTCTTAGTAAATATAAATAATTTGTGCGAAATAGAGCACATCTGGAAGGGTCAATTACCGAGGGATACTTGTCTGTTGAATGTTTGACATACTGCTCCATGTATCTCCGTGGGATTAAGACAAAATGGACTCGTGAAGAATGGAATAGTGACGGGTGGCAGGTGGGAAGGAGTAAAGGCTTGTCTATGTTCTCTCAATGAATTTGTCTTTTAGGAGTAGCAAAATTTATAAAACTTGAAGATACGGTTCTCACAAGGGCTTGATGGTATGTGCTTAACAATTGTAATGAAATTGTTTCATACATTCAATAACTGTATGATTTATTGTTCTTTTTACTTACGTATGATTTACTTAAGAATAAAGAGGAGTAAGTATGTATTTTTTATGTAGTGAACACTATGACATAGAAGGAGAAGGAATCGTGGACATCCAGCGTAAGCATGAAGCCGAATTCGAAAGACGGTTTTGACATCGTATATGTGGGAATAATGCAGAAACTGTGTCCAAACAATTATCTGATCTTGCATTCGAACCAGATCATTAGGTTGCAATGTTTAAAGGTTGTATTGTGAACGGGGGTAGGTTCCACATAAAAAGACTATGAATAGACTTTACGTACCCAAAACAGTGGTATAGTAGTTCTAGGTGAGCATCGCATGACGAATATTAACTTTTATGGTGAGTTGACGAACATTTTGGTGTTACGTTATGGTCAAAATTGTGTGTATTTATTTGAGTGCGATTGATGGGACATTGGGCATAGAACGGTAATGCAAACGAATGAGCATTTTACGAGTGTGAATACATCGTGTACATGGTATGCATCTGACCCATTTATCCTAGCATGCCAAGCTTCACAAGCATTTTACTTGAAAGATGCCAAATTGCGTATCAGTTGGCAAGTAGTATAAAAGGTGACCAATAGAAACATATATGATGTTCCAACTGTAATAGAGAGTGAGATTCAAGAAGTTGACAAACATGAGGACGAAGACGATGAATGTGTTGGGGGTTATGCACCTGTGCAACAAGTAAACGATGAAGACTCAACTCAGTTACGTAGAGATGATTTGGAACCAATAGCTGTTGATGAAGTATATGTGAAACTTGATGGAAGCATGTTCATCAACGATGAACTCTCTAATGAGGAGCATGAAATAACCTCCGATGATGAGGATGAGTTATCTAGCAACGATGATACAAACTCCGCTCATGAAAATGAGTTATCTTGCAACTCTTATACAGACTCTGACGATGATATGTGTTGAATATATTTTATTGTGAAATATATTTGTTTTGTGATATCCTAACATGCCAATCTTTCGAGTATTATTGTATGTATTTATTTAGATTCTTGTATGTTTATATTTTCACATATTCTTATCCATTGTTACTATTGTGTAATTAGTTATACGCAATGGTTATGACACAAAGATGAAAACAATGTGTGCCCGGGGCTTGTTCTAGGCCATTGTAGCTCAATGATAAAGATTGGGACGCAGGTTTAGGATCACAAGTGCTTGTTGCAACTAATGTACAACCATGTCAGATGATGACTCAAGGACCCTCCAATGCATCTTGTAAGTGCACATATAATATTTATGTAGTAAGCTCTGTTATTGAACAAACTATTTCACCAAAAATTACTAACTAGGTTTTCATATTTTGCCTCACAGCTATTATGTCCAGCAGGAAGAAAAGAGGTAAGAATAAATTTACTAAGTTCAATAACTTTTTGCACGTGGTTTCATTGAGATAGAAATCCCTGCTAAGGCAAGAGGACCTGTAAGCGATAATGCCAGTCAATTTAGTAGGAGGGTGACAGTAGTCGTTCGTGAACACGTTGAGCTCTGGTATGGTTCTTGAACTCGTATCCCACCAAAGGAGCAACAATTATTAAGAAAACGTGTTGTAGTGAGTTTTATTGTTTGAAGTTATGTTAATTACTACATATAATATAAAATGTTAAGACTATTGTTTTCTTAACTATTATGTTTCAGGATGAGTGAGATTTAGATAAGAACGTGATTGAGCACAATGAATATGTGGAGTAGGCCTTATCAAATAGTTATAAAACACTTCGTTATGGTCTTCATCGTCAATTTCGAAAATGCGGTGGTGATAAAGACTTAACAAGGGTGAAGGAAAAAGTTGAAGAGAATATTTCACAACCCACGTGGCATAAGATATGAGAATCATTTGACAACAAAGATTGGAAGGTAAATCTTCTTAAACTTAATCGACAATGAATCTAAACACTATTGTGATTTGGTATAATTTTGTAATAATTTGGCTGAAATTTGCCAAAGAAAAAGTACTTACGTAATAACGAGAATAGATCAAAGTTGAAGACCAATCACACATTCGGTTCTAGATCTTTTCTTAATCATTTCCATACTGAGGTAATAATTTTACACTATTATATTATTTTAATAATTATATTTAGAGCATATGTTAATCATATGTCTATTATGGAGACAGACTGGGGTGGATCCTAACGTAATTGATTTTTATAAGACCTCTAACACAGAAAGATTTGTCATTTTTGACTTCGCATTGTGACGAACGATACGTAAATAATTGAAATATAATTTTTTTTATTATATAATTGACTTGCATAAATTATTGAAGAAGGTATATAGGTTATACCTTTTTTTTTTTGTTTTTTGTTTTTTTTGTTTCTTATTTTCTTATATATGTTGAAATGCAATCTTATTATATAATCATATGTCTATTAAAGTTTATGTTGCTTGTGCAGAATTTGATGCTAGAAATGTTGGTTGACGAAGAAGTTGTCTTAAATGAAGAGAAAATATTAACACAAGCTCTTGGTGGGAAACGTTCTGGACATGTTAGAGCGATGGAAAAATATGTAATACCTACCCCATCCTCTTCGCATTCGCGATATGGCACCCAAGTCAGCCTTGAGTTGGAGGAAACAAAGCTCGAAGTGCCTAAGTTATTAGATCAATTAATGGAAAACGAAAGATAAAGAGATGAACAAATGGAGGAAATGCAAAATGAGTCAAAGCGACGGATCGAGGAAATTCAAAAGGAATCAAAGCGACATGTCGAGGAAATTCAGAAAGGCGCATTCATTCTTTCTAAATTTCCTCGACATGTCGTTTTGATTCTTTTTGAATTTCCTCGATCCGTCGCTTTGACTCATTTTGCATTTCCTCTATTTGTTCATATCTTTTTCTTTCGTTTTCCACTAATTGATCTGATAACTTGGTCACTTCGAGCTTTGTTTCCTCCAACTCAAGGCTGACTTGGGTGCCGTATCGCAAATACGAAGATGATGGGGTAGGTATTACATATTTTTCCATCCCTCTAACGTGTCACGTGTTTTAGGTAAAATGGTTGTGTGGTATATATGTTTTGCTATGCTTTAATTGAAACACAACTGCTAATTTTTTACAGTTGAGACCTTTGTTTTCTTTTTCTATATGTTATAGGAAAACATGGTCATAATTTTGCCAATTTTGATGGGGAAGCTTAAAGAGATTGGATTCAAGAAATTCACACCTTTTGTGCTGTAGAGTTTGGTATATTTCATTCCAAGTTTATATTTGGAATGAAGTTGCATAGCTTGTATATTTGGATGTTTTATTCGAGTGAGGAGATGTACGGTTTTTTAAGTTAATTTGCTCATGCATTTTCTTATTCAGAAAAAAAGATTCGTATTTAAAATGTGTTCTTTTTGCTACTCTGATTTAGTTTCATTTCTGGTTTTTAGTTTCTCCTAGAATGTGTAATGTGGTTTATTGCTTTTATTATACTAATTTATGTTTAGTGAATATTCTTATTTGTAAATTTAAGTCTTCTTTGAAATTAAGTCTGATGTTGGTGAGTTAGAAATGGAGATCAAATAGTAATCCTGCTTTTACATAATATGGGAACTTGGAAAATAATACATTTTGATAATCGATCTTTACACTCTTTTAAATTGAATTTCCTTGTTCCATAGTAATTGTGAGGGTAATGCAGCAGTGTTGGATCTTTTAATGAAATGTACTTATTTGTTGAAATACTTGTTGGATGGGTGTTTTTTGATGTGATTTATTAGGTCTCTATGTTCCATTGAATATGTTTTAGTGTTCCAATATAATTTTGGAGGATCTCAGTGTTTGCTTTGAAATATATTTTTTTTTTTATTTTAAATTTATTGTTATATTTCTGTTATGGGCTTCAATTTGCTGACAATGATTATTTATTTGTTCTTTTGGCAGGGAATCTACCACCGCCAGCACTCTTGTGCCTTATGTTAAATTATGATTTAATTTTTGGATGTAATATGAAGAGGAAGAATTAGTTTTTCAATACCTAATATTTTATTAGACGGCAATAACAATTTTTAGTGACGACATTTGGCCCTTGGGAGACATTATTAGTGACAATTTTTGCAACTATTAGTGACGATATTTGTCGTCGATAATAGTCATTAGTAGCGACGACTTACAACATCGTCACTATTTAGTCTTTAACGACAGAGTATTTGTGACCACTTTATCGACGACAAACATTGTCGCTGATTGTTAATAGCGACCATTTCGAGGGTTTTAGTGATGACCTTGAGTTGTCACTAAAGACTATTTTTTCTTATAGTGAATTAGAATAAATTTTGGCCTTGAATCCAATGGTTGTTGTGACCCGTGTAGCCACGCTTGAGTCGTGGTCACTATAAACGGACTTGACTAGTGGCGTGGGCCACCCGAGGTCGTACTTGATCGGGTTGCTAGTGATGGTCAGTTGGGCGCCAGTATTGTATTACAGGTTCCTCGAGACAGCAGCAACTCTACTTGGAAGGGGTTAATATCCTGAAATAGACCACCCATAAATAGATGTGGGTGACTTTTTTACTTACCCCAGCTCGTTCTAGGATCACGGAGGAGAGTTGTAGTTGGCAGTTATATTTCCCTGTCTTCGTTGTTCATTTCATTTCTTGCCAGCTACTATTCTATTGGGTTGTGTTTTGTTCATTTTTGAAAACAATGGTTAACGTAATTTATTTCGTGGGTTAATTATAAAAAAAGCCCTCTAAATTACCAATCGTTTTTAAAGTAGCCCCCTTAAACTACCAATCCTAGCACTATGGTCCTCCAAACTACCAAATAGTGCAAAAAAGACTAATTTTGTCGTAATATTCATATAATACCCTTGTCACGTGATGTATATTCAATTAAAAAATAATAAAAAATAAAAAAATAATATTTTTTTTAAAAAAAAGAGGGATGGCTCGAACCACCCCCATGGCCGGTCTGGGGGTGGCTAAACCACCCTCAAAGAGCAAAATGGGGGTGGCCGAAACCACCCTATTTGGCCTGGGGGAGGGTTCACTTACGATAGACATTAGAGACACACAAGAATGTTGTGGAGTAGAAGACGATACAAATGGGATGGAGCAAATCAAATGAAGTTATGCCGAAAAGAAATCATATGAAAACCTAAAATTTCACAAATCAAGAAAAAAGAGAATACGAACTATAAGGTGTTTTTATAAGCCATAATATTACAAAGCCACTAATATCATCCTCTATCCTTGATTCGCTTATGAAAACAAGAATTTAAGATAATTCTTAAATAATAGGATGGAGGAAAGTAAAATTATTTGGTGATGTGAGGTATCAATCCTCTTAACAGAAAGTGCTATCAATTTCCACTTGCTATATCATGTAGCTACATCCCCTTTTACATTTAAAATGAAAACTTTTATTCTCTTAAATGGCTCAAATAAACTTAAATCACCAAAGATCAAAAAAATTTCGAGCAAACACCTAACAATGCCTTCCGGCAACTAATAAACCTACGGAACAAAGCATTTGTTTTAAGTCGTCAGTAATATTGACCCATCCTTGGCATGTAGAAAAAAACACCACATTAAAGAACTCGAGTCTAGCGACCCATTTCGCCCCTAAATGGAAAAAAAAATGTTTTACTTATTCGTTGTAATGGAGGAATTGGGGACAAAAAATGGATTTGTAGGAAGGCTCGTTCCCAACGTCACCTCTTGAGAAAAAAAAAATGTTGTTCAGGTCTCAACCAAGAAGGGAACAAAAAGGAAGAAAACATATTGATATCTCAATCCTTTGAAAGAAAGTTTTCGTTGTTAGTCAACTAGGCGAATTTTAACACTCTTTAAAGAAAAAGCATGCAAACAAAATAGTTTTATTTTTAAAATCAAATATTCTTTTAGCTTTTGTTATTTCGTTCAAGACGCTTTGCGGTTAATTAGTATCTTCCAAACGCAGACAATCTATCAGCAATTATGAAATAAAAGAACAAAAGATTGAGTTTAATTTCGCCAAAGTCTAGAGAGAAGAAAACATAGCGTATAACAAGACACATTCTAAAATATAACCGCATTAAATAATTGAAAGGGAAAAATGATATGAAAGTCGAGATAAATAACGTTATGTACTGTAAGTTTAAGGATTTGTAGTTTAATTTGTATATTGTTCAGTACACATTATGGATAAATTGTTCAGATCAGAGGTCATAGTTCATTTACGATAGACATAGAGACACACAAGAATGTTGTGGAACAGAAAACGGCACAAATGGGATGGTGCAAATCAAATGAAGTTATGCCGAAAAGAAATCATACGAAAACCTAAAATTTCACAAATCAAGAAGAAAGGGAATACGTACTATAAGGTTTTTTATTTACCCAAAATAGTTACAAGCCACTAATCTCATCCTCTATCCTTGATTCGCTTATGAAAACAATACCATAAGATAATATTTAAATAATACGATGGAGGAAAGTAAAAATATTTGGAGACGTGTGATGAGTGCCAAAAAGTGTATATTTGGACCCCTTAATTTACATTAGTTAAACCTTTAGCTTTGTTATTTTCTGATGTTTTGGTTAGTTTTAGTGTTTTTGCGTTTTTGCAGGGCTATAAGAGTAAAATGACAATTTTCAAGGCAAAAATACATAGAAAAGCTGGATTTTCTGAAGTGCTGAAAAAGTGGATCGATCGACTTTAAAGTAGATCGATCGAAAAGTAGATCGATCGAATTTAAAGTAGATCGATCGAAAAGTAGATCGATCGAATTTAAAGTCGATCGATCGAATTTTTGCGGAGCTGGAATTTCAGAAACCCTAGCTAACTCTATAAATACCATTCTTTTCTCATTTTTAGAAGAAGAGGCCGCTTGGGAGCGCCCTAGGCGCCGTTCTCACTGTAGTTTAGGGCTTCTAGTGTTGATTTTGTCTTAGAACTTCAAATCCTTGTAAGTTTCTTTGATTTTAATGCATCCTTGGTGTTTATTTATGCTTTCTTTTGTTATGGGTAGCTAATATTTTCGTTTAGGGTTGAGGATGAAACCTCACCATTGAAGAGAAACTGAGTTTCATGCTTGTTTATGCTATTTGAGTTTATGGGTCTTGATTTCTCATTGTTCTACTTCGATTTTTGAAATGATGTTTTGATATCTCTTGTGGTTTCCGGATACAAGTGATGATGTGGAATAAGTTTCATTAAATCGATTGCTTGGTTTTTCATCTATCAAAACATTGGATATTCATTGTGTTTCGTTCGACTAATACATTTGATGATTTGGTTTAATCCTAATATCTTTTGTGATTTCAATGGACGGATTCATTGAATGATTTAAATGATTTTTGAAGCAATGTAGAGCATACCTAAGATTTGTATGTGAGAACCTCAAAATATGTGTGATGAGCATGAGATTAGGTTGTTGTGATTTGGTGAGTGTGGATTCCAAAACCCTAGACCCCTTTATTTTCATTATTTTTGTTTTCTTTTATCAAAAACCCCTAAATTTGGAACTAGGTTAAAATAGGATTAGTTTGAATAGATATTAATTTTCGCAACACAATTCCCTGTGGATACGATCTCGCACTTGCACATACACTATATTGCAAACGAATCGTGCGCTTGCGAGTATTAAAATTTGCACAACAAGTTTTTGGCGCCGTTGCCGGGGAATTGTTTTGTTTGTGGAAATTGATTTTTGTTTGAATTGATTTTATTTTTCTACTAGTTTAGGTAGATTTTATTTTTCTTGTAATTGTTGTTTTGTTTCTGTTTTACGTTCTGATATTTAAAAAAAAAAAAAAACAGAAAATTGTTTGTGTTCCCGGTTCTGTTTCTGCTGTTTCTGCACTTTCTGAGTGCCCCGCGAAGTCGATCGATCGAGTCTAAATTCGATCGATCGATTTTCGATCGATCGAGAAAACATTCGCCCTACATAAAGTCGATCGATCTAGAAGTAATTCGATCGATCGAAACTCGATCGATCGAACCTTACTTCGATCGTGCGAATTTTCTAAGCAGCAGAAAACCAAAAAAAAAAAAAAAATCAGCTTGTTTTTAGTTCATTTTTGTTAAATATTTTGTTTCTGTTTTACCTTATTTTATTGTTTGTTTTTGTTTGTTAGTTTATTTTTAATTTTTCAAAAAAAAAAAAAAAACACTTGGTTCATTTCTTTTGTGGGATATTTGCATGCTATAGGGTGCAAGTGAAGCATGGATTCTTACTTTGATAATTATTGTGATTCTTTTGCACAACATGTTTCACCTAGTGGTAGGACACTTACTCCAACCAACTACCCTTACAGTTTCAACCCACATGAACCATGTTCATATTGCTCTGATCCTTATCATAGTGCTAGTAGTTGTCCCTTCTGGGGACAATTCTGCAATCTTTCTTATGAGCAAATGAACCCCAATTTCTCTAGTCCGGGATTTGATGCAAATCCCAATTTTTACAACCCGGACTGGAGCGACCATCCTGATTTCTCGTGGCAAGCTCAAGCCATGGGAAATTGTGTTCCCCAATTTCAGGAACTGCACTATCTTGATTATCCACAGTTTGATAACCAATCTTCCCATCCCTCATCCTACGTTTATCCAGCCTCTTCTTCACAGTCCACTTTGGAAGACACTCTCAAGGTCTTCATGGAGCTCACAGGCCAGGCTATTAGTGACGTGAAGAATGCTACTATGGAAAACATTCAGGCGATTGCCAGGATAGAAGGAAAACTTGAATATCTGGTTGCTGAAGTCACCAGAATAGAGGAAGAAGAGCTTCAGAGTCAGTCGATGGTTGCAGGGCACTACATGATTGATGAGGATGATGCTAGTCATTCTTGTCATGAGCATGTCCCTACCATCACCATGTTTGAGAATGAGGAAATTGTGGATAGCAATGAGGAAGAAAAGGAGGAGCACTTTGAGCACACAGCGCCCCCGTTAAATCCAAATTCGTCCAACGACAAGGAAATGAGTACTGAAGCTCATTCCTTCATCATTCCTCCTGAGGGACATCAATTCTTAAAGAAGAAAGGGTGGAAGGGATTGGTTGGACATCCACATGATCGGGGAAGGCGCTGTAAATTTTCTTTTACCTTTTTGTACAGTTGATTTCTTTCATTTTTATTTCTTTTCATTTTACTTTTATTTCTAACAGCAATTAACCTTTTGATGTTTGTTTCTATGAGAAATGTTGCTGTTAGTTTTTGTTGACAGGTGTTTTGGTGTTTAAGTTTGGGGGACGCCTTGACCTTTCACACCTCGATGTTTCCGTATTTCTGGTAATGTATTTCTATACTACACATTGCGGACAATGTGTAATTCAAGTTTGGGGGTATGGAAAAACATTCTGTCTATTTGTTTGTTTGTTTAATTTTTCTGTTTGTTTAGTTATTTTTAGTTGTCTTTTTGTTCTTAAAATGTTTTAAAAAAAAATATTATGTTGTCAAGTTTGAGTTAAGCCATAGCTGTGGTTTGCATTTCATCGGCTTGCTTAAAGTTTTGAACACATCATGTCTTTGGGAATCTGAATCTTTTGACTTATTTTTGGACTAGTGAGACTTCACTTGTTTGAGTTGATTATCACGAGCACATTAGCATGTAATCTGTGGGGTATGAATTTGTGCTTAATTGTGTATTTTGAGAATTGTTGGATGACTTATTGATAAATAACCTTGGCTTGCAAGATATTTATATATATATATATTAAAAAAAAAAAAAAAAATCATTTTGAGTTTTTCACTGAGTAACCGGGCCTCTTGCCTCACTAAGCATTGAGTGTTCGCGTCAAAAGGTGAGAATTTCAATTTGGTTAATTGTATGGCTAGTTTGGCTTCGTAGCCTTTTTGACTTGAGTAATTAAGCCCTTAGGGATGTTTCTACATCTAGTGCCCTAAGACCATTTGGTTTGGGAGCCACTGGCCCAACACTCGTTACATGGGTCAATTAGAAAGCTTAAGGGAGCCGAGCATTGCACAGCCAACATATAAAAACAAAAAAAAAAACAAAAAAATATATATAAATAAAATAAAATAATTTGCATATCTTGCCTTGGTTGTTTCATTTGATAGGGATTCCAATGATTTTTGAAGTACTTATCTTGAGATTAAAATGAAACTTCATAATTGCATGTTGATTTCACTCTACACTTTTAAGGAAATGTGATGTCTTAACTGTCCATTTATGAGTGATTTGATGATTGGATCTCCTGTTGATGTTTATGATGGGGTTTGTCTTTTTAAGCATGCCAATGACGTATGAACCATGGTTTGGGTAAAACTCTTTCTTGTTGACAACATAGTGTTTGAATGTTTGTGGGTATCATTTCTGGCAAACCCTCACGAGACTTCACTCGTCCACTAGGGAGTCCTAGGGGTTTAAAAGGCTTGTTGCATACGCTAAATGCAATCGTGTCTCCCACGAAAGAGGACTTATGTTTCATGCTTTGATTTTCTTTTTCATTTTGTTTTGCTAAGGGACTAGCAAAATGTAAGTTTGGGGGTATTTGATGAGTGCCAAAAAGTGTATATTTGGACCCCTTAATTTACATTAGTTAAACCTTTAGCTTTGTTACTTTCTGATGTTTTGGTTAGTTTTAGTGTTTTTGCGTTTTTGCAGGGCTATAAGAGTAAAATGACAATTTTCAAGGCAAAAATACATAGAAAAGCTGGATTTTCTGAAGTGCTGAAAAAGTGGATCGATCGACTTTAAAGTAGATCGATCGAAAAGTAGATCGATCGAATTTAAAGTAGATCGATCGAAAAGTAGATCGATCGAATTTAAAGTCGATCGATCGAATTTTTGCGGAGCTGGAATTTCAGAAACCCTAGCTAACTCTATAAATACCATTCTTTTCTCATTTTTAGAAGAAGAGGCCGCTTGGGAGCGCCCTAGGCGCCGTTCTCACTGTAGTTTAGGGCTTCTAGTGTTGATTTTGTCTTAGAACTTCAAATCCTTGTAAGTTTCTTTGATTTTAATGCATCCTTGGTGTTTATTTATGCTTTCTTTTGTTATGGGTAGCTAATATTTTCGTTTAGGGTTGAGGATGAAACCTCACCATTGAAGAGAAACTGAGTTTCATGCTTGTTTATGCTATTTGAGTTTATGGGTCTTGATTTCTCATTGTTCTACTTCGATTTTTGAAATGATGTTTTGATATCTCTTGTGGTTTCCGGATACAAGTGATGATGTGGAATAAGTTTCATTAAATCGATTGCTTGGTTTTTCATCTATCAAAACATTGGATATTCATTGTGTTTCGTTCGACTAATACATTTGATGATTTGGTTTAATCCTAATATCTTTTGTGATTTCAATAGACGGATTCATTGAATGATTTAAATAATTTTTGAAGCAATGTAGAGCATACCTAAGATTTGTATGTGAGAACCTCAAAATATGTGTGATGAGCATGAGATTAGGTTGTTGTGATTTGGTGAGTGTGGATTCCAAAACCCTAGACCCCTTTATTTTCATTATTTTTGTTTTCTTTTATCAAAAACCCCTAAATTTGGAACTAGGTTAAAATAGGATTAGTTTGAATAGATATTAATTTTCGCAACACAATTCCCTGTGGATACGATCTCGCACTTGCACATACACTATATTGCAAACGAATCGTGCGCTTGCGAGTATTAAAATTTGCACAACAACGTGAGGTATAGATCCTCTGAAACGAAAGTGCAAACAATTTCAACTTGCTATACCATATAGCAACATCCACTTTTACATTTAAAATGGAAACATTTATTCTCTTAAACTGTTCAAATAAACTTAATCACCAATGATCAAAAAAGGTTTTGTGCAAACACCGAAAAATGCCTTCCCGCGAACTAATAAACCTATAGAACAAATCATTTTTTTAAGTCGTCAGTAATATTGACCCATCCTTGGCATGTAGAAAAAAAAACACATTAAAGAAGTCGAGTCTAGCAACCCATTTCGCCACTAATTGAAAAAAAAAATGTCTTACCTATACCTTGTAACAAAGGAATTGGGGACAAAAAATGGATTTGTTGGAAGGCTCGTTCCCAATGTCACCACTAGAGAAAAAAAAAATGTCGCCCAGGTCCTATCCCAAAAGTGAACAGAAAGCAAGAAAACATATTGATATCTCAATCTTTTGAAAGAAAGTTTTCATTGTTAGTCAACTAGGTGAATTTTAACTCTTTTTAAAGATTAAGCATGTAAACAAAATAGTTTTATTTTTAAAAAAAGAAAATATTTTTTTAGCTTTTGTTATTTCATTCGGGAGGCATTGAAGTTAATTAGTATCATCCAAACGCAGACAATCTATCAGTAATTATGAAATAAAAGGACAAAAGATTGAGTTTAATTTGGCCAAAGCCTAGAGAGGAGGAAACCGAGCATATAACAAGACACATTCTAAAATATAAACGAATTAAACAATTGAAAGTTAAAAACGATACGAAAGTCGAGATAAATAACATGACATATTGTAAGTTTAGGGATTTGTTGTTTAATATGTGTATTGTTCGGTAAACATTAAAATTATTCTAATCAGAGGCCAAAGTTCATTTATAATAGACATTAGAGACACAAAAATTTTGTGGAGCAGAATACGACACAAAGGGGATGATATCAATCCTCTTAAGCGAAAGTGCAAACAATTTCAACTTGCTACACCATATAGCAACATCCCCTTTTACATTTAAAATGGAAACTTTTATTCTCTTAAACGGTTCAAATAAACTTAATCACCAATGATCAAAAAAGGTTCCGTGCAAACATCGAAAAATTCCTTCCCGCGAACTAATAAACCTATAGAACAAATCATTTTTTTTAAGTCGTCAGTAATGTTGACCCATCCTTGGCATGTAGAAAAAAAACCATATTAAAGAAGTCGAGTCTAGTGACCCTTTTCACCCCTAATCGAAAATAAATAAATTATTTTTTACTTTTTCATTGTAATAGAGGAATTTGGGACAAAAAATGGATTTGTTGGAAGGCTCGTTCTGAACATCACCTCTTGAGATAAAACAAAAAAAAATGTCACTCAGGTCTCAACCTAGAAGTGAATAGAAAGCAAGAAAACATATTGATATCTCAATCCTTTGAAAGAAAGTTTTTCGTTGTTAGTCAACTAGGTGCATTTTAACTCTTTTTAAAGATTAAGCATGCAAGCAAAATTGTTTTTTTTTTAAAAAAAAAAAGAGAAAGAAAAATCAAATATTCTTTTATCTTTTGTTATTTCGTTCATGAGGCTTTGAGGTTAATTAGTATCTTCCAAACACAAACAACCTATTAGTAATTATGAAATAAAAGGACAAAAGATTGAGTTTAATTTGGCCAAAGTCTAGAGAGAAGAAAACGGAACGTATGACAAGACACATTCAAAAATATAACTGAAATAAATAATTGAAAGTTAAAAACAATACAAAAGTCGAGATAAATAATGTTATGCAGAGTTAGTTTAGGGATTTGTTGTTTAATACGTATATCGTTCGGTACACGTTAGGGGTAAATTGTTTTGATCAGAGGTCACAGCTCATTTATGATGGACATTAGAGACTCACAAGAATGTTACGGAGCCGAAGACGATACAAATGGGATGTAGCAAATCAAATGAAGTTACACCGAAAAGAAATGATACATAAACCTAAAATTTCCAAAATCTTGAAAAATGGGAATACGAACTATAAGGTTTTCTATTTAGCCAAAATATTTACAAGCCACTAATATCATCCTCTATCCTTGATTCGCTGATGAAAACAACAATATAAGATAATATTTAAATAATAATATGGAGTAAAGTAAAAATATTTGGAGACGTGAGAAATGATACATAAACCTAAAATTTCCAAAATCTTGAAAAATGGGAATACGAACTATTAAGGTTTTTTATTTAGCCAAAATATTTACAAGCCACTAATATCATCCTCTATCCTTGATTCGCTGATGAAAACAACAATATAAGATAATATTTAAATAATAATATGGAGTAAAGTAAAAATATTTGGAGATGTGAGGTATCAATCCTCTTAAGTGAAAGTGCATTAAATTTCAACTTGCTATACCATATAGCTACATCCCCTTTTACATTGAAAATGGAAAATTTATACATTTAAACTGTTCAAATGAACTTAATCACCAATGATCAAAAAAGGTTTCGTGCAAACACCGAAAAATGCATTCCCGCGAACTAATAAACCTATAGAACAAATCATTTTTTTAAGTCGTCAGCAATATTGACCCATCCTTGGCATCTAGAAAAAAAACCATATTAAAGAAGTTGAGCCTGGCGACCCTTTTCGCCCCAATTGAATTTTTTTTTTTTTTTTGTTTTACTTTTTCGTTGTAATGGAGGAATTGGGGACAAAAAAAAGGATTTGTTGGAAGGCTGGTTTCGATCGTCACCTCTAGTGATAAAAAAAAAAAATGCCGCTCAGGTCTCAACCCAGAAGTGAAAAGAAAGCAAGAAAACATATTGATATCTCAATCCTTTGAAAGAAAGTTTTTCGTTGTTAGTCAACTAGGTGCATTTTAACTCTTTTTAAAGATTAAGCATGCAAACAAAATTGTTTTTTTTAAAAAAAAAAAAAAAAAGAATAATCAAATATTCTTTTATCTTTTGCTATTTCGTTCAGAAGGCTTTGAGGTTAATTAGTATCTTCCAAATGCAGACAACCTATCAGTAATGATGAAATAAAAGGACAAAAGATTGAGTTTAATTTGGCCAAAGTCTAGAGAGAAGAAAACAGAACATATAACAAGACACATTCTAAAATGTAACCAAATTAAATAATTGAAAGTGAAAAACAATACGAAAGTCGAGATAAATAACATTATGGACTATAGTTTAGGGATTTGTTGTTTAATATGTATATCGTTCGGTACACATTAAGGGTAAATTGTCCTGATCAGAGGTCACAGTTCATTTACGATAGACATTAGAGACACACAAGAATGTTACGGAGATGAAGACGATACAAATGGGATGTAGCAAATCAAATGAAGTTATGCCGAAAAGAAATGATACATAAACCTAAAATTTCTAAAATCTTGAAAAAAAGGAATACAAACTATAAGTTTTTTGTCTAGCCAAAATATTTACAAGCCACTAATATCATCCTCTATCCTTGATTCGCTTATGAAAACAATACCATAATATAATATTTAAAATCTAACATTTTGATAAATAAAAACCTAAGCCATTAATTAAATGAAACTATCTCAAATCATGACATGTATTCAGAAATCGCAATAGATATCTAAGAATAATCTCAATAATTGAAGTAGAACAATGAGAAATCAAAAACTCATAAACTCAAATGGTGTAAACAAGCATGAAAACATAGTTTCTCTTCAATGGTGAGGTTTCATCCTCAGCCCTAGTTGAGATTTTAGCTTCTCATGGCAAAAAAAAGTAAAAAGAAACTACAAGAATCCATTAAAAAGCAAAGGAACATACAAAATATGGGAGTTCTAGGTGAAAATCATTCAAAAAACCTAGAGAAAACGGTGCCTAGGGTGCTCTCCTAGCGTCCTCTCTCGAAAAAATGAGAAAAGAATGGTATTTATAGAGCTAGTTAGGGTTTCTGCGTGTCCAGGTCAGCGTAAGTGCGCTCGATCGCACACTAGGTGCGCCCGAGCACCACAGGGTTGCGCTCGAGCGCACTTGCTTAGAGTCCGCTTTTTCCAGCCCTTTACGCATTTTACTTAAAAACTGCCAATTTCTCTCAATGACTAGCAAAAACACAAGAAACACCTAAACTAGCCAAAACATTAGAAAATAACAAAGTTAAAGGATTGACTCATGCAAA
Source organism: Alnus rubra (assembly GCA_028654335.1). Taxonomy (NCBI): domain Eukaryota; kingdom Viridiplantae; phylum Streptophyta; class Magnoliopsida; order Fagales; family Betulaceae; genus Alnus; species Alnus rubra. The sequence continues at coordinate 227,604 of JAJPGS010002449.1, read as the reverse complement.
TTAAAGGGTCCAAATATGCAATATTTGGCACTCATCAGTATCGATCCTCTTAAGCGAAAGTGTAAACAATTTCAACTTGCTATACCATATAGCTACATCCCCTTTTACATTTAAAATGGAAACTTTTATTCTCTTAAACGGTTCAAATAAACTTAATCACCAATGATCAAAAAGGTTTCGAGCAAACACCAAAAAATACCTTCCGGGGAATTAATAAACCTACAGAACAAATCATTTTTTTCTTTAAGTCGTTAGTAATATTGACCCATCCTTGGCATGTTGAAAAAAAACCACATTAAAGAATTCAACTCTAGCGACCTTTTTCGCCCCAAATCGAAAAAAAATATGTTTTACTTTTTCGTTGTAATGGAGGAATTGGGGACAAAAAATGGATTTGTTGGAAGGCTAGTTCCGAACGTCACCTCTTGAGATAAAAAAAATAAAAAAATGTCGCTCAAGTCGCAACCCAGAAGTGAACAAAAAGAAAGAAAACATATTGATATCTGAATCCTTTGAAAGAAAGTTTTTCGTTGTTAGTCAACTAGGTGCATTTTAACTCTTTTTAAAGATTAAGCATGCAAACAATTTTTTTTTTTTTTTTCAAAAGAAAAATCAAATATTGTTTTATCTTTTGTTATTTCGTTCAGGAGGCTTTGAGGTTAATTAGTATCTTCCAAACGCAGACCCAGGCAACCTATCAGTAATTATGAAATAAAAGGAGAAAAGATTCAGTTTAATTTGGACAAAGTCTAGAGAGAAGAAAACAGAGCGTATAACAAGACACATTCTAAAATATAACCGAATTGAATGAATGAAAGTTAAAAACGATACAAAAGTCGAGATAAATAACGATATGTATTGTAAGTTTAGGGATTTGTTGTTTAATATGTATGTCGTTCAATACTCATTAAGGGTAAATTGTTCTGATTAGATGTCATAGTTCATTTACGAAAGACATTAGAGACACACAAGAATGTTACGGAGCAGAAGACGATACAAATGGGATGGAGCAAATCAAATGAAGTTATGTCGATAAGAAATCTTACAGAAACCTTAAATTTCCAAAATCTAGAAATATGGGAATACAAACTATAAGGTTTTTTATTAGGCAAAATATTTACAAGCCACTATCATCCTCTATCCTTGATTCACTTATGAAAACAATACCATAAGATAATATTTAAATAATAAGATGGAGGAAAGTAAAAATATTTGGAGACGTGAGGTATCGATCCTCTTAACTGAAAGTGCAAACAATTTCAACTTGCTATACCATATAGCTACATCAGCTTTTAAATTTAAAATGGTAACTTTTATTCTCTAAAACGGTTCAAATAAACTTAATCACCAATGATCAAAAAAGGTTTCGAGCAAACACCGAAAAATCCCTTCCCGCGAACTAATAAACCCACAGAACAAATCATTTTTTTTTTTAAGTCATCAGTAATATTAACCCATCCTAGGGATGTAGAAAAAAAAAACACATTAAAGAACTCAAGTCTAGCGACCCTTTTCTCCCCTAATAGAAAAAAAAAAAGAAAAAAAAAAAAGAAAAGAGAAATTATGTTTTGCTTTTTCGTTGTAATGGAGGAATTGGGGACAAAAAATGGATTTGTTGGAAGGCTTGTTCCGAACGACACCTCGTGAGATAGAAAAAAAAATGTCGCTCAAGCCTCAACCCAAAAGTGAACAGAAACCAAGAAACCATATTGATATCTCAATCTTTTGAAAGAAAGTCTTTCGTTGTTAGTCAACTAGGTGAAAAGCAAACAAAATTGTTTTTTTTTTCGTTTTTTTTTTTTAAAATCTAATATTCTTGTAACTTTTGTTATTTAATTCAGGAGGCTTTGAGGTAAATTAGTATCATCCAAATGCAGACAACTTATCAGTAATTATGGAAAAAAAGGACAAGATTGAGTTTAATTTGGCCAAAGTCTAGAGAGAAGAAAACGGAGCGTATAATGAGACACATTCTAAAATATAACCGAATTAAATAATTGAAAGTTAAAAACGATACGAAAGTCGAGATAAAAAACGTTATGTATTGTCAGTTTAGGGATTTGTTGTTTAATATGTATATCGTTCGGTGCACATTAAGGGTAAATTGTTTTGATTAGATGTCACAGTTCATTTACGATAGACATTAGAGACACACAAGAATGTTATCGAGTAGAAGACGGTGCAAATGGGATGGAGCAAATCAAATTAAGTTATGCTAAAAAGAAATCATACAAAAACCTAAAATTTCCAAAATCTAGAAAAAAAAAGGTAATACACACTATAAGGTTTTATATTTAGCCAAAATATTTACAAGCCACTAATATCATCCTCTATCCTTGATTCGCTTATAAAAACAGTACCATAAGATAAGATTTAAATAATATGATGAAGGAAAGTAAAAGTATTTGGAGACGTGAAGTATCGATCCTCTAAAGCAAAATGCAAACAATTTGAACTTGCTATACCATATAGCTACACCCCTTTTACGTTTAAAATGGAAACTTTTATTCTGTTAAACGGTTCAAATAAACTTAATCACCAATGATCAAAAAAGGTTTCGAGCAAACACAAAAAAATGCCTTCCCGCAAACTAATAGACCTATAGAACAAATAATTTTTTTTTAAGTCGTTAGTAATATTGACCCATCCTTGGCATGTTGAAAAAAAAAACCACATTAAAGAACTCGTGTCTAGCGACCCTTTTCGTCCGTAATCGAAAAAAAATTATGTTATACTTTTTCGTTGTAATGGAGGAATTGGGGACAAAAAATGGATTTGTTGGAAGGCTCATTCAGAACGTCACCTCTTGAAATAAATAAAAATGTCGCTCAGGTCTCAACCCATAAGTGAACAGAAAGCAAGAAAACATATTGATATATCAATCTTTTGAAAGAAAGTTTTTTTGTCGTTAGTCAACTAGGTGCATTTTAACTCTGTTTAAAGATTAAGCATGCAAACAATTTTTTATTTTATTTTATTTATTTATTTATTTTTAAATTCCAATATTCTTTTAGCTTTTGTTATTTCGTTTAGGAGGCTTTGAGGTTAATTAGTATCTTCCAAACCCAGACAACCTACCAGTAATAATGAAATAAAAGGACAAAAGATTGAGTTTAATTTGACCAAAGTCTAGAGAGAAGAAAACGGAACGTATAACAAGACACATTCTAAAATCTAACCAAATTAAATAATTGAAAGTTAAAAAAAGATACAAAAGTCGAGATAAAGAACGTTATGTACTGTAAGTTTGGGGATTTGTTGTTTAATATGTATATCGTTCGGTACACATTAAGGGTAAATTGTTCTGATCAGAGGTCACAGTTCATTTACGATAAACATTAGGTTTTTTTATTTAGCCAATAATATATGTGACGACCCGTTTTTTTTTTTTATACAAACATAAACGAGTCATCGCAATGGCACGACTACGTGTTGCTCAGCCAACATATGACACATGTCCCATAACATGCACCTGATAATCAGAGTAACATCTATTTAACTATGCAGCGAAAAACATAAACCTGAATAGCGAAAATTACAACTTATACATCTATCACAAATTAATTACAACAAAGAGCCATTTAACATCTATCTGTTTGAGTTTTATTAACACAATAATTACAAAACAACAATGGCTTTACAAAGAATTAAGTGACATAAACGTCACAAGCCATACCAAACCTATAAAATAGTGGGCAACCCGTGGTCCGACAATTACAACTGTCGCGGCAAGCTTCAGTCTTAATATCCCAAGCACACTGCTACTAACTCATCAACTATACCGAAGTACCTGCAGCCAAAGAAACATCATCTACACGGTTGTGGTGGTATCCACATCCGCATAGGTGAAAGAATGAGTTCACCACTGTAGCATGAAACATACTAAGACCTCAGTGGTATAAGACTAACCGAGTTTTCACAAAGAACCAACCTCTATTTTATTTTTAGTCGTGCGAGCACTATATTAGCCACAATTTACCAATAGCTAATGCAGCAAACACCGACTATCCAAAAAATTTAAAACATACTATATAGCTGTGAACATATGTAGAAATTCCAGTCATCCCTCCTTGAAAGTTTCTACATATAGACCCCTCTATAATAATACTTTTCATCGGTCGCTCAGACATACGTGCACACGATCACTCCATCACAGATATCACGTATACACATAGGTCTTAAGCAAGGAACATGGCATCTTACTCTTCTGTACTAGGATAACATCCTAAAAACAAAACACTCGCAACACCATCTCTAATCGTATTCCATCTTCGTGCTTTGAACGTCAGTAGATCATGAGAGCACTAGAGTTAAACTCAATCATGCTAACACGTCTTTCCTGAAGAACAAGAACAGTCAAGCTTCTTACTCATAGACATGTCATTACTCGCACCTGGGTAGTCATGTATCCATGTACTTTCAAGTTCAACGTATGATCTTAACACATGCGACCATCCGATAGAAATATACATAAGCGCTTTTCATTTAAGACACTTATGCATATCAACACGTCTAGTAAAAGCTACTCATAACATAAAAACATCACTCATAAAACAATGCTATACATGATATGCATGAAACTGGGCTATTGATACTGCTGGTATTGATACTGCTGGTACTGATACTGCTGGGGTATGTATGCTCTATACTACATGCTCTATGTTCTGTGCTTGACCAGTATATATTTCACTATTGTATCATGCAGTTGCTAAATCACGTCCTCTTAAAACTAAACAAATCCAACATTTTATCTAACACTTTGAAATCATTCAAAACTTAGTTTCTCCGTAAAACATAAACAATTTCAACATGACATGTTCTCAAACTCAAAACATAGTTTCATAAAACGTAAACAGTTTCAACATGACATGTTCTCAAACAATTTGCATAATTTAAATCCCAACCACAGAACATACTCAAACACTTTAAATCCATTAACACCTTTCACTCATGCATCAATTCTTAAACATCATTGATATAGTTTGAACATAATCGAAAATAATCAAATCATCTCAAAACATACATTTCATCATATAGTTGGTTCAGTTTCATAAACAATATATATATTTTCTCAGTGAGTGGAATACCCACATTGGCTGCATTGGACTCCAACTCGAACTCTGTATTGGAGAACCCATTGAAGTCTCCAATTATAACACGATCCTGCAAACACTTATAACGTTAGACTATGCTATGGAACTCTATACTCTATGACACATAGACTACTCACGCGCTCACACGTCGCATTACCCGCTTCTAAGTTTAGTTAAGTCTTCTAAACTATTATTAGGTTAAGCCTTGATTTCAAGTTTATATTTATTTCACTTATTATCATTAAGACACGCTTATTATTTTATTTGCCTACCATTATTATTACATCCAATTACTATTCTTAGTCCTTTTATTTAAAAACCATTCAAGTAGTTTAGATTATAGAACCTTAATCCTATTTAACATAATAATTTACTAAAGCTTGAGACAAACATAGTTTTTCTATAAAAATTACATAGACACATACATTCTCAACTTTAGCTTCTATCCCTAGTTGGTCATATAACAAAGGACCTATATGCATTAACTTAAACTCTTCTCTAGCAAATAACATATCCAAGCAAAACACCCCCTTCAACATCACTATAGAAATCAAAGGGCTAAAAAAACAAGCAATTAGCCCAACCGGTTTCCATCCAAAGGACTTCTAACCAAACACTTATGCAATTAGCACCATCATAACATAAAATCCACAACATCTCGGTCAAGCCTCCATAGAAGCCTAACCAAATTCCAACAACACCACTCACACTCTAATCGGCCACATCAATCCTAGAACTACAAATCCAACAATCGAGTAACCAAACATCCAACAATATAACCATAAAACTCACCCAATAGGCACCACACCAAATCAGCCCATTAAAGCCCGTAAAATATAATCCAAAGCCAATGAATCCAATCTCATCCATAGGCAAAATAACCCACAATCAAACTCATAAACCCAACTCAATATCAATTTCAACCTACAATACTAATTAATAACTCCCTACCAAATTATGTTCCTCAAAGTTATACTCCCCAAGAAGATAACCAAGCAATACCATTTTCTAAAATCATCAATTTTACATACATATATTTAATCTTTTCCCAAAGAGAATTCAATAACTATGAACTTCCCTCCAAACATCATTCCATTAACAAACCTCAAAGATTAATAATACCTAGAGGGCCACCCAACCATTAAAAATCCATATCCATAATACATAAAAATTAAGCTTCAAAAACCCATTGATTTGGCCAACCATATCCTAGAATCACACAACCCATAAATTTCAACATAAAGTCAATCTACTAAAATCCACAACCAACACTTATACGGCTACAATGGAAGACATAAGAATTTAACAAAACACCACAAAACAGGGCATCACTAACATACAACTCAAATCAATTTCAAAATCATTTCTACCCAATATCAATACACTTATCACTACTGACCGAATCCATAGAACAACCCAACATCCAATTTCAAAGCTTAACAGCAGCAACCGGAAATCACCACCTCACAGTCCTCCAAATCAAGAACATCAATTACAATTAATATTAACCAAAACTCAAATCCACACACTCAATTCAATACCCATAGCCACTGCCGACACACAATCATAGAGAACCCCCAAAATTATTAAACCCTAATTCAACAATCCACAAATTAATCCACAAAATTATAGGATTTATATACCTTGGGGATTTTCCTCATGAATCCACCGGAAATTGTCACTGTTTCCGTCGGAAAAGTCTCCGGAAAACACACATGGAGAACCGGGTCTCTTCTCGGGTTCAGCAGGTCACGGGTTCGGGTTGCTCGGGTTCTCTCTTCCGGGTCGCACGGATCGGCGATTGCATCGGGTCTACGGGTCGCTGGCTCACCGGAGATCGCGTCGCCGGCGTTCTCTGGTCTCGTCGGCATCACCCATCGGAGGATTGGGTTCCATCCCCCTCAACTCTCCCGATCTCACTCTCAATCTCTCGTCTCTCTCTCGGTCTCATCTCTCTGGTCTCAACTCTCTCTGACCTCCCTCTCAATCTCTCGATCTCACTCCCTCGTCTCTCTCTCTGTGTTTGGGTAGAACATAGAAGAAGGAAGAAGAATAGAAGAAAAAGAAGAAAGAAGTCGTGGACTGCTGTCCACCGAAGAGGGAAAAGAGAACAAGGAGAAGTAAGAAAAGAAAAGGAAAAGTGAAAGGGATAAGGGACATGTGGCAAGTTGTAAGTGGTGGAGAGTTTTTCTTTCATTTAAAACCTCCTACTACTATTAATCACAATGGGACCCATCTAATTTTATTTCTATCTTTTATCCTAGAATTATTTAATTTAAATACTATAAATATCACTTTGAATCTAATTATTAATCCCATCAATTTATAAACACTATTTATTAATTGCTAAACCCCCTATTTATTTTCTTGGTCTTCACAATATAGCTACATTCCCCTTTACATTTAAAATGGAAGCTTTTATTCTATTAAACGGTTCAAATAAACTAAATCATCAATGATCAAAAAAGGTTTCGAGCAAACACCGAAAACTGCCTTCCCGTGAACTAATAAACCTACAGAACAAATAATTTTTTATTTTTTTATTTTTAAGTCGTCGGTAATATTGACCCATCCTTGGCATGTTGAAAAAAAAACCACATTAAAGAAATCGTGTCTAGTGACCCATTTCATCCCTAATCGAAAAAAAAAAAAAAAAATTATGTTTTACTTTTTCGTTGTAATGGAGGAATTGGGGACAAAAAATGGATTTGTTGGAAGGCTCGTTCAGAACGTCACCTCTTGAGATAAATAAAAATGTCGCTCAGGTCTCAACCCATAAGTGAACAGAAAGCAAGAAAACATATTGATATTTTCAATCTTTGAAAGAAAGTTTTTTGTTGTTAGTCAACTAGGTGCATTTTTAAAAATTCCAATATTCTTTTAGCTTTTGTTGTTTCGTTTAGGAGGCTTTGAGGTTAATTAGTATCTTCCAAATGCAGACAACCTACCAGTAATTATGAAATAAAAGGATGAAAGATTGAGTTTAATTTGACCAAAGTTTAGAGAGAAGAAAACGGAGTGTATAACAAGACACATTCTAAAATCTAACCGAATTAAATAATTGAAAGTTAAAAAAATATACGAAAGTCGAGATAAAGAACGTTATGTACTGTAAGTTTAAGGATTTGTTGTTTAATATGTATATCGTTCGGTACACATTAAGGGTAAATTGTTATGTTCAGAGGTCACAGTTCATTTACAATAAACAATAGAGACACACAAAAATGTTACGGAGCAAAAGACGACACAAATGGGATGGTACGTAGTGCAAATCAAATGAAGTAGATTTTTAATACAGAAAGAAATTATATATACAAACCAATTTGGATAATCCATCTGTCATTCCACTATGATTTGGTCAAAGATAGCCAGAGAGTGAAAGCTGAATAATCATTATCCTATGTACCGGCCGGCACTAGAAGATTAAGGAAGCATGCAAAATCTGATAGCATAAGCACTCAAGTTGCTGCCTCCAAACGCGGTCTGTAAGACCTGGACAAAAAATTTGGAAGACTTGTTCAGTCCATAGACGGCCGGCGAACTTCGATCTACGGTACAGAGCCATGCTCTATTGCAAGCTCTCCCTGTATATATATAGGACACTGCATAAATCTTTCTCCACAACTCTTAGACTCCATTACTCGGAACTTGTATTCAACTTATAATTCTTTTTCCTCCTATCAACGCATACAACTTTGAAAATGGCTGCTAGCAATATTCTCTTGTTAGCACTTGTAGCTATGCCGTTTACTCCTAGCTTGGCATCTGACCAAAGCCCTCTTCAAGATTTCTGCGTTGCAGAGAAGACAAGTCCAGGTACTTAATTACAGAACGTTCTTTAAGCATTTTCTTTTCCATACGTTTCTTCTACGTACGCTCGTTCTTTTAACATTTTGCGTTTCAGTGGCAAAAGATGTGTCTCTTTTTCATTGCTAATCACATGAATCCTCTTTATGCATGTATATATGGCAGTTGTAGTGAATGGTTTGGCCTGCAAGGATCCCAAGCTGGTTCAAGCCGATGACTTCTTCTTCAGTGGACTCGAGACAGCAGGTAACACATCAAACCCATTTGGATCGAAGGTGACACCGGTGACTGCAGCCCAAGTTCCAGGGCTAAACACTCTTGGCATCGCCTTGGCCCGCGTCGATTATGAGCCGTGGGGTATCAACCCTCCCCACACGCATCCTCGTGCGTCTGAAATTTTAGCAGTGCTGGAAGGTAGCCTCCAAGTTGGTTTTGTCACGTCCAACCCCGAAAACCGCCACATCACAAAGGTTCTGCAAAATGGTGATGTGTTCGTATTCCCCATTGGTCTCGTCCACTACCAGAGAAATGTTGGAACTACAAAGGCCGTTGCCATTGCAGCTCTGAGCAGTCAGAACCCTGGTGTCATCACAATTGCGAATGCGGTGTTTGGGTCTAAACTAGAAATTGCAAGTGACATTCTCGTGAAGGCTTTCCAAGTTAATAAGGACGTTGTCGATTACATCAAAACTAAGTTCTAGACAAGCATGTAAGAAATTACATATTAGTCCCTCAGACGCATTTAATTTGTTATAATGGTTAAAATTAAATAATTATCATAATGATAATTATTTAATTTGTTGTAACGGTTGGAATTTAAATAATTATCATAACGGTAATTATTTAATATAAAGATTTAATATGATTTATTCCACATTAAGTTACGTGAAATCAAAACGGCTTTTATATTAATATTTTTGATTTAATTCTTTGATGGGAAGAATAAAATCAACTAACCATTAAAGATGAGGGTCCCTGACCTACCTATATATAGAGCCCTGTGTATCCATCTATTTGCATCTGTAGGCATAGGTCAGAAGATCTTTAGTCTAAATTTTATTTTGCAGAATTTCTGTTTATCGCTAAAGCTTCTTCATATATTTGAGCAAAAATGGCTGGAGGTATTTATATTTAATTCCGCTGCTTATTTTATTTAATTAGCATTTTATTTACTATTATGCTTATATGTGGTATTAGAGCCACCTAATAACGTCAGGTCATGTGGTACTAGAGCACCGCATGATATGGCCCTGACGAGGACGTCAGGGGTTTAAGGGGGAGAGTTTGTAACACCCCAGTCCTATATTGGGAAGAGATGAATAGTTCACATAGAGTGAGTAGTTATATAGATATTCATGGGTGCTAAGTCCCACATTGCTTAGTTACTAGGTGAAACTGGACTTTATAATGGATTCTAAGGAAGCTTCAAATTGACTAGTTCTTTTGGGGTGATAGCGCAGATGTGGCTAGCGCTTTTCCTTGGGTCATTACAAATGGTATCAGAGCCTGCCTCTATGCCAATTTGCTCGGCATAAATTTTTTGGTTGAATCAAACAGATTTTGTTGTGAATTAAAGTTTGTCTCTGTTTTAATGTTCATGAAATGTTGTTGAACTTTTTGCTGAAAATTCGGGTCAAAAAGGTGTATTTTCGGGTTAATGGGTCAAAATCCGGGTAGGGTTTCAAAGTTTGAAAGGCCTTTGGGCTTGGGTTTATTTCGGGTCAAGGGTTATTTCCAAGTTAATGGGTTATGCATCCGGGTATGGTTTTAAAACCCATGTAGACTTTGGGCACTAAGTGGGCTGGTCCATTCCAGCCCAATGAAGTAAATCCAACACAGCCCAATCAGGAAACCAAAGAGGCCTGATCCAGTTTAAAAAAAAAAAAAAAAACTGGGTCATTAAGTGGGCTGATGCAAAAGCCCAACCCATACAGGCAGACTCTGATACCATTTGTAACGACTCACCCCCAATGACACAATATTGTCCGCTTTTGGCTCCCCAAATCAGACTTCCCAGGAGGTCACTCATCCTGGGATTGCTCTTGCAAAAACACGCTTAACTGCGGAGTTTTGATAGGTTCATGACCGTCACGGCTTTAAAACGCGTTGTGTCATAAATGGTACATTTATACATATAAGCACATCCCCATTGCCCAGTCTGAGATGGTGGGAGCGTGCACAAGCCCAATGAGGGATGCCAGCGGGGACGCTGGGTCCAAAGAGGGGGTGATTGTGACGTCCCACATCGCCTGGGAATGAGGATGTGCTTATATGTATAAATGTACCATTTATGACACAACGCGTTTTAAAGCCGTGACGGTCATGAACCTATCAGAACTCCGCAGTTAAGCGTGTTTCTGCAAGAGCAATCCCAGGATGGGTGACCTCCTGGGAAGTCTGATTTGGGTAGCCAAAAGCGGACAATATTGTGTCATTGGGGGTGGGTCGTTACAAATGGTATCAGAGCCTGCCTCTATGCCAATTTGCTCGGCATAAATTTTTTGGTTTAATCAAACAGATTTTGTTGTGAATTAAAGTTTGCCTCTGTTTTAATGTTCATGAAATGTTGTTGAACTATTTTGCTGAAAATCCGGGTCAAAAAGGTGTATTTTCGGGTTAATGGGTCAAAATTCGGGTAGGGTTTCAAAGTTTGAAAGGCCTTTGGGCTTGGGTTTATTTCGGGTCAAGGGTTATTTCCAGGTTAATGGGTTATGCATCCGGGTATGGTTTTAAAACCCATGTAGACTTTGGGCACTAAGTGGGCTGGTCCATTCCAGCCCAATGAAGTAAATCCAGCACAGCCCAATCAGGAAACCCAAGAGGCCTGATCCAGTTTAAAAAAAAAAAAAAAAAAACTGGGTCATTAAGTGGGCTGATGCAAAAGCCCAACCCATTCAGCAGCCCAATATAGTAACTCATCAAGTATTTAAAAAAAAAAAAAAAAAACAAATGGGTTATTGTGGAAATTAGAACTTAGGTTCTAAGTATAAAGGGCTCTAAGTATAAAGGGCTTAAGGCCACTTTCTAAACCATTAGACCAGCTATACTCTCATGTTATAAATTTATTTGTCTTATGTTTTACATGTTTAGTATTAAAATTATTATTTCTTTAATACTTTAACTTATGGATATATTCAATTGTTTAAATATAAATTGTTTGATGCCTAGACCTAAGAATAATTAACAATGCCATATATGCTGGTGTGTTTACAGTAATATCCAAGAATGCAATGTCTAGAAAAGTTCTGGCTAGGAAAGTTTTGGGATTTAAGTGTGTCCAAGTGACCCCTCTCACTTTCCTGGGAACTCATCTGGTTGCACCTTGAAAAATGCTGTTTACCCCATTTAGGTATTGGTTTGTTATATTCTTGGGGCAATTAAGGGGGCATTTATAAAGTTGTTAGATGTTAATGAAGTCGCAATTATCATAATGATCTTGGGAGAGCCACAACATCCCAATTTTTAATGATAATTGCATCAAGATTACACACACGTAATTATCATAATAATTTTGGGAGAGCCACAGCATCCCATTTTTATTGATAATTACATCAGGATTACACGTATGAACATTGTAAAGAATTTTATTAGATGTTCATGAATTGCAGCGAAATTATTATGATTTTGGGAGAGCCACAACATCCTAATTTTATAATAATTACATAAAGTTCGTACACAATTGAACTTCATATAGAAAAATTAACATCATGTTGTAATTAATTCATAAATTTAATTGCTTATCTCCACAGGGACGTTTTTATTTTTATGACTTAATTAGAATAAAATAACAAATTTAGCATTAAAAGTAAAGTTTCTCTTAGGCCCACAGGTACGGAAAATTTTATTTATTAATGTTTAAATTTATTAGTCTAATTAATAAAGGGTAAATTTCATGCGTGATGTAACATTTGCCTACAGGTAGGTTGAAATTTACTATTTACTATTAAATTGGCATTGACTAATTTAAAATAAAGTTACTTCATAGCATTAAAGTATTCATTTGTTTATTTTTGGTTATTGCAGTTATTCCTATCACTCTACTTTTAGTAGTTGTATGTTCCAATACTTTATGCTAATAATTTTTCTGACTGGAAAAATGCTTTTATGGTCTCAAAAGTGTTTCTAATCCCATTATGGGAATGAAGGATATGATATGATAGCTTAATTCCCTAAAGATTGAGATTTTTTAAGTCATTCTTGGTATATTTCATTTTGAATTTTCTCTTCTGATTATTTTATCTTGTAGCACACATAAGGATAATTGGTTAGTTAAATGAACTTCTAACCATGTGTGTTTAAGAAGATGAGAGAATCCATAAAGTCTTCACATGATTACTCATGTTAAAGAAAATACCAATAAAGACAATTATGTCCAACATTTAAAGCATGAGAATAAGGTGCCAATAAAGTATTTTGGCAATCAAGATACCTATTTCTCCTGCAATAAGGAAAATTAAGGGCATATAAAGAAAGATTGCATGAAGTATGAGAAATGACTTAAAATAAAGATAATCTCATATATCTAGTATGTCGTGAATCTCTTTTAGTGACTCATTCAAATATGTTGTGGATTGATTATGATTTAACAATCCACATTGTCTACAAATGCAGAACATGTGTTTACAATTGAAGGTTTTTGGAATTTATAGATTAATTTTAAAATTCAGTTATTTTTGGACCTCAATAATGTTTTAAATATTCTAGAATTTTCAAGAAAAATTTAATTTATATTTTAGCTTGTTAAATAAAATTTCAATTTTCAACTTGAAATTTTTATTTAGGGTGGAATATTAGTTGATGATTCATTAAAATTTATCTATATCCCAACTTTGAAGCAAATTATTTGTTTATTTATGCATATTGATATTGATGTAAAGTAGAGTCTTTGTCAATTTAAAAATGCTCTTGTTATGACTTTGGAGATTGAAATATATCTCCATACAGAAAATAAAAGTTGGTAATTTACTGACTTTGGTACTTGTGTGGACTGCATAAGGGAAAGCATACCAACAAGAACACTAAAGGTGTCAAAGAGAGCCTTTTGAGATTCTTGAGATCATGTACATTAATAGGTGTTGACCGTTCCATACTCATTGCCTAAATGGTCAGAGATATTTTTATCTCATTTAGTGATGACCATATAAGATTTATGTATCTCTATCTTCTAAAATAATAAGGCTAAAGTATTGAATGCTTTCAATACCTATAAGGTAGAAGAAGAGAAACAACATGAAGATCATAAGATCTAATATAGGAAAAGAGTATTATGGTAGATACACACAAAAGGGGAATTGATTAGTAATACTAATCTTCTATTACCCTTATAGAGTAAAGTCTTGAAGACCGTTGTGTATATGTTAAATAGGATTCCATCTAAGGTTGTCCTTAAGACACATTTTAAAGTATGAAATAGATGGAAGCCTAGTTTAAATTATTTACACATATGGGGTTGCCTTGTTAAAGAAGGGATTTATAATCCTCGCCTAAGGAAATTAAATTCAAGGACAACTAACGGATCTTTTATAGGCTATACATAAACTCAAAGGGGTTATAGGTTTTATTATCTTTCATATAATCCTAAAGTTGTTGATTGTAAAATTTCTAGAGGATGTTGAATCTAGTGGGAGTGTTTATCCTCAAAGATTTTACTTAGAGGAAATACGAGAGTTGACTAAGGCTCCTTCAAATGAAGGATGTTTGATTGTACTTATGGAAAATCAAATTGATTACCTTGAACTACAACCAGTTTTTGAATTGTCAACTCATGAAGAATAGGTTCAGTTTGAATCTACTTAAACTTTGCAAAATGCAGATGAAGTAGAATTAAGAAAATCCTATAGATTAAAGAGATCAATAATCTTTAGTGATTATGTTGTGTACCTCATGAGTCTAATTTTGACGTCAGACCTAAAGATGATCCAAAATTGCTTTCACAAGCCATGAGTGGAGATAATTCCACATTATGATACAGTAGCTCATTTTGATCTAGAGCTACATCAAATGGATGTGAAAACAACTTTCCTGAATGTGGATCTTAAAGATGAGGTTTACATGACACAACCTAAAGGTTTTATAAATAATAGTCAGAATGCTTGCAAATTAAAGAATTCTATTTATAGGCTGTGACAGATCTCTCATTGGTGATATACTTTTTACAAGGTTATTGCTTCATTGTTTATTGAAAACCTTGTTAATTAGTATATACACCTTAAGGTCAGTGGGAGCACAGTAATCTTTCTAGTCCTATATGTAGATATTATTTTGCAAATAGTGATTTAGGTTTGCTACATGAAGTATCTTTTACAAAACCTTTGAAATGAAGGATTTGGGTGAAACCTCTTCTGTCTTTGACATAGATATTCACAAGAGACATAAAGCTCATTAATATTGTCTCGGAAGGCCTACATTGAATAAGTTTTGGAAGGATTTACAATGAAGGGTTTTTCACCTTCAGTAGCAACTAAGAGGGACAAATTTAATACATATTAAATGTCCCAAAATGTATTGGAACAAAGGGCAGATGAAAGGTCTTTTGTAAGCATCTGCATTATGCAACCTAATGCAAGCATAGACTTGCATTAGATTATAACAATTGGATTGATAGTAAGATTACTGAGTCAATAAAGTGCTGCAAATAAAGTCTTGCAGTATACGCAAGAAACCAAGAAGAATAACTTAACCTAAAGATACAGTTACTATTTGGTGGTGGTTGGTTATTCAGATTTTGAATTTTGCTAGTTGTGTAGATAGTAGAAAGTCTACTTTAGGGTATATATCTTTTATTGAGGGATATATCCTAGAGATGCAGTATGCAGACTATAATTGCTACGTCTGTCAAGAAAGCTAAAATTCTCGCGTGCTATGAATTTAGTACACAGACATGATGGATGAGACATTTTATTAAAAGTCTCAAGATTGTCGATTTACAGTTAGACTATAAAGATATTCTGCGATAATTCTACTGTAATATTATTTTATAAGTAGAAGCAGAAATAAATATATCGACATCAAGTATCTTAGTACGAGAGATAACAGTAAGAGACATAAATGGTCTATTGAGCATATAAGTATTGAATTAATGATTGCAGACCCCATGACTAAAAGTTTACCGGTAAAGAAAGTATAAAGTCATGTGGAGTATATGAAATTCATTAATTCATTTTTTTGCTTAGTTTCTCTCTATTTGGTCTATAGACATCAAGTTATTGCTAATAAAATTTTGTGCACATTTGTTATATTATCCATGAGGATAAAATTAAAGTAGGACCCGAATAACTTATGAGAAGTTTATTCATAAAGTTTGATTGCCCATATAGTGCTCATTTAGGGAATATTTTATATGTAATACATGGAAGGGACGACTTATTATATAAAGTTTTACCGCCATGATTCATGTGTAGTATTCCTTGAGTGAGTGGGAGGATTTCATGAATTGTTGGAATAAATAAAGTGATAATCATATTGAAGAACCGGACATCATAATGAATTATATGTGTCATAAGGGCCAAATGAGAGAATGTAAGAAATTACATATGTGTCCCTCAGACACATTTAATTTGTTGTAACGGTTAAAATTAAATAGTTATCATAATGGTAATTATTTAATTTGTTGTAACGGTTGGAATTTAAATAATTATCATAACGGTAATTATTTAATATAAAGATTTAATATGATTTATTCCACATTAAGTTACATGAAATCAAACGGTTTTTATATTAATATTTTTGATTTAATTCTTTGATGGGAAGAATAAAATCAGCTAACCATTAAAGATGAGGGTCACTGGCCTACCTATATATAGAGCCCTGTGTATCCATCTATTGGCATCTGTAGGCATAGGTCAGAAGATTTTCAGTCTAAATTTTATTTTACAGAATTTCTGTTTATCGCTAAAGCTTCTTCATATGTTTGAGCAAAAATGGCTGGAGGTATTTATATTTAATTCCGCTGCTTATTTTATTTAATTAGCATTTTATTTACTATTATGCTTACAAAGCAATGAAGTACAACTGGAAGAAGAAAGATCAACTCCTCCAACCTGTTTCTTGAAGTTAAGATGTATAACGTATATTAATGTTGGTTCGTTCGTTTGCTTTTTTGTTTTCTTTTTCTTTTTCTTTGTCAGAACAGTGTGAGGATTAATTTCCGTAATATTGTTTTACGCATCAAATTGTTTTTATCCTAATTATGTTAGAAATATTCAACATATTATTCTTTAAACTAACATGCGCAGCGGAAAACAAATAAAACAGGGATTTAGGCTTACCTCTAGCCATATTTGCTTAAGCGTCTCCACGATCCATTTGAATAACAAGAAAAGTTATTGAGGGATCTTCTAACCTATGCCTATTACCGAATTTCCGTACTGATGGTGTACACAGGCTATTAATTTATAGGCTAGGTCAGGGACCCTCAAATATGGTAAATACCGTATTGTTCCTCCCATCAAGGAAACAATATTATTAATTGATTTTAAATCAATTAAACGATTCCATTACGGTAATCTAAATTAATTAAATTACCTAACCGTAATACCATATATTATATTTATAATAAATATAATGAACACCGTATATGTGGCATATAGGCCATATATGGAGATAATATCTTACATTCTCCCACTTGGCCTTTATGACACATGACCTTATGATATTAGGTTCTTTAGTTTGGCCAATCACTTATGGAATCCTCCAACTCAGATAAGAAATGTTTCACACGAATCATGGCAGTAAAACCATTATAAAATTAGGTCGTCCCTTCCATGTATCACAATGCAAAACACTCCTTACATGAGTACCTTATGGATAATCAAGCTTTATGAATGAACTTCCTATAAGTCATTCGGGTCCAACTTTATTTATCCTCATGGATAAAATAACAAATGTGCACAAAATCTTTATTATAATAACTTTATGTCTACAGACCAAAAAGAGACAAACCAATTTATCCAAGCAAAATTGAATTAATGAGTTTCATATATTCCGCACGACTTTATTCTTTCTTTACCGGTAAACTTTAAGTCATGGGATCTGCAATCATTAATTCAGTACTTATATGCTCAATAGACCCTTTATGTCTCTTAATGTTATTTCTCGTACTGAGATACTTGATGTCGATTTGCTTCTGCTTCTAGTCTTTATTCTTATAAAAGAAGATTATAGTAGAATTACTACAAAGTATCTTTATGGTCTAATTTTAAAATCGACAATATTGAGACTTTCAACAAAATGTCTCATCTATCATGCCTGTGTACTAAATTCATAGCACGCTAGAATTTTAGCTTTCTTGGTAGACGTAGCAACCATAGTTTGCATACTGCATCTTTAAGATATATCTCTCAATAAAAAGATATATACCCTAAAGTAGACTTTTTACTATCTACACAATCAGCAAAACTCAAATCTGAACAACTAACCACCTTCAAATGGAAAGTGTATCCTTAGGTTAAGTTATACTTCTTGGTTCTTTGCATATACCGCAAGACTTTATTTGCAGCACTTTATTGACCCAATATTCTTATTGTCAGTCATATGGTTATGCATAATGCAGACGCTTTAAAAAACTTTTCATCTGCCCTTATTCCAATACCTTTTGGGACATTAATCTGTATTTAATTAGTCCCTCTTAATTGCTACTGAAGGTACATAATCCTTCATTCTAAATCTTCCCAAAACTTTTTTCAATGTAGGCCTTCCGAGACAATGTTAATATTCTTTATGTCTCTGTGAATCTCTATGTCAAAAGACATAAGAGGTTTCACCCAAATCCTTCATTTCAAAGTTTTGTGAAATGAACCTTATGTAGCAAACCTAAATCACCACTTGCAAAAACAATATCTACATATAGGACTAGAAATATTACTGTACTCACACTGACCTTAAGGTATATATACTAATTAACAAGGTTTTCAGTAAACAATAAAACAATTACCTTGTAAAAAGTATATCACCGGTGAGAGATCTATCACAGCCCATAAATAGAATTCTTTAATTTGCAAGTATTCTGATTGTTATTTTATAAAACGTTTAGGTTGTGTCATGTAAACCTCATCTTTAAGATCCTCATTCATAAATGTTGTTTTCGCATCAATTTGATGTAGCTCTAGATCAAAATGAGCTACTAATGCTATGATTATCTTGATGAACCATTCTTAGACACTGGAGAGAATGTTTCATGATAATCAATGTCTTCCTTTATGAGTAAAACCATTGGCTACGAGTCTAGCTTGACCTTTTAGCCATGGACTTATCTCTTACTTTATGGCACTGAATCTCAATGTGGAGTTTTCTCCACTCATAGCATGTGAAAACAAATTTGGATCATCTTTATGTCCAATGTCAACATCAGACTCTGGGAGATATACAACATAATCACTAAGAATTGTTGATCTTCTTATTCTATAGGATTTTCTTAATTCTACTTCCTCTGCATTTTGCAATGGGAGAATAGACTTTTGAACCTGTACTGTATGAGTTGGTTGTTCTAGAAATGATTGTGGCTCAGGATAATCAATCTGATTTTCCCTGAATACAATCAATCATCCTCTATGAGGAGGAGATTTGGCCAACTCTAGTGCTTCCTTAAATTCCAATTTATGTAAATGAGCACTCCCACTAGGTTCTGCATCCTTTAGAAATTTTACAATCAACAACTCTATGATTATATGAAGGATAATTAAAACATTAAAACCCCTTAAAGTTTACTAGATAGCTTATAAAAGATCCGCTGGTTGTCCTTGAATCTAATTTCCTTAGGCGAGGATTATAAATCTCCTCTTTAGCAAGACAACCCCATATGTGTAAATAATTTAAACTTGGCTTCCATTTATTTCATAAAAGGTGTCTTAAGGACAACCTTAAATGGAATCCAGTTCAACATATACACAACGGTCTTCAAAGCTTTACTCTATAAGGGTAATAACAGATTAGTATTACTAATCATTTCCCTTTTGTGTGTACCTACCTTAATACTATATGCATATATTAGATCTTATGATCTTCATATTGTTTCTCTTCTTCTTCTTCCTTATAGGGATTGAAAGCATTTAATACCTCAGCTTTAATATTTAGAAGATAGAGATACATAAACTTATATGGTCATCACTAAAAGAGATAAAAATATCTCTGACCATTTAGGCAATGAGTATGAAAAGATCAACACCTTTCAATATACATGATCTCAAGAATCTCAAAAGGCTCTCTTTGGCACCTCTAATGGTCTTGTTGGTATGCCTTCCCTTATGCAGTCCACATAAGAACCAAAGTCAGTAAATTATCGATTTTTATTTTCTGTATGGAGATATATTTCAATCTCCAAAGCCATAACAAGAGCATTTTTTTTTTAAATTCTCAAAGACTCTACTTTACGTCAACATCAGTATGCAGAAACAAACAAATAATTTTGTTTCAAAAGTTGGGATGTAGGTCAATTTTAAATAGACTTTAAATAAACCCCAAACCAATATTCCACCCAAAAATAAGAAAAATTTCAAGTTTTAAAATAAAATTGAAATTTTTAACAAACCAAACTAGAAAATAAATTTATAAAATATATGGAATATAAATCATTTTTGAGGTAAAAAATATAACTGATTCTCAAAATTAACCCATAGATCCCAACAACCTCAAATTATAAACACGTGTTATTCATTTTTTTTAAAAAAAAAAAACTCCGCATTTGTGTTGACAACGTGGATTGTTAAACCATAATCAATCCACAACATATTTGAATGAGTCACTAAAAGAGATTCACGACATACTAGATATATGAGATTATCTTTATTTTAAGTCATTTCTCATACTTCATGCAATCTTTCTTTATATGCCCTTAATTTTTCTTATTGCATGAGAAATAGGTATCTTGATTGCCATAATACTTTATTGGCACCTTATTCTCATGCTTTAAGTGTTGGACATGATTGCATTTATCCGTCTTTCCCTTAACATGAGTAATCATGTGAACACTTTATAGATTCTCTTGAACACACATGGTTAGAAGTTCACTTACTAACCATTTATCCTTATGTGTATTAAAAGATAAAATTCTACACTTAGAAGAGAGAATTCAAAAAATGAAATAGACCAACAATGACTCAAAAAATCTCAATCTTTAAGGACTTAGGCTAAGCTATAATATCCTTCATTCCCATAATGAGATTATAAACACTTTAGAAACTGTAAAAGGTTTGTCTTTAAAGCTTTTTCTATTAGGGTTCTGGCCAAGTTTTGTTTGAACTTACTAAATGTTCATAAACAACCTTTATAAAAATTTGGCTCTAAAACATTCAGGAATAAATCCCTAATGACTTTAGTGACATGAGATTTCATGAACATCTAACTTAAGTGATTAAATCACTCCCACCGTTCATGCTTAATAATCTCACGTGGCGTACTTAATTCCGCGGGAGTAGGTGGTTTGTCCACATGGAGCACCAAAATTTTTAACACCACAAATGAAAAAGCATATTAATATTTTTCAGTCAGAAAAATATTACCATAATGTATTGGAATATGAAACTACCAAGGTAGAGTAATATGAATAGCTGCAATAACCCAAGAAAATAAATAAATACTTTAATGCTATGAATCAACTTTTATTTTAAATTAGCCAATGCTAATTTAAATAGTAAATTTCAACTTACCTATGGGTAAAGATTACATCACGCATGAAATTTACTCTTTATTAATAAGACTGAAGCAAATTTAAATATTAATAAATAAAATTCTCCGTACCTGTGGGCAACCGAGAGAAATTTTACTTTTAATACTAAATTTGTTATCTTATTCTAATTAAGTCATAAAAATAAAAACTTCCCTGTGGGGATAAGTAATTAAATTTATGAATTAATTACAAGACGATGTTAATTTTTCTATATGAAGTTCATGTGTATGATCTTTATGCAATTATTACAAAATCGAGATGCTGTGGCTCTCCCAAAATTATAATAATCACGCTACAATTCATGAACATCTAATAAAATTCTTTATGAGGTTCATGCGTGTAATCCTGATGCAATTATCATTAAAATTTGGGATGCTGTGGCTACCCAAAATCATAATGATAATTGCGACTTCATTAACATCTAACAACTTTATAGATGCCCCCTTAATAGTCCCAGGAATATAACAAACCAATACCTAAATGGGGTAAACAGCATTTTCCAAGGTGCAACCAGGTGAGTTCCCAGGAAAGTGAGGGGGGTCACTTGGACACACTTAAATCCCAAGACTTTCATAGCCAGAACTTTTCTAGATATTGCATTCTTGGTATTACTGTAAACACACCAGTATATATGGTATTGTTAATTATTCTTAGGTCTAGGCATCAAGCAATTTATATTTAAACAATATAAATTCAACAATTAAAAATATATTCCTCAATTCATGTATTAAAGAAACAATAATTTTAATATACAGTACTGTAAATAATAAAGGGAATAAAACCTTAATGTGAAAACATAAAATCAGGCTCAGCTCAATGGTTTGAAGCTTGTCACTTTATGGACATAAAGGTCCCAAGTTCTAACCTCATATGAGCTAAATCTTTTATTTTATTTAAAGGCTACTGTAATGGGCTACTATAATGGTCTACTGTAATGGGTTGGGCTTCTGGGTCACAAGACTCCAAATGGGCTACTGTATTGGGCAATTAGGTCAACCCACTTAATCGGGTTGGGCCTCTGGGTCTATGTATAGTGCTGGCCCAAATTTGGGTCTATGTATAGTACTGGCCCAAATTGGGTTAGCCCACTTAAATGGCCCAAAACTGCATTGGTTTTAAAAAACCCTACCCAGAAATATATCCAACCCAGAAACCTTAATGGGTCGAAAGCCTACCCGGTCACCAACGAACCCGACCCGTAATGTTCTAGATGGGTTGAAAACCCAAAAAAACGGAACCCTAGCCGCCAACCCTTTATGAAAATACTCATATCAAGATTACGGAAGCTCAAAAAATAGGCAATATATCAAAATACACATAATAGTGATAATAAAAAAAAAAATAGCCATATTAAATTTATGGGTTTTCAAACGTATGTGAACAACAAATTTAATTGTATTCACAAAGCATCTATAGGATTGAACAAAAAAAATGTTCACAAAACTATGATTTAACAACCGAACGTGAACAATAAAAAAAAAACTATGTTCACAGAAATTATGGATTCAACAAAAACTTATTGCTAAGCAAAATAGCATAGAGGTGGCTCTGATACCAATGTTAGAAATAATTAAATAACAATTATTTCTTTAACCTAACATGCTCAGCGGAAAACAAATAAAACAGGAATTTAGGCTTACCTCTAGCCATATTTGCTCAAGCATCTCCACGATCCATCTGAATAACAAGAAAAGTTATTGAGGGATCTTCTAACCTATGCCTATTACCGAATTGCCGTACTGATGGTGTACACAGGCTATTAATTTATAGGGTAGGTCAGGGACCCTCAAATATGGTAAATACCGTATTGTTCCTCCCATCAAGGAAACAATATTATTAATTGATTTTAAATCAATTAAACGATTCCATTACGGTAATCTAAATTAATTAAATTACCTAACCGTAATACCATATATTATATTTATAATAAATATAATGAACACCGTATATGTGGCATATAGGCCATATATGGAGATAATATCTTACAAATTATTGTCTATTTTTTATAAATGAAAAGTTTCAGAGTTGATTGCTTGACGTTGAAATAGGGAATAAAAAAATAATAATAAAAAAGGCTAGTTGTGGAAATAGGGAAAGAGGACCCTGGACCATCAACCTGTCTGCAATTGCTCTAAAAAGGGTCAATATTCCTGCTCGATCTGAACTTAGGGAGGCAGTACGTTTTAGAGTACTACCTCTGGTTTCTAGGTACTTAGAAGATATATGTCTTGGTTCAATTATTTGTCCATTCCTTGGCATAACTTCATCTATTTATCGTTGATGGCTTGGAACGCATTATCATCTGGTGAACTTGCTTAAATGGGGTTACGTAGATAATGTTCTTTGCTTATTCTGTAGAGATAGCATTGAAGGAAGATCTCATATGTTTTTTCATTCTAGTTTTTTGTTGTGTTTGAGATTAAGATTTCGTAGAAAAAAAATATGATTTTAAACAAAATCGTACAAAATTAATTGTTTGAGAATTGCGTTTTTCAAAACTTGTGATTTTTTTTTTCTCTTTTTGAAAGAAAAAACTTAGGATTTGAAAATGCAGAATTTTTTTTTTTCAAATCGTAGGGAAGGAGGTGGTTTTTTGAAAAAGCAAAACTTTTAAGGTTAACTCGCGATTTTAAAGGCCAAACTACAATTTTGTCAAACGCGTAATTAATTGCATTTTTAAAAATCACTTTCTCATATCGCATATTTTAAAATTTATTATTTTTAAATCATATTTTTTTAAATTGCAAATCCAAGCAGACCTTTAATAGACATATTTTGCGAGAAAATAAAATGGGAAATTAAGCATGGTAATACCCTACTCTCTGATTATTAAAAAAATCAAATAGAAAATTCACAAGGATTCTGTCTGAAGGCAGATTGAAGTTAACAAAAGAGAATTTATTTATGTAACAACTGGAATTTTTTTTGTGAGATGTTTCAAAACATTTAAAAAGCAAGTTTTGAAATTGCTAAAATCAAAGAGTCAATATATATGTGTACTAGGTCAACTCGGACTATTTTCCAAGCTTCTTCACAGTGGGTACCAAACAGTTGACTTGTGGTTGTGCACCGACACAACGCTCCCCGTTGATGGGATTTATGCTCTCTTTCTAGCAGTTCTTGAACCATGGATTAAATATTATGGTTTTATAATTAATAAATAAATTAATTAAGTCACTGATGCTCCCTTTTTTTTTTTATCAGTTAACTTTTTGAAGTAATTGATAATCTAATATGATATTGGAGAAGACATTTAACCCCTAAAACAACCGAAATACAAAAAATAAAAAATAAAAAAATTATACACGCAGCAATTCCAAATGAAAGAATACCATATATATATATATATAAAATTTGATTTACTATATTAATTCTTGCTGCAACAAAGAGAGAATAGAGGCCGGATTAGATTTATTGTTTTGGTGGGGTGTCTACATGCAAATTGATGACAATATATAATAAGATCAGAGGTTTTGTTCATATATATATATATATATATATATATATATATATATATATATATATATTATATATATATATATATATATATATATATCTTTCTACATATATAGCTATACTACTCTTCCGTTGCATATGAATCCCATCTTCAGGCCGGGGAAAAGTAGACATAAAAAGATTGCCAATAATTATGCGCCATCTTCAAGTTCGGGTGCATAGTTAGGATCTGCATAAGGGGATTGAGAATGATACCATGGATAATTATCAGCTGATGCGGCGTAGACACTCTTCTTCGTTGGATTTCCTGCAACCAAGTCCAAATATTTCAGCATGTAGATCACGTACCGTTGGTGATGCGCAACACTTAAGAGGGTTTTGAAAAGTTGGCCGTGCAAAGAATTTAAAGATTAATTTCCAGATGCATATTATATATATCAGGTAGCACTTGAACGGATAAAATTATCTACTATAGTTGAAGTTAATAATGCTCTTATTCTTTCCTTTAGCCAATGTTTGGCATTTGAGAGAGAGAGAGAGAGAGAGAGAGATGCTACAATCAATAGGGAATTAAAGCAGCTCACCAGCTTGAAAAGTTTCACCCAGTTTTCTTGCTCTTCCTTTGGCAGGGAGCGTGATGGAAAGAAAGAGTAAAACCCCTATAAGAAGAGCACACTTAGAACCCATATTTCTATTTAGGGACGACTCTCGGCTCAGGGCTCTTCATTATGTTTGGTTTGATTCCTATATATATAGAGATCCCCGACAATGATCTACAGTAATTACCCTAGTCTTCCAATTGTTAGCAATTTAGTAAATGAAGTGAGAGATTTTTAGATTTTTTAAAAAAATTGATGGAATTCCAAGGAGTTTTTCTTTTCTTTTCTTTATTTATTTATTTATTTTTCAGATTTTCAAGGTAAGGAATATTTTCAAACTTTTTGGGGTATTATGGGAGAATTTTCAACTTTTTTTTGGAGGGATTCGGGTTTTCTAGCATTTTTGGGGTCGTGCCCCTCCAGTAGGTTCCTAAGTTGCAGCAGCTAGCTAAGAAGTGTTTTTGGTCTCTTATTATAGGAAAAACATCTTTGTTAGCATGGAATTTTATTGTTGGTAATTTTTTAAGAATAAAATACGCTTTATCCTTACCCCTACGAAGTATTATTACTTTCGCATTTGTATCTTCAAAGTTTAAAAAGTAACACTAGAACTCAACAAATTACTTGAATGTGGCGCTTAATATCATCCGTCAATTTTTTTTTTTTCATTTTCTTGGACGGAACTTACTACACGTGGGTCGCACTTGACATTTTTGCCCCAGAAATTTTTTTGGAGTAAAGAGTATTTCTCCTAAACTTTGTGATGGTGCTAATGCCAACTCATCTTACACCTAATAAAAAATAATAATAACCGCACAAAAAAATAGAAAATTGAAGGTTGCATGGGCAGAGCCTCCCCACTTCTCTGCCTCGGGGCAGCTAAACCACCACCGACCTCACTTGGGGTGGGGATCTATTGTTATTGTGCACAATATTGATAAATAATTTAAAATAGAAGAGAGAACAAGAAAAAATTAAGACATAAGTTTATGAGGTTATACAATGTGCTTACATTCAAAGGAGTGTGACAATATTTCAGTATATCGGTCTTGTCTAATTAAACGATTTATTTATAAATATAGTGACGTGTACAATTTATTTATAGTGCTAATTGACGAATAATGAAAACTACAAGCCAACTAAGGAAAATTGTTACATAAATTCAATACAGTGCAATATAGCGCGAATGACCGCTGTTGATGGCTGAGATTGAGCCCGTCCCATATCGAAGAAGAATTTGAGCATCGCCATCATGCAGGTAGCATTCACTGGACTGTTTATCTAAAAGTTGGAAAATGAGAGGCTAATTAATCAACGCCAATCATGCCAGAGAAAGTAGTATAAACATCTTGATGGTTTGAATATATATATTGATTCAATCTGGAAAATGAGGCTAACTAATATATTGTTGGGACCGTTATTGTTGTGGGATAGTTATGAAATAAAAATCTAATTTTTAAATTTATTCTTTACGCTATTTTGAATTGGTCCGATTAAGTACAATACAAAGCTAAGCTTTCAAAGCAATAGGATGATTGCCGCCGTGGACGATGGCTCAGATTGCGCCCGTCCCATATTCAACAAGAGTTGAACATTTATGTCTACAAGTTGGACTGTATCTCGATCTTTTGAATATATTGTATGTATAATTAATGCTTTGAATATATTCATTCAAGCTTTTCCCACTGCATATATACGTAGTCACAATGGTTTGAATACAGACCATTCAAGTTTTCCTAGAAATGATCTTTCTTTTTTTCCATGTATGTTTATTCTGCAATCTATAATGGACCTCCCACCCCCTCCCCCCCAAAAAAACAAACACATAAATAAATATTTTTTATGCGAAGTACAAAAAAAATAAAATAAAATAAAATAAAATCTTACTGTTTTAATATCTCTCTCCTAATTGGGTGACATTCAGCTTTTGTAGCAATGGTTGATTTACTTCAACACTGAAAATTGGCAAAAGAGCACAAGAGTAAGATTGAATAGCTATATGCTCTGCCCTTTAATGGGATCTTCCATTGCCAAACATATATGTTGTTAATTAAAAGTAATAAAATAAATAAAAAGGAAAGCAAATAAATCTTTCACTAACTTCGAATACTCAGCCTTTGCCTTTCCCTTCCAAATGCGTTTTTTTCTTTTCTTTTTTTAATCAAACCATTCGTTGCATGGATAAAATCATAAAACACATTGGGGATATTATGGAAGGGGAAAGAACTCTTGCAGCATTCTTAAAGTGTGCATGTACATGGACGATAGGAATTAAGCTCCATATGCGTGCAATATGTAAACTTTTTTCCTTGTTTGTGGATTCTACACGTTTTTCATAAAAATGTCTCTATCTGCAAAAGAATAATGCTATTCAATAGACTATTATACGACTGTCACACAATTAAAATGATGTCACAATGAAAAAGAACTTTTTATTTTTTTTACGAGTATCGATCAATCCACTAGTTGATCGATTTTTATTAAATCTGAGCTTAAATTGATATCAATGTAATGAATTGTATTTTTTTTATTTTTTATTTTTGTAGAAGACCAAAAGAAATGAAGAAATAAAAGGAGAAGAAAAAAAAGAATAAAATGGAGAAGACTTGCGTGGGACCAGGAAAATAAAAGAAGAAAGTAAATCAGAAAAATAAAAGAAGAAAAGAAAGAAAGAGTGCCGCACGGCATTACAACAAGAAAGGAAAAAAAATAAAAATAAAAAATAAAAAAATAAAAAAAATAAAAAAAAGGGGGGGAAAAGAGCTAAGGAGCACAGAAGTGCATAGAGGCTCAGAGTTTGAATTTTTATTTTCTTTGTTTTCAATTTATATTTAGTACTTTGATTATGGAATTTATTTTCATAAATATGAGTGGCTAAATCTCTAGCTAGGGCTAAAGGTAAAGCCTAGTATTTTTATTATGTTTTCTTGGGACCATTTGTTTTTCATAGATGAATGATTAAATTTTGAGGATTATTTTTATTTGAGAGTAATTTAATGAGACAAGTTTATTTTTGATTCCTTATGATTTTTGTGTATATCAAATTAATGCATACTTTGTTTGATTTGATATGATTCGAAAATATATTGAATGCTTAATTTATTGTATCATTTTTTAAATCAAATTCTCAATCAACCCATCTTTGATCTATTTTATATTTTTTATGTCTCATGAATACGTAATAAAATACTAGGTGGATCCTTGAAACCCTAGTATTTTTCAATATTTTCTTTCAAAGCAAATTTATTTATTTTAGTTTCATAGTTTACTTTTTAATTTAAATTTTATTACTCTGCTCCACTTTCTAGTGGAAACCAAAAATCAAATTTCTATTTTCTTCTTTTCTACATAATAATAAAAATTATTCTCTTGTGTCTGATCATTCCTTGTGAATCTACCTCTTACTTACCGAGAATTATTACTTACAAAAATCTACACTTGGATTTGCACTCTTTTTGGTCCAACAAGTTTTTGGCGTCGTCGTACAAAATACCTCATGGGCATTACACTCTAAATATTCTCTTGTGTCTCCCACTTGGACTCAATTCTAATTAGGCATACATTTGACTCACATTCACTTTGAGTGAGATTAAAAATTCTTTTAAGGTAAGGTCTTTGTGAACGGGTTTGCTGAATTCTCAGCCAATGAAATCTTAGCCATAATCATATCTTCTCAAGATACTATCTCTCTAATGAAATGATATTTGCGCTCGATGTGTTTTCCCCTCCTATGATTCCTTAGTTCGTTGGATTTATTGACTATCCTCATAACACCAAGATCCACTAGGAACTTTCTGATCCACACTGCTTTCTTTGCAACTTCACAAGCTGTAACATATTCAGCTTCCATAATGGAGTTAGCAATACAAAACTGCTTTACACTTTTCCAACTAATGGCTTATCCACCTAAGGTATAGACATACTTTGAGGTAGACTTTTGAGAATCACGATTTGATTGCAAATCAAAATCCGTATAACCAGTTGCTATCAAATCCTCACAATGGTAGATAAGCATATAATCCATCGTTCTTCGAAAATACTTGAGTGTATGTTTCACAGCTACCTAATGTGTTGGTCCAAGATTTGATTGATATCTGTTGACCATGCCAACTGCAAAACATATATCAAGTCTAGTACTGTATAACATAGCATACACAAAGCTTCCTATAGCCGAAGCGAAAGGAACAACTCTCATCTGCTCTTCCTCTTGAAGTGTCTTAGGACACGTCTCCTTAGTAAAAGGAACTCCATGTCTAGAGGGAAGTAACCATTTCTTGGAGTCTAGCATGGTAAACATTGCTAAGACCATATCTATGTATGAAGCTTGAGATAAGCCTATCATCCTATTACGATGATTTGGCAAAAGCTTGATAATGTCCCTACATCGTTTCCAATGAGTAGCTAGGATATCATCAACATACAACACTAAAAACATTAACACTTTATCTTGACACTTTTTGTACACACATGGTTCATCCAGGTTTTATTCAAAACCAAATTGTTTGATCGTTGAATCAAACCTGATCTTCCATGATCGGGATGCTTGCTTAAGTCCATAAATGGACTTTTGCAACTTACACACCATATCAGTTTGGTTATTAGCTATGGACCCATTAGGTTGCATCATATAGATGCCCTCGTCAAGTTTTGCATTTAAAAGGGTTGTCTTGATGTCCATTTGCCAAATCTCATGGTCAAAATGAGTGGCAATGGCCAATAGTATATGGATAGATTTAAGCATGGCAACATGCAAAAAAGTTTCCTCATCTTGCTTTGAAGGTTTTAACCATCCCATCCATTCATCTCTTTCTCTTGTAAACCCATTTACAACTAATAGGTTTAATGCGTTTAGGCGCCTTTACAAGAGACGAGACGTTGTTGGAATTAATACATAGATTCCAACTTACATTTCATAGCTTTCTGCATCCACATCATTCACTGCTTCGTTGTAGGTACTTGGATCAGATTCAAAATAATTTAAAGATTAATTTCCATATATATATATACAAGGCCAGCTGGAGCCTTAGGCAGATTAGGCGGCTGTCTAAGGCCCCCAATTTAATAAAGCCCCTAATTAAAAAGAATACTAATAAAGATTTATTTCTAAAAAAAAAAAGTAAGGCCTTAGTTACCATCAATACACTTTAATAAAGCCCCAAATTATGGTAAAAATAAAATTAAGAAAGACATTAATATAATGCAGGGTCTCAATTTAATAAGCCCGTAATTAATGGAGATCTATTAAAAAAAAAAAAAAGTGCTTACAAAAAGATGTATCATCAAAGCCTTGTTTCCGGCAATGCCCCCAGTCAATGCCTTAAAATGACAAATATGCTGCCTACGGGGAGGAATGCTAGACCTCATTCTAGTGTTCTTCTGGTGTCCATCTAGAAGGACATAAATGTAATAAAAAAATTATATCTATGCCATTCTGGATAACATGGAGGCAATTTTTAATTTTTTTTATTATATTTATGTCCTTCCAGATGGACACCAGAATAACACTAAAAGGAGTTCTAGCATTCCTCACCTACGGGACCCTCTCTCGTCAAAAGACTGTTTGTAAAAAAAAAAATTGAAAGCCTTAATTAATCACCAACTACTTGTGAGATATGGAAAGTCTAAATTGAAGGCCTTCAATTTTTTGAACGTTTAATTACCAACGACTTGTAAGATATGAGAAGTCTTTAAATTGAAGGCCTTCAATTTTTTGAACGTTTAATTACTAACGACTTGTAAGATATGTGAAGTCTTTAAATTGAAGGCCTTCAATTTTTTGAATGTTGGACTTAATTAATTACTAACGTTTAAAATAGAATGAAATATGAAAGTCTCTAAAAATGCTAAGAAGATGGAAAAGTCTATATGTTTCCATTTTTTACCTCAATTTCCCTCAAGTCTAATTTGAATTTGAATTTCTCTTTTCTTTTCAATTTTCATTATTTTCCAATAACTTACCATTCAAGTCCTTAAAATCATTCCATATCTGATCAGTGATAAAAAAAAATAAATAAAGAAAAAAAAAAAGAAAGAAAGAAGAAGTTAGTTACCAAAAACTCAATCAATCAATTGCATTAATTTTTTTATTCGATTTTAGAAAATATCCTTGCACTAATTTGTCTTTCTTTATGCAAGTTAAAAGTGTTAAATAATTCTATCATAAATATTAAAGAGACTTCGATCTTTGACAAATCAAGTTTTACCGTTCTATTTTTTAAATTAAATAATATTTAATTTTAAATAAAAGACATCACTTAAACTTTTCGCTTAAAGCCTCAATATATATATATATATATATATATATATAAGCACTTGAACGGATAAAATTCTCTAAAATAATTTAAGTTAAAAATGTTCTTATTCTTTCTTTTAGCCAATATTTCTGATTTGACAGGCATGCAATAGACACACAGCGGCTCACCAGGAGAGCTCACCAGCTTGAAAAGTTTCACCCAGTTCTCTTGCTCTTCCTTTGGCAGGGAGCGTGATGGCAAGAAAGAGTAAAACCCCAATAAGAAGAGCACACTTAGAACCCATATTTCTATTTAGGGACGACTCTCGGCTTTGGGCTCTTCATTATGTTAATTTGGTTTGATTCCTATATATATAGAGATCCCGACAATGATCTACAGTAATTACCCTAATCGAATGGTTAGCAATTTAAGTAATTAAATAAAGTGAGAGATTTTTAGATTTTTTTTTTTTTTTTTTAAAAAAAAAAAAAAAAACATTTATGGGATTCCAAGGAGTTTTTCCTTTTTAAGATTTTTAAGGGAAGGAATATTTTCAAACTTTTTGGGGGTACGTACTGTGGGAGATTTTTCAACTTTTTTTTGGGAGAGATTCGGGTTTTCTAGTATTTTAGGGGTCATGCCCCTCCGGTAGGTTCCTAAGATGTTCTTGCAGCAGCTAGTTAAGAAGTGTTTAATTTTGGTCCCTTATTATAGGAAATTAAAACATCTTTGTTAGCATGGAATTTTATTGTTGGTAATTTTTTAAGAATAAAATACACTTTATCCCTACCTCTGGGAAGCATTATTACTTTCGCACTTTTACCTCCAAAGTTTAAAAATTAATATTAGAACTCAACAAACTAATGTGACACTTAGTATCATCAGTTAATTTTTTTTCCTTTTTTTTGGACGGAACTTACTACACTTGGGTCGTACTTGCCTAAACTTTGTTGGGGGGGGGGGCGCTAATGCCAACTCATCTTTACACCTAATAAAAAAAAAAAAAAAAAAAATTGAAGGTTGTGGAGCCTCCCCACTTCTCCACCTAGAGGTAGCTAAACCACCCCCGGCCGGGCTCACTTGGGATGGGGGTCCAACCACCACTACCTTCAACTTTTACATTTTTGTTTTAGTTTTTTATTTTATTTTTATCTTTTAACTAGCTCATAACCTGCGCTATACAGGGGTGTGCATGGAGCAGGCAGGGCAGAATTTTGCCCTTTTTGCCCTCGCCCTGCACCCCTTCAGGTCCCTAAAATCGCACCCGCGAACCGCACAAAAATGAAAAAATTTGTGCGGTGCGGGGTGATGCGGGGCGGTGTGTTGTAGGGTGGGGCGGACTTAATACCTAGATCTAGAAACATGCCAGATTTTCTCATGAACCAAACAAAGCATAGAAATATCACAAACAAATCAACGATTTTCATAGCAACCAAACACTAAACTAAACCAAACCAAACCAAATAAAAAAAAACAAAAAAACAAAAAAACAAAAAAAAATTTAAAAAC
This sequence comes from Alnus rubra, assembly GCA_028654335.1. NCBI lineage: Eukaryota > Viridiplantae > Streptophyta > Magnoliopsida > Fagales > Betulaceae > Alnus > Alnus rubra. The sequence goes on along the minus strand of JAJPGS010002449.1, from coordinate 194,246 downwards.
ACTCACCTTAATCATCATCGTGCCCATCCCTAAGTTTCACAGCTCACCAGAATGCCTTAGTCTGTGAGAGGATCTGATCTGAAGACTAAAGAGTTATGGGATGTGGGTATAGGAGTGATAGATCTGAAGAGTGAGAGTTGAGACCAAGGGAAAACGAAAAAGATGAAGCGGTACTGCTAGGTTAGAAAAAAAAAAGAGAAGAGAAAGCGAACGGAAACGGCACTAGGTTAGATTCATAAAAGAGGAGAAATGATTCAAAGTAACCTAGGTTTTCTTGTTTTTTACTTTGTTTTAACGCACGAAGCGGGGCAAGGCGGGTCCTCGGGGTTTTTTTAAAACCCCAACCCGCAACCCGCCCTGCAAAATTTTAACATAAAATGACCCGCACCCACGAATTATAAGGCAAAACCCGGGACGGTTCGGGGCGGGTTTTTACCCACCCCTAGAGCCTATGCGTGGGATTCTTTATTATAATTTAATTTCAGAATTTAAACACATCTTCATCATACTTTTTATTATTAATCCATAAAAAATAAAACTTTTTAAAATATTTGTTCACATAGATCTAAGTTGGAACTCGGCTTTTATATATATATGATATGATAGTTAAAGGAAGAGAGAGAGGTAAAAATTAGTGAGAATTTAATGACAATAAAATTTGATGTTTCTATTATTTTTCTATTTAATACAAGAGAATTAATTAGGAAGATTAAATACACAGTTTATTTCACTTGAAATATATGGACCAGTTCAGTTTTATTTAAATGATTGATTTTCTACTTAAATGACCGATTCAATGTTTAAAAAATATGGGTTCACGCCACGAGTCATAATTCTAAGCTAACTCTAAGTTAGAACTCGGTTTATATATATATATATGATACGATATGATATGATAGTTAAAGGATGAGAGATAGGTAGAAAGTAGTGAGAATTTAATGACAATAAAATTTGACGTTTCGATTATTTTTCTATTTAATATAAGAGAGTTAATTAATCAGATTAAATACATCGTTTATTTCACTTGAAATACATAGACCGGTTCAGATTTACTTATATGACCGATTTTTTACTTAAATGACCAGTTCAATGTTTGAAAAATATGAATTCACGCCTTATGTCATAATTTTAGGCTAACTCTAAGTTGAAACTCGGTTTATATATATATATATATATATATGATTGGCGGGAAAAATACACTTTGCCCCCACCCAAAAAAAAAAAACTGCCACCACTTTTTTCATTTATGCCACCAAACTATGAAAATTAACATTTAGATACATCAAACTCTCATTGCTCGTCAAAAAAGTCACTCCAACAACTTCAAACGTGAAAATGGAATGAAAAGTCACATATTTTCTGTCTTTCTTTTGAAAACACTTCACTTTTTGTTAAAAACCAAAAAAACAATAAAAAATAATTAATTAATTATTAAAAAAAAAAAAAAAACGAAAGGATGGAGAAACCATACCAAATGAGAAAGTTGGGGTAGCTAAACCACCCTAATGGTTTGTGAGGGTGGTAAAAAAATTAAAAGTGGAGATGGCTGAACCACCCCATATTCTATGGCCTATGGGAGTAATTGTTCAGTTCAGTTTACTTTATACTCAAACTAAAATTTGATATTTTTTGTATACAATAACAGGTCTAATCTTGCTTTTCTTTGGTTTACTTTTGATTCTGGTGTTAATAAAGGAGAATAATATTTTTATAATTAATTAACATGAAATTCGATGAATTGAAGCCAAGTCATCAATAAGTATTCACTGAGTGCAACCTTTACTTCCCTCTTTGATTTTATTTATAATAAAGGTATATCTTTATTCCAAGTTTTTTATCTCTTGTGTACTGTATATGGTACGTTTCAATCACGTTACGATGATCATTTTTTGGGTCAAAATTGCCCTCAAAATTCTAAACTATTGGAATCGATAGAAGGAAGATAACTAGGGATCCAGTTTTTTTCATTGCCCGGCCATATACCTTTTATTAATTTCATCAATACATTTTTTAGTTGGGACCCACCAGCTACACCTATTATCTTTATCTCCCTCTCCCTCTCGGTTGTGTGCTTTGATTAGGACGTGTGAGAGACACAAGAGAGTGAGAGTGAGAGTGTGAGATATTTTCATAGAGAGGAAGCAGAACTGCCATCATGATAGTTTGTCGTGTCTAATTAAACGATTTATTTATAAATATAAATTTTTTAATTTGAGAATTAGGGTTACATGATAGAGCTGCCTTTAAATGATAAACTAGACCTTTGAATATTTTCTCGTTTGGTGTACGTAAGTGTACAGATTATCTGGACCGTCGACATTTCGTAGGCAACCAAATTAGTACTCCATTGGAATGTTTTGTTTCCGTATTTTTTGGGCCAAGTATAATCTTCTGGTCTCGGTCGTGTCTAATTATACAATTTATTTATAAATATAGTGACGTGTACAAGTGTTGAAATATTCTTACCTACGTACCGTTTCTTGGCGGTCTAATTACGATATAATGAAAACTACAAGCCAATTAAGGAAAATTGTTACATAAATTCAATTAATACATATATTACATAAATAAATATATGACATGTCTACACAAGAGGGGGAGAAGAGATTCGAACTAGTGACCTCCACTTCATAAGGCGTGATCCTCAGCCGATTGAGCTATCCCTTGGGAACGGTTTGAATATATATACATTGATTCAAGTTAGAAGATGAGTCTAACTAATTGTCGGGACGGACCGTCACTCTTGTGGGATAGTTAAGAAATAAAAAATCTAATTTCTAAATTTATTCAATACGGCTATTTTGAATTGGTTCGATTAAGCTTTCAAACCAATATGATGGCTCAGATTGTGCCCCTCCCATATTCAACAAGAATTGGACATTTATGACTACAAGTTGGACTGTATCTCGATCTTTTGAATATATTGTATGTATAATTAATGCTTTGAATATATTCATTCAAGCTTTTCCCACTGCATATATACGTAGTCATAATGGTTTGAATACAGACCATTCAAGTTTTTCTGGAAATGATCTTCTTTATTTTTTTCCATGTATGTTTATTCTGCAATCTATAATGGACCTCCCACCCCTCCCCCCCAAAAAAAAACAAACACATAAATAAATATTTTTTTTATGCTAATTACAAAATAATTAAATAAATAAATTCTTACTGTTTTAGTATCTCTCTCCTAATTGGGTGACATTCAACTTTTGTAGCAATGGTTGATTTACTTCAACACTGAAAATTGGCAAGAGAGCACAAGAGTAAAATTGGCAAAAACTGCTGCCACTTTTTTCATTTACGCCGCCAAACTACCAAAATTAACATTTAGATATGTAAAACTCTCATCGCTTGTCAAAAAAGTCACTCCGTCAACATCAAACGTGAAAATGGAATGAAAAGTCACATATTTTCTGTCTTTCTATCAAAAATACTTCACTTTTTGTTAAAAAAAAAAATAAAAAAAATAAAAAAAATAAAAATTAATAAATAAAAATAAAATACTAAAGGCGGGAGAAACCACCCCAAATGAGAAAGTGGGGGTAGCTAAACCACCCTAATGGTTTGTGGGGGTGGCCAAAAATTTAAAAGTGGGAATGGCTGAACCACTCCATATTCTGTGGGTAATTGTTCAGTTCAGTTTAATTTACACTCAAACTAAAATTCGATATTCTTTGTATACAATGACAGGTCTAATCTTGCTTTTCTTTGGTTTACTTTTGATTCTGGTGTTAATAAAGGAGAATAATATTTTTATAGTTAATTAACACAAAATTCAATGAGCTGAAGCCAAGTCATCAATAAGTATTTGTTGAGTACAAGCCCAGCTAAGCCAACCTTTACTTTCCTCTTTGATTTTATTTATAATAAAGATATATCTTTATTCCAAGTTTTGTAACTTGTGTGATGTGTAAGGTACGTTTTGGTCACGTTAGGATGATCATTTTTTTGGGTTAAAATTGCCTCAAAAGTCTAAACTATTGGAATTGATCCAAGGAAGATAACTTATGGATCCAATTTTTGTCATTGCCCGGCCATATATATTTTAGTAATTTCATCAATACATTTTTCAGCTGGGACTCACCAGCTACACCTATTATCTTTATCTAGCATGCTCTTTCAATTCTAATTGATTAGGATGTGTAAGAGTCACAGAGTGTGAGTGTGTGAGATGATAACTTCGGAGAGATGAAGCAGAACTGCCATCATGACAGTTGGTATTTTTTGGGCTAAATATAATCTTTTGGTATCGGGTCGTGTCTAATTAAACGAGTTATTCATAAATATAGTGACGTGTACAATTCATTTATAGTGCTAATTGACAGATAATGAAAACTAAAAGCCAGTTAAGGAAAATTATTACATAAATTAATTACAGCGCAATATATATATATATAGCGTGAATGACAGCTGTTGATGGCTCAGATTGAGCCCGTCCCATATCGAAGAAGAATTTGATCACCATCATGCATGTAGCATTCAGTACTGGACTGTTTATCTAAAAGTTGGAAAATGAGGCTAATTAATCAACGCCAATCATGCCAGAGAAAGTATCTACATGCATCTTGATGGTTTGAAATATATATATATATATTGATTCAAGTTGGAAGATGAGTCTAACTAATTGTCGGGATGGAAGGTCCCTGTTGTGGGATAGTTATGAAATAAAAAATCTAATTTCTAAATGTATTCTATACGCTATTTTGAATTGGTTCGATAAAGTACAATACAAAGCTTTCAAACCAATAGGATTGCCGCCATGGACGGCCGCTCAGATTGTGCCCGTCCCATGTTCAACAAGAATTGAACATTTATGTCTACAAGTAGGACTGTATCTCGATGTTTTGAATACAAATTGTATGTATAAATTGATGCTTTTCTATCCCAATATAATTAATGCTTTGAATATATTCAGCTTTTGTAGCAATGGTTGATTTACTTCAACACTGAAAATTGGCAAAAGAGTACAAGAGTAAGATTGAATAGCCATATATATGCTCTGCTCCTTGATGGGATCTTCAATTGCCAAACACATATGTTATTAATTAAAAGTAATAAAATAAATAAAAAGAAAAGCAAATAAATCTTTCACCAACTTCGAATACACAGCCTTTGCCTTTCCCTTCCAAATGCGTTTATTTTTTTTTTTTTTTTCTTTTATCAAACTCTATGCTGCATAATAAAACACAGAGGCCGGAGATATTATGTAAAGGGGAAAGAACTCTCACAGATGTTAAAGTATTGATTAAATGATTAAATTTACCTTTTCTTATCGGCTTAAACTTTTTGGGACAAATGATGATTTAAAAATAGGCAAAACATCCTTAAAGTGTGCATGTACATGGATGATAGGAAGCTCCATATTCTTGCAACATGTAAACTTTTTCCTTGTTTGTGGATATATTCTACACATTTTTCAGTCCATATCTGCAAAACAATAATGTTAGTTAATAGACTTTTATACGACTAACATAATTAGGACAATGTCACAGTAAAAATAAGCTTTTTATTTAATATATTTTTTTTTTTACGAGTATCGATCCACTAGCTGATTTTCACTAAGATATTATCAAATTGTATGAAAGTTGTATAACAGTCTACTAAATAGTATTAATGGACTTTTTCACCTAAGATTGTTTCCTTTTTCTTTTTCTTTTTGGCAAGATGTTAACTTCTTTCAGGGGTCTTTGACTCAAGTCTCACTCTCGCACATACCCACGATTCTTCTGTTAATTATATTTGCGTGGAGTTTGCTTCGAGCAATCCACCATACCCACAGTCCCTTTCATACTGATTAAATAAACAGAAAATTCATTTTGTCTGCATGCAAAGGTGCTTAAAGAGGAGGAGGAGCTAACTTTACGTGCCACCCCAGCCAGGAGCTAAACTTGTCCTGCAACCAGAGAAATGGCCTACCGTGGAAAATGTGTATTCCTTGCACTGCTGACTGTTTGTTGCCTGTTATCATCCAACCTTGAAGCAACACCAAACTCCGAGGCTGAGGCTGAGGCTGAGGCTCTCCTCAGATGGAAAGAGACCCTTGAAAACCAAACATCTCTCCGGTCATGGACATGGCCGGTACCGTTGGCGTTGAAGATCAACAAAAACGTCACAACAGGCCCATGCACGTGGTTCGGAATTGCTTGCAACATGGCCGGAAGTGTCACAGAAATAAACCTACCAGACGCCCAATTAAGAGGTAATCTTAGCAGTTTAGATTTCTCTTCCTTGCCAAACCTCATTAGCCTCAATCTCAATCACAGCATTATCACTGGTCCAATCCCATCCCAAATTGGTACACTCTCAAGACTGACCCACCTTAATCTCTCCATGAATTTTCTTTCTGGTAACCTTCCCCTTTCCCTCACGAACCTAACTAACCTTTCCTTGCTCTACCTAGGAAATAACTTGATAAGTGGAGAGCTAGACCCGCGTCTATTCACTAACTGGACAAGGCTTGAATACCTTGAGCTCCAAAACAACAATTTCACCGGAGTCCTGCCTCCAGAAATAGGCCTATTGACAAATTTGAAAGAGCTAGCTTTGATGGACAATCGTTTCAGTGGTTCAATTCCATTTGAAATAGGAAATTTGAAAAACTTGGATGTTTTGGCATTAAGTGGAAACCATCTAACAGGTCCTATTCCTCCATCTCTTGGTAACCTTAGCAAATTAACTATATTGTTTTTACAGCAGAATAACCTGTCGGGCCCCTTCCCTCATGGTATTCTCAATGCTCAAAATCTTTCTGATTTGCGTTTGTTTATGAATCAGTTATCTGGTTCAGTACCTGAAGGATTAGCAAATCTCTCATCCCTAGAGATACTCAACCTTGGCGACAACAAATTCTCTGGTCACTTACCACCTCTCTGTCTAGGATCACGTCTTCAGATTTTCACCGCATCCTCTAACAACTTCTCAGGTCCCATACCGAAAGGCTTAAGAAGCTGCGAAAGCCTCATCCGCCTTTCAATAAGAGAAAACCAGCTCACAGGAGCGTTAGACCAGGACTTGGGAGTATATCCAAATCTCGGCTACCTTGACTTGAGGTACAACAACTTGAACGGGGTGCTCTCACATAACTGGGTAGGGTGTAGAAAGTTGACATCCTTAAGACTCGCAGGCAATAAGATCACTGGTGAAATACCCAGTGAGTTTGGCGAATTGGATCAACTAAGGCGGCTGGACCTCTCTTCTAACCAAATTGTCGGTGAAATACCAAAGCAGTTGGGAAGATTATCGAATCTGATCTACCTGCAACTGAGAGACAACCATCTTTCAGGTCAGGTGCCACCTGAAATTGGTGGGCTTTCCCATCTGGAGGAGCTAGACTTCTCTGCCAATGGGCTGAGCGGACAAATCCCAGAACAATTTGGGGACTGCTCAAAGCTGCGCAATTTGAGCTTGAGCAAGAATTACTTTAATATGTCTATCCCAAATAAGATTGGCAATCTAGCCGGGCTGGGCTCACTAGATCTTAGTCAAAATGTACTCACTGGTGAAATACCTTTTCAGCTTGGGAATTTGATAATGTTAGAACACCTGAATCTCTCTCACAACAACCTCTCAGGTGCCATTCCCTCTTCGTTCAGGCAGATGACTGGCTTAACCACCATCGACTTATCATACAATGAACTGGAAGGTCCACTTCCTGATAATGAACTCTTTCGCCGTGCTCCTCTGAGTGCATTCAGTAAGAACAAAGATTTATGTGGAAAAGTACAAGGTTTGCGGCTCTGCAATGTTACATCACCAGAGAATGGTGCATCACCGGAGAATGGTGCTCAAAGCAAAGAGCGCAAAGTTTTTGTCATTGTTGGAACTTTGTTTGTAATATTGCTAGCAATTGCTTTTGTATTTTGGCGTTTTACTCTCTCCCGTAGAACAAAACTGAGAAGCAATGCGGAAGAAGGTAAACCATCAAATAATGGAAATCTATTCTCAATACTGAATTTTGATGGGAAGATTGTATATGAAGATATCATCAATCCCACCAATGGCTTCAACGACAACTATTGTATTGGGGTGGGTGGAAGTGGAAAAGTTTACAAAGCTGAGATGCCAACAGGACATGTACTAGCAATAAAGATAATCCAGTGCCTGGAAGGTGAAGAGATAGACAAGATCAAGACTTTCCAGAATGAGATTCGAGTATTAACAGAAATACGACATAGGAACATTGTTAAATTTTATGGATTCTGTTCCCAAGGGCCACACAAGTTCCTAGTTTATGACTACATTGAGCAGGGAAGCTTGGCTAGTATCCTAAGCAATGACAAAGAAGCCCAAGAACTGGGTTGGAGCAAACGGGTGGAAATTGTCAGGGGCATAGCAAATGCTTTATCTTACATGCATCATGACTGCTCACCACCAATCATTCATCGGGACATATCGAGCAAAAATGTGCTTCTGAACAGTGAGTTTGAGGCGTGCGTCTCTGATTTCGGCACAGCAAGGATTATGAAGACGGATTCTAGTAATTGGACACTCGTTGCAGGCACATATGGTTATATATCCCCTGGTACGCTTATCGTGCACTATCTTTTTTTTCTTTTTATACTTTGTTAAAAAGTGAACGTTTCAGCAATTCAAATCAGTATAAAGATAGAAAATGATGGCAGCCAACTGCTGTTCTTTGAACTCTCTCCAATCATTGAAATTAACCACAAAAAATTAGATTCTGTATAACCCCTTAGGTTAGAAAAGTTGGGGAATCCAAATAGACTTGTAAATTGGTAATTGTCATGTATAAAGTGATCATGTTTTGAATGCTCTTCTCATTTCACTGTGGCAGAGCTAGCATACACAATGAGGGCTACTGAAAAATGTGATGTTTACAGCTTTGGTGTTTTGGCTCTTGAGGTGATAATGGGAGAACATCCAAAGGAGCTTCTTTCCTCCCTGAGCATCGGTGAGAAAAGCATTGAGGTAATGGAAGTGCTAGATCTGCGTCTCCCACCACCTGCTGTTCTTTTTGAGAAACAAGTGGCTTCTGTAGTGAAGCAAGCACTTTCCTGCTTAAGCATAAGACCAAATTCCAGGCCCACCATGCAATGGGTGTCTCAGGCAATCATGGAAGCTTAATGATGCAGATTGGTTGACAAGCAGAACAGTCGGAGAAAAAAATTCATATCTTGTGATTTCAACATCAGATGGAGACAAGCTTTGTCTCTTTGGAAACTTATTCAAAGGGCTACAAATTTGTATTTCTTAAAAATTTCATAATTCCAAAGTTTACTAGGTGAAAGTTGTCTGTCGGTATTCTGTTTACCACATGGTGTTTTATTTCATTATTATTATTATTATTATTACTATTTTTGTAGGGTTTCGACTTTAGGCTTTATATAAACCTAATAATGACTGCATTTATTTTTTAACAGTTTTCTATCAAGAAATACTTCAGTGAGAGTTTTTCCTTGGTTTTCCAGTAATTCTTGAATTTTCTAGGATTATAGAAGTGTTGTGATTCTTGTGATTGTTGTTTTTGCGATCCACTATTAAATCCAACTCCTTATTTCTCATGGTACATAATCTATTCCATTTGGCTTTATGGCTACTAGGGTTGATTATCATTCCCGACGCTACAACCCATGGTAGTCATGGGTCTCTCTTGCGAATCCTCAACATCGAAGTCCATTCTTAAGCAATCAATACTGTCGCCGCGTCGCTGGTTCCTTACTTGTTAGTGCAACACTGCATCACCTACGGATGTAGTTCTACGGGGACTCTTAAGGTTCAAGTACAATCACTACTCAACCATAGCACATGTAGAGGATGATAACAGTCATGCAATCTTAAAACAATGTGCTAGATGAACCAATGAAGGGTCATACCTGGCACCACTTTGCCCTTCTTAACTTTTGTTTTTGCTTTCCTTGGCGCGAGTGCATGAACTTGCTCTTGAGCTGATGGTTTTTGGCCTTAATGATACCTGCCTTTCTGCGGCGCTTCCTAAGGACAGTCCCTTACTAGGTGGCTTGTCTGGCCAAAACGATAACATGTTCCAGCTACAGCTCTACACTCCCAAATATGCGGCTTGCCACACCTGGAACATATTAGACTTGTAAGGTAATCCTTGTCCGACTTCAGACTGTTGTTGGAAGTGATCCTCCTTTCCAATTGTAAGCTTTGGAGTGACTTATACTTCCTCAAATATTTTGAGACATTGCGGAGCTCTCCCTCTGCAATGGCGGGGACATTCACCAGCCTGAAGAAATCCTTGATTTCGAAGAGTGTCACTCTTTACTTGATTTGTGGATGGAGACCTTGAAATCTCTGCACCTTCCTTTTCTCATCAGGAATTAAAGACACAGCATACCTTGAAAGCTTTATGTATTTGGCAGCATAATGTTTTATTGTCATGTTTCCCTAGACCAAATCCTCAAACTCCCAAGCTCGAAACCGTCGTTGAGCCTAACGAAAAAACCGCTCATCGAACTCCTCAAACAGGGTCCAAGTGATCACAGCCTCCCCTCCCAACGCCAGAGCCAACAACTGCTTCTTTGACTTCCACCATCTTAATGCCTCACTCGTAAGCTTAAGTCCAGCATACATCGCTTTCTGCTCATCAGTGCAAACTATTGCTTCCAATAGCTCCTGAACATCAATAATCCAGGATTCTGCCACCATGGGCCCCCGACTCCCATTGAATGATGGATAGCGGTGCTCACAAAAATCCTTGAAAGAACAGTCCAACTGCTCAACCTGTTCCACCAGTGGTGGAATCCGAGTTATTTCTTCGACAAAATGTCGAGTAGTTTCGGTAATGAAATGAGCCATAGTCGGATTTATTCCAATATAGTGAGGTGGTGATGGCAGAGGTGGCACACCGCCATCTTGGTCTGGCAGACCTTCCTGGTTGTTACCTCTCATGTACCTCAATTGGCGTCTCGGTGGCATTACTTTGCACCAAGACTTATGAGTTCTTTAGAACTTATGACGAGTATTTATTTAATCAACTCCAGAATCTTATCCAAAAAGTAGCACAATCACCATTCGTTATCCTTGCTTTCATCGTAGCATCTCTTTTGGAATGCCGATATTTTCAGCAATAAGATGGTCATTAGTCAGATTCTAAAGAAATCTTTATCAAATTATGCTCACGATCTCCTAACCCTTTGCTAAACTCTCCCGTTAAGCGACTACACAACTCATTACTAGATTTATCAAACCTAGAACCTATCTTACTTTTAGATTGGTCATAGCCTATGCTCTGGTATAGATTCCAACTCATAACCTTAGTCCTAGAGACTTAATCTCTAGATAGATCAATCCAAGGGTCCTCAGAGCCAAATTGCTCTGATACCATACTTTAACACCCCGACATATTATTACCTCGCAACTGAATTTTTTTTGAATTTTCTACAAGACACTACTACTATTACCTTAAAGTATCGTGGCAGAAAACCTATAATAAATTTTTGCTTTCTTTTTGACATCATAAACTCTCTAATAATATACAAACCAAAGCTTCTATTTCATAACATGAGGTTATTACAAACTTAAACCAAAATAAAATGCGCCACATCCGGCATAAATAAATACAACTAAACTAATTACACTAACTTATCTCATGTCAGCCTTCAAAACTAGAGACCACCTGATTGCCTCAATAGTAGACTCCTAACCACGCATATGGATCTATGTCATTTGCCTCTTCAGCTAAGCCTGCAATATTTGTAAAGTGGTGGATTACCCAATTTAATCCACTATTTCACAGGCCGATACGTAAGTGCACAGTCTCAAAAGTACATGCATTCTGACCCTAGTGCGTGTGAAGTGAGATCTTTTGAAAATCACTCTAACGAGTGTTTGCTAAAACGCTATCACTTAAGCAAGGTATTCACAAAATAGTTTATCAAACGTCATAGCTATTTGACAAAGCAAATAGAACATAGAGGGTTTATACACACTTCATATCCCATGTTATGAAGCAGTAAAACCGTTAAATACGCTATGTACAGCACAAATATACACAATTTCATATCTCATATTATGAAGTATTAAAACAGCTATACCTCTCGTAATGTAAGTATCGGTTAACGAAACACAATCAATACTACAAAGCAGTAAAACAATTATACCTCCTGTAATGTAGGCAACAGTTAACAAAACACAATCAATACTCTAAAGTAGTAAAACAATTATGGGCTTGTTTGGTAAAGGATTTTTAGGTGAGTCTTTTTTTTTTTTAATGGTAGTAAGAAGTGATTGATGTGATATAAAGTAGAAAGAATTTGTATAGAAAAGTGAAAAAATTTTGTTTTGTATTGGATATTTTTGTTTGAATAATAATAAAAAGTGATTGATGTGATATAAAAAGTGCAAAAATTAGAATGTTTTGAAGTTGATTTTTTTAGGGAAAAATGAAGGTGGAGGCAAAAACCTTTGCCAAACAAGCCCTCTATCTTCTGTAATGAAAGCAGAAACTGATAAAGCATAAGCAGATATCAATTTCTTTTCCACATGTATATATCCCATATATATATATATATATATATATATATATCATATGTCATACAGTAAAACAGTTATACTTCCTACAATATAAGCAGCAATTATCTAAACATAATCAAATGGAACTCTAGCTAACATTTAACAGAATCAATTATAAGAGTTTAACCCCCTCTCATTACTGGGTTCAAGATCACTGATTTCAGGTTAATAAGAGTTCAATACCTTCTTATCATGGAAGCAAGATAATTATAGTTTAACCCCCTATTATGCAGAATAATAAGAGTTTAACACCCTCTTATCAGTGGATGCAAAAAAACATATATACTCAAATCTACTTTCTTTCGAACTAACTTCTTTCTCAAAATCCTTTTCTTTCAAAGACATGTAAAACACAGTTATAGTATATATGAACATATTAAATAATAGCAACAGCAGGACTCATTACTTCACATAAAACATATGCATTTATTAAAACATTTGTAGCAAGGTCAGTAAGTTTGCACTTGCTTCGTTGGTGCAATGGTCTTGTTAATGACTCCTTCACACGGTCTAGTTTGCGTTAGTTAGGGATCTCCTTTTTAACCTTACAATATAGATATTATTATTCTCTTATCGATTTATTTAATTCCTTTACTTCTTTCCCTTGTTTCCTAATCCACACTAAGCTCACCCATTTCCAATTTCCTTGACCCTAACAAAAACTTAAGCTCACTAACAAACTTCACAAGCTAGTGTCACTATAACAAAATCTTCCTAACACAAAACCACCATAACTGGCCATACGCAAACAAAACATCAAAACCCATATCAAAATCAACTCAACTATACTCCAATAATCAATCTGCAATCCACCTTTAAATATCAAGATCAATTCCTCATCAAGCCACTCTCATATCTTCAAATTAAAAGCCAATAGAAACCTAACACAAGCACAACTCAAAATCTCTTAAAGCAACACACATACACCCACGGCCATCAATGGACCAAACTCCAATATTCAAAACACTAAACCACCGTAACACCATATTCCCAAAACAAGCACAAACTCTCAATCAAAACACCCAATCGGCAATCATCATCAAAACAATATTAACCTATTCATTATATGCTCCAAATCACCACAAGATACCTACACGGCTAGGAGGAGCAAAAATCCATCTCCATCCATTCGGCCATAATACAAGAGTTCAACCAAAAACCACCTTCGAAACAATTCCAGCCAAGGATGCCCCAACAGATTCAACAACACCAAGAAAAAACCCATTAGCAACCCACAAGGCTAGAGCTCCCACCATCAACAATTCACTCCAAAATATTAAACACCCATTTGGTAAGAGCTCAAAACAATCAAGAAATTAATACCAGAGGAAAATCTTCCCCACACCATTTTCGGTCAAGCCAACACAACCCATAAATTTCTCCATAAAATCAATCTACTTCAACCCACAGTCCACAACCACTCAGCCACCAAAATCAAAGCCAAAATATCAATCAGAATTCCACATACCCAATATCATACGAAACTATACCCCAAAATCGGCCTACAACCCCATTCGGCCATCACTTACAAAAACAGGGGAAAACAACTCCAATAAACATTCTCTACCCACCAGAGCCTCCAACCCAAACCAAATCACCATAAAAAACGAACCCAAGAACAAAAGCCCCAAAATGTTGACAGAAACTAAACCTAAGAAAATCCTACCAAATTGACATGATTTTCGTGGGTTATAAGTAGTGGGTACAACTAAATTGTAAAGGGAAGCTCGATACTTACCTTTTCTTGCTTCCAATGGCTTCACCTTCCAATGGCTTCACCATCTTCACCACTGTGCGCCACTTCTATCTCGGCCTAGCCTCTCTCTCTCTCTCTCTCTCTCTCTCTCTCGCTCTCTTCCTGTCTCTCTTGGTGTCTCGTGTTGCAGCAAACCGAAGGGGGAAAGGGGATGACCGGTGGGTTTCCTGTGACGATAGAAAACAGGGGATGGGGGAAGGGTGTCTTGGCGGGAAATTAGCCAAATCAGTTGGGTTTCTTCATATGCAAACTACTTAACGTCTTAACCTCGTTATTTTGAGATAGCATATACAAATCATTTATTGGAATTTGAAAGAATTTAGGTAGGTAATTTTGAGATATCACTTATAAGATCAAATAAAAATTGGACAGTTCAACCACTTATCCAGTCAGATAGGTCTCATAAGTGGTCTCTCACAATTACCTACCCAAAATATTTTTAATTCGAGCAAATAATTTGAGAGAATCCTAATCGGAGAACCCATTAGGTGTGACGTCCCACATCACCTGAGAATGACACAACGCGTTTTAAAGCCGCGATGGTCATGAACCTATCAGAACTCTGCAGTTAAGCGTGCTTCTGCGAGAGCAATCCTAGGATGGGTGACCTCCTGTGAAGTCTGGTTTGAGGAGCTAAAAAATGGACAATATTGTATCATTGAGGTTGGGTCGTTACAGTAAGGGTATTGGATCTAGTGCTCATTCGCCGTATTGGTGGTTTGAGCACTAAAGTTGATGAGATGGCGTATTCTCTTTGAGGATTTCGATCATGGACAAGGAAAGAAGGTGGTTGAAGGAAGCTATGCAAAGCACAAAGAGTCCGACAAACACTAACGCAATATAACTTTTGAGGTTAGAGATTTGGTTTTGACTGTACTCACACGTGATCATTTCTTTGTTGGTGAGTATAATAAATTACGGAAGAGGAATATTGGCCTTATTTCATTTTATAATAGATCAATGGTAAATGAGTACAAACTATGTCTTCCAAGTCACTTGAAGATCTTTAACGTGTTCAACGTAAAGCACTTGACTCCATATTTTGTTGATGCTAGTGGAGATGGTGTGAACTCAAGGACGAGTTCTTCCAACCTAGAGAAACGGACACAAGGATCAACAAATGGCGTTGAAATCACGCATACGACCTCAATTCAAAAAGCTCTTTCAAGTGTGTACATTGTGGTTACCAAGCATAATTCGATGAGAACCATTTTAAGGCCCAAAATCCTTTGTTTTTATCTCCGAATCACTATATTCATTTTTATTTTATTTTTCATTTTAGAAAGTATTTAAGGTTAAATACTCTATTAATACATGAGTTTTAAGCGTTTTTAAATTTAGTACCCGAGTTTTCATTTGTATTATAGGTAGTACCTAAGTTAGGAGTAAAAACACATTTAGTACATCTATTAGATTTTCCATTCAAATTTTAACGGCTCGCCACGTGTCAACTGCTAAGGTTAACACGTGGTACTATATAAAAAAAATAAAAAACTTTAAAAAATAAAAAATTTAAAAAAAAATTGAAAAAAAAGGCCACCCCCATTTTCTTTTATTTTTTCAATTTTTATTTTATTTTTTTAAAATTTATTATTTTAAAATTTTTAATTATTTTTTTAAAAAAATTTATTTTTATTTTTATTTATTTTCTATATAGTGCCACATGTCAACCTTAGCAGTTGACACATGGCAAGCCGTTAAAATTTAGACAAAAAATTTAACAGAGGTACTAAATGAGTTTTTACCCCTAATTCAGTTACCATCTATGATATAAATGAAAACTCTGGTACCAAATTTAAAAACGCTTAAAACTCAGGTACCAATGAAATATTTAACCCAAATATTTATGTTATCAGTTTAGTAGTGATTTTTATTACTAGACCTCATTCTATATAGCACTAGAGTTCAATTCATTTTCAGCGCTGTTATATTACGTTCACACAATTAATAACTCTTAAAAAGACTACATAAAATAATGATTTGATCATTCAAGTAAGCATGATTATAAAAAGAATAGGGTTAATTTCACATAAAGGTACCGAACTATTCGACGTTTTGATGGAAGGGTACCGAACTATCATTTTTCTCGAATCGGGGTATTAAACTCTCAAAAATCATCAAATAAGGATATTTCGCTAACTTTAAACGTTACATCTTAATGGAATATCCAAAATAGTCACGAGGGCAATTGCAGACAGGTTGATGGTCCTCATTCCCTATTTCCACCCCTAGCCTTTTCTATTATTTTATTTTTATCCCCATAAGGGCAAAATGGAAAACTTGTCAACACCGGACAATATGAAGAACTAAAACTCAACTTGTTCAACGAACAAACCAGCAATTCTGCAACCCAGCAAAAACATAGCACATAGCAAACCAACAAATGACCAATTATCAGAAACATCTCACCTCCCCAGAATCTTCAATGGTGAAACAATTCCCTATTTCAACGTCATGCAATCAACTCTGAAGCTTTTCATTTTTAAAAAATAGACAATAATTAGGATAAAAACAATTTGATGCGTAAAACAATATTACGGAAATTAATCCTCACACTGTTCTGACAAAGAAAAAGAAAAAGAAAACAAAAAAGCAAACGAACGAACCAACATTAATATACGTTATACATCTTTCTTCTTCCAGTTGCCCTTCATTGCTTGTCTAGAACTTAGTTTTGATGTAATCGACAACGTCCTTATTAACTTGGAAAGCCTTCACGAGAATGTCACTTGCAATTTCTGGTTTAGACCCAAACACCGCATTCGCAATTGTGATGACACCAGGGTTCTGACTGCTCAGAGCTGCAATGGCAACGGCCTTTGTAGTTCCAACATTTCTCTGGTAGTGTACGAGACCAATGGGGAATACGAACACGTCACCCTTCTGCAGAACCTTTGTGATGTGGCGGTTTTCGGGGTTGGACGTGACAAAACCAACTTGGAGGCTACCTTCCAGCACTGCTAATATTTCAGACGCACGAGGATGGGTGTGGGGAGGGTTGATACCCCACGGCTCATAATCGACGCGGGCCAAGGCGATGCCAAGAGTGTTTAGCCCTGGAACTTGGGCTGCAGTCACCGGTGTCACCTTCGATCCAAATGGATTTGATGTGTTGCCTGCTGTCTCGAGTCTACCGAAGAAGAAGTCATCGGCTTGAACCAGCTTGGGATCCTTGCAGGCCAAACCATTCACTACAACTGCCATATATACATGCATAAAGAGGATTCATGTCATTTGCAATGAAGAAGAGACACATCTTTTGCCACTGAAACGCAGAATGTAAAAGCACACGAGCGTAGAAGAAACGTATGGAAAAGAAAATTAGTAAAGAAAATGCTTGAGGAACGTTCTGTAATTAAGTACCTGGACTCGTCTTCTCTGCAACGCAGAAATCTTGAAGAGGGCTTTGGTCAGATGCCAAGCTAGCAATAAACGACAGAGCTAGAAGTGCTAACAAGAGAATATTGCTAGCAGCCATTTTCAAAGTTGTATGCGTTGATAGGAGGAAAAAGAATTATAAGTTGAATACAAGTTCCGAGTAATGGAGTCTAAGAGTTGTGGAGAAAGATTTATGCAGTGTCCTATATATCTACAGGGAGAGCTTGCAATAGAGCAAGGCTCTGTACACCGAAGATCGAAGTTCGCCGGCCGTCTATTTACTGAACAAGTCTTCCAAATTTATTGTCCAGGTCTTACAGACCGCGTTTGGAGGCGGCAACTTAAGTGCTTATGCTATCAGATTTTGCATGCTTCCTTAATCTTCTAGTGCCGGCCGGTACATAGGATATATAATGATTATTCAGCTTTCACTCTCTGGCTATCTTTGACCAAATCATAGTGGAATGACGGATGGATTATCCAAATTGGTTTGTACGTATAATCTCTTTCTGTATTAAAAATCTACTTCATTTGATTTACACCATCCCATTTGTGTCGTCTTCTGTTCCGTAACATTCTTGTGTGTCTCTAATGTCTAACGTAAATCAACTGTGGCCTCTCATAAAAACAATTTACCCTTAATGTGTACCGAACCATATACATATTAAACAATAAATCCCTAAACTTACGGTACATAATCTTATTTATCTTGACTTTCGTCTTGTTTTTAACTTTCAATTATTTAATTCAATTATATTTTAGAATGTGTCTTGTTATACACTCCGTTTTCTTCTCTCTAGACTTTGGCCAAATTAAACTCAGTCTTTTTTTCCTTTTATTTCATAATTACTGATAGGTTGTCTGCATTTGGAAGATACTAATTAACCTCAGCCTCATGAACGAAATAACAAAAGCTAAAAGAATATTTGATTTTTTGTTTTTTTTTTTAAAAAAAACAATTTTGTTCACATGCTTAATCTTTAAAAAGAGTTAAATCGCACATAGTTGACTAACAATGAAAAACTTTCTTTCAAAATATTGAGATATCAATATGTTTTTTTTTTTCTGTTCACTTATGGCAGAAGGAGACGATCAACAACAATATTGCAAACACTAGTGCAAAGGAGTCATGGATTCAAGCAATTATTGATCCCAGGATGGCTGGGAAATATGACTCTACCAAGATGGAACTTCTGGTCAAAGTTGCTTTGCAATGTGTGGCAGACGACAAAGATGACAGACCCACCATGAACCAGGTTGTAGAGATGCTTCTGCAACATTAGGGTCATCTAATATTGTTGGAAACATAATTTTAAAGTTGTACGCGTACTTTAAATTGTGATTATTTTCTTTGTGTAATCGATTTTTTTTTAAAATGTATACTTAGATATTTCTAGACGGCCGTAATAAATGGATTAATTTGACGATTCATCAACACTTCTAGGATAGAAGTTTGCCGACCAAAGGATCGATGGGGCATACATACCACAATACTCAATCCTATTAGCTAGTGACAAGTTATTTATGAGTCTATCTTCCTCAAAAAAAAAAGAAAAAAAAAAAAAGATATGTCTAAGAAATGTGACAATGAAACGAACTTAACAAAGTTGCAGAGATTTTGTTCATAGTAAATAAAAGTGGCTTTATAAAGCACTACATTGGAAGAAGACAGATATGGACTCGATGAGTCACACGCCTAGTAAAGCTCGGTTTCCTAAGAATGTGTGGCAAATGTAGCGTAAAATAGAGATTCCTTGCAATATAACTAGATGACATTATAAAAGTCTAGAAGACATGCATTTCATTTGTTTGTGTTGCGTTTAGTTGAATGCGTTTTGTGTATAATATAGTGTGTTTGCTATAACAGTTAGTGGGCTACTGTGTTAGTTAGAGTGTTGTTCTAACAAAAGGAGTAGGAGAACGTTAGCTTTAAGAAATATATCATCCAAGTAAGGCTTTACGAGAGAGAAATTGATTGAAACCTCATTTAATTTTTTTTTTCTTTTCTGAGTCTTTGGACAGTGGTTATCTTTAGTTCTTTTCCAAAAAAAACTTTATTTTCAATTTTGCTTACTGATTTTTAATTTCAAGGAGAATAATAAAAATATAGAAACTGGGTTAGGTTTAATTTACTCAATTATTATTATTATTATTATTTTTGTTTAATATGAAGTAACATATACTACTTAGATGACCAATTAAACAAGAGGACATGGACTTATATTTTTGAGTTTTATATAAACCTACTTTAAATATATATATATATATATATATATATATATATATATATTATTTGGCCCCCACTCATTAAAATGTCTAACGGAAGTCTGCAGAGAGCCTAAACCTAGTTTGATATCTTCCACATAAGGGTTAAAACTATTAAAGCATGGTGTAGTATAATTGACTTCCTTCACGGTGTGTAAAACATTCCCATTCAATATAATGTCAAAAACACTCAGTCACTCACCTCCTTACTAAAAATAGTTACATATAATGCAGCCATTGCTTTTGCAGTAACTATAGGTTCCACGACAAGCTGTAGGATAGTTGTCACAGCCATGACATGGCTGCATTTGTGGCAGCAAGTGGGTTGCCTTGCACCCTTGCTGACCACCAAGCCCATGCATGAGTGAGGCATGCTATGAGTTAAAATTGGAAGCTTGGCATAACTGTTGGTGTTGGCCCAAGCACTGTCAAGGTGCTTGGCCCAGGATGCTTGTTGCTGTATGGGCCGTGGTGCAACCCAGACCCTGGTCCCTTTGCTGGTTGATGACCCTTTTGGTTGCTGAAGGCAGTGGCCACATGGTGGCACTGTCCTGCACTTGCCTGACTATAAATGATAAGCTGCAGTGGGCGAGTTTGGCTCCTAACAATAGTACAGATGCTGGTTGGGTGAGTTCAGACAACTTCTGACAGTAGCTCATGATCAGTTGTTGGTGGGCGAATTTGAAATGTGCTGGGGCTTGTTTCCGATGATGGGATGGCTAACAATGCATGATAGAAGCTAAGGGGGAAGCAAAGGAAGCTGTTGGTTCAAATTCAAATATGCCAACTGCTGCAGACAGATGACAAGGCTGATGGGGGCTGATTGCTTGTGGGCGCACACTATAGTGACAATGATATGTTGCAAGTGATTTGATGCTGCAACAGAGTGTGTGGGCAACTGTCAGGTGGCTGCCCACACTGCCAGGGCTGAGACTGGTTGCTTGACTATTTAAGGAGTTGCAAGGAGCTCTGAGAGGAAGAGGAAGCTGACTTAGTCTTGTGTGAGCTGCTGGTGAGGAAATACTGAGTGTTGTGAGTGTATTCTGAGTGTTCCATTGTAAGCCTTGTTGGCTGAGCGAGACTTGGGCGTCATTGTGCTGTAAGGGCCCTTTTCA
This sequence comes from Alnus rubra, assembly GCA_028654335.1. Taxonomy (NCBI): domain Eukaryota; kingdom Viridiplantae; phylum Streptophyta; class Magnoliopsida; order Fagales; family Betulaceae; genus Alnus; species Alnus rubra. Next base: position 173,234 of record JAJPGS010002449.1, on the reverse strand, counting down.
TTTCTTTGTATATTCGTTGAGTTGAATTGTAAAGGTTGGGAGGTGTTGCTCCCGTAATAGACTGTATGTTGTGCTGTGATTGTTGCTGACTAACCTCGGTAAGTTGTTGCTGGGCTGCTTGGGCATTCACTACAAAAATTGCTGCAGTTTGACACGTGTCTACAGTACCCGTTACTGTAGACACGCGTCAAATTTGACACGTGTCTCAAAAGACACGTGTCAAATTGTACATGCGTAAAAAATGGACACGTGTAATAATACACGTGTCCATTTTGACACGTGTATTTAATAGGCGTGTCCAAAGTGGACACGCGTATTAAAGACACGTGTCCATTTGGATACGTGTATTATTACACGTGTCCATTTGGACACGAGTATAAAATACTCGTGTCTAACTGGACACGTGTAATAATACACGTGTCCATTTGGACACGAGTATTTTATACGCGTGTCCAATTGGACACGTGTATTATTACACGTGTCAAATTGTTATTTTTTGCCAAAATAAACATTAAAAAAAAATCAGTGTTGTATTAATTTTTTAAAATAAAAAAAAATTAAACTCATTATCTTATTAATCATACAAATCTTTGAAAATACGGTGTACATAACTTATACACATAAAATTAAGTTTGAAAACTATATGCTATATGTAAATTTTATGGTTGAAATTTATACTTTTTAGGTTCTTTATTTATATATATATAGTATACTATATTGTACTATATGCATAATTAACCAAATTTGGTGCTATATATCTAATTAAACCAAATAGTTCAAATTAGGGTTCAGTTTTGTACACCATCTACGTTTAGAAACAAAAAAAAAAATTTAAACATAACAAAGTTAAAAAACCTATAATTAATACTATATATATAGATATGCATGCATGTAAACGGTTTAGAAACTATATACAGTAACCTTTTTATTTATGGCTATATATAGTAAATGCAATTATTTTTAGAGTTCTGCGCTACATAATGAATTAAATACTTATAGTTTAGTCCTTCATATAGTACATACATTTAGGGTTTATGGCTATATATAGTACATACCCTTAGGGTTAGGGTTTATAGCTATATATAGTATATACACTTAGGGCTAGGGTTTATACCTATATATAGTATATATACTTAGGATTATGGTTTATCGATATATATATAGTATATACACTTAGGGTTTGGGTTTTAGGGTTTATAGGTATATATAATATATACACTTAGGGCTATGGGTTATAATTTAATTGATTTTACGTTTAATGAATAATAATGTCAATATATTTTTCACGTGTCATTATTGTACACTTTTAAATATATATATATATATATATATATATTAAATCATGAGCAGTTCAAAATTAATTCATTATTGTACACTTTTAAATATATATATATATATATATATATATATATATATATATATATATATTAAATCATGAGCAGTTCAAAATTAAATAAAACCGATATATATAGTATATACACTTAAACTTAGGATTTATAGCTATATACAGGGGCGGAGCCAGGGGGGGTCAAGAGGGGTCAAGTGCCCCCCTCACCTCTCAAAAATCAGCCTTAGCTCTAGTGGAATTTTTTCAGATGTCCAGGTTGCCCACCCTCAGCTGCTCATCAAGGGACATCAACTTTACACCGGACTAGGATTCACGCTCAGCCGCCGATGTGATTTGTTTTTTTCTTGTACAAGTTTTTTTTTTTTTTTTTTTTTTTTTTTTTTTTTTTTTTATAACTTTTTCTCGTTTTCTTTAGCACTGAGTCACCGTCTTCCGGGTACAATTAGCAAGACCTTTCTTACTTTTTCATAGCGAAACAGTAAAACTAGGGCCTGAACTTGTCTTGCGATTAGTATTTTTTTAATTTATTATTTTTTTTTTCCGGGAGATATGCTATTATATGTACATCTTTTGTGTGGTCCTATAAAAAAACCATTTCTTTTCTTAGCCAAATTTGTCAAAAAAGTTTAAGATATGTAATTAAATTTTTAATTGATTAAACTTTTATATTTAAATTACTCTTTTATATTAATTGTTTATTAATATATATAATTTTTGTTATATATTTTAATTATATAAAATATATAATTGTAATTACTTGATATTAAAGAGAACAATAACGATCATTGAGCTCCAATTAAATTGTAAACGAGTTCGTGTCAAGATAGGTTTAACAAATTTGTCACTAGATCTTTGCTTAGTTTTTTTTTTTTTTTCATGATAATGATAAAGACCAAATCCAAATAGCATATCTACGAAAATGACCTTATCAACCGGTTAACCATTATTTAAACAATAATAAAAATTTGTTGAATTATTTATTTATTTCGTTAATATATTATTTAATATTTTTAATAAATTTTTGTTCAACTTAATTTTTTTTTTTCATTAAAAAACCTTGACCCCCCTGAGCCAAAATCCTGGCTCCGCCACTGTATATAACCATAAACCCTAACACTAAGTGTATATACTATATATATTCATAAACCCTAACCCTAAGTGTATGTACTATATATAGTCATAAACCGTAAGTATACTATTTATATATAGCACAAAACCCTAAAAATAAGTGCATTTACTATATATAGCCATAAACCATAAGGTTATAGTATATACAAGTCATTATGAATGTATATAGTTTCTAAACCGTTTACATGCATGCATATATGTATATAGTTTTAACTTTTTTATGTATATTTTAATTTTTTTTTTAAACGTAGAAATGTTTAAGGCAATGGTGTACAAAACCAAACCCTAATTTGGTGTTATATATATATATATATATATATATATATATATATATAGAGAGAGAGAGAGAGAGAGAGAGAGAGAGAGGGTATATATATATATATATATATATATATATATATATATATATATATATATATATATATATAGTATATATATAGCACCAACTTAGGTTTAGTTTTGTACAATATGCATATGCATATAGTACAATATGCAAATTAGTACTAAATTGCTAAAGTATAAAATAAGGCAAAACTTATTTGTAGTACATCCATAAATGTAAATACTAACCCTAATTAGGGTTAGGGTTTACCTATAAGTATACCCTATATAAAGAACTCAACCCGTAAACCCTAAGTATAATATTTACATATAGCATATAGCCTTAAAACCTAACCATATGTGTATATACTATATATAGCCGCTAACTCTAACCCTAAGTGTATATACTATTTATAGCCATAAACTCTAATTCTAACCATAAGTGTATGTACTATATAATGGACTAAACCATAAGTATACTATTTATATATAGCACGAAACACTAACAATAAGTGCATTTACTATATATAGCCATAAACCCCAAGGTTAGGGTGTATAGGTTTTTAAACTTTGTTATGTATATATATATATATATTTTTTTAAAAAAAACGTAGATGTTGTACAAAACCGAACCTTAATTTGGTGCTATATATAGTATATATATAGCACCAAATTAGGTTTAGTTTCGTATATAGTATGCATATGCAATATGCAAAGGCATATAGTACAATATGCAAATTAGTATAACATTAATAGTACATCCATAAATGTAAACGCTAACCTTAACTAGGGTTAGGATTTACTTATAAGTATACCATATATAAGGAACTCAACACGTAAACCCTAAGTATACTATTTACATATAGCATATACTTATAAAACCTAACCGTATGTGGTTATACTATATATAGCCATAAACCCTAATTATATATGTATATAATTAAAAAACTTAAGTTTTTTTTTTTTTAAAAAAAAAATACAATGATTTATATACATAGTATACAAAACGAGTCATTATGCATGTATACATTAATATTATTATGCATGAAAACGAAACCCTAACTATAATATTTTTTTTTAATATATATTTGATTAAAAACAATTGGCCACGTGTCAAAATTACACGTGGCCACAGACGGCCACGTGGCCATATTCCACGCGGCCATATTGCCGCTTGTAATAGACACACGTAGTCACATGGACACGTGTAAAAAATACACGTGTCTATATGGACACGTGTATTAATACATATGGCCATATGGACGCGTGTATTTATACACGGGTCCAATTGGACGCGTGTGTATATTACACACGGCCATATAGCCGTGTGGATTTATTACACGCGGCCATATAGCCGTGTGGATTTATTACACGCGGCCATATGGACGCGTGGATTTATTACACGCGGCTATATGGCCGCGTGTAATATACACTCGCGGCCAATTGTTTTCCACATACTGTCAGCCACGTGGTCATAAAGACACGCGGCTATATGGCCGCGTGACTACAGTAACCGCTACTGTAGACACGTCGGTTACTGTAGCCACGCGGCGAATTGCTGCAATTTTTGTAGTGTATATATGCAGTACGAAAGAGATCGATTTTACAAAGTAGAAAGATCAATATCTTATGGATATCTCAATTTTATTCCTTCTTCTTTGTCTTCTCCAATCTCCTCTTCCATTTTCATCTAAAATGTTGTTGGAAAAATAATTTAGAAGTTTCGTGTACGTACTTTGAATAATGATTATTTTCTTTCTCTAATCCTTTTTCTTAATATATAGTGGCCATGTTTGGTAAGGGATGTGAGTTGAGGGTAGTAGTAAGAAGTAATAGATGTGATATAAAATAAAAAGAATTGGTATGGAAAAATGAAAAACTTTGGTATTATAATGATTTTTTTTATTTAAATAGTAATAAAAAATTTATTGATGTGATATAAAGTTAAAATGTTTTAAAATTGATTATTTTTAAGAAAAGTAAAAAGGGAGAGAGAACTTTCTCTTCCTTGTCAAACAAGCCCTGTGATTAATTTGAAAATTCAACAACACTTCTAGAAGTTGCCCGCGCGACCAAAGGATGGGGCATATAAGCCATGCATCTCAATCACAATGCTTTTGGTTGACGTCCAACAATAAATTGTTAACACATATATTTAGGAATGAGTAATGATTGAATACCACCAAAAGATACAACTTTTCACCATCTTGCTTATGTGGCAAGGTGGTCCCCCACTACTTTTTGAATTTTTTTATTTTTTAAAAATAAATTAAGGTAGGGGACCACCTTGCCACATAGACAAAGTGGTGAAAAGTTGTATATTTGGGTGGTATTCAATCATTACTCATTAAGAATATTATGGAGTTACATATCCTAAAGGGATATATGCACATGTCGATTCGTTGGCTTTAATTACTCAGATCGGATCTGATCCCCATCTTGTAACCGAATATATAAACACATATTCAATCGATCTTAAGATTCAGAATTGCATATACCCAATCCCATTAGTGACACTTTAATGGGCCGGTTGATCGTGGAAGGATTAAGACCTTGACTGGCTTTTGGAATGCGACAGGCTACAGTATACCGTCAGGGACGGAGGAGGGGGGTTGGCAGGGGCCATGGCCCCCCCAAATTTCTTAAAAAAAAATAATTTTGAAGGTGAGAAAAAAAAATAATCTAAAAAATTAAAAAATATAAGGTAAAAATAAAAATTTAGCTTACTTGGCCCTACCAAAAAAAAAAAATTCGGCCATTGGTCCCTGCTCATAAGAACTTCTGGCTCTGTCCCTGTATACCGTGTTTCTTTTTTGTTCCAAAGTATAATATTATGCTGATGGTAAGAGCACTAGCAATAGATTCTTAACCATTTTTTTTATGTTTAGGAAACAAAATTACTTTTTATTTTCTTATAAAAAAACAATTAACAATGGATTCTCTTATTTTTATTTATATCAATTAAATATTTTTTTTACTCTTATTTTATTTTATTTTTATTTTTTTCCTACTTTTTATCTCTTCCCTAAAGGCCCTATGTTTATGTTTTTGTCTTCTTCTTCTTTGTATTATGTATATATATATATATATATATATATATATATATATATATATATATATATATATGCTTTCTTACCCTCATACTAACCTAAAATCAAACCATTTAAACTAGGCTTGGCAATTCGAGTTGTCGTGTCAATCCATTTGGTCGGCGTGTTAACCCGTCGGGTTAGCATGTCAACCCGTTTAACTAATTTGGTAAAAAATGTGTAATTAACGCGTCATAATTATGTCATAAACGGGTTGGTCGGTCATAAACAGGTTGACGGGTCATAAACGGGTAATAGCCTATACCTAAACCCTATATATTCGTATCGTGTTCGTGTCGGATTCGCGAGTCGTGTCAAAATTACCAAGCCTAATTTAAACTCAGATTAATTAAATAATTAATTAGTTGGGTAGTTACGTACAGCTTCATTCTTTAGACTATTATAACCAATCTACCCACAGGGCCACAAGGAGTATGGAGGCAGAGTACAGATATCAGTTGCCAACATAAAATTGTTGAAGAAAGAGATCGACAAGCAGTTTGAATTTCTTATGCGTAGAAATTGTACAGCAAAATAGCATATTTATTGTTGAATGAAAAAATTAAATAAATTAAATAAAAAAATAAACTACCACGTGGACAAAGTTGAACGAAAGTTATGTCAACAGTTATGCAACAATTATGCAACAATTATTTCTCCGCTGTTAATATTAAAATGTCTCAGCAGTTACTCTTTGTAATGTGAATGAATAATGATTCATTGTCACATTGTTATACAACTTTTCACCACATTGCCTATGTGGCAAGATGGTCCCTTACTAATTTTTGAGTTTTAAAAATAAAATAAGGTATGAGACCACCTTGCCACATAAGCAAGGTGGTGAAAAGTTATATAAAAAGATGGCAATGAATCATTACTCAATGTGAATAGTGAATAGGCATAGAAGCTTATTCACTATTCACACTATAAGGAAAAAAAAAAAAAAACTATTTGCCTATTCTATTAGAGATAAAAAATGGCTCATATATAAAAGTCAAATTTGACTATTATGAACCATTTACCTATTTTGTACGTTGGAGATATATACTCTAAGGCCTCGTTTGATTTGCGGAATAGGTATTTCATTAGGAAAATGAATAGTTATTCTAAGGAATAAAAGAGAATGGAATGGAATAAAAGAGAAAATAAAAAATAAGATTTTTTTTTTTTTTTTTTTTTTTTTTTTTTTTTTTTCTGGAAATTGTAGTTTATTCTCATTGGAATAGCTATTCCTCTCATTTTTTAGAAGAATCGGTATTCCTATTTGTAAGAGAATAGCTATTCCAGTGGGAATAACTATTCCAAAGAATAGACTCATACCAAACAAAAGAATAACTATTCTTATGGAATAATTATTTCATTCTAGGGGTCTATTCCGCAAACCAAACGAGGCCTAATACTTCTAAACATCCTACATCCAGCTATTTAAATCTTTGTCTACTTTATTAAGAATATTTGTTAATATTTTTTATTTTAACTAATCTTTCTCTCTCAAACCACTTAGAAACTCCCCCCTCCGGCCGGTTGAAGAGCTCAATCCTCTCTAGTTAAAGAGGCCACTCACAAACTCCCAACATCCCCAAAATCAACCCATGAAATACAACTATCAAGCTTTTCTATTAACAACGTACGACTGAAACAATTAAATACACACAAATAGCTAATCTATATATAAGGCTACTAGCCTCTTACAGCAAAAAAAAAAATCCCTTACAATTACCTCACAAGACCCCAAAATGCAACAAAAGCAAAAAAAACAACACTTAAACCAAAGCAACATTTATTATACTCAGCCTACAAAAATTATGCAGAAATAAAACCTACTAAAAATAGGCTGAAAAGTACATAAAAAAATACCGGCATGTTTTTGTAACGCCTTGGAACAATAATTAAGCGGTAATTAACTCATGATATGTCTCTTAGTCTCTATTCACCCAAAGAATAGGACGCAAGGGATTAAGCTTAGGTGCTGTAAATTTTTTTACAGCACCTATGCTGTAGTAAATCCAAGGGTTTGGATTTGATTTCAAACCCTTTGGATTTGATTTCAAGGGTTTGAAATCAAATCCAAACCCTTAGATTTACTACAGCATAGGTGCTGTAAAAAAATTTACAGCACCTAAGCCATATCCGGACGCAAGATCTGAGGCCCTCATAAAAGCGCTTACAGCGGAAGACTTGTCACTTATACAATAAGATCGATAGTATCCAATTCGTTCTATATCCATAAGTAAATAATAACCAAAATATTTAACTAAAATATCATAACATACCATAATATAAAAGTAATATAAATTGTCTTGGTCTAATTAAGACCGGTTATCAAGTCATATATAAAATATTACAGGTCAAGTCTAAATCTCTAGAATATTACAGCTAGACCAAGTCTAAACATCATTTTAATGCTTATTCTTCCTTGATTAACAACATCCCCATCCTCGTCCTCCTGGTAAGCCTCAATCATAAACAAATACTTGCACCTATTGTCAGGGCCATACTTCTCATTGCACTTAAAACATAAGCCTTTCACCTGTCTCAACGCTCAAGTTGCTGCACCCTATTCGATCTCCATGCCTAGGCTCTCATATATACCACTTCAGTATTGATCCAATGATGTCAGAAGATTTAGGACCTATTTTTGGGAGAGGTTAAGGTAAACAATTGGGAAGGGTGGCTGCTTTGAGGGAGCCTTGGCCTCCTAATTTTCACACAAGATGAAAATGTATATATATGTTTTGAATGAAATACTGTACGTCTAATCATATTATTCAAGAAACCTAGAATTTACAAGATAGTAAATGCTTACATGGAAAGTATAATTGCAAATCATCTTGTAAAAAAGAAAATAGTTGAAATAATATTACCCTAAATATTTTGTAAGATATATTATTCTATCTATTTGCGACCGACCAAGAAAATCATTCGGCAAAATCTCAAAGCACAAATTAAATACTATTAATGTATATTAGTGCATGGTCCATTATGTCATCCAAACCTTTGAGATATCAGATCAAGAATTGACGTCATTGATTGTTAATATGTTTTAGATGGTGTTAATTTTTTGTTTTTCATTTGAAATATTAATGTTTTGATATATGTAATATTGAGGTGAATATTATTTTTGTATTTTTAGTAGTATTTTGTGTTTTTGTTGTTTGTTAATATTTTCATTTTGAGAATAGAAAACAAATTAAAAGACAAAAACAAAATTTTTAACAAATTGATCAGTCATATAATACAAAGAACGTACCCTCATTTTTCTCTCCCCATTAGGGTGATTCATAAACTATATACAATATGATCATTGAATGTGATCAACGTACATGCAACAAAAATGAAAAAAAAAAAAAAAAACAAAACGAAACAAATATTCCTCATCTCATCACTCTTACATGCTAATATATATATATAGTTTGACAAAGCAGGCCGGCGATATATATATGATTGAGCTTATTAATTATATGAAGCGGAGGTCACTAGTTCGAATCTTTCCTGCCCTCTCTTGTGTGGACAGGTCAAAAAAAAAAAAAAAAACTAAATTTGCTAGCGCTGATTTAGCCGACCAATTAGAATGCATCGGCATCCGCATGACGTCATCGCAGGAAGGTCAGTGCAATTAATGTAGAGCTTATTTAAGCTATTTATCAGGAAGTGGGGATCGATCACATGCAGCCGTACGTGTTGCATGCATTTTCTTTCTTTTCTTTTTTTTTTTATTCAAATATGGTGAAAGGGAAAGGGGTCAATCTACAAACCAACCGAACCTCAATGGAAAAAGTAGTAAAACACAAATACAAACAAGAAATAGTAGGCAATGGTGATCATCTATGAGTTCAGAAGAACTATAAACAAGCCGGGCTTGTCCTTTGGCTGCGCAAGGCGGTTTAAAATGGCAAAAGGGCTCAAAAAGCCCCAACCAACAAAAACAACAACCACTGAGAGATGATTGTTGAAGAGGAAACACTGCCAAATACCGGAGAGGAACTGCTGCAGAAGAACGAAAACAACCCAAACCACAAAAGACAAACAGCAAAACACCCACAAAAGTGAGAGAAAACAACAGAAATATAACAAAGAAATTACAAAAAGCCACAAAACAAAAGCAGCATCGGCGGAAGAGGAGCTCAAACGGAGTAGGATGGCAGACAATATGTCGGCGCGTAAGACCCACGCGCCAGCGAGTAAGATCTACTCGCGGGCGCGTGTGGGCCACGCACCGTCGCGCGCTGGCCGGATGGAGGCGGGATCAGTGGCAGTGGAAAGCGGAGAAACTGAGGAGCATAGTGGAATGGCGCGTCTGAGGGTGGGGATTCCAGAAATTTACAGATCTGAGTTTGGAAAACCCAAATCCAAAAACTTCGAGAAAATGACGGATCTGCCAAAGTGAACGGAGAGGGGAAGCAGATTCCGACGGATGGTTGGTGAAGGGGAAGCAGATTCCGACGGATGGTTGGTGAAGGAGAAGCCGATGTATCTGTTATTGAAAGATAAAACCGCCAAAGAGGTGGATATGGCTTCCAAAAAGGCTGGTAAGGCCTTCAAGGAAGCAGGAGAATCCTCCAAGAAGACTAGAAAAGCCTTCAAGGAAGCAAAAGTATCCTCCAAGAAGACCAGAAAGGCCTTCAAGGAAGCAAAAGGCTCCTCCTCCGAGGAGGGGATGGGAAGAACCCCCTCCTCCTCGTCGACAGAAAGGCAAGGCGGGGTTGGAATCAGGAGAGAGAAGAGAGAGTTTAGCCAAAAGGCGGTTTAAAAGGGGGGTACGTCTTGATTGCATTTTCTTTCTTCGATTATACATGTTGATTGCCCTATAAATAAGATTTAGCAAGCTGAAAGATCAACCTCTTGCGTTTCTAATGAATATCTCTATCTGTTGAGAAACCCAACGACAATTTGGTTTCAGCGAATGGAGATTTCTCAGCAGGGTTTTTCTCTATTGGGGACAACTCGTTCTGCTTTGCTGTATGGTTCACACGATCCTCGTTTCTAATGAATATCTCAATTTTCTCCCTTCTTCTGTGTCTGCTGCAAATTCCTCTATTTTCATGTCAAACATTTGACATTCTCAGAGGCACGTCTCCACTGTTGAGAAACCCAGGGACAATTTGGTTTTAGCGAATGGAGATTTCTCAGCAAGGTTTTTCTCTATTGGGGATAACGCTTTCTTCTTTGCTGTTTGGTTCACATGATCCTCGGTTCCTAGCGTTGTTTGGGTGGCTAACCGTGATAATCCTATTGATGGAAGAGGTTCAGAGCTTTCACTTTTGAAAGATGGCAACCTTAAACTAACAAATTCTGTTGGTAACACCATTTGGACAACTACTACACCAGCCTCGATCCCACAAAAAAAATGGCAGTTAACCACTTGCAGGTTGCCACGTGTATAGGATCCATACACGTGGCAAATTGTTAGACACGTGTAAATAGCCACGTGTGTTCGACGTGGCAGATCCGGTTGTTGCGAAATGCACAACCTGCCACGTGTCCACCAAATACACGTGGCTAATGTGCCATGTGTATCTCAGTACACATGTTTGCCTGTTAGCCACATGTAATACACACGCGGCTGACATGTCAGACACGTGTATCGAATACATGTGGCCGTGTGGCCACGTGTATCTCAGTACACGTGTTTGCCTGTCAGTCGCGTGTAGTTAATACACGTGGCTGACAGGCAGACACGTGTACATGATACACGTTTTCACATGGCCACGTGCATTAGATACACTTGTCTGACACGTCAGTCGCGTGGATTTAATCCACGTAGCATGTCGGCCACGTGGACATTAATACACGTGGCAGACAGATGAAAACGTGTATTACAGTGCATGTTGCCGACTGTTGCCACGTGGATGACAATACATGTGGCCACAATCGGTCGCTGAATTTTTTTTTTTTTTTTCTTCCTAAAACTATCACAAAATTCATTTTACCCAAAAATATGACAAAAATATTAGAACAACATTTAAAATTTACTGCGAACATAAAATCAAAATACAAAAATTAATAATTTGAAGATTATGTACTAATAAATTATGTACACAAATCAAATTACACAATGAACATGTTTGTTACTAACAAAATAAAAATGAACAGAATATCTACTGAGCTGAAGACCGTCTCTGCTGATCACGATCTCCCATAGCAAGCGTGTGCTCGCCAACGGGCGATTGCTGCGCGAGGGATGGTGTAGCGGGCGATGGTGTCCCGACGGGAGAGTGCTGGCTCAATTGTCATCCAATAGGCGACAACGGACCAATCGTTGTCGAATTACCTGCAAGTAATGAAAACAATTAAAAAATATAGTAATTATATGCAAATTTTCTCAAATAATCAAAACAATTAAAAATAAGCAGTTTACACAATATTAATCATACCTGCAGAAGCACTACTAACAGACGACGTACTACTCCGTTTGCAAGTGGAGACTGTTGAGCACCTAGGCTCACATGCGATACTCCCATAGAGGTGAGGAAGACCTCGAGTTGTCGCAGGCGCTGCTCCAAGGCGTCATTCCTCTCTCTCTCAACCCGTAGCAACGTCTCCATTGTCGCCATCCTCCTATCATGTGAGGCCCAGTCCCAAGATGTGACCTGAGATGATCCCCCTTGTGAGCGAGCTCAGTATGAGAAACACGTCCCACGTACTGGAGTAACGTTCGGGCCAACCTGTCGAACCCTCCCCATATACTCAGGCCTCCCCAACGCCTGTTCGTACGCATCGTTCGGTGCCCAACGCACCATGTCATTTGACACGCTCTGAGTTGCGGCAGGATCACTAGATAAATTCTGTGTCATCCTCTCCTGTATGTTGTCAACATAAAATACACAAAAATTCAATATGTACTTTATCACACACATAACTTATAAATATTAGTAAAATAGATCAGTAACATACACATAAGACCCGTGTACGTTCGTTGAGGTAAGTGATGTCCTTCCTAGTGTGTCTTCACGAACGACTCCTCTCGAGTGGGGGGTGTGCCAGATGAAGATGTCTGTCGCCATCTAATTGAAATAAATAATAAACAATAATTTTAATTTAATGTAAAAAAAACATTTGGACACAAATATTATAACATCTACATATATTTATTCATACCTCATCGTGATTAAATCTGACATAACTTTTGGATCCCAAACAATGGGGGAGGTTGTTCTGCTCCCGCATCCGCTTCATCTGTTCACATGTCGCTTATGCATTGAACATTTAATAAAAATATAAGCATTGACATTAGTAAAGTATTAATAAAATTAAATGAACAGTTATGAAAAATACACAACATTAATAGTAATACATTCAAATACCTACATACATTTTTCTGCTTAGTACACCAATCCCTCAGTAGGTCCTCCACTTCTGTTCTGTCATACTTCTCAAAAACTGCATCCGGCACTCTTGCACGTATACTCTCGGGCGTGTCACCGTCTCGAATATCAAGCGATTTTTAAAATTTCGACTTCCACGAACGGTGCTTACGTCTAATATCAGCACACTCTTCGTGTTGTGCCTTGCGCTCAGCTACAGATACGGGGAGATAAAAATCCTCCTGCACGTGCAATTTAAACATTAATTTTATAAGTTCAACAAAAACATATAGCAAAATTTTAATTTAAATAAATAAATAAACATACCATCAGCGTGTGCCACATAGCCTTCTTGATCTGCTTATCTACCTTCACCCATTCGTCTGGCATATGTATGTGGGACCCGCGCCTCCCAAACATCCCCGTAGCACGCCTAAAACGATTGCAGGCTCGTCCTACGGGTTGTGTTGCAGCATTGTACTGCAACACAATCTTCTTCCCTCTCAGGAGTACCTAATTCCTCTCCGGGTCCCTAATCACCTCATAATAGATGCTCCCGTCTGGATTTTACCCTAATCAAAGAATATAAAACATTTAATTTAATATACTAAAAAACTAAATTATATTAATAAATGATATAATTTAATTTATGTTATTTTCAAACTTAATATTAAACTTAAATTTAATATTACGGGTTTCAATGATGTATAAATATGTACTTACTCATCAACCGAATCTGGTCAGTCTGTATGCGCTGGGTCGCCTGCATGCTCCTCGCCAACCCTTTCCCCCGGGGTAGGATGCTAATCGTCATCTGAAACCATATTCTGGGGGCTATCGGGGGCCAACTGATCGGTACCCAACATCACAAAGTCCCCCTTAGGGGGCATCTGGCTCTCCCCCAGATCTGGCCCCTGACTCTCCCCAAAAAGTGGCATCTGGGTCTCCCCCGAAGTCTGAGCCTGGCTCCCCCCAAGCGTAGGGCCCTGGCTCTCTCTCAGTGGCAGAATGTGTCTCACCCCCGTAGCCGGCATTCGCCTCTCTCTCGGCTGTGGCAGTGGAAACCTATCATCTTGTGTCTAACTGTCAGATCCACATGGCGTAGGTCCAGTATAGGTGTATGGAAAGTATGGCATATTAGCCCAATGTGGGTTGATCCCATCATGACCCTTTCCTGCCCACTATCGAGTCACATGATCTGGTGAGGTCATCCCCATTTGCGAGAACGTCAGCAGCACCGGTATGGAGAACAATAATATCCAGTTGAACTGGTCTGTCCGTGATCTGACAGGGTCATCCCTGCCGTAGCCGGTAGGACTGGTCTATAAGCGGCATTTGGTGGTGTGGCCACGGCGCAGTATGCAGTGACGCATGAGCTGTGGACGTGGTCGTGGAGGGCACGGGTAAGCGTGGTGCCCGATGAGCACAAGGAGGAGGTCTCTGATCCATCGGTACCTGCGAACAAATGTATAAAAATAATTAAAGACGTTACTAAAATTATATATTAGTAAGGAACATGCAAATTATACAATAATCGCATTTATTAATTACTATATGTTACAAATTATAAATGTATATTTAGTTTAAGCGAATTATACCAACAACGAATATAGCACTCATCCAACAGGAGCTTCAATCGAATCAATGTCGGGCTTGTCGTGCTCGAATTCATCATTCATATCATGTAGGTAAGCAGTGTTTAATATGAGCGGTACGCACTTGTGATAGGTTGCACCTGCATCATTACTCCCTTCCCCCTGACCAACGTCGTACACGTTTCGCGGTTTAGTCCTCACGGCACAAACCCAAGTTGGGTTCCTTCCATCTTCGACGTAAAATACTTGGTCTACTTGAGATGTCAGCACGTAAGGCTCATCAGTAATCAGTTCTCCCCTGTGGACAAGGTGATTGAAGTTGACAAACACTAGGCCATAATCGTCTATTATGAATCCATTGTCTATCGTGGGGTCCTCCCAATTGCACTTGAATAGGATGTACGTAGTCCTGTCACAGTACTCAACCTCAACTATATCGATTAACTGCCCGTAGTACGTTTCGCCTTCAACGATTGGCACACATACTCCGCTGTTCTGGGTTCTCCTAACCATATCATTGGCAAGCGTACTGAACAAGTTTGCCATTTACTATGTACCTGTTATACTTGACAACTGTCTCCTTTAGCCTTCTACAATGCATAACCAATTTGTGGCCAAATTTCTCCCTATGTTGATCGTCCAGGCCATCGACCTATGTTATAATTTCAAATATTAAAGACCACATTGTACATGTAGGGCATGTAATTCCTATCTTAAATTACACTGCACACATATAAATACTATATATAAAAATACCACCATTTCCTTACATATGCACGGTACCATTCTCAAAACTGCTCATGATGTTGGGCTTCAATAAGAGTGTCCGTGATGCGACCCCTAGTGCATGATCGCCTAAGCGCATCTTTGTGCATCCTACATTCAGCGAATATAATTATGTACTAATTATTATTAATAATTGTATTTGAATCGTGTTAAATATGTAAACACTACTTACATCCACAAATGGAGGAACTCTTTAGAGTTGAACATAATATAACGGTGAATTTGGTTCATTGTCAACCGGTTTAGGCTAACTCGCGTTCCCGCCCCCTTTGAACCATCAGGATTTCTCTGAGGTCTGTTGTGGAAGGTTGGTGTGTTATCTAGATACCTCAAACAGAACGTTACCAATTCGGTCGCTATGTAACCCTCTGCAATGCACCCCTCAGGGGCCGCTTTATTGCCCACATTAGACTTGAAACCCCCAAGGCTCCTGGTGCACACATGCACATCACGACATTTTCAGTTTGTCCATATATATATATATATATATATATATATATATATTCTCTAATTTTACCTCTTTGCCGGGTACATCTACCTATACTGCACTGGTCCGCCGAGTCTACACTAGCACACGAGATGCACAACCAAGTGGACCATGCTGGTAAAAAACCCTGGAGGAAATAACTGTTCCAGCTTTTACAAACTGATACAGATGTCACCCTGTAGTCAGTCCATCTCATCTTGTGTTAGCTTGGTTGAGCATATACCTCTAAAAAATGCAGACATCTCCACAAGAGGTCTAACCACTTTATCTGGCAGTGACTGGCGCAATGCAATTAGGAAAAGCTACTGCATCAGTACGTGGCTATCATGGCTCTTCAACCCTGAAATTGTACGTTCCTTAAGTTGAACACACCGTGAAATGTTCGACGCATAACCGTCTGGGACTCTCACATTTCAAAGAACCTTCAGAAAATTTTCTTTGTCCTCCCTGGACATCGTGTGACAAGCTGCGGGCATATATGTCTTACCATTTGCGGCTGTGAACGGATGCAATTTAGGTCTTAACCCCATTTTCTGCAAGTCCAGCCAAGCTGCCAGGTTGTCCTTCATTTTTCCTTTAATGTCTAAAATAGTGCCAAATATATTGTCCATGACATTTTTTTTTATGTGCATGACGTCAAGATTTTGCCGAAGCAAATTGTCTTTCCAGTACGGCAATCTGAAGAAAATACTTTTTCTTCTTCCACACAACATCATCAGAACTTGCTGCACCCGTCTTACGCTTCTTCTTACCTGCGTTTTCATTCCCAAATGCAATTTTGTCTAACTGTTGGAGGATCTCGTCCCCGCATGGCACATTTGGAGCGCACTCAAATTCTTCAGTACCATCAAATGTTCTTCTGTTCAGCCGCTATAGATGTTCAATTGGCAAGTATCTCCTGTGTCCCAAATAGCAAAATTTCTTTCCGTTCTTCAAATATTTAGAACGTGTTGAATGCATACAGCAAGAACATGCCTTCACACCCATGTTAGGCCAACCAGATAAATCTGCATACCCCGGCAAGTCCTTTATTGTCCACATCAACTGAGCTCGCATATTAAAATTTTCCATCTTTGAAGCATCAAATGTCCGTACCCCTACATTCCACAGTTCTAGCAACTCATCAATCAATGGTTGAAGGTAGACATCGATATCCATTCCAGGTGAGCTCGGTCTAGGGATAACTAGTGACAGGATGAACGACGTCTGTTTCATGCACATCCAATGAGGCAAATTGTACGGCACAAACATTACGGGCCATGTGCTGTGTGATGTGCACATGTTCCCAAAATGATTAAATCCATCTGCTGTCAAACCAAGCCGCACGTTCCTATTGTCTGCCATAAAATCCGGATGTAAAATGTCGAACGATCTCCATGCCTCAATGTCGGTCGGGTGCCTCAATACGCCATCCCTTGTGCGGCCTTCTGCATGCCATCTCATATAGGGCACAGTATGCTCCGACATGAATAACCTATGTAGTCGTGGGATTAGTGGAAACCACCTCAACACCTTCACTGGACGTTTTTTCCTCGATGATATGACCTCACCATCCTGATCTAAATGTGACCCTCCACTTATATTCTCCACATATGGTACATGAATCGAAGTCTTTATTGTCTTTCCAAAATAACGTACAATCATTACGGCACGCCGGAATCTTCTCATACCCGAGACCCATGGAATTGAGGAACTTCTTCGCCTCGTATGTATTAACTGGCAAGGTCTCATCGCTAGGAGGCAACAACTGATTAATAAGCTCCAGAATATCAGAAAAAATTTTGTTACTAATACTTCCAACGCACTTCAAGTTGTACATGTGTACAGTAGCACTCAATTTACTATGCTTGGTACTAGGGTGAAGTGTCTTCTCGGCAGTCTTTAAAAACTCGTGGTATTTCAATGCATCCCCTCCAGAGGTTCCTTCATTAACTTCTTGCGGCTGGATACTGACGACTTCACCCAGTTCATTCACTCCGAAGGCGTCATGCAACATGGTGCGAATGTCACCACCCTGTTCTAGACGTCCTCCCTGTTCTGTGCATTCACCATGTTCAGTGCTACCGGCAGCCGAATCAGTGACACTGGGATGACTCGAACACCGACCAAGAACAGCATACCCTTGTGCGGTCTCACCGTGCATATACCACAAACTGTATCCCGGAGACATTCCCCTACCCCCTGTCAGGTGGGCAAGAACGTAATCTGAGGCGTGTCATTGGTTATTTCGATAGTACTTACATGGACAATAAATTTTGCCATCGGCGGCCAAACAGTTACTAACGGCAAATTCCACGAAACAAACTGAAACAAATTAAGATATTTGATTTAAGCAATTAAAGTGCTTATATTCCTTAGAATATGAACTTATAAAGAAATTAACGTGGTTGTTGATCTTGTTTTAATTTAATGTTTGCTTAAAACTATTGATTCGGAGTATTGTTTTAAAATATTTTAAAAAAATATTAGTAACATGGCCAATTAAATTTGTTTCCAAAAATAGACACAATTTATAAAATTAGTAACACAATATTTGTTATTTTTACAGTTTATATTTCTTCTTCCACATAAATTATTGATTATAATTATTGGTTTAGGTTTTAGGGTTGTTTAGGGTTTAAGGTTTTTGGTTGAAGGTTTAGGGTTTAGGGAATTTGGTTTAGGGTTTTGACCTTTGTTATAAATTGTTTAATAAATTATATTATTGTAAATGTAGATGGTGGCAAATTTATATTAAATTTCAAAAAATAGACCCAATTTATAAAATTAGTAACACAATAAGAAATTATTTTTACAGTTTATATTTCTTCTTCCACATAAATTATTGATTATAATTATTGGTTTAGGTTTTAGGGTTGTTTATGGTTTTGAACTTTGTTATAAATTATATTATTGTAAATGGTAGACGGTGGCAAATTTGTTTAAAATTTGTATCAAAATCGTTGATTATAATTTTGGTTGAAATGATTGGTTACGACCATTTTATTATAAAGTGAAAATGATGGCAAGTTTGTTTATTCTCGTTTTTTTTTAAAAAAATTGATTATAATTATTGATTTCAATTTTGGTTGAAATTATTGGGTACGATCATTTTATTATAAAGTTAAAATGATGGCGAGTTTGGTTATTCTCGTTTTTTTAAGAAATTGATTTTAATTATTGATTTTAATTTTGGTTGAAATTATTGGTTACGATCATTTTGTTTTTTAAAGTTAGAATGATGGCGAGTTTGTTTATTCTCCTTTTTTTAAAAAAATTTGATTATAATTATTGATTTTAATTTTGGTTGAAATTATTGGTTACGATCATTTTATTTTAAAGTTAAAATGATAACGAGTTTGTTTATTTTGGTTTTTTAAAAAAATTGCAAAAAATGGTAATAGCAACACAAATTCGTAGCATAGTAAAATATAACACAAAACAACATATTTACCATGCATAATGACCAATCGTAGCAAAACCCCGCAAATTAGACAACAATATATATATACAAATCCAACAAAATCAGTAGCATTGCATGGAAAAAGCAAAAAATAGTTCATTGTTAATTGCAAAAAAATCAATTAGGAAATTATATACACAAATACATTATAGCAAAACAAAAAACAAGTTCCAAAAATTTAAAAATTACTCGCAATGAATTTTGTGGTGTAATTTATGATTCTTATATCTATGTACCTACATTTTTGGATGAGAGAGACAAAAAAGACGTTAGAACAGTACATTGTAACAAACCAAGAGAGAGAGAGAGAGAGAGAGAGAGAGAGAGAGAGAGAGGGAAACTTAACTTCTCCATTGTGCTGGCCGGAAAAAGTGGTGCTGGTCAGAGTTTACCTCCTTTAGGTTAGAGAGAGAGACAAAGAGAGAGAGAGAGAGGTAGAGAGAGAGAGAGAGAGAGATATTAAAGAGAGAGGGGGATATGAAGCCGAGAGAGATAGAGTGAGGGAGTACACCGTGGATGGTGGAGGAACCACGCCGGTGGGAAGGCCGGACCGGCGGTGGTGGAGATGCCGGCCGGTGGTACTGTGATGGAGAGGGAGAGAGAGAGAGTGAGAGAGAGAGAGAGTAGATTCAAATGGGTAGCTTCCATAGTGTTAAACCCTAAACCTTATAACATATATGTTTTAGAGTTTATATAAACCATAACCCAAAAACGAACCTATAAAACTAAACCCTAAACCCTAACCCTAAAACTAACCCGTAAAACAAAACCCTAAACCCTAACCCTATGTATATATACTGTATATATAAATAATTTCACGTGAATACTGTATATATAGTATATTCGTATTTAGCCACTTCACAAACTGTATAATATAATACACAAAAGTGAACAAAATTATATATATATATATAGCACAAATATAAGGTTAGGGTGGTATATAAATATTAGGGGTAATTACCTTTTCTCCCCATGAACTACCGGCCTATGTCATTTTGCCCCCACGAACTACCACTTCGACCAAAAGAGAGCATTCAACTACCAATTTTACATCTTTTGCCCCTTTCCGCCAGTCAAACCCATTATGTGCGATGGTCAACAGGTCACGTGCCTGTCACGTGCCGTCTAACCCATTTTTATTCCGAAATAGCCCTTTGGTACAGTTGATTAAAGTTTATGAAAAAAAAAAGAAAAATAGAAAAAGAAAAACAAAACAATTCAAAAGGAAAGACATATAAGCTTCTTTCATGTCATTTTTGTGGTTTCCCACTTCAACTTCAAAGCAGCAGCCTGTTGAAGGAGTCGACCTTGAAGAGCTTCAATGTCTTGTTCATGGAAGAGCGAAGCAACATCCGGAGAGCCCATCTGCCGGTGTGGAGTACTTGCACCTCTGAAGACTTTCTTCACTGATGAAAATTTCGGCTGCTTGTTCTATGGTTGTGTGAACTATGAGGTAAGATTTTTTTTTTAATGGATCTATAAATAATGGGTAGTACCTCTTCTTCGGCTCCTTCTTCTCTTATATTTTGTAGATAATGGGTAATTTTTTTAGGGTTTGAAAGTTAGATCTTAGATCTGGATTATTGTCTTAAGGTTTTTTTTTTTTTTTGGTTTCTTGTTTTTGGGCGAAGGGTAGCTGAAGTTTATGGAAAATGAGGCATTTTTTTTTTCCAAGTGGTTTTTTGTTAAATTATCCTGAAATCAGGTATTAGTTATTATTTAGTTGTGTTCGGACAATGATTGCATGATGAATACCTCTTAGATAATTCATGAAATCAGAGCATTAGTATTTTTCTTCTCGTCATTTGCTGAGGACCTTAGCAATAATAACATTACTATTTGGCATTGTAAATAATTTCAGTAGCATTATGTATTAAGCACATAGGTGAGTTTTCTGTTCAGCCCCTACCCCGACCTCCCCCCACCACCTAAGACAATTTAGTTCACCTTACACATTTATAAAAGAAAAAAGAAAAAGGATAAGACACAATTATTTCATGTTATAGAGGAAATATGTTTTTTTTTTTTTTTTTGGTTAAATGATAAGGAAGTTGAAAGCACCACTTTTTGTGATTTCCATGTACTGTATCTTAACAATTTGAAAGAGAAGAGGTCAGTGAGCTTAGTCATGTATGTCAGAATTCCATTTTTTTAATTTATAGATATGATCATGCTTAATTTGCAAAAGAGCCAGATTAATATGTACATCATGTCTATATGTATCATAATTGCATTGTATGCTTGTTTCCACATTAATTACCCCTATAATATAATTATGTTAGGAAAGTGGTACCAACTCTTAATTATACTTGGCCTTCCATTGAACTTTTTTTAACTTTGAAAAACTAACTTTGTTTATATGACCTCTAATTTGAATAGGTTGGTCGATCTTGTGGATTCTTCCAATGGAAAGATTCTGACATGTGTGAACATGCTAGACGAGCGTTGGCTCGTGTGCAACACATAGATGCTATGCTGAACAAGGAAGTTATAGAATTGAAGGCCAAGCTAGGGATCGAAGCAATTCGATATGACATGCAAGTGAAAATTTCGAAGACAAATAGCCGACTTTTGACATTTTCTTGGGTTTTTGTTATTGTCTTCTTAGCTGTGTTTTGGGGCAACTTTTATGGTGTAAGTAAAGGACATATGTCCTACAAACGGCTACCTTGAAAAATTGTAATGACTAGTATGTTTGTAATGATTAGTGTATCTGTAACTTTGAAACCTAGTAACTAGTGTATTGGTAAACTTTGTAATGTGTAGTGTATTTGTAATGTTTGTCTCCCTTTATTCATTAACTTGAGTTTGGTATCATCAACATAGCATTTTGACAACCCCAATTTGATTCATTATTCCTTGTACATATGCTAAAATACTGTACTTCTAACATACGAAACCTGAACAAATAGTTTCCAGTACAACATAGCATTTTGGCATTTTGCATATTTCCCTTCAAACCTAAACAAGTTGTTTCCAACAACAACAACAACAACAACAAATTGTTTCCAACTACAAGCTAACATAGTCTATATTTCCCAGCACAACAACAAATCAGAAAACATGGCATTGTTCCAGCATATTTCCCTTCAAACCTAAACAAGTTGTTTCCAACAATAACAAAACATCAAAAAACTGTTCATATAAACAACAAACCAAATTGTTTCCAACTACAAACCAACATAGTCCATATTTCCCACTACATTATCAAAAAACTGTTGACTATCATATTTCCAACTACAGTTTCCAAAAACCCATCAAGGCTGCCATATTGGTTTTTTCCCTTTGTTTTTAGCTTCCATTCGCTGTAGACCCTTCTCTACTGTTGGTACCACTACTCTTGTTGGCCTCTTTGCTGGTTCTCGAATGACAACTCCGGATGCCCTTGCCGGTTCCCGAGTGAATACTGCTGGTGCAGTTTCTGGTTGGCTATCATCACGTATTAGGTTAATAGTAGGTATCTCTTTGTTGGGATTGGGCTCCTTAAATGCTGCCAACAACTTACCAGACCTCCTAATAGGTCTTGTAACAACATATTTCGCCTGTGCAACACTTTTATTAGTAATTCAAAGTCTATTTACATATAAGGTTTAGGGTGGAAAGCTGTATTAACTTACAGCTGTGGAATTTGCTCTTTGTGATGCCTGAGTATGCATTGAGGGAGCCGTTGTCTTACTCATTTTCGTTGAATTAGGCTACATATGCAACATCGTCATTAGAAATAACACAAGTATATATTTGTAATAACAAATATTATTGATACCTACACCAATAGTAGTAGGTGGAACTCTCTTTTTGGGCCGTGAAACAGGTTGTGCAGCTGTAGATGATTGTGTAGGCTGTGAATCATCAGCAAATGGGTGAGAAGGAATCTGCGACATAAAACAATCAAGGTTAGGAAAATTATTAACTCGGTTGGCAATGGTCTTTTGTTATAAAAAAGGTGGCATTTAAGATATATGTACTTACATCATCAAACCTCAACTCTGTTGTAGTGCTTGGAGTGGACTTCATCTTCCTCCTTGGGCAAGTCCTAGCGTTATGGCCAGCTGCCCTGCACTTCGAGCATCTCATACTTACACCACCCTTCCTTATGCAATGTGGGTTTCTTGGCTCATCAGGACCCCTTCTCCGGAACTTCTTGGGCCGGCCTGGGGCAGCTCTAACAACGGGTGGGTCAACCTTATCTTGCCCGGTTCTGACCCATTGGTCCTCGCTTGGCACTGGGTATATCATTGGGTCATAAGCCAATTTGTAATTCTCAACACTATAATACGGATGGAGGTAGTGTTCAAATTTGGCAAAATGATATAAAATGGCTGAGATGGCATGTGGGCATGGAATGCCAGTCATATCCCACTGCCTGCACCCACAAACACGGTCCGTCAAACTAGCCACAAATGTGCCATAACTGCACAACGCTTCATAGATTCCATCCCTAGCATAAGTTGAACTGCACTCTACAGCATCCTTTCCACACTGTTCCAACTTTGCCAATATCTTTAGGCACCATTCCCTGACATACTCCTTTATTCCCTACCTCTTCTTCTGGTATCGCCTCATCAACTTCTTCCTAATCATCTTCAGCATGGTATTGATTGGCTTGTCTCGGGCATGGATGATGTACGAGTTGAAGCACTCGCATAGTTGTTCATGATCAAGTCGCACTTTGGGTGGTGTCAAAGAAAGCCTTAGCCCAGGTACGGGCGTCAATCTTCTCCAAATAAGCATGGGCAGCTGGACTCAATTTCTTCAGAGCCTCCATTTCCCTTTGATACCCATAAAAACTATATGTAGCAGCTGCTTTCCACAACCAATCTTTTAGCACCAATCCTTTGAAACAATGAAAGTAAATACACAAGTGAAAATGAATGAAAAGAAAATATTTTAATATTCAAACTAAGCAACCAGATATACCTTCTGCCTGTCAGAAATGAATGTCCACCCAGTACAGCCATTTGGACCAAGGTCCCCCACTAGAGTCTCTAGAAACCAGGACCAACTATCCTTGGTTTCAGCTTCAACCACAGTCAGTGCAATCGGATAAATATTGTCATTTGGATCTCTTCCCACAGCAGCCAACAATTGCCCCCTGAAATGTCCCTTAAGGAAACAGCCATCAACACCTATCACGGGCCTACAAACCCTTTTAAAACCCTCCTTGCATGCTGCCAAAGACATATACAACCTTTGAAAAATAGGTGGGACGTCTAACGTAGGCCTTTCAACTTTCATCAACATTGTGCTCCCTCTATTCGTTTGTCTAACTGTTGCACAATAATCCCATAGCCGCTTGTACTGTTCCTTGTGCTTACCTTCTATCTGTTCTTTTGCCTTCACCCTTGCCCTGTACAGTTGTCTGGGAGTGACATCCACATTCCATTTCCTTTTTACATCATCAAAGAGAGCTGCAATTAGATAGTTTGGCTGTGTCCTAAATTTGTGGGTCATTCTGTAACGACCCACTCCCAATGACACAATATTGTCCGCTTTTGGCTTCCCAAACCAGACTTCCCAAGAGGTCACCCATCCTGGGATTGCTCTCGCAGAAGCACGCTTAACTGCAGAGTTCTGATAGGTTCATGACCATCACGACTTTAAAACGCGTTATGTCATAAAGAATGCATTTATACATATAAGCACATCCTCATTCCCAGGCGATGTGGGACGTCACAATCACCCCCTCTTTGGACCCAGCGTCCCCCCTGGCGTCCCTCATTGGGCTTGTGCACGTTCCCACCATCTCAGGCTGAGCAATGGCTCTGATACCATTTGTAACGACCCACTCCCAATGACACAATATTGTCTGCTTTTAGCTTCCCAAACCAGACTTCCTAGGAGGTCACCCATCCTGGGATTGCTCTCGCAGAAGCACGCTTAACTGCGGAGTTCTAATAAGTTCATGACCATCACGACTTTAAAACGCGTTATGTCATAAAGAATGCATTTATACATATAAGCACATCCTCATTCTCAGGCGATGTGGGACGTTACACATTCTATCTGCAATCCATCTAGATGTTACAATTGAAGACTTGTAGCATCATGTACACTGGTGTTTAGGGTTTAGTGACTTAAGCATAAAAGTTCTCTCACCCTTAACCAGTGAACCATAAACTCTCCAAGGACAACCCTTGACCCTACTCGTACAAACTCCAATAACTCGGTCCCCATCATTTTTTGTGAACATAACATCCTTACCCTAAACAAATTGTATTCTCTCATAGCTTTCCTGAACTGAGCAGCAGATTCAAATGACATGCCAACATCCAAATGTGGATCTTCCATGTCCACATCTTGAAATTGGGAAGTCCTAGTAACACACTTAGGCCAACTACTCGCCTCATACTCCTCATCACTTTTAGGGGGAGTTACTAGGATATCGCTTCTAGCCAAGTTAGAGGATACCTCATCCTTTTCCTCATCATCCAACATTCGGCCAAACATAGTAGCCGAACCACTTGCACCACCAACATCAGTTGCCATTTCATGGCTACCCTCCTCATGACTACCATCCTCATGACTACCATCCTCCTCATCAGTATCACCCTCATCATCAAAATCAGGAATATAATCATTATCACGTTTTGAAGTACCAGCTTCTGGTTCATCAGCCCCATCCCATGCATCGTCATCGTCACTCATCAATGCCTGCCAGTATAGATCATTTATAACCTTCATCCTCATTTCCTCATTACCACTTTTAGCAACATCTTTACCCTCATTTGCCCCTACTTTAGCATCAGCATTTGCATCTGCAAAAGACACCGTGTATAGTACTACAAGTGTATGGCCTAATAAGACCTCAGCCATTCTGACGACATCCTCATCAGATGGTAATAAAACCAACCCATCATCTAATTCTCTTTCAGGTATTCGATAGTACACTAGGTCACCTGGTTGGTATCCAAATTTTCTAGCCATTGTTTCGATCTCAAAAAAAGACAAACAATCCAGGTCATACGACTCTTCATACAACCCTATTTGCCCTCCAACATAGGTGCATTTGTATCGCCTATCAAACCGCCCCCCATAATGAACCCTAAAAATGACATCGTTGTTTGCCATTGTCAAGTGGTAGGATTGATTGACACTGCACATAAAACATACAAACATTGAATTGAGTTTTGAATTTTAAATAAACACCGACAAAGGAACTACTTCACATTGTAATAATGTGAGACTTAATATATGCATGCTTTCACCATCCACCTACCTAATATAGGATTTAATACTTTATTTTAAGTTGGGATGTTCAAAAATATTCCCCATTTTGAAAAGTCAATGGAAACAATCCTAATAATCTTTTGAACTTACCATTTTTTTGAAAACTCAATGCCTAATTTCCATTTGCTTTATTTGAGTTTTAATTAAGTAGAGTAGTTCTAGGAATGGGTGAGTTTTATTTCAAAGACAATGTATGTACTGAATAAACCCTATATCCAACATTCGGGACCACTTCATGGAAAACAATTTAAAAACACACCCAACAATCATTAAACCCTAAACAATTTAAAAACACACACACAACAAACAAATGGGGAACAAAGGGGACCACTTCAGGGGAAAATTGTTAAACTCGAACACACAAAGGGGAATAAAGTAACAAAGGGGACCACTTCCAAAAAAAAAAAAAAAAGGAACCAAACACAAACCAAGCACCGACAAATGGCCTACCACTGCGGGACCACTTAGGGCAAAAAGTAAACCCTAAACAAATAAAACCAAATCCCGAGTAGCAGATCTATCGGGTACCACCAACAAATAACGACAAAAAGAAATCAACAATAAGAAAGCAACAGGTAACTGGTCAGACACAATGAAAACAATAATTTTTTTTTTTTTTTAAAAAAAATACTTACAATTCCAAAAATCTCCAACAAATAGGGTTACTGGTAGCAGATCAGTAGTTGTTATAGGCCGATTTTGATGTTCGAAGATCGCGTGAGGATTGAATGTTGTTCTAGGGTTTTGAGTGTTCAAAGTGAAGTGTGGTCTAAATCCAAAAAGAGTGGAGTGTGCGGCGTAGATTAGGGTAGAATAAAACAAAAATTCAGGGGCATTTGAGGTATTCCACGCTAAAAAATAAAGGTATATGTGTAAAATCAATAACTTTTTATTTTTAAATTTAACCGGTTTTTAAAAAGGGTATTTTCGTCTTTAATCAACTGTACCGAAGGGCTATTTCAAAATAAAAATGGGTTAGACGGCACATGACAGGCACGTGACCCGTTGACCGTCGCACATAATGGGTCTGACTGAAGGAATGGGGCAAAAGATGTAAAATTGGTAGTTGGATGCTCTCTTTTGGTCGAAGTGGTAGTTCGTGGAGGCAAAATGACATAGGCCGGTAGTTCATGGGGGGAAAAGGTAATTACCCCTAAATATTATATTTACAATATAAGGAACTAAACCCTCAAACCCAAAGTACACTATTTACATATAGCACATAACCCTAAAACCTAACCCTAAGTGTATATAATATATATAGCCATAAACTCTGCTCTCATATATATGTATATATGTCAACATACTATATATAGCACAAACAATAGGGTTAGGGTATAAACGAGCCCTTATGCATGTATATAGGTTTTAAACCGCTTACGTGAATTATGCATGTATATAGTATTAATTATAGGTTTTGTATTTATTTGTAGATTTCTCATTTATACAAGGATTGTTAAGTTGATAGTGTATAAAACTTAAAATAACTGTGTGCTATATATATATATATATATAGTTAGTTAGTTAGTTAGGGTTTATTACTATATTAATATATAGTATATAATATATAGTTAGTATATTAATATATAGTAAATTAGGGTTTAATTTTGTACAATATGCATATAGCACTAAACTAGGATTAGGGTTCTATTAGTAAAATATACCATTAACACTTGTATATAAATATGTATTATATATACTTAAATTAGTATTAAATTGATAAAGTATAAAATAAATAAAAATTTATTTGCAGTACGTCCACAAATGTAGACGTTAATCCTAATTAGGGTTACAGTTTACTTATAAGTATATCGTATATAAGGAACTAAACCCTTAAATCCTAAGTACACTATTTACATATATATATCACATAATCTTAAAACATAACCCTAATTAAGTGTATATACTATATATAGCACATAATCTTAAAACATAACCCTAATTAAGTATATATACTATATATAGTCATAAACCCTAAAAGCTAACCCTAATTAAGTGTATATACTATATATAGCCATAAACCTTAAAACCTAACCCTAATTAAGTGTATATACTATACATAGCCATAATAATAATACAATTTTTTTTGTTAATTCTAAAAAAAAATTACATCGAAGGATTTATATGCATTGTGTATAAAACGAGTCATTATGCATGCATATAGTAGTATTATTTGTTTTTTTTTTTTTTAAAAAAAAAATTAGGGAAAAGAAATAAATTTTAAAAAAGAAGAAAAAAAAAAACTACAGTTGGCCACATGGCATATGGAACAAGTGTCCATTTAGACACATGTACAAATACACGTGGCGGACTGTAGCCACATGTATTTGAGACACGCAGCTAGGTGGCCGCATCCCATAATTACACGTGTCAAAAGGGCCTCGTGTATTAATCCACGTGACTGTTTCAACCCGTCTATAAATACACGTGTCCATATTTATTACACGTGGCCAGATGGTCGCGTGGATCACTTACACGCGACCATGTGTCCACGTGTAATAATCCACGTGGCCGTTTCGACACGTCTATAAATACATGTGTCCATATAGACACGAGTATTTATTACACGTGGCCATATGGCCGCGTGGATTACTTACACGCGGCCATGCAGACACGTGTACTAAATACACGTGTCCATATGTCTCCCCGTTACATCTAGCCACGTTGTCATTATGACACGTAGCTATCCGGCAATCTTGTTCTTCATTATTCTGATCAGAGTGATGCCATCTGGCAAAGCTTTGATTCACCTACAAATACTCTTCTTCCTCTACAAAAACTAACCAGGGTTTCAAGCCTTATCTCCAAAAAGAGAGAAGCTCACTATTCTTCAGGCTATTATAAGCTCAAATTTGACGATGTAAACATTCTCTGCCTACTTTACGAAGGTCTAAGAGTATCCAGTCTCTACTGGCCAACTCCATGGGTTGATGTCCTTGACGTACTCGGAAGGTCAAAGCGCAACACTAGTAGAGATGTAGTAATAAACATCTCAGGCTATAGCCTGATTGTCACCTTCGATTGTATAGCTTGCAAGAGACGAGTGAGGGTCGGGATTGGGTTCTATCATGGCAAGCGATGCGTCGCCCATGCCAGATTCATGGCATATGTGGACCCAATAGTGTGTGTAGTTATGATCATGCTTCTGGTAGGAGATGCTCTTGCTTACAGGGCTTCAAGATGAAGAATTTAACTGACTGGTCTTATGGGTGTGAGCCAGAATTCAGTATCACTTGCAATCACAACGATGGGTCAAGTTTTGTTCAACTCGCTGCTGTAGAATTCTATGGCTCTGATATAGAGTACTTACCTAATGTAACTTTACAATGCTGCGAAGAACGATGCCTGCTTAGGTGTGATTGCAAAGGGTTCCAATTCAGGATTATCCCAGAGGAAGGTGTCTATTATTGTTTCCCCAAGTTTATGTTGCTCAATGGACAAATTACGCCCGATTTTGGAGGAGATTTATATTTAAGACTACCCAAAGCTGGTCTTTCCCATAACAAGGCGCTAGATGACAAATCAAGGTTAGTATGTTCAGGAAAAGTTCCAAAGCAAGTAAGAAGAACGTATGAAAATAAGACGGTGAAGCTTTTGCTTTGGTTTGCCATTACAGTTGGAGGTGCAGAGGTTACTTGCGTTTTGCTGGTGTTGTTTTTCTTGTTCAGGACTGACAAACATTCAGACACAACTGAACAAGGATACCTCCTGACAACAAGATTTAGGCGCTTCACCTTCGCTGAGCTCAGAAAGGCAACAAAGGGATTCAGTGAAGTGATCGAACAAGGTGCGAGGGGGACAGTATACAAAGGTGTACTGCCTGATCAGCGGGTATATGCAATCAAGCGACTCAACGAAGCCAACCAAGGAGAAGCAGAGTTCTTAGCAGAAGTAAACATCATTGGGAGGCTTAACCACATGAACTTGATAGAGATATGGGGATGCTGTGTAGAGAGAAAGCACAGGCTTCTGGTGTATGAGTACATGGAGCATGGTTCCTTGGCGGAAAATCTTACTTCTAATGGACTTGATTGGGAAAAGAGGTTTGAAATTGCAGTGGGCACAGCAAAAGGCCTTGCTTACTTGCGTGAGGAGTGCCTGGAGTGGGTTCATCATTGTGATGTAAAGCCTTAGAACATACTCTTATACTCTGATCATTACCAACCGAAAGTTGTAGATTTTGGCTCGTCTAAACTTCTAAATAGAAGTGAGCTTGATCATTCAAGTTTCTCAAAGATGAGAGGAACTAGAGGTTACACGGCTCTAGAGTGGCTTTGCAATCTTCCTATAACATCTAAAGTGGATGTCTACAGTTACGGGATTGTTGTGCTGGAAATGGTTATTGGAAAGAGCCCGACAGGTATGCATAGCTCTAACAGCGGAGGGGCGGTGGAGTATACGAGAGTGGTTAAGTTGGTGAAGGAGAGGATCAACAACAATATTGCAAAGGAGTCATGGATTCAAGCAATTATTGATCCCAGGATGGCTGGGAAATATGACTCTGCCAAGATGGAACTTCTGGTCAAAGTTACTTTGCAATGTGTGGAAGACGACAAAGATGACAGACCCACCATGAACCAGGTTGTAGAGATGCTTCTGCGCCATTAGGGTCATCTAATATTGTTGGAAACATAATTTTAAAGCTGTACGCGTACTTTAAATTGTGATTATTTTCTTTCTGTAATCGTTTTTTTTTTTAAATGAATACTTAGATATTTGTAGACGGCCGTAATAAATGGATTAATTGGAGGATTCATCAATACTTCTAGGATAGAAGTTTGCCGACCAAAGGATGGGGCATACATACCACAATACTCAATCCTATTAGTGACAAAAATTCTGCACCAAGAGGTATGTGATGCAATTAAGTATTTCTTTGATACTGGTAATATGGATACCCATATAAATTCCATTATTATTGCTCTTATTCCTAAAACGAAGAATCCTAAGTCTGTGACTGAATTTCGGCCTATTAGCCTTTGTAAGGTGGTTCATGAGATTTTATCAAAAATTCTAGCTAATAGGTTAAAGATTATTTTGCCTGATATTATTTCTGGCTCTCAAAGTGCTTTTATTTCTGGCCGGCTTATCACTGATAATATTATAGCTGCGTATGAAACTATGCATACTATGCAAACCAGAATGTGGAGCAAAACTGGTTATATGGCTATAAAGCTTGATATGAGTAAAGCTTATGATAGGGTTGAGTGGTCTTTTCTAGAGGCTGCTATGTATAAGTTGGGATTTGCTGATGCTTGGATTAAATTAATCATGACTTGTGTGAAATCTGTCAATTACTCTGTGGTGGTTAATAGAAATGTGGTGGGGAAAATTCTCCCTTCCAAAGGAATTAGACAAGGGGATCCTATTTCCCCTTATTTATTTATTCTTTGTGTTGAAGCTTTTACTTCTCTTTTATAGCATGCTCATTTGAAGGGAACAATTTTTGGTGTCCCTACTTCTAAAAATGGCCCTAAGATCACTAACCTATTTTTTGCTGATGATAGTTTGATTTTTTGCAAGACTAATCATGTGGAATGGAGAAGACTTCTGAATATTTTTGATATTTATGAAAGAGGGTTTGGACAAAAAATTAATTTGAACAAGACTGGTGTTTTCTTTAGCCGCAACACATGCCTTTCAAGAAGATAGGAGATTTTGGCTTTGTCGGGTCTTTCTGAAGCTAATAGGTATAATTCTTACTTGGGTCTTCCTACTTTGGTGGGTAAAAATCAAATTAATGCTTTTAAAGAAATTAAGGAGAGGGTAATCCAAAAGCAAAATAATTGGAAGGCCAAATTGTTGACTTTGGCGGGTAAAGAAATTCTTTTAAAAGCTGTTGTTCAGGCCATTCCTACTTATTCCATGAGTGTTTTTCTCCTTCTTATCAGCCTTTGTAAAGATTTAAACAGGCTAATGCAATCCTTTTTAGGGGTGGGCGTCGGTTCGGTAGGCGGTTAAGTCGGTTAATTCGGTTGGTTAACCGACTTTTGTCGGAATGTAGACGGTAAATTTATTTCTGTTAAGTCGGTTAAGCGATTAATAGGCGGTCGGTTTAGTCGGTAAAGCGGTTAATAGGCGGTCGGTTAAGGCGGTTAATAGGCGGTCGGTTAAGTCGGTTAAATCGGTTAACATTCGGTTAAAATGGGTAATGAAACGACGTCGTTTTGATTTTTTTAAAGGAAAAAAAAAATGATCATATGTTTCGTTCTTACTAAAACGACGTCGTTTCATTTTATGTCGGTTCGGTTAATCGGTCGAAATAGAATTCGGTTCGGTTCGGTTACCGCTTAAAAGACGGTTCGGTTTGGTTGCCGCTTAAAAGGCGGTTCGGTTCGGTTCAGTTCGGCTGTCCATCCGGCTTTCGGAATAAAATTTTATACCGACTACCGAACCGAAATTAGTCGGTTAAAGTCGGTAGGCGGTCGATGGTGGTTCGATTCGGTTCGGTAAGCGGTCGGTAGGCGGATAATTTGCCCACCCCTAATCCTTTTGGTGAGGGCATTTAAACAATGACTCTAAAATCTATTGGATGAGTTGGTCTAAAATGGGGAGATTGATGAAAACTGCTGGAGGGCTAGGTTTTAGAGACTTGATTATGTTTAATAAGGCTCTCTTAGCTAAACAGTGTTGGAGATTAATTCAAAATCTGGACCTTTGATTGCCCAGATTATTAGAGCCAAATATTACCCTAATTCCTCTTTTCTGGAGTCAGAATTAGGTAAAAGACTCTCCTTTACTTGGAGAAGTTTTATAGCGGCAAAATAGCTTCTTTCTCATGGAATCCTTTGGAGAATTGGTGATGGGCATTCAATTAAAATATGGGGAGATAACTGATTGCCTAATGTTGGTTCTTTGGGTGTGTTCCCGGAGTCCAGTCTTCAATGTGATGCTTTGGTGTCGGATCTCATTGATTCTTCAATTCCAGGTTGGAATTGCTCTTTTATTGATAATATGTTTTCAGCTAATGTGACAAAGATTATTAAAAGCATTCCTTTATGTCCTTCCCTGCCACCAGATAAAATTATTTGGAGTGGTACTTCTAATGGTATGTTTTCTGTTAGAAGTGCTTATCATATGGGGCTGGAGTTGTTAAGAAGACAAGAAGGGGAATGTTCTTCCAGGCCAAGTAGAGATGATTTTTGGAAAAAGCATTGGGCTATTAAAGCTCCTAATTCTTCTAAAATTTTTCTTTCAAGAGCTTGTCAAAATTTGCTTCCTACTAAACATAATTTATTGAAGAAAGGTGTAGTGGAGGATGACTTATGTCCTTGTTGTAAAATTCAGGAGGAGTCCATTATCCATGCTTTATGGATTTTTCCCAGTGCTCAAGATGTTTGGGGAAGTGGCTCTATTGTTTTTCAGAAATGTCCTTCTATGTTTTCAGGTATGGTTGAGCTTGTTTCTTTCTTGTTTAATAGATTGAATGATGATTTATTGAGTTTAATGGTGGCTGTCTTTTGTAGTATATGGCTGAGAAGGAACAAACTGGTTTTCGAGGAGCATTTTTCTTCCCCTTTGACAGTCTTTAATGATGCTTCTAGGCACTATGAGGACTTCCGATAAACTCTTATGAAGGACAGGTTGGTAAGGAAGCAAAATTCTGACACTTTAAATAGTAGCAAATTATGGAAAAGCCCAGTTTTGGGGTGTGTAAAGGTGAATTGAGATGCCTCTTTAAATTCAAGAGATGGTGTTATAGGTTTGGGTTGTGTCATTTGAAATGATGAAGGTTTGGTTGTGGGTGCTAAATGTTGTGCTTGTAAGGTTGAGGCAGATCCTCTTCTGGCAGAAGCAATGGCTGCCCATTTAGCTTTAAATTTTTGTAAAGAAATGGGTTTTTCTAAAATTGTGTGTGAAGGTGATTCTCTACAGGTAATTAAAGGAATTTGTGATCCAGGCTCCCATTATGTTTGAATTGGGCACTTTGTGAATGCAATTAGAAAGGATGCTTCTGAATTTTCTTTTTGTTCTTGGATTCATTGTTGTAGAGAAGCAAATGGTGTTGCCCATGTTTTAGCTAGAGAGGCTTTTTCTAAATGTTTGTCTAATAGTTGAATTGAGTAGATGCCTCTCTTTATTTCTGATGTTTCTCATAGAGACCTTTGGGTCTCTAGACTGTAACTTGGTCATCTTTTATTAATGAGAAGAGATTCAGTGTTAAAAAAAAGAAAAGGATATGAGTCTTCCTTAAAGAAAAAGAAGAAGAAGACATGTATAAGAAAGGTAACAATAGAACGAACTTAACAAAGTTGTAGAGATTTTGTTCAAAGTAAATAAAAGTGCTTTAGTAAAGCACCATATTGGAAGAAGACAAGTATGGACTCGAGGAGTCAGACGCCTAGCAAAGCTCGGTTTCCTAAAGATGCGTGGCAAACTTAGCGTAAAATGGTGATTCATTACAATATAACTAGATGACATTATAAAAGTCTAGAAGATATGCATTTTGTCTTTTACTTAGTCTTAAAGAGTTATTGATAATTTTTTGGTAGTATGGAAGAAAATTGTTCCAATTGAAAGTTTGAGAAATATATTGTCAATTGAGTAGTAGTTTGAAAAGAATATCTTGAATTTTTCCAAAATAATACTAATTAATAAATCTCGGCCATGTTTAGTAAATGCAAAAACATTTTTTAAAAAAAAAACATAGATATTAAATAAAACACTTTTCAAAGATGCAAAATACAAAATATTTTTAAAATACGTGTTCCAAAAAATAGAATGGGCGCACCTCCCAAAAAATCACACTCATGGAGAAGCACAACCAATTATATGATAGGAAATTGATAGAAACTTTTAATAATTTTACTTAATCAATTATTAGCAATTCAAACAACAAATACTTAAAGAATTAATATGAAGTTTATCTTTCTAAAGCGTTGAGAGTTCTTATAGGACATGTAAATCGTATAAGAACATTTTCACATTTATTTATTATTTGAATTAACAAAGTGACAGATCCGATAAGAATACCATCTCGATCATTGATTGATAACAAAATATCTCATTATTCCCATATGGGCCATATCACTAGCACATGCTATATATATATATATATTAAAACATAAGGCAGCGAACATACAGAGGAGTAATGATAGGCAGGGGCCATCTTGCCGGCCCCTGCCCGGCCCTTTCCACGTGGAAAGGGCCATGCCTCTTTTAACGTTTTTTTTTTCAAAACAAAAAAAATAAAAATAAAATTTCAAAATTTCAAAATTTGAAAACAAAACCTACAGCAACACCTCGTCTTTCTCATTTTTGTTCCCACCACCGAGCCTCCCCAAAAATTTTCCCTCCCTCTCTCCATCTACCCATTTTCTTCCCACCGTCAACCACCACTGCAGCACCCGCCACCGTCGTTCTCCATCATCGGCCACCGTCGTTCTCCATCTTCGGCCACCGTCGTTCTCCATCTTCGGCCACCGTTCGTTCTCCGTCGTTCTTCCATTTCCGGCCGTCTTCCATCTCCGTCGTTCTTCCAGTTTCGTCTGTCTTCCATCTCTGGCCGTCCGGGGACCATTCGAAACCAGTGCAGTACGTCTTCTTCTCTGTAATCAATTTTTTGGTCCCCAAAACCATTTCCCCCCAAAACCATTACAAACGGCCACCGTCGTTCTCCGCCGTGCGATCTCCATCTCCGGCCGTCTTTCATCTTCGACGAGGTCCCCCAGTTCCGGCGACCCATTTCCGGCCCAGATTTGCCCCATTTCCGGCTCTGGTACCGATCTCCCCCATTTTTGCGTTTTTTCAGTTGTTTTCAGATTTGTGGTTTTTTAGTTTCTTGCTGTGATTTGTGGTTTTTTGTGTTATGTGGATTGTGAAATCTTGATTGTATCTGAGAGTTCAATGCTGGGGTATCTGAGAGTTTGTGCTGAGTCAAGTTATTCATGGTCATGTATGCCAAGTCTCCATTTGATTTTCATCATTATTTTTGTTTAACAAGCCAATTCCTTACTTTATGTATCTTAAATTTCTTCAATTTTCAGTCAGAGTTGCATTCTGGACACCTTTTGCGTTTTGCTATCAGTGATGGAGGGTTAGAGTTTTGTATATTGCGTACCTAGTCAAAATAGAGAACAAATGACTCACATTGTGCAAAGAAAAAGCAATAATGCTGTAAAACAGTAGTTTTAACACCTTTTAGCATGTTTGCTCGTTGAATATATTATGGTCTGACGAAAAGATTTTAGGAGATAATTATAGCACTTTAGCAAACAAATTAAAGCAGTTGAATCATAACTGAAAAAGATTGGAGGAGATGTTCATGCACACAATTGCATCTGTGCATCTGACATCTTATACTCATTGGCTCAGCTTCTTTGCCAAATGCCCAGGCTCATAGCCGTTTTTCTTATTACTATTATTATAAAATTTAATTGGACATCTTAAATCACATTCATCAAGTTGTTCTTATTGTATTTGCCTTCAATCTGAATAGTCTGTGAAAGAAGTTGGTTTTATTCCATGCCACCTTTTTGTTCTTATTAAATTCGCTCCACATGTACTGTTTAAATCTTTGGACTTCAAAGCATCCTATGCCAAGTATGTTTTATGTTCTGTCTCTAATTGCACAAGTCAAAAGCACATAATTCATCCATCCTCTTCTCTTCTTTATGCAAGCTGATCATGGTTGTAATGTTGTATAACTGCATAGACTTGATACGGTAATTTTGTCCCATCCTTTTTCAATGATTTCTTTTGACAAATATTCTCTTATGTACTTGACATGTCCAGCATTATGG
The DNA here is from genome assembly GCA_028654335.1 of Alnus rubra. Classification (NCBI taxonomy): domain Eukaryota; kingdom Viridiplantae; phylum Streptophyta; class Magnoliopsida; order Fagales; family Betulaceae; genus Alnus; species Alnus rubra. Next base: position 135,765 of record JAJPGS010002449.1, on the reverse strand, counting down.
AATGATCTTATCTTAAAGAAAAAAAAATGATTTTCATATGGAATGTGCTTGTGCTTCGTTATTTCTTTATTTAATTTTCTGATCCTCCTAGTTATTCGTTAATAACCGCATGCATAGAAGATTGGTAGAATTTGAGGATTTTTTTCTTTTTATTATGTTAGATGGATTTTGGTGGAATCTGAGCTTATCACTTATCTGAAGGTTATGATTGTATATTTCTTGTTTGAGTAACATATATTTAGCCCCCCAATTCAATATATAGAAGATTCTCATGTCATGTGCTTCTGAATTTAGGCACAAGTAAATGTCTACAACAAGTGATTTGTCAAGCGGTCATCCGTTATGTAAGTGTGGAATTCTTGCACGTCTAAGGTACTCTTGGACCACATCCAATCCCGCTAAAAAGTGGTATGAATGTAATAACTACAAGGTAATTTTTGTTATATTCTGAAATTAGCTTTGTGTTATATTTCGTCGTTAGTAGTTCATGACATTTTTGTTGACCCTTATTTTTTTCATGCAGAAAGCCGGTGATTGTGATTTTTTTAATGGGCTGATAAGAAGATGTCTGCATACGAGAAGGGATTAGCGCAACATCTGAAAGAAATGGAGGAGAGAAAACAGGCTGACAATGACAAAGTTGAGGAATTAATTGAAAGAAAATGCAAGGAACAATTAGCGCAAAATTTGAAAGAAATGGAGGAGAAAGTTGAGGAATTGATTGAAAAAAAATGTAAGGAACAATTAGCACAATGTACTGAGAAGATGTTTCGTATTTTGTTGTTAGTTGTCATTTTGCTTTTAGCCTTTTATTTTTGTAGTTATAGTGAACCTAGACATACTAACTTGATGTTAAAATGAAATTATGAAAACAATTCAGTTGTAAGAGACTTTTTTCTGTTTGTACGAATTTCCTAAATGTATGTTAAACTTAATTGATGTCTTTGGTCTTTTGGTCTTTGATCATCTTTGATCTCATTTTCACAATAGACTGGTGCTCTACCTGCTTCAAATGAATTTGGTTCTACACTATTGAATGTATCGTATGTTTAGGTTCTATAAAAATTATATCGAGACCATCTGTGCATCATTTTTCTCAATATTTGGCTGCAAATATTGAGTTGATGGTACAGATTTATCTTAGTTTTATCGATTTGGTGTTATAATAAAGATAGATTTACAAAAGGCCTGAGCAGTGGCCGCATCTGACTGTGACCACCATGGACAAGTTGGTACATGGCACACTTACCTCCATTTTTAATCCCTCTCTGTCTCACATGAAGGTGCAATTAAGTGCGATCCATGCAGTGACTTTTACCATAATAGAGGGAGGGCGAAGTTTCCAGAAGAGTGCACGCAGAAGGAAATGAGGCATCTTAGGATTTGTCTTTCCTGAAAGAAGGCAAATATAATTGACAATGAGAAGGGATCACCTCCACTTTCTGCGCTCTCTGTCACCTCGATGATGCTTTTTCACTTCTAGCTTTTTAATGCCAGCATCTACTTATCCTTTTCATTCACAACCAAATTCCTGTGCGTTCTTGACTTTCACCCATGTGCTACCACATAAACATCAATGAAAAAGATTCTGTTTATTTATATATGTATGTTATATGCTTCAAAATATTTATAATGGGGTGCATCTAATTTTGGTTTTCTTGTTAAAGGCAACACAGGCAAGGGCGCTCATAAAATGCTTGGAGGCTCAATTCAATTTTTTTTTTTCCAACTCGTTTTTTATATTGCTGTTTTTGTTGCTTACAGTCCTTAGATTAAGTGGCATTATCTCCCCAAGCAAACAAGGAGTTTAGTGTGAGGTATTGGGTGCGTGAGTTGTGTTTGCCTATCAAGGAAAAAAAAAATAGAGGTTCCCTTCTATCCCTTGTTCTTTGGGGTTGTCCCTGTTCCCTTGGTCTTTTTGGGGTTATGCTAGTGTTGTGTTGTGAAAAATGAGAGATTTATCAGTGATGTGCATCTTCAGAATTCAACTACTGGCATACATTTTCAGCTGTGCAACATGGCTTTTGTGACTTATGATTTTGTGCATTCAGTTTGTGCTGCAGCAATATGACAATCCACAATCCACTATCAGTTTGTTCCACACAAACGGATTCCGTTTGTCTGATAGATATTTCAAAATCTACCAAGTGCATATATAATGAAAAAGAAAAAGTTGTTGCTATATATAAGTTGGCTGTGGATGAACTTTGACAGTTAAGACAGACAACAAAGCGCTACCAAAGTGACTCTACTTAGTTCCTCAAAAGCAAATAAAATGCAGAAACATGAAAGTAATGCATTCAAATTCAAGCAGGTTTTCCAGCTAGACAAAAGCTATCTCTGTGACAATTAATTCTAGTCAATAAGATAAATGCACACAGAAGCACCCTTCACACCAAGATGCTCCTTCACACCAAAAACCTTCCAATCCAAGGTTCCATCCTTGATCCCGGACTCAGGAGACCAAGAGTTAAGCACAATTCCTTCGCCTTGTGGACCTCGTTGCCCGCCCACCACAAAAAGTTCCTCTCCACAAGCCTTGAAAGCCAGGCCCCAGCCATTTGCCAAATCAGCCTTGACTGGAAGCCTTCCCAACACATCCCTCTGACTTCACAGTAAAATCAGACCTGTAATAGGAGAGTTTGTAAACAAAAACCATCTCTCTGCAAACAAAAACCAAAACATAGATTGCTAACTAAAATGAATTACATAGTAAGCTACAATATCATCCAGTTCCTTTGCCCAAAAAAATAAAATAAAATCCAAGTAAATCCTACACATGGCAGTACCAACAGTTGCAATGTGTGTTGTATCATCTTTATTGTCAACAAATTGGAGGACAGCATAAGTAGAAGACAAGCTTAAAAGAACCAAACAGTTTTCAAGTAATCAAACAGAAACTTCAAAACATTGTGCTTACCTACGAAACTTAAGAAAAAAAACAATTAACAAAATAAAAAATATAAAATATAAAAACTAAAGGTTTCACTTGACGGAAAACAAACCTGAGTGACTCTATAATTGAAATAAGGATCGAATTTACTTTAATCAAAGAGACCTTACCACTTACGACAAGTATATCGAATCTCCTTCAAAAATACATGATGACTGTGAATTCCCAAACGTCTGAAACAAATACATCGAATGATTAATATATATGAAATTAAACTATTCGTCAACATGTATGAATCAAATGCACGTATATGAACTTTTTTTTCCTCCTTTCAGTACTTGTGTAAGTACACTATGTTGTGTTTCAATCACTTGGTCATGCTGCACATCAGTTGAAAAAAGCAACGGATCTTCACTTGTGTCCAGTTCATCTACTAGCGATCTTTGGCATGTCTTCAAAAAATAAAATATTCAAAAATGTTAAAATTAATATTAAAATTACACATCAATAAGTACACATACAACGACTTTTGAATAGTTGAATACCTTATTTCTTTTCCTTCGCTGCTCGGGATTTGTGTTGCTCTGTTTCTTATTTCCTCCTTTTGACGACTTTTTTCCCACCACTTTTTCAACCACAGACACTTTTCTGATTGATGGTCGCGCGCCTTTAGTTCGAGCCACAAGAGTACTACACACCTCCACCTCCATACAATCCATGGCTCCATTATCGATCATAGGTGCACTTGGGAGTGATTGGGAAGGTTGACTTTGTTCACAGCTTGGACTGCTAAATTTCTTAATTAGCATATCAACATACTTTTGCACTTCCATGCAATGGTCCACGTTTGGTGCTGCAATAGCGGCCAACTTCAGCACATTGTTGCTCAGTTCAGGATATCGATCTGCAGTAGGGTTGCCACTCAAAGGATCATAACTACTCTTGATTAACTTATATGGCCGCTTCAAATCCTTCCTCCATCGATTTAGAAAATACTTTTCGGGCAACAAATCCACATCTTCAAATGTAGTCAACACGGATATGGCATGTTTGCACAAAATTCCTCTTGATTCAAACAAACGGCAACTACAATTCACTTCAATACAGGGCCATTGTAGCAAACATTAAAAACGATTTTTTTTCTACAGGATTCATTAATTTCTACCCATTCGATCACCTGATAGGTACGAATTCCACATTCACTTTTTAAAAGAGAAGAACCACAATACATAATTTCTGAAATCTCCTTCTGAACTTCTCTAAACTTTGCATGGGTGTAAATTTTTTGGAATTGCTTCTCAAAGGGCCAATAGCTCACACATGAAATTGTGGTATTGAAGGAATCGAAATCAGCAATATTCTCAACCTCAACCTTCCTGCGCAAAGCGTTATCGTATTGATCCACAAATTCCTTCAATGAGGTGGACGATTGCACATAACCTTCAAAAAAGGCATTCATACTCTCACTACGTTGTGTGGTAGTCATGCCGGCCCAAAATACATCATTCAAATATGTTGGTACCCGAAAAGTCCTTTCACTGTATAAACCACGCAGCTATGCATTCTCCTCCAGATTATAACACTCAAGCATACTCTGCCAACATGCATCAAACTCGTCACATGTATGAGAATTATACACACAATTTCTTATGGCACTCTTAATGGCATAGTATTGTGAATGTGATCCAAACTTTTCCGGAAGTTTTTTCAGTATATGCCATAAACAAAATCTATGACGAGCATTCGGAAACACCTTCTTAATAGCATTTTTCATGGCCTTATCTTGATCTGTAATAATTGCCCTTGGCGCATGGCCCTTCATGCATTTCAACCATGCCTCAAACAACCAAACAAATGACGCCGTATCCTCACTTGAAATTAATGCCGCCCCTAAAAGAATTGATTGACCATGATGGTTTACTCCCACAAAAGGAGCAAATGGCATTTCGTATTTGTTGGTTAAGTATGTTGTGTCAAATGTAACCACATAACCAAAATCTTCATATGATGCCCTACTTCGTGCATCAGCCCAAAACACATTTCTCAGCCTACACTCATCATCCACATCTATATCAAAATAAAAATCATTATTTACTTTCCGCATTCTATTGAAATAGTCACGAAGTGCTGCGGCACCTCCTGTACCAAGGCGAAGGCGTCTTGAGTTCGCAATATAATTGCGACACTCTCTCTCTCCAAATGTAAGATTCTCATATCCCCCTGCTTCAACGGCTAGTGCATTATAAATTTTATTTGTGCGGATTCCAGTTCTATCATCTATATCAAGCTTTCTCTTTGTAGCAGGATCCAACTTCTTGTTGCACCGAAAGTATCTTGCTTTACCTGGGCTTAAGTCGTGATTATGCCCTAGATTTACATTTGTCACATACCACGATGTATCCACTAACGTTGCATTCAAAGTAGCTTGACACCCCGTTTTGCTTGTTTTGCTAGCCTTGCACAGGTTATTACTTGAATTGGATGATGCTTTGCCTCCGCGAGCACATGTCAGACTGATGTAGTGTACATCTCCATTTTCATACTTTTTCTTCTTCTTTTGTGTCACACCAAAGCCCGCTTGCTTTCCATAATTCCTATAATAGTCAACGACTTCCTCTATGGAGCCAAATAGCATACCGCTCTTAGGCTCCTCAACAACTTTATCTCCATCTATGAGCTTGGCCTTGGACCGACAATTATCCACACCATCATTCAATTGGTCATTAGCAACAATTTCATTTCCATCTATCACAAAATGAAAAGAAATAAATAAATAAGGTGTAAAGAACCCAACTATAAGTAATAACATTTATTATGTTACAAAAATTAAAGGTAAGCATGAAGTGTCCAACATACCATTTTGAGGGTCCATTTCGATGGGCACAACATCATCAAGTTCAATATGTGTCAATGAACAATCATCTTCGTGTTGTGAAATCAAGTCCAATTGTGATAAATCCATTTAAAAATTTCTGTAACAAATAAAGATTCATATCAATGCATTATCATTTAGTTCATAATTACAAGAAAAGCACTCAAGAAACATAGCACTCAATAAAGGCCTAAGCATAAGAACAATATCAGGTTACTAATTAAAGTGAAGGATTTGGCCTCATTTTTTCTTTCTTTTAATATGTACTTATGTAGGCAGAACTTGAAAGCCTTTCCATTGAAGAGAGCGGATTAGATGAGCAAATAAGGTTTACTTAGCTACGCTTTTCCTAGTGTTGCTCTAATATATTGTGTTTTTTTTTCAACCGTTGATCAGTTGATGTGCTGAGGCTTCTAATCTGTTGCAGGGAAATGCAAGAACAATTGAGGGACCTCAGTGAAGATGAGAACAATCAGAAGTAAATTTCCCTCCATTTTACTCCACCAAGATTCATTCACTTTTGTGATGTTATGATCTTTATTTTGGATCCATAATTGGTATCATTTTAACTGATACAATCTAACCTTTGTGCCATGTTAGGTGGCTTTTTGTCACTGAGGAAGACATCAAGGCCTTACCCTGCTTCCAGGTTTGTTTTTAGTAATGTCGCCATATATAATTGGAGTTTTTTCGGCAACCTTGCATTTCCTAAAATAAATTTCTCTTAACAGTCAACTAAATACATACAGTTATTGCTTCTACTAGAATGAAACATTAATAGCCATTAAAGCTCCACATGGCACCACTCTGGAAGTCCCAGATCCTGATGAGGTAATTTAAGAGTGGACAAGATCGATCAAAGTTCATTTTGTGTTTTTACATGCATAATTCTCAATGACTTTTCTAATTTGTACCTATAAAAAAAAAAAAAATAAAAAAAAAAAATAAAAAAAAAAATAAAACCATCCTCCCAATTCGGCGAACAAAACCCTGAAAATATATCACAGAAACACCATTCGGCTAACACCAAGAAAACGCCCTCACAATCACAATTCACAGCAACCCACAACTCACCCAAAATTGCAATCACCATGATCGACCACCCCAAATCACCCACATCAGCCAAGCAACTCGGTCATCACCAGAGCAAATCCTCAAGCCTTAAACAGAAACCCAATCACAACAACAAACATTCAGCCACTAACCGAAGTTACACACGGCCACTAGAGTAAAAAAAAAAATCAGTAAATATGAACACATAAGGCTATAACGAAAGAGAGAAACCCCAAAGAATTACAACCCACGTGAAACAGATTCAACCACTACTATCTACAATTAACCAACGAGAAACCTTGAAAATTCCAGAATTAACTTACCCCTAATTTGGTGATGATGATGCTGTTTAATGGAAGCCCAATCGTGGTCTCGGCAGTACCCGCGAACCACTGGATATGGCGGGACCAGCAGTTCCCGGATTTGGGGGGAAGCCGGAACTGGAATACGGCCGGAGATGGAAGAGGGCCGCCACTGGAAGACGGCCGGTGGGTGGGCTTTGGTCGAAGATGGAGAACGATGGTGATGGCTCCTCGCAGTACCTAGTGGCCGGAGATAGAGATGGAGATGGAAGTCGACGGTGGGGGACCTCGTCGGAACCAGAAGAATGATGGAGCTCGGAACGGTGGCGGGCTTGTGCGAAACACCTCGTCGGAACCGGAAGAATGACGGAGAACGACGGTGGCTGGCTCGTGCGAAACTGTTCGCCTGAACCGGAAGAACGACCGAGCTCAGAACGGTGGCGGGCCCGTGTGAAACTGGTCGCCGGAACCAGAAGAACGACGGTGCTGGGCTCCGAACGGTGGTCGACGGTGGGAAGATTTTGGGTAGATGGAGAGAGGGAGGGAAAATTTGGGGGAAGCTCGGGGAAGAAAAATGAGAAAATGGGATGCTGTATTGGTTTTTGTTTTCAAATTTTGAAAATTTTTAATTTTTAATATTTTTTTATAAAAAAAGAAAAAGAAAAAAGAAGAAGGTATAAAACTAAAATGGCCGGGTAGGGGCCGGCAAGATGGCCCCTGCCTATCATTACTCCATACAGAGACCTTCCCCCCACCCCCACTGTCCGATCAAAGAACGTGTGCCGTGATTGAAGCTTAATTATTATATAATATTTTTTATGTTCAAAAAATTATTATATAATACTCTGACTAGACTTTGCTAGCTACCACTGATTAATTAATGCAGAAAAAAAAAAAAAAAAAAAAAAAACCTATCAACTTTGGTATATATATAGAGAAAAATTATACTTGCACTCTTTGGGTACAACAATAGTACAACAACAAGACACATTGGGGTGGGACTTAATGATACTTGCACTCTTGAGGTACAACAATAGTACAACAACAAGACACAGTGAGTGGGACTCAAATTTAACAGCCCACGCATTCAACAACCCAAGACCCACGTGTTTAACAGCCCACGTGTCATAACCCATTATCAACAGGTTCAATGTATCTAAACACTCAAGCCAGCTGCAACCCACTATCTTGATACTTTAATTGCCCATCCATTGAACACTTGACACATCACTTCCTCTTCTTCTTGAAACTTCCATCTTCTGCAATAACTTTCTTCCCCCAACGTTCATCAACCATTAACGGCTAGTTATTATTTAAAAAACAAACTTCCTTCCTTCGACTCGTGACAATTCACAACCCTCACCTAACTACTACACAATCCTAAGGCATATTGGGGTGAGTCCTATCCCAATATGCCTTGGGATTGTGCAAGAGCTGGGTGGGAATTGTGATTCTAGCATTTTCCATATACATATATAAAACGACGTCCTAAAGTTGATCTAAACTAGCCACTTTAGTCAAAGGTCAAAGGTGAATTGAGTAGCCTTATTCGGAAGGGAAGACTCAACCATCAAAATGGTAAGTCGCCCATACGGACAATCTTCTAATCTGTGGTCGTGAGCATTTGCTTTCTTAATTCGTCCGCTATATATGCAGTATTAACAAGATTTTAGGCCACCTCTCGCATATCTATAGATATCTCAATTTTAATCCTTCTTCTTTGTCTGCTGCAAGTTCCTTCTCTATCTTCATCTGAAACACTTGACATTCTCAGAGGCTCATCTCTACCAGTCGAGAAACCGATCAGCGACGCATTGGTTTCAGCAAATGGTGAATTCTCTGCGGGGTTTTTCCCCATTGGGGATAACGCTTTCTGCTTTTCCATATGGTTCACACTGTCCTCGGTTCCCACCGTTGTTTGGATGGCAAACCGAGATCATCCTGTGGATGGAAAAGGTTCACAGCTTTCACTTTTGAAAGATGGCAAGCTTATCCTAACAAACTCTATTGGTATAACCATTTGGACCACTAGAACACCAGTCTTGACCTCATTCGACGCCTCCATGTTGCAGCTACAGCTCCTAAACACAGGCAATCTTGTTCTTCATAGTTCTGATCAGAGCGTTGTCATCTGGCAAAGCTTTGATTCGCCTACAGATACTCTTCTTCCTCAACAAGCACTCACCAGGGTTTCAAGCCTTATCTCAAAAAAAGGCGAAGCTGACTATTCTTCTGGCTACTATAAGCTCTATTTTGACAACGATAATGTACTTCGCCTGTTTCACCAAGGCATAACAGTACTATCCAGTCTCTATTGGCCTGCTCCATGGTTCAGTGACCCCGGACAATCCGGAAGGTCTAGGTACAATACTACAAGTAGAGACGCAATACTAAACGTCACAGGCTATTTCCAATCGTCTGACCATTTTGCTTTCCAAGCAGCAGATTTTGGCGTGCTAGTTCCCAGACGATTGACGGTGGATTCTGATGGCAACCTGCGATTGTACAGCCTGCAAGAGACGAATGAAGGTCGGTATTGGGTTGTGACATGGCAAGCGTTGTCTGGCCCATGTCAGATTCATGGCATCTGTGGACCCAATAGCGTGTGTAGTTATGATCACGCTTCTGGCAGGAGATGCTCTTGCTTGCCGGGCTTCAAGATGGAGGATCCAACTGACTGGTCTTTTGGTTGTATGCCAGAATTCAACATCTCTTGCAGTCAAGGGAATGAGTCCAGTTTTATCCAACTTCCTCATGTTGAGTTCTACGGCTCTGATATAGAGGGCCCATTGAATGTTTCCTTAAAAGGCTGCGAAGAACAGTGCCTGAAATATTGTGGTTGCAAAGGTTTCGAATTTAAGTTTATTGCTGATGAAGGTGCCAATTATTGTTACCCCAAGTTTATGCTACTCAATGGGCAACGTTCACCACATATTGAGGGAGATTTATATTTAAGACTACCCAAAGCTGGTCTTTCCCACAACAACACGCCAGATAACGAAAATTCAAGGTTGGAGTGTTCAAAGCAAGTAAGAAAAACGTACGAAAATAAGACGGTGAAGATTTTGTTTTGGTTTGCCATTGCAGTCGGAGGTGCAGAGGTTACCTGCGTTTTGCTGGTGTTGTTTTTTTTGTTCAGGACTAACAGACATTCAGACCCAACTGAACAAGGATACCTCCTGACAACAAGATTTAGGCGCTTCACCTTTGCTGAGCTCAGAAAGGCAACAAAAGGATTCAGTGAAGTGATCGGACGAGGTGCGGGGAGGACAGTATACAAAGGTGTACTGCCTGATCAGCGGGTATGTGCAATCAAGCGACTCAACGAAGCCAACCAAGGAGAAGCAGAATTCTTAGCAGAAGTAAACATTATTGGGAGGCTTAACCACATGAACTTGATAGAGATATGGGGATACTGTGTAGAGGGAAAGCACAGGCTTCTGGTGTATGAGTACATGGAGCATGGTTCCTTGGCGGAAAATCTTACTTCTAATGGACTTGATTGGGAAAAGAGGTTTGAAATTGCAGTGGGCACAGCAAAAGGCCTTGCTTACTTGCATGAGGAGTGCCTGGAGTGGGTTCTTCATTGTGACGTAAAGCCTCAGAACATACTCTTATACTCTGATCATTACCAACCGAAAGTTGCAGATTTTGGGTTGTCTAAACTTCTAAATAGAAGTGAACTTGATCATTCAAGCTTCTCAAAGATGAGAGGAACTAGAGGTTACATGGCTCCAGAGTGGCTTTACAATCTTCCTATAACATCTAAAGTGGATGTCTACAGTTACGGGATCGTTTTGTTGGAAATGGTTACTGGAAAGAGCCCGACAGGTATGCATAGCTCTAACAGCGGAGGGGCGGGGGAGTATACGAGCGTGGTCAAGTTGGTGAAGGAGAAGATCAACAACAATATTGCAAGCACTAGTGCAAATGAGTCATGGATTCAAGCAATTATTGACCCCAGGATGGCCGGGAAATATGACTCTGCCAAGATGGAGCTTCTGGTCAAAGTTGCTTTGCAATGTGTGGCAGACGACAAAGATAACAGACCCACCATGAACCAGGTTGTAGAGATGCTTCTGCGCCATTAGGGTCATCTAATATTGTTCGAAACATAATTTTAAAGTTGTCTACTTTAAATTGTGATTCCTATTATCTCTCTGTAATCGTTTTTTTTTTTAACGAATACTTAGATATTTGTAGACCGTAATAAATGGATTAATTTGACGATTCATCAACACTTCTAGGATAGAATTTTGCCGACCAAAGGATGGGGCATATACCACAGTACTCAACCGGCCTCCATATCGATCAATTACAGTGCTTTTGTGTTGTCCAGCCAACAATGGTTGACTTCTTTTGGAATATGGAGGGTCGTACAATAAATAACCGATTATATTATTCAGAATTATTGCACATCCAATCCCATTAGTGACAATTGACAAGTTATGAGTCTTCCCTTAAAAAACAAAAAAGAGAGAGAAAAGAAAATTATCAATGAGGTAAGCGCGCAAATGTTTAAGACAGACAATTAATTAATTAAAAATTAGTAGAAGAAAGAAAATAAGAGAGAGATCGGGAAAGAAGCAAGGTAGACCTGCTTGTTGCACTTGATGAGATCGAGAGGAGGAGTGATGGCCACGCGGGTCTAAGGATAACCAGTCGTACACGCCGCGTAGAAAGTCGGCCTGTGATCGAGAGTACATCTTGATCTTCTCCTTCGACATTAATGAAGAAGACGAGTAGAGAAAGGTTGGCCGGTACGAGAGAGATTTGCGGGTAATTCTCTCGGGAAATGATCAAAACACTTCCAATGCACAATAAGATCACAACAACAAGGCACAATGGAGTGGGACCTATGTGTGTACTCCACTCTATTGTGCCTTGTTGTTGTGTCCTTGTTGTGCACAATGAGTGTAAGAATCACTCCCCAATTCTCTCTCTCTCTCATTTTTTAAAAAAGTCCACGTACCCTGTTAAAATACCGTCAGATCCTTCGTAAGGCTCATATGCAGGTAATTCTTTCCCTCTTCTTCAAATGTAGGACCCCACGTGCGTAATTAATTTCTAAAAAAATGAACGGAAAACATATAAAAAATGTAAAAAATCACCGCCTTGAAAATTTGGGAAGAATATTAATATGAATTAAGCGGTAGTTCGAGAAATATATAAGTATATATAATTATTGAGAAATAATCTTTTTACATCTCTTATTTGTATATATATTATATAGTGTACATCTTTTTTTTTAAAAAAAAAATAAACTATTAAATTTGTATAGTAATTAATTTTAAAAGTTCATCATGTGTAATTTTTGTGTCCATCTAAAAATGAGGTGGTTTTGAAAATTGCCATTGGCCTTGTGATTCATTACTATTGAATTTAATCAAATGATGATTTTAAAAGCCACCTCATTTTTAGATCGACACAAGAGTGACACATGATAGACTTCTAGAATTACTCAAATTTGTAGAACTCACATGTAGGTCCTATAGATCAAATGGTTAATTTAGAAAAGAGATGTACAAAAGATATATGTGTACCATATCTCTTAATTATTAGTTAGGCTAGTATAAAGCGACATATTTTTAGGCGATAAATGATATTTTTACATATTTGATTATATAATTTATATATATCCATGTACATTTGTTTTTTAAATTAATCATTACATATCTAGGTCCCATATGTAGGTCTAACAAATCTAATGATTAGTTTTTTAAAAAAAAATGTACATAAAATGTAAAAAAAAAAATGTGTATGTATCATGATGTATAAGTTCATATGTTCGACACTTAAATAGGATTTGACTTTGGCAAAATTCTAACAATATAAAAAATAGCTCTTGGTTGGATCAGTAATGGTAATGTAACGTACCAAATAAATATGTACACATTTGTTGTGATAAGGTCTAATAGTTTTTCGTTCTGTCCTTGTTTTATATATATATATATATAAAGGTAATTAATGTTAAAAGTTTTCTCTTGTTTGTCTTGTATATATTCCTTCAAAATTGAAGTGATATTTAAAATCACAATTGGATTAAAATTCATTAGTTTTTGTTTTGTTTTTTTTTTGACATGTCCACACAAGAGGGGGAGGAAGAATTCGAATTAGTAACCTCCGCTTCATGAGGCGTGGTCCTCAGTCGATTGAGCTACCCATTCGAGACAATTCACTAGTGATCTATAACAAATTAATCCAATAGTAATTTTAAATGTCACATCAATTTTAGATGAACACAAAAAGAACGTTTAGTATTACTCTCTCTCTCTCTCTCTCTATATATATATATATATATATATATATATATAAAACTTTGTCAAGCTAACTTTGTAAGGTATATATATTTGAGTAAGGTAGTATATATATATTCATTCATTACACCTGTAAACAGATGTCCTCAAGCTTATCTAAACAAGCCATTGTAATCAAAGGTCTTGAGCATATACGCGTTAACTATAAGTTGGACCATATATGAATCGTTCGTCTTGTATTTTTGCTTCTCCATTCATACATGATGCCAAAAAGTCTAGGTCTGGGCATGGAATAATGAGCAAATTAAACTAATTTTGTTCATTCATTAACAAGTGGGGAGGAGAAGTGATCAGCGCGCGTTTGCTTTCTTCAACTATCACTACAAAAAAAATTGCAATTTGCCACATGCACTTCACCACGTGTACAGTCGTACAGACACAGTACACGTGGTGAATAGTTTGCCACGTGTAAATGAACACGTGTGCGACGCGTGTTAAATTCGATTGTAACTAAATGCATACTTTGCCGCGTGCACTGAAATACATGCAGCCACTGTGCCACGTGTATCACAGTACACGCGGCTGACTGTCAGCCGCGTGTATTTAGTACATGCGGCTAACAGTCGGCCGCGTGTACCACAATACTCGTGGCCACCTGGCCACGTGTATTAGAGTACACGTGGCAATTTGTTTTTTTTTTTTAAAAAAAAAAATTTAAATATAATTTTTTATTTAATTCTTTTTGTAATTATTGATTGTATTTTTAATTTAATTCTTTTTTAAATTTTTAATTGTGTTTTTATTTAATTTTTTTTAAAAAAAAAATTTGGGTTAATTACTTTTTTAATCTAATTAATTTTTTTTTTTGTGGTAATTTTCTTATTTCTGGCCTAAAATATCGCAAAATCTATTTTACCCCAAAATATCACTAAATGAAATTACACAAGTCAATAATTAATAACATATTTATTAATTACACAAATCTTTACAAACAAAAAATAAACATATTCATTACTAACAAAAAATAATTACAGGAAATAATTACACAAAATATCTACAGATTTGGAGGGTGTCCCTACAGATCAGGAGGTATCGTCCCAGGCGTATACTCGCCAACCGGCGATTGCTGCGCACAGAATGGTGTTGTGGAGGATGGTGTAGTGACAGGGGAGTGCTGGCTCAGCCGTCGTCGTGTAGGCGACAACGGACCAATCGTCCTGGAAGTAATAAAAATAGTTAAAATATATATAGGTAAATGCAAATTTAAACAAGTAATGAAAACAAATTGAAAATAATTTTGTCATATACACAATATGAATCATACTTGCAGATGCACTACTAACAGACGACATACTACCTACGTTTGCAGGTGAAGACTGCTGAACACCTACTGTGCCATGCATGGAGGACATGAATGCCTCGAACTGTCGCATGCGCTGCTCTAGAACGTCATTTCTCTCTCGCTCAGGACGTAGCATCTCCCGCATTTCCGCCATCTCTCGGGCATGCTCGGCCCAATCCCGAGATGTGCCCTCAGATGGTCCCCCATGTGAGCAAGCCCTGTACAAGAAACACGTCCCACGAACAGGAGTAACGTTCGGCCTAACCTGGCAAACCCTCCCCGCATACTCAGGCCTCCCAACCGCCTGTTCGTACACGTCATTCGGTGCCCAACGCACCGTGCATCCTGAGACGCTCTGCGTGGCGGCAGGATCACTGGATAAACCCTGCGTCATCATCTCCTGTACGTCGTCAACATAAAGTACACATGTATTAAATAATGCCATAACACATGCATAACTTAGAAATATAAGTAAAATAAATCAGTAGCATACGCATAGGACCCGTGTACGTTCATTCAGGTAAGTGCCATCCTTCCTTGTGTGCGTCTTCATGAACGACTCGGCACGAGTGGGGGGGCGTGCCAGATGTACATGCCTGTCGCCATCAAGTTGAAATATATAACAAACACTAGAGTGAGAAAACAGTGTAAAAAAAAAATAGCAACAAGTATGAAAAACATATACATATATCTGTTTATACCTCATCGTGATTAAATTTGGCATAACTTTTGGAGCCCAGACAATGAGGGAGGTCATTCTGCTCCCGCAGCCGCTTCTTCCAATCACAAGTCGCCTACGCATTGAACATTTCAAAAAAATGTAAGCCTTGACACACTTAAAGTAGTAATAAAATCAAATGAACTGATATTAAAAATGAGCTCCAATTTTGTATTACAATCAAAGATCTACATAACTTTTTTTCCTCAGTGCACCAATTGCTTAGCAAGTACTCCACATCTGCTACGTCAAACTTCTCAAAAACTTTCTCCGGCACTCTAACACATAATCTCGGGCGTGTCACCGTCTTGAATATGTAGCTTGGTTTTGAACTTCGACTTCCACAATCGGTGCTTACGGCCAATATCAGCCCACACTTTGTGCTGTGCCTTGCGTTTGTCAACAGATACAGGTAGATAAAACTCCTCCTGCACATTCAATTTAAGCATTAATTTTAACAGTTCAACAAGAACTAAATTTTAAATTTAATTTAAATAAATAAAATAAATAAATAAATTAGATTCATAAACATACCATTAGCACGTCCCACATAGCCTTCTTAATGTTCTTATCTACCTTCGCCCATTCGTCCCACATATGTATGTAGGATCCTCTCTGGATAAGCATGCCCGTAGCACGCCTAAAACGATTGCAGGCTCGTCCTACGGGTTGTATTGCAGCATTGTACTGCAACACAATCTTCTTACCCCTCGGAAGCACCCAATTCCTCTCGGGGTCGTAACCACCTCATAATAGATGCTCCCGTCTGGGTTGTACCCTAATCAAAAAATATACAACATTTAATAACCAAACACTAAAAAACTTAATTATATTAATAAATTTTAAATTCAATTTATATTTTTTTCAAACTTAATATTAATTATTAGTAACATTATATGAGTTTTAATGATGTATAAATATGTACTTACCCATCAACCGAATCTGGTCAGTCTGTATGCGATGGGTCGCTGGGTCGCCTGCATCCTCCTCGCCAACCCCTTCTGCCAGAGAAGGCTCCTGATCGTCATCTGAAACCATATCTTGTGGGCTATTGGGGGCCAACTGATCGGGACCCAACATCGCAACGTCTCCCTCATAGGGGATCTACCACCCCCCCCCCAAAAAAAAAAAATTTGGCATTTGACTCTCACCAGAAACCGGCACCTGGCTCTCCCCAAATAGCAGTACCTGACTCTCCCAAGGTGTCGGGCCTGGCTCCCGGCTGGTGTTGGCAACTGTCTCAACCTCATAGCCGGTCCCTGACTCGCTGCTGGTGTTGGCATCTGTCTCAACCCCATACCCTGCATCTGCCTCTCTCTTGTATGTGGCAGCGGAAACCTATCATCCTGTGTCTCACTATCAAATTCACATGGAGCCGGTCCAGTATAGGGATACGGAAAGTACGGCGCATAACCATGCTGGCCTAGCCCATCATAACCCTGTCGCACCCACCATCGAGTCACGTGACCTGGTGGGGTGATCCCATCCAGCGATAATGTTGACGGGTCTGAATATGGAGAACAAGAATATCCAGCTGTGCTGGTCCGCATGCGATCTGACGTGGGCACGGCCACCGTACCCGGCAACAATGGTCTATAAGCGGCATCTAAGTGGTGTGGCGACCCCGCAGTATATAGCGGCGCCGAAGCTGTGGGTGTGGTCGTGGGGGGCACGAGTAGGCGTGGTACCCGAAGTGCACAAGGAGGGGGTCTCTAGTCCATCTATACCTGGGAACAAATGTAGAAAAATTAATTAAAATTTGTATTTTATATATTACTAATGAATATGCAAATTAAACAATGAGATTTATGCAAATAAAAAAAGTATATTGAGTTTATGCGAATTGTACCAACAGTGAATATAGCAATCATTGTATAACGGGAGCTTCAATCAGATCAATGTGGGCCTGTCGTGCTCGAATTCGTCATTTATATCATGCAGGGGAGCTTCAATCAGATCAACTCACTCGTGATAGGTTGTACCTGCATCATTACTCCCTTCCCCCTGACCAACGTCATACACGTTGCTCGGTTTAGTCCTCACGGCACAAACTCAATTTGGATTCCTTCCATCTTCGACGAAAAATATTTGGTCTACCTGAGATGTAAGCACGTATGGCTCGTCAGTAATCAGTTCTCCCCTGTGGACGAGGTGATTGAAGTTGACAAACAGAAGGCCATAGTCTACTCTAAATCCTTTGTCCATCGTGGGGTCTGCCCAATTGCACTTGAATAGGACATACGTAGTCCTGTCATAATATTCGACCTCAACTATATCGGTTAACTGCCCGTAATACGTTTCACCTTCAACGGTTGGCACACATACGCCACTGTTCTGAATCCTCCTTCCCACATCATGGCAAGCGTGCAGAATAGTTTTCCGTTTACCACGTACTTGTTATACTTGACTGGTGTCTCCTTTAGCCCCTACAACGCATAACCAACTTTGGCCCAATTCCTCCCTATGTTGATCGTCCAGTCCATCGACCTATGATATAATTTCAAGGTTTAAATACATATTTGTCCTATGTGCTTTACGAACTTCATTTTTTGCCCCCTCAATTTTGTTTTGTATCAAAATTGGTACCTGTGGTATGGGAAAAGACGGAAATGGTATTTTCGTCCAATTTTCTTTCCAAAACTAACGTCCAACCACGTCAGCCTACAGGTGTCGGCGTACATGCGCAACACCTGTCCCCTTGGCACACCTCAGCGCTGACGTGACTACAATTTTTTATTATTATTTTAATGATTTTTTATATAATATATATATATATATATATAATAAAATAAAAATAAAATAAAATCTGGGGTGGCTGCCACCCCCATTTTGGCCAAGGTCAGCCACCCTCAAGGTACCATTTCTGATACTAATTCAAACCACAGGGGGCACATCATGAAATTTATAAAACCACAGGGGTATATATGGGAAAAAAAATTGTGTTTAAGTAACAAACATTTAGTCATTTCTTGGGTTATATCAATTGGTCACGCATATAATTTTGTGTTTCCAATTGTTACACATGACTTATTGTGTTTTGTTTTGTCTTTTTTTTTTTTTTTAAGGGTTCAATTCTTGTCAACATGTTATTTTGATACACGACAAGCATATATGTTACTTTTGGTTCAAAACAGGCATACCAAATATACCAAATATTATTTGTGTATAGAGTACCATTTATGATATAATTACAAAACTAAAGTACCATTTCTGGTAATTATTAAAACCACATGGGGTACATCATGAAATGTATAAAACCACAGGGGTATATATTGGAAAAAAAAATTGTAGTTTTTAATTTTAAGGTTTTTTCTTTAAAAAAAAAAAAAATATATGGCGGTGGCTCAGCCACCCAATTAGGCCACATGGGGTGGCCGAATCACCTCTTGGCCAAAATGTGGGTGGCCGGCCACTGATGAGTACCAAAAAGTGTATAATTGGACCCCCTTAATTTATATTTGTTAAACCCTTAGTTTTGTTATTTTCAAATGTTTTTTGTTAGTTTTGGTATTTTAGTATTTTGCAAGTCATTGAGAGAAAACAATAGCATTATGGTGAAAGAAAGCACACTTTAAGAAAACCTAGATGATGTGGTTATGCTCAATCAAATCAAGGAGATGACTAAATCGGAATTGGACTAAATTTCAGATTCTGCCTATGTCACAGTATTTTGGCCATAACTTTCAGCTCAAGTATCTGATTAAGGTGAATCAAGCGGCGTTGAAATTATAACTCAATTTTCTACAAATTATTGTGAAATATTATTTTTCTAATTCGGACATCTACTATGCCAAAATTACCTTGTAATAAAAGACCGCAAATCTTGACGGATTTGGAGTCCTTTTCCTTATTGGATTCTTTCTTACGTTGCTGCGGTGGTTCGTTTCCAGCCACAACATAAAACTCTGCAAATCGCTGCGTATCTACAGTACCGGTTACTGTAGACACGCGGCCAGATGGCTGCGTGTTTTGCTGGCCACGTGGCCATATGCGGCGAAGAAACAATTGGCCGCGTGTATAAATTACACGTGGCATTCTGTTGGACACGTGTATAAAAATACACGTGGCCAACTGGTGTTTTTTGAAAAAATATTTTTGGAATTCTTTTTTTTAAAAAAAAAAAAAAACAAACAAACAAATAGTATGTACATGATAATATTACTATGTACCCTATACCAAATTAGAGTTTATAAACTAATTAGTTTTGTACAGTACTTGTATTTAAATTTTTTTGAATTTATTTATATAAAAAATTCTTATTATATACCCCAACAATAAATTTGTGCTATATTTAGTATGTATTATATATAGTATGTATTGTACTTATGGTTATGTTTTAGGGTTTACATGCAGGTTGAGTTTCTTGAATATGGTTTATGCGTTAGGACTTAATTTATTGTATGTGTAGTACATACTCTCAGGGTTTGGGTTCGTAGAACATCCATCTGAATGTGTTGCCCTTGTGGTCCCGATCATTATAGCATACCTTACACAAGTATAAAATTGCATGCCTCTATCATTTGATCTAGTTCAATGTTCAAAACTTGGTCGAACTATCATTTGATCCTAGAGTTAGGGTTTATAACTATATATATATTATATATATTTAGAGTTAGGGTTTATAGCTATATATAGTACATACACTTAAGATTAGGGTTAAGATTATGGGTTTTAGGGTTCAATTTTATGGTCAGGGTTTAGTATAGTATATATATATATATACTTAGGGTTAGGATTTAGTTTTAATTTATAGTTTACGGTTTAGTTTTATGGCTTAGGGTTTAGCAATTTGTACAGTACATACACTTAGGGTTGCATGTGTTTGTGTTTGTGTTTGTGTTTGTGTTTGTATTTGTATTTGTATTTCAAAACTATCTTGTCATATTTGTATATACATATATATAATATATGCATGCATGCATGCATGTAAACGGCGTGCCGAAACTATATACATATATAGTTACTTGTATAGACCCTAACATTGGGGTTTATGGCTATATATATATATATATATATATATATAGTATAATTATATAGCTATATACAGTATAGCTATATATAGTATATACACTTAGGGTTAGGGTTTATAGATATATATAATAGGTATATACACTTAGTGTTATGGTTTATGTTTATATAGAGTACTAAATGCATAATTAAACCAAATTTGTGCTATATATATATGCATAATTATACGGCGAGGAACAAAAAAAAAATATGCAACATAACAAAGTACATACACTTAGGGTTAGGGTTTATGTCTATATATAGTATATAGACATAGGGTTAGGGGTTGTGGGCTGAGTGCAATATGTTTATAGTATATTTACGTTTTACGTGTTGAGTACTTTACATATATATGGTATACTTATAAGTAAACCCTAACTCTAATTAGGATTTGCGTTAATGGAATACTAATCTAATAAAACCCTAACCTTATATATATATAGGACCTATATATATATATATATATATATATATATATATATATGAACCTTAACACTATATATATTACATACACTTAGGGTCGGATTAGGGTTTGTGTTTGTGTTTGCGTTTACAAATACAAATATATATATATATAATTTTTCATTTTTCAAAAAAAAATAAAATTAAAATAACAGATAGAGACGTGTATTAGTATACACATCTCTAATTGGCCGCGTGGTATTACGCCACGCGGCCAATTTTTGGCCAGGTGACCTGCGCGGGACAATTCCCGCGCGCCACCTGGCCTATTTTTTAAATAAAAAAAATTTAATAAAAAAAAAGGGTAGCTTCCTCTGGAAGCTACCCTTTTCGATCCACTCTCTCACTCAGCTCTCTCTCTCTCACTCTTACTCTCTCTCTCTCTCCCTCTCCGTCTCCGTCGATCACGCACGTCCGCACCGACCACCGCCTTCCGCTGTCTTCTCCAGCCAGCTCCCTCTCCGGCCGTCACTGCACCACAGTAGGAACCCTAACCCTAGGTCCGGACCTCTCTCTACATCCGTCTCTCTGTCTCTATCTCTCTCTACATCTCTCTCTCTCTCTCTCTGAAACCTCTCCCGGTCTGTCTCTCTCTCTCTCTCTCTCTCTCTCTCTCTCTCTCTCTCTCTCTCTCTCTCTCTCTCTCTCTCTGCCTTGTACGTGATTACTATTTTGGAACTTGTTTTGGGATATTGTTTTGGGACTAATATGTTTTAATGCAGGTACATTTTGGCTAAGGAGCATAAAATACACCCCAAAAAAATATTTGTGAGTAATTTTGGCATTAATTTTTTTCTTTATTTTTGGCTATAATAAACTTGGTGCATTTAAATTAATTTGTTTAAAATCTGTTTCTAATTGTTTTAATAGTTTCATATAATAATTGTGGATTTAGCAATTAATAATGGTCCATGCAATGCTGTTAATTTTGTTGGGTTTGAATATCTATTGTTGTGTAATTTTATGTGTTTTGATGTGGTTGGTCGTTATGCATGGAAAATATTCGTACAGTTGTGTTATTTTTCTTTTTTGTAATATGTTTTACTGTACTACGAATTGGTGTTGGGATTATTATTTGTGGCAATTTATGCTAAAACATTTGAACAGATTAAACAATCTCGCCATTATTTTATTAACTTCATCATAAAATCAATGATGCAAACCAATAAAATATAAATAAGTATGCGGTACTATTTCAACAATTTTTGGGTTTTTTAAGAACAAAAAAAAAAGTTTAATTGTTCATTTTCAGGTAATTTTTTTACAAACAAAAAAAAAACATTTCAAAGTAAACTCCCCATCATTTTATAATAAAATGATCGTATCCAACAATTATTGGATAGATACAGAAAATTAAATTTGGCCACCGTCTACCATTTATAATAATTTCTTTTATTATTCAATTTATAACAAAGGTCTAAACAATAAACCCTAAACCCTAAATCAAAACCAATACAAAAATCCCTATACTCTAATCTCAAAACCAAACCCCTAAACTTTATACTCTAAAAAACAAGCAAAAACCATAAACCCTAAACCCTAACCCAACATACCGTACACCCTAAAAACCCTAAACCCTACTGATGAGTGCCAAATATTGTGTATTTGGACCATTGATTTGCACTAGTTAGACCTTTAGCCTTGTTATTTTCTAATGTTTTGGTTAGTTTTTGTGTTTTCTGTTTCTGTAGGACAATAAGAGAGGAATGGCAAATTTCATAAGAAGATAACTGGAAATTCGGAGACCCTGACAAGTCGATCGATCGAACTTAAAATTCGATCGATCGAATATTTGCCCGAAGTCGATCGATCGAATTTTCCCAGAAACTGCTTTTGCAGAGCGCGCCAGAACGCCCAATCAAAAGCCAAAAAGCAGTCCTCCCTTTGATTTCCGCTGCAGAACACGCTTGTTTCGTGTTTGGGGTTGTCTCTAGCTGCAGAAGAACCCTAGAGGAGGGTAGAGAAGTCATTTTCTTGCCATGGCTTTCTTCTATAAAGCCATAGCCATGCCCCCTTGTTGGAGAGTAGTAGAGAGAGTAGGAGATGAGAGAATAGACCAGAAACTCTGTAGTTAGTTTTAATTTCGTGCTTATTGTAGTGTAATTCAGTAGTTTATTTTCAGAATACTTTCTCTTTATAGAGTTTTTCTTTCATTTCCATGGTTGTTCATCATTTTCTTGTGGTGTTCTTAGTCATGGAAGGCTAGTAACCTCAACTAGGGTTGAGGATGAAACCTTTCCATTGATAACACTCACAATCTTGTTGTACCACTTGCACTTTTAATGATATATCATGTTAGTTGTTCAAAGTTCCATTCATTTAAAGCTTTATCTTTTGCAATGAATGTGGTTAGTGGTGGATAGAGGACATTTTATGTGTTTCAACCGACCAATACATTGTTTTATCGATTTGAATGATGATATCCATTGTGATTGAATGATACATTGGATGTTTTGATTTCAATCGGTACTCTTTGTGATTTGTCAATGTGTTGGATTCATTTAATGGTTCTTGGGTTTATGGTTAAGAAACTTGAATAACACCCTAAGCTTAATGTTCTTTGGGTGTTCAAGTAGGAACCAAGAGTGTGAGTTGTAGGATTTGGTTTGGTGGATTCCTTAACCTTAGTTCCTTTTAATTTACATATTTCATTACATCTCTTTCATTTAGTCTTTTGTTCTTGAATCAAGTCTCAAACCTTTGGAACTAGGTTAAGATGAGGTTGATTAAGCAAAATACCAATATTTGACCATTTCCCTGTGGGATCGACCTCGCACTTGCATAACACTATATTGCAAAACGATTCGTGCACTTGCGAGTACTATTTAAAACACACATCACCTACAAAAGAGTGAGATTTTTTTTTCTTTTTTATTACTTTTTTATTTTAGTTATGTCGAGGATGGAAGGAACCCAAACTGGGTTTGTGCCGTGAGGACTAAACCGCGCAACGTGTACGATGTTGGTCAGGGGGAAGGGAATAGTGATGCAGATAATGCATATCACGAGAGTGTACCGCTCGTACTACCCACTGATGACCTGCATGATATGAATGATGAATTCGATCACGACAGGCCCGACATTGATCCGATTGAAGCTCATGTTATACAATGATTGCTATATTTATTGTTGGTACAATTCGCTTAAACTCAAAATACTTTCTTATTTTGCATAGAGCTCATTGTATAATATGCATATTCTTTTTTAATATCAAAACTAATACGAATTTCAAATAATTTGTCTACATTTTTGTTCCCAGGTTTCGATGGACCAGAAACCCCCTACTTGCGCACATCGTGCACCACGCCTACCCGTGCCTTGCACAACTACATCCACACCGGCGATGTCAGCGGCACTACATACCACACCCTGGCCACACCACCTGGATGCCGTTTATAGACCATTGCCCCCGGGTACGGCGGGGATGAGCTCGTCAGATCCCGGGCAGACAAGCGCAGCTGGATATTCTCCTTCTCCATACCCGCCTACGTCCACACCGGCGATGTTAGCGGCACTACATACTACACCGTGGCCACACCACCCGGACGCCGTTTATAGACCATTGCCCCCGGGTACGGTGGGGATGAGCAGGTCAGATCCCGGCCAGACGAGCTCAGCTGGATATTCACCTTCTCCATACCCGACGTTCTCGCAGTTGGGGATCACCTCACCGGGTCATATTGATCGATGGTGGGCGCAAGAGTGTCATGATCCGAGCAGATTCCCGTTGTACTATCCATACCCTCTTACACCACCTATGCCAGTCAACCCTGATAGTGAGACTCAGGATGACAGATTCCCGCTGTCACAGCGGGGGGGGATGCCTATGCTGGCTATGCGGTCGGGACAGATGTCGGCACCGGCAGGGGGCCAGGGCCCGGCACTTGGGGAGAGCCAGGTGCCTGTTTATGGACAGAGCCAGTTGCCGCTTTCTGGGGAGAGTCAGGACCCAGATGTGGGGGAGAGCCAGATGCCCCATGAGGGGGACGATGTGATGTTGGGTCTTGATCAGTTGGCCCATGATGTCCCCCAGGATATGCCTTCGGATGACGATCATCATGATGAGCCTCACCCGGCAGATGAGGTAGGCGAGGAGCATGCTGGCGACCCAGCGACCGAGCGCATAGCGATCGACCATATTCGGTTGATGGGTAAGTACATTTTTATACATCATTATATCTTAATTTAGTAAGTTCGTATAATAGTTAAATTGAATTTTTAATTTATTAATATAATTAAGTTATTTAGTATTAATATATTAACGTTTTATATTTATTGACTAGGGTATAACCCAGACGGGAGCATCTATTTTGAGGTGATTAAGGACCCAGAGAGAAATTGGGTGCTCCCGAGGGGGAAGAAAGTTGTGTTGCAGTACAATGCTGCAATACAACCCGTGGGACGAGCATGCAATCGTTATAGACGGGCTGCAGGCAAGCTTTTACGGAGCGGGTCCCACATTCACTTGCGGGACGAATGGGAAAAGGTAGATAAGCAGATTAAGCGGGCTATGTGGGATACCATAATGGTATGTGTATGAAACTAATATATGTATTTAGTGAAATTAAAGTTAAGATTAAGTTTTTGTTGAACTGCTAAAATTAATCCTCAAATTGAATGTGCAGCAAGAATTTTATGTACCCATATCCGTCGACCAGCGCCTGGCACAGAACGAATTCTGGGGTGATATGGGCCGTAAGCACCGTTCGTGGAAGTCGAAGTTGAGGACCCAGCTAAATATTCGAGATGGTGACACGCCATTGACAATACGTGCGAGAATGCCAGATACGTTTTTTGATAAGTATGACCAAACGGATGTGGAGGACGTACTGAACGAGTGGTGCACAAAAAGAAATCAGGTATGTAGGTCTTTGAATGTATTACTATAATGTTGTGTTTTTTTAATAAACAGTTCATTTAATCATAGCACATAAGTAATTAAGTGTGTCAATTCTTACATTTTTTTTCGGAATGTTCAATGCAAAGGCGAGGTTTGAACGAATGAAGCGGTTGTAGGAGCAGAATGACATCCCTCATAGTCTGGGGTCCAAAAGTTATGCCAGATTTAATCACGATGAGGTATGAAACAATATGTAAATGTTTTAATTCTTATTTGTGCGTAATTGTTCTTTCTTAACATTAAATGAATATCCAATGTTTGTTATATATTTATACTGTATGGCGACAGGCATCTACATCTGGCACGCCCCCCAACTCGCGCCGAGTCGTTTGTGAAGACGCACACAAGGAAAGAAGGCACTTATCTGAACGAGCGGACACGGGACCTATGCGTATGCTACTGTTCTATGTTATTAATATTTATTAGTTATGCGTGTGATAAAGTATTTATTAATTACCAGTGTATTGTATGTTGACGAAGTACAAGAGCGGATGACACAGAGTTTGTCCACTGATCCTACTGCCACGGATCCCGTTTCATCAGATACGGTGCGTTGGGCACCTGGCGACGCGTACGAGCAGGCAGATGGGCGACCCGAGTATGGGGGTAGGGTTTGGCAGGTTGGGCCGAACGTTACTCATGTTCGCGGGACTTGTTTCTCGTATAGGGCCCGCACACGGGGGAGACCGGCCGAGGGCACGTCTCAGGATTGGGCTGCCCACAAAATTGCGGAGATGGATATCATGTTACGGGCCGAGAGAGAGAAGAACGACGGGTTGGAGGGCATAGTGCGGGCCGAGAGAGAGCGGGTTGACAGCATGGAGCAGCGCATGCGACAGTTTGAGGCCTTCATGTCCTCTACAGGATTATCGTTCGTATGCCCTGGTGCTCAGCAGTCTTCACCTGCACACGTAGGTAGTACGTCGTCTGTTAGTAGTGCGCCTGCAGGTATGGTTCATATTATGTATACACTTAGGTTTATTTATAATTTGTTCTCATTACTTGTTTAAATTTGATTATATAATATTATATAGGTTAATTATTTTTATTACTTGCAGGTAATGCAACAACGATTGGTCCGTTGTCGCCTGTTGGACAATTGCTGAGCCAACAATCCCCTCTCGGGACTCCATCGCCCGTTACACCATCTCTTGCGGAACAATCGCTGGTTGGCGAGTTCACGCCCGGGACTGCACCTCGTGATCCGCAGCGACGTCCTCCAGATTTGTAGATATTTTGTGTATTTTTTTTTTGTTAGTAACGAATAACTTTATTAGATCAAGATTTTCAAATTTGTTGATATTGTTGTGTAAGTATTTGTTGTTAGTAACGAATACATTTATTAGTACATGGTATTCAAATTTTTAAATATTGTTGTTTTGATTAATTTGTGTAATTTGATTTTGTGATATTTTTGGATAAAATAAATTTGGAGAATTTTAGTAAATATATATATATATATATATATATATATATATATATATATATATATATTTTAAATAAAAAGAAATTAAAAAACAGAATTAAATATTAAGAAAAAAATTTCACAGTTGGCCGCGTGTATTAATGTACGCGCGGCCAACAGTTAGCCGCGTGTATTATTATACACGCGGCCAATTGTCCGCGCGTATTAAAATACACGCGGCCAATTGTGCAATTAGTGTCACCCGGATTCACCACGTGTATTTACGTGGCCACTTGCACGTGGCCAATAGTTCGCCACGTGCAAGTGGCAAAAAACAATTTTTTTTGTAGTGTGGGTTGAGACCTAAGCGATATTTTTATTTATCTCAAGAGGTGACGTTCGGAACGAGCCTTCCAACAAATCCATTTTTTGTCCACAATTCCTCCATTACAACGAAAAAGTAAAACATAATTTTTTTTTTTTTCGATTAGGGACGAAAAGGGTCTCTAGACTCGAGTTCTTTAATGTGGTTTTTTTTCTACATGTCAAGGATGGGTCAATATTATTGACGACTTAAAAAAACAGAGGAGTGATTGCTACACAACAGTTGTGCAATTGTTGTGCACCTTTCTAAAGCCATGGGGTGGGTCCCACCACATGGGACCCACCCATGTCTTTAGTCTCCTGGACAACTATTGTGAGGATACATTATCCTAAAAAAATTGATTTGTTCTATAGGTTTATTAGTTCGCTGGAAGGCATTTTTCGGTAATTGCTCAAAAACTATTTTGATCATTGGTGATTAAGTTTATTTGAACTATTTAAGAGAATAAAAGTTTCCATTTTAAATGTAAAATGGGATGTAAATATATGGTATAGCAAGTTGAAATTGTTTGCACTTTTGCTTAAGAGGATCGATACCTCACGTCTCCAAATATTTTTACTTTCCACCATCTTATTACTAAATATTATGGGGAAACTTCACAAAAGGGTATCAAACTATCGCGCTTTTTCAATTAAGGGTACCGATGTAGTAAAATGTTCAATTGAGTGTATGAATTTTGTCAAAACCGTGCAATGCAGGGTATTCCACCAGCCTCTGTTCTAAATCAATGACGGAACCCAAAACACGTGCGTTTCACGTGATTTTTTAAGTGAAACTTTCGATTACGCCCCTCACTCCTTCGCTAGCGTTGTCCGCTTTGTCTGTTATTTTCTTGGCCCTGTTGGGAGCTAGACGAATCAAAGGACACCAAATCTCAGTGAATTACCGGAAGTCACAAATTTCATGACGGTGAGCATTATACCTGGGTGCTCGGCCATGCATCCTCATCCCATATGCAAGCGCTTCGTGGTCATCACGTCCGCCAAAGAAGGACACCTAACTGGTCGACGAGAATTCCGACCAAGCACTGGGCCCGGTCGAAGACACGCTTATTCACCGCATGGAAAGAGCTTCCTAGAGACCATGTGGAGGATGACAACGCATGGAGAAACACTAACAATAGTTTCATTGTTAGTGTTTTTAACATTAATTTTTTTTTTTTTTTTTTTTAAAAATAAAAAAAAAGGCATGGACTCCTACTTGTTGCTACTGGCGTGGATGATTTGCGTGCATGAAGGTGGTGCCCATGCAGTGTGTCAAGTCCGGCTTAGATTCTTGTTTCTTTGCAGCAAGTCTAGAGCTTGGTTGATGCAAACGTTAAAGGAAAACTTGTTCCTAACAAATCCTTCCCAGATTCGGGTAAAACTGGTATTGGTGATTTTTACAATCTTACCATCTCCGGTCTCCCCTTTCAAAGCCCTGGTAGGTGGTGACAAAGGGTGCATGAAGCAGTTAACAAAAAGAGAAGAAAAAAAAAATCCTCTGTTTTGGAACATAAAAACAGAGTTGAATAGAGACAATCCTCCTCCTTCCTTTGCTGCATGGTGGAGTGAAAGAAATTAATACTAGGCTAGGAGAAAACATAGGATTTTTTGTTCCACCTTTGTTTTTATGTTCCAAAATAGAGGATTATTTGCTTGGTTCTTTTTCCTTTCCTTTTATTTTTTTTTCTTCTCTTTCTGTTAACTGCTTGATGGGTGTGTACATCTTCATTTCCTTTTGTTTCTTCCGATACAGGTTGGATGCACTGAGGCCAAGCTTACCTCTACTACTCATTGGAGCTAGCATATGAAATCTTCCGTTGAAGCATATCCTACACCCGATTCAGAAAATGACAGGGAATTTGGTAAGGGGATAGAAGCATATCCTGCACCCGATATGTCAAAGCAGCTTGAAGCCCTGTAACTCGCGCGTAAGATCGGTGCATGATAATGGCAGTCTTCAGAATTGATGGGAGTAATTGGGACAAAGAAGCTAAACATTCACTGAAGCTGGCAAACATGAATGACCCTTATGTTTGATTTAGAACTTGCATTTATCCAAAAAATTTAATGCTATTCCCCTTTCACTGTGTGGAACCTTCATGAAATACTGATGGTGATATTTAAGAACCTTAACTCTGTTTTGAGCTGAACAACCTTAACACTAAGGCTTGCTCTGTGCTTAGTTCAAATACCACGTTTCCCAAACCGTTTTCTTTTCCTTTATGGCTCCAAGCTTCATGGTACATCTCAACGGACCAATCCCTGAAGAGCTCGGCGAGTGCAAGTCTCTTACAAAGATCCAAATCATGAAGAACCAGCTCAACGAGACGTGGACCTCACCGTGGGGGATCAACTCGCCTTCGGGGATCACCTGTGTGCGTGGAATCACGAGTTGATCACATTAAAATGGGTTGATCATGTTAAACGGGTTGTGTTTAGATACATGTGGGTGAGAGGGGCAAAACGGGTTGATCACGCTAAAATAATAACATGGAAGTCATGTGACTTCACTTCCGTCATCGATTTAGAACAGAGACTGACAGAATACCCTACATTGCACGGTTTTGATAAATTCATACACTCAATTGAACGTTTTACTACATCGGTACCTTTAATTGAAAAAGCGCAATAGTTTGATACCCTTATGTGAAGTTTCCCCAAATATTATCTTATGGTATTGTTTTCACAAGCGAATCAAGGATAGAGGACGATATTAGTGACTTGTAAATGTTTTGGCCGGCTAAATAAAAAACCTTATAGTTTGTATTCCCTTTTTTCAAGATTTTAGAAATTTTAGCTTTTTGTACGATTTCTTTTCAGCATAACTTCATTTGATTTGCTCCATCCCATTTGTGTCGTTTTTTGCTCTGTAACATTCTTGTGTCTCTAATGGCTATCGCAAACAAACTGTGACCTCTGACCCGAACAATTTACCCTTAATGTGTACCGAACGATATATGTATTAAACAACAAATCCCTAAACTTACAGTACATAATGGTATTTATCTCAACTTTTGTATCATTTTTAACTTTCAATTATTTAATTTGGTTATATTTTAGAATGTGTCTTGTTATACGCTCTATTTTCTTCTCTTTAGACTTTGGCCAAATTAAACTGAATCAATTGTCCTTTTATTTCATAATTACTGATAGGTTGTTTGCGTTTGGAAGATACTAATTAACCTCAAAGCCTCCTGAACGAAATAACAAAAGCTAAAAGAATATTTGATTTTTTTTTTGTTAAAAAAAAAAAACAATTTTGATTGCATGCTTAATCTTTAAAAAGAGTTAAAATGCACCTAGTTGACTAACAACGACAAACATTCTTTCAAAGATTGAGATATCAATATGTTTTCTTATATCTAAGACAGGCATTTTTTTATATCTAAGAGAGGCAATGTTCAAAACGAGCCATCCAGCAAATCCATTTTTCGTCCCCAATTCCTCCATTACAACGAAAAAGTAAAACATAATTTTTTTTTCGATTAGGGGCGAAAAGGGTCTCTAGACTCGAGTTCTTTAATGTGTTCTTTTTTTCTACATCCCAAGGATGGGTCAATATTACTGATGACTTAATAAAAATGATTTGTTCTGTAAGTTTTTTAGTTTGCAGGAAGGCATTTTTTGGTGTTTGCTCGAAACCTTTTTTGATCATTGGTGATTAAGTTTATTTGAACCGTTTAAGAGAATAAAAGTTTCCATTTTAAATGTAAAAGAGGATGTAGCTATATGGTATAGCAAGTTGAAATTGTTTGCACTTTTGCTTAAGAGGATCGATACCTCACGTCTTCAAATATTTTTACTTTCATCCATCTTATTATTTAAATATTATCTTATGGTATTGTTTTTATAAGCGAATCAAGGATAGATGATGATATTAGTGGCTTGTAAATATTTTGGCTAAATAAAAAACGTTATAGTTTGTATTACATTTTTTCTAGATTTTGGCAAATTTAAGTTTTTGAATGATTTGTTTTCGGCATAACTTCATTTGATTTGCTCCATCCCATTTGTATCGTCTTCTGCTCCATAACATTCTTGTGTGTCTCTAATGTCTATCGTAAATCAACTGTGACCTTTGATCAGAACAATTTACCCTTAATGTGTACCAAATGATACACATATTAAACAACAAATCCCTAAACTTATAGTACATAACGTTATTTATCTCGATTTTCGTATTGTTTTTAACTTTCAATTATTTAATTCGGTTATATTTTAGAATGTGTCTTGTTATATGCACCATTTTCTTCTCTCTAGACATTGGCCAAATTAAACTAATTCTTTTGTCCTTTCATTTGATAATTACTGATAGGTTGTCTGCATTTGGAAGATACTAATTAACCTCAAAGCCTCCTGAACGAAATAAAAAAATCAAAAAGAATATTAGATTTTGTTTTTAAATAAAGAAACAATTTAGTTTGCGTGCTTAATCTTTAAAAAGAGTTAAAATACATATAGTTGACTAACAACGAAAAACTTTCTTTCAAAAGATTGAGATATCAATATGATTTCTTGTTTTCTACTCACTTCTGGGTTGAGGCCTGGGCGACATATATATATATATATATATATATATATATATATATATATATTTTTTATCTCAAGAGGTGACATTCAAAGCGAGGCTTCCAACAAATCCATTTTTTGTTTCCAATTCCTCCATTACAACAAAAAAGGAAAACATAATTTTTTTTCAATGAGGTACGAAAAAGGTCCCTAGACTTGAGTTCTTTAATGTCGTTTTTTTTTCTACATGCCAAAAATGGGTCAATATTACTAACGACTTAAAAAAAAATGCTTTGTTCTATAGGTTTATTAGTTCGTGGGAAAGCAATTTTCGGTATTTGCTCGAAACCTTTTTTGATCATTGGTGATTAAGTTTATTTGAACCATTTAAGAGAATAAAAGTGATTGCCCTTTTGCTTAAAAGGATCAATACCTCACATCTCCAAATATTTTTAGTTTCCTCCATTAATTAAATATTATCTTAAGGTATTGTTTTCATAAGCGAATCAAGGATAGAGGATGATATTAGTGGCTTATAAATATTTTACCTAAATAAAAAACCTTATAGTTTGTATTCCTTTTTCTAGATTTTGGAAATTTTAGGTTTATGTATGATTTCTTTTCAGCATAACTTCATTTGATTTGCTCCATCTCATTTGTATCGTCTTCTGCTCCGTAACATTCTTATGTGGCTCTAATGTCTATCGTAAATGAACAGTGACCTTTGATCAGAACAATTGACCCTTAATGTGTACTGAGCGATATACATATTAAACAACAAATCCCTAAACTTATAGTACATAACGTTATTTATCTCGACTTTCGAATCATTTTTAACTTTCAATTATTTCATTCGGTTATATTTAGAATGTGTCTATTCATACGCTCCGTTTTTTTCTCTCTAGACTTTGGCCAAATTAAATTCAATCTTTTGTCCTTTTATTTCATAACTACTGATAGGCTGTCTGCGTTTGGAAGATACTAATTAACCTCAAAGCCTCCTGAACGAAATAACAAAAGCTAAAAGAATATTTGATTTTTTTTTTTTTTGGAAAAAAAAAACAATTTTGTTTGCATCCTTAATCTTTAAAAAAAATTAAAAAAATGCACCTAGTTGACTACGAACGAAAAAACTTTCTTTCAAAGGATTGAGATATCAAAATGATTTCTTGCTTTCTGTTCCCTTCTGGGTTGAGACATGAGCGACATTTTTTTTTTTTTATATCAAGAGGTGACGTTTGAAACGCACCTTCCAACAAATCCATTTTTTGTCCCCAATTCCTCCATTACATTGAAAAAGTAAAACATATATATATATATATATATATTGGATTAGGGGAGAAAAGACTCGAGTTCTTTAATGTGGTTTTTTTCCTACTTGCCATGGATAGGTCAATATTACTAACGACTTAAAAAAAAAAAATTGTTCTGTAGGTTTATTAGTTTGCGGGAAGGCATTTTTTCGGTGTTTGCACGAAACCTTTTTTGATCATTGGTGATTAAGTTTATTTGAACTGTTTAAGAGAATAGAAGTTTCCATTTTAAATCTAAAAGGGGACGTAGCTATATGGTATAGCAAGTTGAAATGTTTTGCATTTTCGCTTAAGAGGATTGATACCTCACGTCTCCAAATATTTTACTTTCCTCCATTTTATTATTTAAATATTATCTTATGGCATTGTTTTCATAAGCTAATCAAGGATAGAGGAGGATATTAGTGGCTTGTAAATATTTTGGCTAAATAAAAAACCTTATAGTTTGTATTCCCTTTTTTCTAGATTTTGGAAATTTTAGGTTTTTGTAAGATTTCTTTCCGCATAACTTCATTTGATTTGCTCCATCCCATTTGTATCGTCTTCTACTCCGTAACATTTTTGTGTGTCTCTAATGTCTATCGTAAATGAACCGTGGCCTCTGATCAGAACAATTTACCCTTAATGTGTAACGAACGATATACATTTTAAACAACAAATCCCTAAACTTACAATGCATAATGTTATTTATCTCGACTTTCGTATCGTTTTTCACTTCAATTATTTAATTCAGTTATATTTTAGAATGTGTCTTGTTATATGCTCCGTTTTCTTCTCTCTAGACTTTGGCCAAATTAAACTCAATCGTTTGTCCTTTTACTTCACAATTACTGATAGGTTGTCTGCGTTTGGACGATACTAATTAATCCCAAAGCCTTTTGAAAGAAATAACAAAAGCTAAAAGAATAATTGATTTAATTTTTATTTTTTATTTTAAAAAAAAAAGAATTTTATTTGCATGCATAATCTTTAAAAAGAGTTAAAATTCACCTAGTTGACTAACAACAAAAAACTTTCTTTCAAAGGATTGAGATATCAATATGTTTTCTTGCTTTCTGTTCACTTCTAGGTTGAGACCTGAGTGAAATTTTTTTTTTTTTGTCTCAAGAGGTGACGTTCAGAACGAGCCTTCCAACAAATCCATTTTTTGTCCCCAATTCCTCCATTACAACGAAAAAGTAAAACATAATTTTTTTTTTTTCGA
Organism: Alnus rubra; assembly: GCA_028654335.1. NCBI lineage: Eukaryota > Viridiplantae > Streptophyta > Magnoliopsida > Fagales > Betulaceae > Alnus > Alnus rubra. The sequence goes on along the minus strand of JAJPGS010002449.1, from coordinate 101,159 downwards.
TTAGGGGTGAAATGGGTCACTAGACTCGACTTCTTTAATGTGGTTTTTTTTTTCTACATGCCAAGGATGTGTCAGTACTACTGACGACTTAAAAAAAATGATTTGTTCTGTAGGTTTATTAGTTTGTGGGAAGGCATTTTTCGGCGTTCGCACGAAACCGGCCTTTTTTTTTTTTATCATTGGTGATTAAGTTTATTTGAACCGTTAAGAGAATGACAGTTTCTATTTTAAATGTAAAAGAGGATGTAGCTATATGGTATAGCAAGTTGAAATTGTTTGCACTTTCTCTTAAGAAGATAGATACCTCATGTCTCCAAATATTTTTACTTTCCTCCATCTTATTATTTAAATATTATCTTATGGTATTGTTTTCATAAGCGAATCAAGGATAGAGGATGATATTATTGGCTTGTAAATATTTTGGCTAAATAAAAAACCTTATAGTTTGTATTCCCTTTTTTTTTTTTCTAGATTTTGGAAATTTTAGGTTTTTGTATGATTTCTTTTCCGCATAACCTCATTTGATTTGCTCCATCCAAATTGTATCGTTTCTGCTTTATAACAATCTTGTGTGTCACTAATGTCTACCGTAAATGAAATTTGACCTCTGATCAGAACAATTTACCCTTAATGTGTACCGAACGATATACATATTAAACAAGAAATCCCTAAACTTATAGTACATAACATTATTCATCTCGACTTTCGTATCATTTTTAACTTTCAATTATTTAATTCGGTTATATTTTAGAATGTGTCTTGTTATACGCTTCGTTTTCTTCTCTCTAAACTTTGGCCAAATTAAGCTCAATCTTTTGTCCTTTTATTTCATAATTACAAGTAGGTTGTCTTCATTTGGAAGATACTAATTAACCTTAACGACACCTGAACGAAATAACAAAAGCTAAAAGAATATTTGACTTTTTTATTTTTTTTAAAAAAAAAACAATTTTGTTTGCATGCTTAATCTTTAAAAATAGTTAAAATGCACCTAGTTGACTAACAACGAAAAACTTTCTTTCAAAGGATTGAGATATCAATATGTTTTCTTGTTTTTTGTTCACTTTTGGGTTGAGACCTGAGCGACATTTTTTTTTTAATTTTTTTTCTCAAGAGGTGACGTTCGGTGCAAGCCTTCCAACAAATCCATTTTTTGTCCACAATTCCTCCTTTACAACGAAAAATTAAAACATAATTTTTTTTTTCGATTAGTGGTGAAAAGGGTCGCTAGACTCGACTTCTTTAATGTGGTTTTTTTTCCTACATGCCAAGGATGGGTCATTATTACTGACAACTTAAAAAAAATGATTTTTTTTGTAGGTTTATTAGTTCGCGGGAAGGCATTTTTCGATGTATGCATGAAACCTTTTTTGGTCATAGGTGATTAAGTTTATTTTAACCGTTTAAGAGAATAAAAGTTTCCATTTTAAAAGTAAAAGGGGATGTAGCTATATGGTATAGCAAGTTGAAATTGTTTGCACTTTTGCTTAAGAGGATCGATACCTCACGTCTCCAAATATTTTTACTTTCCTCCATCTTATTATTTAAATATTATCTTTTGGTACTGATTTCATAAGCGAATCAAGGATAGAGGATGATATTTGTGTCTCGTAAATATTTTGGCTAAATAAAAAACCTTAAAATACATATTCCCTTTTTTCTGGATTTGTGAAATTTTAGGTTTTCGTATGATTTAATTTCGGCATAACTTCATTTGATTTGCACCAACCCATTTGTGTCGTATTCTGAGCCTTCAACAATGCCTAGTAGGTCATGTGTGCTCAAAGCTGGTACAAACTGAGAGGTCCAACTCATGTAGTTGGGACCCTCCAGTTTAGTTGTCACCAAAGAGGTGATGTTGGGGACAACAAAGGTGGGTGCAGAAGCAACTGATGAACTTGCGGAAGCCATTGAAACAATGGAAAGGAAGGTTTTGGATCAAAGGGATGATGTTAGCCGAATAGGCTCTGATACCAAGTTTGAATATAGAAGCTGAAATATTATTTCAAAACTTGAGTCTTACAATGTATATTGTTGCCTATATATATACAGGCTTGCTAGAGGTACAAAAGGAAATAGTTTAACAATTACATGATACAAAAGGAAATGATTAATTGAGTGTCTATGCTGAGCAATATCTTCATTAGTATGATGGAGTGTTGCCTTGTGTGGAAGGCTGTATTGGCTGCACTTTCCTTAGAGTGTTGAGTGCATTGTCTGCACTTTCCTTCTAGGACTTAGAGAATCACCCAGGCTGTACATTAGAGTGCTGTACTTTCCTTAGATGCTTCATATGCTGTCTGATCCTCATTATTCGCAGCATGATTTGCTGCTTGAAGCTCTCGGCTGAATGGCTTGATTGGTGGAGTGGGGATCATATCAGTATCAGTTCCCCGCCACATCTTCCTATGGGAAAGCTCAACATGCCTCTGCACCTTTCTCCCCCAGCACTAAACCTCCTTGTCAAATCTATGGAAAGCTGAGCCACCAAGCGCTGGATTGTTATCAAAAAATGGACTTTGCATTCCAAGGACGTCACCCACCTGCTCAACTGGCAGCCATGGCTGCCTACTCTCCTGAAACTGCCGAGGATGAACAACCATGGTATCTGGACAGTGGTGCAAACCACCATGTCACATCTGAACTTGAGAAACTCAGCCTTCAGCAACCTTACCAAGGCAATGACAAGGTGACAGTAGGCAATGGCGGCAGTATGCAGATAGCCAACACTGGTTCCTCTCTTCTCACTACACCTTCCTCTCAATTTTACCTTCATAAAGTTTTACATTGCCCAAATGCCTCTGCTAATTTATTATCTATACAGAAATTTTGTAGAGATAACAATTGCTATTTTATTCTCACATCCACTCACTTAACCATTAAGGACATGCAGACCAAGGACATTCTTCTGCAAGGGCCAAGTGAAGCAGGTCTCTACCCAATTTATCTCAAGCAGCTTCAATCCAATAAAGTCAAGCACCGGGCTGCCTTTCTCTCCTCTTCAGCTTTCCTGTCTCACTTCACTGCCTTCCTCGGAGTCACAGCACCCCTAGACATTTGGCATACCCGATTAGGCCATCCCTCTCAATCTGTCATGAATAAACTGCTACAGCATGCTCTCATCTCATGTAATGGCTCTCATAAAATTAATAAAATTTGTGATTCTTGTCAAATTGCCAAGAGTAAGAAACTTCCATTTCCTGATTCACACAGAATCTCCACACATCCACTTGAGCTCATTCACTCGGATGTGTGGACTTCTCCCATTTTGTCCCTTGGAGGCTGCAAATATTATGTTCTATTTGTTGATGATTATTCTAGGTTCTCTTGGCTCTACCCTTTGAAGCTTAAAAGTGATGTTCTCTCATGCTTTGCCAAATTTAAAATCCTTGTTGAAAATCTCTTTTCCTGTTCCATCAAACAACTCCAAACCGATAATGGAGGTGAATATGCTTCCATGGCCTTTAAACATTTCACTGATACTCATGGCATCCTGGATCGGTTTACTTGTCCATACATCTCAGAACAGAATGGCATATCCGAACACAAACACATACACATCACTGAAACAGCCCTGTCACTTCTTGCTCAATCCCACTTAGCCCCTCCATATTGGGTAGATGCATTCCTCACAGTAGTCTACCTCATCAACCGCCTTCCTACTCCTGTGTTACAGCATCAATCTCCTTACTTCAAGCTCCTCCAAAAACAACCAGATTACTCCTTCCTGAAGACCTTTGGTTGTGCATGCTACCCTCTACTACGACCTTACAACCCTCACAAATTGTCCTTTAGAAACACTAAGTGTGTCTTCCTTGGCTACAGCAGTACTAAAAAAGGTTACCGGTGCCTTGACCTTCAAACCAACCGTGTCTACACTTCTCGCCATGTCATCTTTGATGAGAATCAATTTCCAGCAAAAGAAGCACCTGCTTCCAAGCCTGCTGCAGTGGAAAGTCTTGGTGTTGCTATCTCCATTCCCTCAGGTATCTCTTCTTCCATCTCTCTACCTACTGCTATCTTATCTCCAGATTCTCCCTTGCCTTGCCCGGATTTCCCCCCTACATTTGAGGCTTCCTCCCCCGCCCCTCCTCCTCTGTTGGACCTTGTTACTGATGGTCCCCCTTCATCCCCAACTGAGCCTGGACCTACCCCTAACACACCTTCCTCTCCTCCCTCATCACACCCCGTTATAGAGGCTGACCTTGATGACCACCCCTCCCTAGCCATTGAACTAGCTCCTCATGTTCCCTCGGAGGTTCTCACTAACTCTTCACCTCCTCCACAGCACCCTACCAGAATGCTCACCCGTTCCCAAACCAATTCCCTCGCCCCCAAAGCCTTCCCTGACTACAAATTATTTTCCTCCACAAAGTATCCTCTCATGGCCTTCAGCTCTCTCACCCTTCATGTTGAGCCTCTGACCTATCTTCAGGCAGCCAAACATCCATGTTGGCTTGATGCAATGCAGGCTGAATTCAATGCAGGTTATTAAGCCAACAACTATTCGGTTAGTCTTGGCTCATGCAGTTCATTTCAATTGGGTTGTCCATCAACTAGACATCTCCAATGCTTTCCTACATGGCTTCCTTGAGGAAGAAGTCTTCATGGAACAACCTAAAGGCTTCGAAGATCCGACATTTCTTGATCATGTGTGTCGCCTTCATAAGTCGATTTATGGCTTGAAACAAGCTCCCCGAGCTTGGTTCATGTGCCTGTCCCAAGTTCTGCTGGAACTTGGCTTCTCAAACTCTATTGTGGACACATCTTTATTTCTGTTTCACCAACACTCAATACATATTTTTGTTCTAATTTATGTGGATGACATTCTAGTCTCCAGCAACTCTCCTGCTGCTATTTCAGGTCTCATCAGCCATCTACACCGTGACTTTGCTGTCAAAGATTTGGGACCATTATCCTACTTTCTAGGCATTCAAGCCACTCGGCAGCCCCAAGCTCTTTACCTCACTCAAAGCAAGTATGTCACTGACTTGCTGCACCGGACTCACATGGATGGCGCCAAGCCGGCCTCCACACCATGCACCACGGCTGGGAAACTATCTCGCTTTGATGGGGATCCCCTTGGTGACCCTGCTGAGTACCGTCACATTGTCGGAGCCTTACAGTATTGCACACTTACATGCCCGGATATTGCGTATAGTGTCAACCAACTCTGTCAATTTTTGCACTCGCCCACCACTGTCCACATGGTGGCAGCTAAGCGAGTCTTACGTTATTTAAAGGGTACTCTCAACTTTGGTCTATGCTACACTCGGGGTTCATTGCGTCTTAATGGATATTGTGACTCGGACTGGGCTGGCAGCCCTGATGATCGAAGGTCTACCACCGGTTATGGCATGTACCTTGGCTCCTACCTAATTTCTTGGGCTGCCAAGAAGCAATTTGTTGTGGCTAAATCAAGCACTGAAGCTGAATACAGGTCGATGGCCCTTGCAGTGGCTGAAATGTACTGGCTCCGCATGCTTCTCCAAGAACTTCGGGTTCCTCTACTGCATGTCCCCTGTTTATGGGTTGACAACCTTGGTGCTCTCTCCCTCTCCACTAATCCCGTGTTCCATGCCCGCACAAAACATATCGAAGTCGATTACCACTTCATCCATGAGAAGATCTTCAATCGTGACCTCCAAGCTCGTTATATCTCCACTGAAGCTCAACCTTCGGATATCTTCACCAAGGGTCTCTCTAAATCCCGATTCCTGCTCCTTCGTGGCAAGTTAATGGTCACTTCCCTCCCCATCAACTTGAGGGGGGATGTTAAGGATACTGATATGATCCCCACTCCACCAATCAAGCCATTCAGCCGAGAGCTTCAAGCAACAAATCATGCTGCCAATAATGAGGATCAGACAGCATATGAAGCATCTAAGGAAAGTACATCACTCTAATGTATAGCCTGGGCGATTCTCTAAGTCCTAGAAGGAAAGTGCAGCCAATACAGCCTTCCACACAAGGCAACACTCCATCATACTAATGAAGATATTGCTCAACATAGACACTCAATTAATCATTTCCTTTTGTTTCATGTAATTGTTAAACTATTTCCTTTTGTACCTCTAGCAAGCATGTATATATATAGGCAACAATACACATTGTAAGACTCAAGTTTTGAAATAATATTTCAGCTTCTATATTCAAACTCTTACAATAAATCACGTTATTTATCTCGACTTTCGTATCCTTTTTAACTTTCAATTATTTAATTCGGTTATATTTTAGAATGTCTCTTGTTATACCTGTTTTCTTCTTTCTAGACTTTCGCCAAATTAAACTGAATCTTTTCTCCTTTTATTTTATAATTACTGATAGGTTGTTTGCATTTGGAAGATATTAATTAACCTCAAAGCCTCCTGAACGAAATAACAAAAGATTAAAGAATATTTGATTTTTTTTTTTTTTAAAAAAAGACAATTTTGTTTGAATGTTAATCTTTAAAAAGAGTTAAAATGCACCTAGTTGACTAACAACAAAAAACTTTCTTTCAAAGGATTGAGATGTCAATATCTTTTCTTGCTTTTTGTTCCTTTCTGGGTTGAGACCCGAGCGACATTTTTTATTTTTTTTTTGCAACAGGTGACGTTGGGAACGAGCCTTCCTACAAATCTATTTTTTGTCCCCATTTCCTCCATTACAACAAATAAATAAAACTTAATTTTTTTTTTGACTAGGGACGAAAAGGGTCGCTAGACTAGAGTTCTTTAATGTGGTTTTTTTCTACATGCCAAGGATGAGTCAATATTACCGACGACTTAAAAAAAATGATTTGTTTTGTAGGTTTATTAATTCGCTGGAAGGCATTTTTCGGTGTTTGCTTGAAACCTTTTTTAATCTTTGGTGATTAAGTTTATTTGAACCGTTTAAGAGAATAAAAGTTTCCATTTTAAATTTAAAAGGGGATATAGCTATATGGTATAGCAATTGGAAATTGTTTACACTTTCTCTTAAGAGGATCGATACATCACATCTCCAAATATTTTTACTTTCCTCCTTCTTATTATTTAAATATTATCTTAAGGTCTTGTTTTGATAAGCGAATCAAGGATAGAGGATGATAATAGTGGCTTGTAAATATTATGGCGAAATAAAAAACCTTATAGTTCGTATTCCCTTTTTTTCTTGATTTGTGAAATTTTAGGTTTTCGTATGATTTCTTTTCGGCAGAACTTCATTTGATTTGCTCTGTCCCATTTGTATCGTCTTCTACACAAGAACATTCTTGTGTGTCTCTAATGTCTATCGTAAATGACTTGTGACCTCTATTCAGAACAATTTAACCTTAATTTGTACCGAACGATATTCCATATTTAAAAACAAATCCCTAAACTTACAGTACATAACGTTATTTATCTCGACTTTCATATCTTTTTTCACTTTCAATTATTTAATGTGGTAATATTGTAAAATGTGTCTTGTTATACGCTCCGTCTTCTTCTCTCTAGACTTTGGCCAAATTAAACTCAGTCTTTGGTCCTTTTATTTCATAATTACTGATAGGTTGTCTGCATTTGGAAGATACTAATTAACCACAAAGCGTCCCAAACGAAACAACAAAAGCTAAAAGAATATTCGATTTTTTTTTTTCTAAAAAAAAATGGTTTGAATACTTAAATCTTTTAAAAAAAGTTCAAATGCACCTAGTTGACTAACAATGAAAAACTTTCTTTGAAAGGGTTGAGTTATCAATATGTTTTCTTAATTTTTGTTCACTTCTAGGTTGAGACCTGGGCAACATATATATATATATATTTTTTTTCTCAAGAGGTGAAGTTGGGAACAAGCCATCGAACAAATCCATTTTTTGTCCCCAATTCCTCCATTACAACGAATAAGTAAAACGTATTTTTTTTTTCAATTAGGGGCGAAAAGGGTAGCTAGACTCAAGTTCTTTAATGAAGCTTTTTTTCTACATGCCAGGGATGGGTCAGTATTACTAACTACTTAAAAAAAAATGATTTGTTCCGTAGGTTTATTAGTTCGCCGGAAGGCATTTTTAGGTGTTTGCTCGAAATCTTTTTTGATCTTTGGTGATTAAGTTTATTTGAACCGTTTAAGAGAATAAAAGTTTCCATTTTAAATGTAAAAGGGGATGTAGGTATATGGTATAGCAAGTGGAAATTGTTTGCACTTTCAATTTAAAGGATCGATACCTCCCATCTCCAAATTATTTAAGGTCTTGTTTTCATAAGCCAATCAATGATAGAGGATGATATTAAAGGTTTGTAAATAATATGGCTAAATAAAAAAACCTTATAGTTTGTTTTCCCTTTTTTCTTGATTTCTGAAATTTTAGGTTTTCATATGATTTCTTTTTGGCATAACTTCATTTGATTTGTTCCATCCCATTTGTATCGTCTTCTCCTTCACAACATTCTTGTGTGTCTCTAATGTCTATCATAAATGAATTGTGAGGTCTAATCAGAATAATTTAACCTTAATGTGTATCGAACGATATACAAATTACTTACAGTACATAACGTTATTTATCTCGACTTTTGTATCGTTTTTCACTTTAAATTATTTAATGCGGTTATATTTTAGAATGTGTCTTGTTATACGGTCCGTTTTCTACTCTCTAGACTTTGGCCAAATTAAACTCAATCTTTTGTCATTTTATTTCATAATTATGGATAGGTTGTCTGTGTTTGGAAGATACTAATTAACCTCAAAGCGTCCCGAATGAAATAACAAAAGCTAAAAGAATATTTGATTTTTTTTAAAATAAAATAAAATAAAATAACTATTTTAATTTCATGCTTAATCTTTAAAAATAGTTAAAATGCACCTAGCTGACTAACAACGAAAACTTTCTTTCAAAGGATTGAGATATCAATATGTTTTCTTCCTTTCTGTTCCCTTCTGGGTTGAGACCTGGGCGACATTTTTTTTTCTCAGGAGGTGACGTTGGGAACAAGCCTTCCTAGAAATACATTTTTTGTCTCCAATTCCTCCATTACAACGAATAAGTAAAACATATTTTCTTTTTCAATTAGGGGCGAAATAGGTCGTTGGACTCGAGTTCTTTAATGTGGTTTTTTTGTACATGGCAAGGATGGGTCAATATTACTGACGACTTAAAAAAAATACTTTGTTCAGTAGGTTTATTAGTTGCCGGAAGGCATTTTTATGTGTCTTGTCAAAATCTTTTTTGATCTTTGGTGATTAAGTTTATTTGAACCTTTAAAGAGAATGAAAGTTTCAATTTTGAACGTAACAAGGGATGTAGCTTCGTGGTATAGCAAGTGGAAATTGTTTGCACTTCCTCTTAAGATGATTGATACCTCACCCTCAATTTGGCCCAAAGGGGGTGGCCGAACCACCCCCGGGACAAATTGGGGGTGGTTCGGCCACCTCTAAAACCAATGGGGGTGATTCGGCCACCCCCGGCCGGGGCAAATTGGGGGTGGTTCGGCCACCCCCAAAACCAAAGGGGGTGGTTCTAGAGACCCCAATTTCTTTAATTGTCGGTTAGCAATTATTGACTAGATAAACGTTTTAATTTGAGTTTTTGGCCGGGTTTGGTTGTATCCTTTTTTACAAGTATTGTTTTTAGCAGTACCTTGTTTTTTTAAAAAAAATATATTAATTTGAAACTAATCTCTCTTTTTTTTTTTTTTTTTTTTTTAATATATTCATTATACAATCACAGGTTACAATGAGTTCTAGAGGCTATAGGGGTTTCATACCAACTGCACAAAGGCCCGTAGTCCAGCAGACTGCATCTGGGAATGAGCGCACCGGCAGAGGGGTCTGCCAGCACTGTGCAGCCACGTGCAGACTACCAGCCGTCACTCCTTGGTGACCAGGGGTACCAAACACTGCCTCCCAATCACGGCATCACCTAGACCGTTTCACCAAACCTGGACACCATGCACAATTTCATGGCTCAATTTGACTCTCCTACCCCGAACACAGTGGCATCGATGTTCGTAGTCGATGGGGGTGTCTCGGACGATGCTGGTGGTGCGGCACAGTATCCCTAGCTTACAGTGGCACATGCTCCACTGGGCCCCGAGGGTCAGGATGCTAAGGACCCTTTCGCCCAGAGGCTGTGGCCGGACCAGCTCCGGTTGATATGTGAGTAAATTTTTTAATGAATATATGTGTATATCTATGTGTGTGTGTGTGTGTGTGTGTGTGTGTGTGTGTGTGTGTGTGTGTGAGTGAGTGATTGTGTGTGTGTGTGTGTGTGTTAAAATAACGTTTGTGTAATTAAATAATTAACAATTAATACGCTTGTGTCAGGTACACGTGATGATGGACATATCGACCTAGAGGTGATCGACAAACCAGGCCCTTATTGGGAGGTCCTAGAGGGGAAGAAAATAGTGCTGGAGTTCAATGGGTCAATCCAGCCAGTAGGATTAAGCGCCAACAAGTTCAGACGGACTTGTGGCAAACTGGTGAGGTTCGGCTCATTCGTTAATATGAGCGACGAATGGGGGAGCGTTGCAGCTGACACAAGACAACGCTTATGGGAGGCATTGATGGTATGTTATATCTGTCACACAATGTGCATATTAAAATTTATAAATTGTTTCTAGTTACTGATTTTAGTCTTCTAATATATAAAATTTTAAATTGTGCAGGCCGAGTACTTCAAACCGCCTACTACTAATGAGGTGGATGTTAAAAAAGAAGTGCTCAAGGACGTGAGCCAGAAGATCAAGACTTGGCGGCCAAATTGAAAAGGGTTTACAAAATTCAACTGAGCGACACGCCCGAGGTCATACCGGAAAGAGTTAATGAAAATAATTTATTGACTTCTAATTTAAACCAAGTGTGAGTTTGTGTGCAAACAAATATCTTAAATGAGAAAAAACCAAACCCAGGAAATTCACTATCCAAAAACAAAGCTAGTTACAAGACACTCGTACCCACATAACCCTATGCAGTAGTCATACCTTTAACTCTGATGTGTAACCCAACACGAACGCTTCCCAACCAGATCTTCCACCTGAAGGGGTTTTTGATGGATTCATTTACCTTAGGGCCGACCTCTAAGATAGACTTCACGCGAACACTTGATCACACACTGGCAACGGCTTGAGAGCTAGCAGATCTTCGATTCTCCCTAAACACCCTTTCAAAGCACTATGAAATTCACCACCAAATTCTATGTAAAATACAAGCCTAGAGCCCTCTATTTATAGGCTTAAAGAAACCATAAATCTTCTCAAAATTGAACTTTGACTGCGGACCGTCCGGACGGAAGTTAGCCTCGTCCGGACGGTCTTCTACGATATCCTTCAGAAACATCACAATTCTTATCCTTATCAGGTTCACGTACGGACGGTTCTGGGCGTGCGTCCAGATGTTTTTCTTGACCGTCCGGATGGTAAAGTTGTAGGATTTTTCGTTATCTTTCCAACGACACCAATTTCGTCTCAATATGATACTCGCGCATAGAGTTATGATAAAAACACTGAGACATGTGCAGAAAGCTTCCTAGAAACCTGAAAAGTGTCTGGACGGTGTTGCCCTTCCGTCCGGACAGTTGCTGTTTCCCGATCCGTGTCTGACCATGAAATCCAACTACTTGTCGAACACTAAATGGCGTCCGGACGGTATTGCCATGTCGTCCGAATGGATGCACTTGAACACTGGATTCTTCTCGAACTCGTAATAGCGTCCGGACGATTTTCCATTACGTCCGGACGGATGCAATCTTGAACAGTTCGAAGTTTCTTGACACTGATGGGCATCTAGACGGAAAGTTCTAGTCGGTCAGACGGATGTTGCTAACTGAAGAGCATCCGGACGGGATCACACATCGTCCGGACGGTTGCTTGGGATCCGACTTCTCTGAGTTGGAATCTACACAGAATCTTCTTTGTACACTGAAATAACTTTCATGAAGCTTGTGACACTTGCAACTTGTAATAATACGGCTCTTTCCACATCAGAGAAATAAACTCTGAATATCTAAAGATTCTGAAATATACGGCATCCCTGTGAAAGCAGCAACATTACATAATAGTGATTTTGTTAACAGAATGCAGCCAATAAAAAACTAACAAACTCCTCCTTTGGCCATTTTAGGACAAAAATCACTAGACCAGTTAAAAATACATTCCCGGTCCAAAAACAAAAACTAACATATACTCCCCCTTTTTTGTCTCAAAGGGACAAAGGGTAAACAGAGTATAGAAATACCACATTATTAAGATACTCCCCATTGATGTCTCAATAGAACAAGCGTAAACAGAGTATATAAAATCCACAAACCAAAAACGTTCTAAAACCCAAAACATTAGGAAACTAGAGAAGAGTCTGCAAGTTGCCCAAAAGAGAGGAACAAAAATCCTCCAAGTACCAAATCCTGCTAATCCACTGAAATTAAGTAACGGAGAGAAAACTGTATACAGAGCTGGATTTGAACTACTTCGGCTTCTAGCTCCTGAAGCCGGGAAACCATAGATTGAAAAGTTTCAGTCACTTGAGTCTTTTTGCCCGAAACTGATCTTTAGCAGAAAGAAATCCTCTAGACAAGTGGTCTGTAAGATAATAAAGAAGATTTACCCCTGAATATCTAGCTGGTGCAGATCTAGAGGAAAAGGTTATGGAAGACTCTATATGAGCAAGGGGAATGAGCTCATCTAAAATTTGAGATCTTTGGAACATATGGTTTCAACACTGGTCTATTTTCCAAAGAGCCCTCCGTCTGACACTATACTGGAAGCCATCGGACAACATATTCTTGAAAATATTTAAACAAAAATCTATCCAAAAATAACACCATAAGGAAATATTAGATCCTGTTAGTTTCAAAAAGAATGTGGTATTATGATGGCTATCAATTGGATGTATAAAGAAATACAAAAGTAGATATAGCAATCCAAAAGACACAGATTAGTAATATCCATCCAGCATAAAAACAAAAAAATATATTCATGCACAATCTCTCAAATCATAATCAATTAAAGATTCCAATATTCTAAAAAGAACCAAAGCTTAATAGAATAAGGAAAGTCAAAAGAAATACCTAGGAATGAGAAAAGATGTGCAAAGAATGCCAAAATCTCGGGATCAGTCCGAGAGAAAACACACACAACACAACATGATAGAACAGAAAAAAAGTAGTGTGTGTGTGTGTGTGTGTGTTTGGTAGAGAAAGCAAAAGGCTCGCATCCGGACGTGGTACATACTCGACGGCATGCTGTTAGATAAGAGATTGACAGAGCCGAGCGCGTCCAGACGCAAGAACATGTCCGTTCGGACGCTTCACACTAGAAGCTGAAAAGTAGAGGGAAATATGCAGAACAAAAATTTCCTAATGTTAGCTTCAAAACACGCATGTATAATTAACTGATAAAACAGTCAAATAGCATTTCAAAAATATACCAAGATATAATTGAGAGTTAAGAGTCAATAAGCACAAAAATTTCCCTGCAAATAGAAATTTTTCAATAGTAAACTTAACTCATGCAATGCGTGTGTGTGTGAAAGCTTTCTCTATAAGGAATGAAGTTCACTGATATGACTTAAAGCAACCGAATTTTCTAAATAAGAGAGAAAATCAATGTTAGATCAGTCAAAAGGCAAACCTTATTTTACTATGGCCAAGCCACCCTCCTCTGATACACTCCCCCTAAGCTGCAACACTTTTCTTTTACTTCGTCCTTTAGTGACCTTCTATTTCCACAATCATTTGGTCACTGACTATTTCTATAGGGACTAGTTCAAGAACAGATTTATAGCACAAAAGCAGTGGATCTTTTTATTTATCCATATTTATTCAGTTTTGAATGCTTTTTATCACTTGGTGCTGCAACGTAGAAAGAATGCCAGAATTTATGGGTTCTAGGTTCAACTAGCGAGTTGGTCAATTTGATCATCTTAGCAAAAAAATCTCTCTTGTTAGAATTTCTAGAAGCTAAAAGTCAGAGAGCAAAAATGTACCTTAGGGGAGCCTTGGATAGTGCACATTTTCATCGCATGAGAAAAGTAACTATCTATCAAATAGATGTAGCAGAGAAACTTTGCAGATATCAAACAAGAACTCTCAGTTATATAAAAGCAAATAGATTAATGCACCAAGAACTGAGACATCAGGTAAAAATACATAAGGTATCTAAAAAGCTAAATACAAGAATAAATATCTGCAACTTTCTGCCCTTCTTTTTTTTTTTTGTTGAAAAATAAAAGACAAAAACAACAAAGACATGCTTAAAAGGAAAAGAACATACGTCTAGACAAAGCATGTAGATAGAATCAAACTTGTCCTCAGGGAGAGAGGTTTAGAAATACCAAGACAGAATAGCAGCCGCCTAACGTGCTTTTAACTGTCATCCCCAAAAAAATATCTGCAGAAGTTTCTCAAGACAACAAGAGAAAATATGGGGATAGAATAAATGGTTCCTCAAATAGAATGCAAGGCACGAATAGGATATGACATGATAAACTATGCAATGCAAAACATACCTGACATGGACTAGGATTTAGGAACCAAAATCCTAGGCATGGGAGACCTCACCTACTAGGTGATTCCACTCCCCCTCAAGGGATGAATGGTCTTGTCCTTCCTTACCCATACCTTCTATACCTGTGAGGCAGGGGTGTGAGCCACGTCCAAATTGATCAGTCTAACTAGGACACTCTTCATCATGTTGACAAGCCCTTCATTGGTCTGATTCTTCTTGGGCTTGTGAGGCTTCATTCTGAAGCATTCGGCCTTGGTGTGGCCATACTTACGACATTGACGACAAGAGGGAGAACCCCTTTGAGGATAATGCCGTTGTTGCCAAAAAGCATGATGAGGCTTGGAAGGTTTAGAGCTAGACTTACTTGTCTTCTGTTCTGTTTTCCTAATCCGAGGCTGCTGATGTCGGATCTGAGGACAGTGTGGCCTGATGTGTCTAGAGACACCACAATGAAAGCAGGTAGGCTGACTTCGTTTGCTGAAATGCTTCTTGAAGGGCTCTGCAAATTTAAGATTAACATTTTCACAAATAACAAAGTCCTTACCTCTTTGAGATATATGCCTCTTATGGGGTGGAACATATTTATCTGAAGAGGTTTTCTCAATAAAGCCCTTTCTGGAATCCTCCTGCTTCTTCCACTGTCTGTGGGATTTTAACAGATAACACTTTGGTCTAATATGACCAACCTTCCCAGAATGATGACAAATAGGAATGAACTTACCTTGTGTTCCCCAATCCTTGGAGTTAGGCTTCACACAGTTATTTAAGCAAGAATTTTCAGAACAAGTTGCATCTACTATCACAGGCTTAATATCAACAGAATCTAATTTAGAATCAGAAGCATGTGAAGTAGAAGTACTTAAATCATTAACAATTGAATCATGCTTGTTAGAAATATCTGTATGAATACAAAGCATGCTTTTCAAATTATTACTAGAGAATTTTTTCAAGAGATCCTCTGATTCTTTTAATTTATTCTCTAGTGCATCAACAGTATCAAAAAGCATGGTATTATCAGATTTCAAAGAGTCAATCAAAACATGTGATTCAGATAATTGTAAAATCAAAGACTATTTTCCTTGATTAATCTTCTTGGGTTCTTTATTGGATTTCTTAAAGAGTTTACCTATCAAAAGGGTATCTTTAGAGAAATCATCAAAATCAACTTTAGAGAACTCAGGAAGATTTATGATAGAATAAGTCATGGATCACACACAAGAAATAAATCTAAAACACAAGTGTAACCTGCTCTGATACCAGTTGAAAATAATTTATTGACTTCTAATTTAAACCAAGTGTGTGTTTGTGTGCAAACAAATATCTTAAATGCGGAATTTAAATGAGACAAGATATTTGTTACGAAGTGGAAACTCTATAAAGAGAAAAAACCACTCCGGGGCAGCCAAACCTAGGAAATCCACTATCCAAAAACAAAGCTAGTTACAAGACACTCGTACTCACATAACCCTATGTTGTAATCATACCTTTAACTCTGACGTGTAACCTAACACAAATGCTTCACAACCAGATCTTCCACTTGAAGGGGTTTTTGATGGATTCCTTTACCTTAGGGTAGACCCCTAAGATAGACTTCATGCGACACTTGAGCACACACTGGCAACGGCTTGAGAACTAGCAGATCTTCGATTCTCCCTAAATACCCTCTCAAAGCATTATGGAATTCACCACCGAATTCTATGTAAAATACAAGCCTAGAGCCCTATATTTATAGGCTTAAAGAAACCATAAATCTGCTCAAAATTGGACTCTGACTGCGGACCGTCCGGATGGTCTTCTACAATATCCTTCAGAAACAGCACAATTCTTATCCTTATCAGGTTCACGTCCGGACGGTTCTGGGCGCATGTTTTTCTTGACCGTACAGATATTTATGTTGTAGCATTTTTTGTTAGCTTTCTAACGACACCAATTTCGTCTCAATCCAATACTTGAGCAGAGAGTTATGATAAAAACATTGAGACGTGTGCAGAAAGCTTCCTGGAAACCTGAAAACTGTCCGGACGGTGTTGCCCTTCCGTCCGGACGGTTGCTGTTTCCCGATCAGTGTCTGAACATGAAATCCAACTACTTGTCGAACACTGAATGGCTTCCGGATGGTATTGCCACGTCATCCGGACGGATGCACTTGAACATTGGATTCTTCTCGAACTCTTAATAGCGTTCGGATGATTTGCCATTACGTCCGGATGGATACAATCTTGAACAGTTCGAAGTTTCTAGACACTGATGGGCGTCCGAACGGGATCACACATCGTTTGGACGATTGCTTGGGATCCGACTTCTCTGAGTTGGAATCTACACAGAATCTTCCTTGAACACTGAAATAACTTTCATGAAGCTTGTGACACTTGCAACTTGTCATAATACGGCTATTTCCACATCAAGGAAATAAACTCTGAATATATGAAGACTCTAAAATATATGGCATCCCTGTGAAAGCAGCAACATTACATAATAGCAATTTTGTCAACAGAATGCAGCCAATAAAAAACTGCAGTTAAGAATGTAGACCTCTCAGAATACAACACCGAGGATGTGAGTGCGTTGTTGGAGAGATGGTGTCGAGAGCAGGATCAGGTACTTCATAGTCGAGTTACATTACTATTTTATGGACTTTTCATATTTTCTTAAGTCTTTGCATATATATCCTATAACTAACATATTGATAATGTTAATTGTGTAGGAGTACGCGGCCTACATGAAACGCCTGCGAACAATGAACAACAAACCACACACTAACAGCACCAAAAGCTTTGCTAGAGTGGCACACGAGGATGTATGTATACCAACTTAACCTATATATATATATATATATATATATATATATATATGAATGTTTACTAAAACTCATATATATTTTGGCAGGCATTGGCGTCTGGCTCCATACCGACACGTGCGAGCTTATACCCTAAAACCCATCGAAAGAAGGATGGCAGCTACTCGAACGAGGAAATGCAATTGATATGTGTATGTCACACAGCTCACATGATTAGGTATTTTTTCCAACACTTTTATTCCTACAATCAAACATGGGTCTGACGTCGATCACTATTAACGTGCAACATACAGGAAACAATGGATAGGCTAGCACCCACCGACCCGGCCGCAGCGTCCAGCGTGATCGATGGGACGACGCGATGGCATCCGGACGATGCTCATTCCCATGCATTTGGGAATAAGCCAGAGTCTTCAGGAAGGGTTCGAGGGGTGGGTAAGAACGTTAGGCCTGTCCCGAGGACCACGCGGACTTACTACACCCTCACACAGGCACGGTCACAGCGTGCGGAGCCCTCCACCACGCCGTCCCAAGAAGAAATCAACCGAGCAGTAAACAACATCAGCGAAGCAATTGAGTCGCGCATTTCTGAGCTCCAGTCTATTGTGGAAGCTCAACGCAAGGCGGCAGAGGAGCATTTTGCTAGGGAGATTCAAAAGCGTGAGGAGGCGTGGGCACGAAAGGAGGCTGAGTGGGAGTCCCAATGGAGCCACTTTGCGTCTCCCAAGCTGGTGCAGATCTAGAGGAAAAGGTTATGGAAGACTCTATATGAGCAGGGGGAATGAGCCCATCTGTTTCCGCCCCCGCGACCTGTCATGATGCCCTTGCACCAGTCACAGGTGATCCATCTTGCTAGTTTGATTGATCATCTGTCGGTAGGGCGTCGGGGAATATATTTATATGATTATTAGTAAGTTTATATCACATTGTTTGTTAACCGTGTTTGTTGCATTTTATCTTAGGCAATGCAGCTTCGGTTGATCAGGAAAAGGATCATATGATTGAAGACCATTGTGCTTCCCATTCGAATGATGTAGACAGTTCTCACATATCTGCATCGTAGTTCCATGCCATACTGGTTGTAGTTTTTACTAACTGGGTTTTTATTTTAACTTTTTGTTTAATTTCTATGTGATGGTTAATTGTAGTAACTTGAGGACATCGATTATATGTATAAATTTTTTATTGCCTTTTTTAATTTTGTAACTTGTGTTTTAATTTTCAAGTATTGTGCTTGTTGATAAACAATTGAAATATATCAACCGCGGAATATAAATATGTAAGAGCAAATAATTAAAATTCATATTAAATGTTTAAATATAAACTTTAAATTTAACAACTTAAAACCTATATATTATGCTATTGATACATAATGATTAAGATATATGGTTCACTAATGAGGTTTATGATTTTCAGAACGTGATTCTATTCTTGTTATTTTTAGGACGAAATTAGAATTACAATGAAATAATTGAACAGCAATCTAAAGCCCCCCATCCCTATAGATTAAGATTAAAACAAGTAGGAGGTCAATCAAAAAGAGAAATATTAATTCAATTTTTAAAATTTGACACGTGGAAATAACAATAACGTGCAAAACATTCACGTTACTAAAACAAATATTTACTAACGTTCAGGTATTGCATGTTACAACGATAGTAACGTGCAAATGATACACGTTACAAATATAGTAATTCTAGTAACGTGTAATATTGTCACGTTACTATAGTTGTAACGTTCAGTATTGTGGCGTTACTACTGTAGTAACGTATGCCTTATTTTGCGTTAGTATTAATTTGTTTATATATATTCTGATTCGAAATATATGTTAGTAACATGCAAAAAATACCACGTTACTAAATAGTTACGTTGAAAATTGACATGTTACTAAGGAGTAACGTGCAAAACTTACACGTTACTATTACTAACTATAGTAACGTGCTGATTTTTGCACGTTACTAATCGCCGGTTTTTTTGTAATGGTGTCATCCACACTAGACCCATCACCACTCTTTAGAGAAGTGATGAATGCCATGAAGCTTTTCCTTCTTATCATCAGGCTGATGTGAGCCATCAGATGACTCATCACTTAAAGTGACATTTATGGCTTTGCCTTTGGACCTTTTATAGTTAAAACAATCAACCCTAACATCCAAATCCTGAACACTCATGGCATCTAATGCCTTGAGCATACTCCTCTTTCTTACCCTTGAAATTTTTCTTGTAAGCTCTATAAATAGAGCCTTTTCTATTGTACACTCATCAAGTGAATAAGAGTATAATATAGCCCTTTGGACTTTTTCCTGTAGACATAGGTCATAGACCGAACCAGGTAAAATCTCTTGTCTCTATTTTCTATTATTCCACTATTGCTTTTATATTTCTATATCATTATGATTTTCACGTACCCCACCTCTGCCTTTGAAATTTCAAAGGTGTAGCTAGGCCGAAGCATTGATGATGGAGTCAAATAGCAACTACCAACTACCTCGGCAACGGTCACAAATGTTAGTTTTTATTATTGGCTAAATTCTGTTGACAAAAAATGTTACTATTTTAGGGACTCAGTTTATGCAGAAAACTTTCAGAAGATTCTTGCAATTATATTCATCAAGAAATGAAATGGCTAAACAATGAGAGTTTTGCAGAATATAAATCAAGAAAGGCAAAAGCAGTGATGTAGAAGATATTCAGAAGAATTAAATACTCCTAAATTTTCAAATTCCCTCCAGCGTGTCCGGACAGCCTCCAGCCGTGTTCGGACACAAGTTACAAAAAGTTTGTCTTCCCTACATGTCCGGACAGCCCAGCGGACACAAGTTACAATAAGGTCTTGTTCCCTACATCTCCGGACAGCCTAGCTAACGTAAGTTACAGGAAGTCCCTGTTTGCAAGCATGCTTGGACACAAAAGTGAAGACCGCGGACAGAGAAGATTTTCCAAGCTGATGTTCGGACACTAGGGTAACGTTTCTGGACACGCTTCAGCAAAATATTCACTTACTGATACATGTCCGGACAAGCAATAACCTGTCTGGAAACCGCCGCCTAGAAATCAAAGTCTGACTAGAATTAGGATTTCTAGAGCCTATTTAAAGGGGCTTCTAGGCAATGTTTTTGTAAGAATTCCTGTAGAAAATTTATGTGTGCTAAGAGAAGATTATTTAGGCATAAACTGTTATATGTATTTCTCTTAGAGTATTTTATGTTATAACTGTTTAACCGTTGAAATCTAAGTGGAGATGAGATCCAGTTAAGGAAGTCAATAGAAGAACTCTCCATACGTGTCTGGGAGAGAGGCAGATAATTAAGTAGGCGTTTGTTAGAATTCAAGAGAGTGACTATTGCAAAGGGTTGTGAGTACCAACTTCTTGTAATTAGCTATTTCTTCTGATAATTGATTTCCTGGGTTTGGATGCCCTGGAGTGGTTTTTCTCTTTGGTGCAAAGAGTTTCCACTTCGTAACCAAATATCTGTGTTAATTATTTTTATTGCTTTTCATATTTGGTTAACTGTTTGGTTGAAGTTGTATAGGAATCTATAATTATTTTTCAACAAGGATGAAGCTCATCTCAGAGAGCTTACGAAGGATTTGGGTTAGCATTGTTTTTTCTCTTTAGTCTTACCTTATCAATAAGCAGGTAGCTGGTGTTACCTATATAACAAATGTATATATTTGAGCCTTATGAAAATCATAGAATGAAACGTACGTACATTTGTTTTCAATACAAACTTCGTTGAGATGGGACTTCTCTGAATTGAAATTATTGAACCAATGGTGATCGATCAACTCCATCATTAGTGTGTTGTTACGTGTTCTTAATTAACAAATTCAACCCCTAAAACAAGTACGTTCCCTTTAAAAGAAGATCAATCATATATATATATATGGCCGCAGAAGTCGCACAAGCATAATGCATTTATATATTGGTTGCACTCGATATATCAGATACATTTTTTGTAGCTGTAGCATTTTGAATGCCAAATCCCACGACATAATAAGTTTCCTCTCTTATGCAGCCATGATAATATATATATATATATATATATATATATATATATATAAGAATTATGTCCATCATAATTAAATAAGAAAATACTTGAAGTACTACTAGCTAGCTACCAAACCCACTTAGGCTGTCAAATTGTTTTGCAAGTCACTTATAATAAAATTACGATTATTTAATGGGGTGACGTATAACATTAATCGTATAATGTTATAGTAGAATAGAGCTAGCTTGGAGTTTATTGTATTTTTTGTTTATTAAATTTCAAACTGAAATGATAAAATAGAGCTTTTCATTAATTTGATGAGTCAGGCACATATATCCTACATATAGAAGAAAGGGCAAGAATCATCAAGTTAGCAAGGAACATTAATATATCTATAAAGAAACGAAATTAACAACCAACAATCATCCCAAAACATACACGTACTATACGTACACTACAAAAAATAAGCTCAATAGCGGCAATATGTGGTCGCTAATGCGCTCGTTGGTAATAGTCGGACGCAAATGACTATTATCGGCCACATGTTGGGCTCGCCGCTAATGTTTGGTGAATAGCGGCGACATGTGGCTGCTAATAATGAACTATTAGCAGCCACTTTTCAGCTTGCCACTAATGAGACAGATTCTTGTAGTGTAGAGTTGCAATAATATTTTCCAAAAAAAAAAAATTACAAAATTAATTAATTAATATGTTTTCTGAATATTGGTTGCACTCGATCAGATACATTCTTTGTAGCAGTAGCATTTTGAATGCCAAAAGCCACGACATTCTCCTTTTATTGCCTTCACATCCTCCTCCATGCAGAGCAATTGACAATTTTTTGTGGATCGGCATCTCCCATGATAACTTTGGCTTAAAAACCAACAATATCCATCCACGGTTGCTATATATAAATGCGGAAACAAGATATCAGAGAAAAGTTCACAAAGAATTACGAGTGGTTCGGTGTTAAACACCTACGTCCACCACTAGAATTAGTCCTAAATACTACATTGTTCTCATTGACTTATTTGTCTACAATACCTTTAAAAGCCTTTATTTATAGAGTTAAGAATAAATACAAAGTATGATATTTGATTACAATTAACACGTAAATAGAGAATATTACAATATACGAATAATATATTTTTCGTCTATTCTAACATTAATGCCTATTCGATACATAATAAACTTACAAGTAAATATCTTAATCGATTTGCTATATATATATATATATACATATATGCTTAACAAATAAATAACAACATTAATATGATCAAATTTGTCATTATAGATCTGAAACTCAAACTACAATAGACATATATATAAAATCACCTACCCGCATTCATAAGAAGAAAGATAATAAGGCTATTTGTGAAGAAGCAAACAACTTTAGAATTCTTAACCATTACTTTTTACTCGTATAAACTGCTTGTCTAAGTTGAGGATGAGATCAAAGGCATTATATAACCTTAGACGAACTCCTTAATTAACCTTGGATTTTATTGGAACTTTTTTTTATTAAATTTCCAACTGAAATGATAGAGTAGATCTTTTCGTTAATTTATTGAGTCGGGCACATAATTGCCTTAACCTTTTCGCTAATTTGATGAGTCGGGCACATAATTGTCTTAACCTTGGATTTTATTGTATTTTTTGTTTATTAAATTTCAAATGAAATGGTAGAATAGAGCTTTTCGTTAATTTAATGAGTTAGGCACATAATAAAAAGTTAATTTTTTAACATGTGACATGTGACGTGACAAAATTGCTTATAGGGCAATAACCACGTACATTAATGTGAGCGAATTAATTAATTAGTTTTGAACGGGAGGAGTGAAATGAAAAACGTGAAAATTTGGGTGCGTTTGGACGCAAGTAGAAAATGTTATCTACTTGCTACAGTGTTTGCTTTTTTCAAAAACAAATCATATTTTATTCAACTTTTTCTAAACAATTCATATTTTATTTAACTTTTTCTAATTTTATCTCACAAAGTCAAACTTTGAAATTTGCGGACCAAATAAGAATTGAATTTTGATTTCAATAATCGAACACTTAAACGCACCAAGGGTTTAAAATGCGAGTTTAAAAATCTAAAGAGTAAATTGAAATCACGCAAAAATTTAGGGAGTTATGATGAAATTTTCCAAATGTAAACAACTCCTACTCTAATCTTCTTTAAACTCTTTTTTAAAAATAATAATAATCCCTTGAAACAAAAATTAAGGTTTCTATATTAAAAAAAAAAAAAAAATCTGAAAGTTCTCTCTTCAAAACTATGAAAAATAATTGAATTTTTTCTTAAAAAAAAAATGACTCTTAAAAGGTTTAAGAAACACGGTAAAATATTACCAACTTTGCCATTAATGATGGCAAGTAGGTACAAACATAGAAGTAGCTGGTTGTCTCCTAGGAGGAGGAACTAACTTGGGCTTAGACAATGTATCCCAAAGAACATTCTTACTCTTATTAGAAGATCAAAGTAGACACAAAAGAAATCTTACCTTTAGTGACATGATGTGTTTTTGAAGTAGAAGCAACAAATTTAAAACCCAAACCATACTTATCACTATAAGGTTTTAGAGAATTTAACCGATAATCAAATTTATCACTAGAAATTAATGGCTTTGCCTTTGGCCCTTTTATAGTTAGAACAATCAACCCTAACATCCAAATCCTAAACACTCATGGCATCTAATGCCTTGAGCATTCTCCTCTTTCTTACCCTTGAAATTTTTCTTGTAAGCTCTATAAATAGAGCTTTTTGTATTGTACCACCTTTGAAGGGATTCGCGCGGGAAACGTTGGTAGCACTAAGATCGGCGCGTGAGGGCGCGTCTAAACCGGAGAAGGGTGCCGAAGGTCGGCAATGATGATTACTCAGGATTATCTGTAGTCTAATCCCGGGTAATTTGAGTGGTAGAGGATCATGGCGAAGAAGAAGGGTGCTGTAGGTAGAGGCAGGGGAAAAGGGAAAGAGAAAGTGAGTACGCCGATTGGTAAAGGGGAGCTTTCTCCAACTCAGGTGGGGGAAATCTCCTCGACACCAGAATTGTTTGATGATGCGACTGATCTTAATGGATTAGGTTTGGAAAATCAACATGATCATATGGGTTTGAGGACTGGTTCATCTGAGGGTTTTGATGCGAAGGCGTCTGAAGATGAGGTTGTGATTCAGGACTCTAATTTAGATGCGGTTTCTCAGCCAATCATTCAGGATGATGACTGTGCTTCGCTGGGAGGTTTGGAGGGTGCTCTAATTGGAAGTCCTGAGGTTTTGATAGAGTCCGAGCCGGAGAATGACTGCTTTATTGATCATTTTTCGGGGCTTAAACCGCAGGGTGCTGTTCAGGGTCAGGAATTGGCAGAGAGTTCTAAAGGCGAGGCTCCGTTGATTGAGGTTTCAAAGAATGGTATTGATCACTTAGATGATTCCAAGGGTTGGGGAGGATTGTTCAATGATAATCGTACCATGGGGAACCTTAAATTCTTTCCGCCTAAAAAGGAAGGTGATAAAACCTACATCTACCCTCCTGATACAGTTGTGGAGGAAGGCATCTCACTGTGGAAGTCCAGTTTGGTGGGCCAATTCATGGATAAGTCTTTGCCTTATTTTCTGGTGAAGAAGGCAGTGACTGCTATGTGGAGCCAATATGGAGAAGTGGAAGTTTTCTCACTTGAGAATGGAATGTATATTTTCAGGCTCAAGGATGAAGCAACCTGTGATGAAATTCTTGAATCCAAATTATGGCATGTCTCGAATAAGCCTCTGATTCTTCGAAAGTGGAAGCCAGGTATGCAAGTCCTTAAACTTGCCCTTTCCTCTGTTCCTGTATGGGTTAAATTTTTACATTTGCCTATGGAATTTTGGACCTCCAATGGCCTTAGTTATGTGGCTAGTGGGGTAGGTGTTCCACTTTATGCTGACAAAGTAACAGGAGCAAAAACGCCTAGGGTTTGCTAGAGTCCTAATTGAGATTGATGTTCATTCTGCATGCCCTAAGGAGTTGATAATTTGTCGAGCTAATGGAGATATTGTTACTGTTGGTGTTGTCTATTCATGGTTGCCTCCTAAGTGCTCTACTTGTGGAACTTTTGGTTATGCAACATACACTTGAAATAAGAAAGAACAGAAGGTGTGGGTGCCTAAGAAGATCAGTAATAGTCCTCATAAGAACGCTAGCCTTGGTGCTAAGCATGCTTTTGATAGGACTATTAGCAAATCGGGGATAGGCCCTAAACCTAAGAGTAAAAACGGAGAGATTCGGCTCTCAAATTCTTTTGCTAGACTAAGCCAGGATGAGGGGTTTGAGGAAGAGGATAAGCCTAGAACCCCGACTACATTCTTGCAAGTATTTGAGAAAGCTATGTCAGACAAGGGGAAGGGAATTTTGGAAGCGAGCCCTGCTGGAAAGGGTTTCTCTCTTCCTATACGTTTATGAAGATCCTTTCTTGGAATATTAGGGGTCTCAACTTGCCCCTAAAACAGAAGGAGATTAAGAAGTTGATCATTCATCATAAGATTTCTATTCTCCGTGTGATGGAAACTAGAGTGAAACTGGAGAATTTTTCGAAGGTAGCAAATTATATGATGCCAGGCTGGAAAGTTATCAACAACTACTCTAAACATTGTTTAGGGAAGATATGGATATGCTGGGATCCAGGTGGAGTTAAGATTGATGTTGTTAATGTTCATGCTCAAGTTATAACTTGTAGTGTGACATTTCTAGATTCTGGTGGCTCTTGGATGATCTCAGCAGTTTATGGAGCTACTCATGGACCTGAGAGAAGAAGTCTTTTTAAGGAATTAACTGAGGTAAAGGTTGCTATGGGTAGGAAACCTTGGTTGATCACTGGTGATTTCAATGTTATTAGGTTTCCAGATGAGAAATGGGGTAAGGAGGGTTTTTCTTGCTATGAAAAAGAATTTGATGATTGTATCCAGAATTTAGAAGTTGATGATATTGCCTATACTGGATGTTTTCATACTTGGACAAACAAGCAGATTGGGGCTGATTTTGTTTCCAAGAAATTGGATAGGGTGTTGGCTAATGGAGATTGGTTGGCTACTTTTAGCAACACAGTTGTGGAGTTTCTTGAAAGGGGGGTTTCTGACCATTCCTCTGCTCTTGTGACTGTTGCTAAGTAGATTAGCTATGGCCCTAAGCCTTTCAAAATTTTTAACTTTTGGTCAGACCACAAGAGCTTTCTGCAATGGGTTGAAGAAGGCTGGAGGACTGAGGTAGATGGGTTTTCCATGTTTAGGTTTTACTCTAAATTGAAGTCTACCAAAACTGTCTTGAAAATTAAAAATAGAGAGTGTTTTGGAGGTTTGGGGCTAAAGGTAAAGTAGGCTAGGGCTAATTCAGAGTCTGCCCAAGCAGAGTTTATTGCTTCTAGGGGAAGTGCAGAATGTCAGGTGAAGGAGAGGGAATGCCTTCATCTTTTATCTGCTGAAGAAAACTTCCTCAAACAGATGTCTAGAGTGAAATGGCTTAATCTTAGGGATGGCAACACCGCATTCTTTCATAATTCTGTTAAGGCTCGGAATTCTTCCAACCTTATCAAGATGGTTAAGGATGAGCATGGTCATAGTTACCATGAGTTTAGTGAGATTAAAAGACTGGCTATTTCTTTCTATAAGAACTTATTGGGCCATTCTTCCCATGTTTTTACTCTAGAGAAGGTTGAGAGGGTGGCTAATCTCATCAAAAAGAAATTTTCAGTTGGTTGTGTTGCAAAAATGGAAGCTCCTGTTACTAGAGTTGAGATTAAGGATGTTGTGTTTTCCATGAATCCGAGCATGGCTCTAGGGCCAGATGGCTTTTCTGCAGGGTTTTATCAGAAAGCCTGGGCTGTAGTTGGTGATGATCTTTGTGAAGCTATTATGGAATTTTTCTCATTTGGGAAGTTATTGAAGGAAACAAATGCTATTATTCTCACTCTTATCCCTAAAAAGAAGAATGCTTCTTATATGAGTGAGTACAGGCCCATTGCTTGCTGCAATGTAGTGTATAAATGTATCACCAAAATCCTTACAAATAGATTGATCCAAGGGTTGGATGAAATGATTAGTTCAAATCAGGGAGCTTTTATCCCTAAAAGAGGCATTGCAGAAAATATCCTCTTAGCCCAAGAGGTTGTTTGTGACTATCATAAGACTAATGGTGTTCCTAGATGTACACTCAAAGTTGACTTGATGAAGGCTTATGACTCTCTGGATTGGGAGTATGTGCTGCACTGCCTAAAGTGTTCTGTTACCCCTAGTAAATTCATTTATTGGATTAGAGCTTGTATAACTAGTCCCAGCTTTACTATTGCTTTGAATGGCACTTTGGTTGGGTTTTTTCAAGGAAAGAAGGGGCTAAGACAAGGGGATCCCATTTCCCCTTATCTTTTTGTTTTAGCTATGGAAGGTCTGACTCTTTTGATGGAGGAAGCTGCTACTTCTCCTCATTTCGGTTATCATCCAAAATGTGCGGCAGTCAATTTAACTCATCTGTGTTTTGTAGATGACTTATTGGTGTTTTTAGCAGCTTTTACCTCCTCTGTGACTACCATTATTGGAGCCCTTGCTGAGTTTGAGCATATTTCGGGTTTGAAGGCTAATCCATCCAAAAGTTCCATTTTTCTTGTTGGAGCTGCTGAGGATGTGAAGCAGAGTATTTTAAATATTCTGCACATGCCAGAGGGTACCCTCCCTGTCAGATATCTTGGTGTTCCCCTCATCACCAAAAGGCTTACTGCTATTGATTGTGAGGCTTTAGTAAACAAGATTACTACCCGGGTAGACTCTTGGCTTGCCAAAAAGCTTACTTTTGCTGGGCGGCTTCAATTGATTTCTTCTGTCCTCCTCAGCATGCAGATTTTTTGGGCAAAAGTCTTTATTTTGCCTAAGAAAGTAGTCCGGTTGATTGAGCAGAAACTAAACCGATTTCTTTGGAGTGGAAGGGACACTAAAGCTCATGCTAAGGTGGCTTGGAGTCAGCTTTGTGTTCCAAAACAGGAAGGAGGTCTTGGGATTAAAAGAATTGAAGTATGGAATAAAGCCTCTATGCTCAATCATATCTGGAACTTATTCACTAAGGCCGGATCCTTATTGGTTGCTTGGATTAATGCAAACATGCTTAAGGGTAGATGTTTGTGGGAAATCTCTATCCCGAACTCTTGTTCATGGAGTAGGAAAAAACTCTTAAAGCTTCATGATATAGCCAAGCCTTTTATTAGCCTTAAAGTTGGCAATGGTTCTAGAGTATTTTTATGGTTTGATCACTGGCACCCTGCAGGGTATCTTTTGGAAACCTTTGGCCACCGTATTGTTCATGATTTAGGCTTTCCTTTACGGTCTAAACTTGAAGTTGCTATAAAAAATGGAGAGTGGAATTGGCCTCCAGCTCGTTCCGATGCTTTGGTTGTAATTCAAAGCAAACTCTTTGAGGTTGGAATTGGAGATACTAATTTAGCTGTTTGGAATGCTAAAAATGGACAGTATACATGTGCTGATGTTTGGGACAAGCTTAGAGAGGTGCACCGGACAGTTGGATGGTGGAAATTGGTCTGGTTTCCATCCTTTCCCTAAACATTCTTTTTTTTCTTTTCTGTGGCTTGTTTTCCGGAATGCATTGGTCACTAAGGAGAGAATGTGTGGATGGGGTTACACTGGATGCACTTTGTGTTTGTACTGCCGTGCCGCCTAAGAGAACCGAGAACACCTTTTCTGTAGGTGTAGCTTCAGTAGCCGAATCTGGACAAATATCATGTCCGAATGTTCCATTCCAAATGCACCTTTGGATTGGGATGCTATTGAAGCTTGGGGTTTGAAGGTTTTAAGGGGAAGAGGTGTTAGAGCTAATTTAGGGAGGCTGTGTTTGGGATCTACTATGTATAATATTTGGAAACAGAGGAATGCTCTTCTGCATAATTCCTCACCCAAAACCGAAGAATCTCTTATGGATTGTATTAGATGGGAAGTTTGCTCAAGGCTAGTGGCTAATGGGCAGTTCAAGGATCTCAACCATACCTTAGTCTTCCGCTGGAATCTGCATTCCTCTTTTAGTTTAGTTTGAGGATGCAGTTTTGTCTGGTGCGGGATACTTTGTATGGTGGTATTCTGGTGGGCGGGATCGTCTTCTGTTATTTCTGCTTTGGTTGGTAGGAAATCAGTTGCAGCTTTATCCGTTGTTAAGTTTTCTTCATGGTAACATCCCACGACCAGAGGAAGATCGAGTGGCTAGGTCAAATGGGAGGTGCGGGTAAGAGATGAGTACAGAGTTTCTTGTTAATAGATGGGGTTGGAGCTTTGATGCTCTTGTAGTTGTGTGATTGTAAAGACAGCAGGTTGAAGCAAGCAATAGAAGAAGATGAGAGGGTAGCGGTACTTTTCGCTTTCTTATTTTGTCTTGTGTTATGTTTGACTACTGCTGGATGTAGCAGTCTGTTGGGTTGTTTTGTTTGTATTCTCTCTTTGAGAATTTGTTCCAGTTTTCACTGGAGGGCTTGTAATCGTTTTGAGTTTGGTTTATAAAATATTTAATTCATCCAAAAAAAAAAATTGTAAAATCACCTACCCACATTCATAAGAAGAAATATAATAAGGATTGTGGAGAAGCAAACAACTTTAGAATTTTTAACCATTTCTTTCCTTGGAATCTTAGCCATAATAAGCTTCCACCCTTATGCAGCCATGATAATATAAGAATTATGGCCATCATAAATATATAAGAAAATACTGGAGGACTAGCTACCAAACCCACTTAGGCTGTCAAATCGTTTTTGCAAGTCACTTATAATAAAATTAAGATTATTTAATGGGGTGACGTATAACATTATTCGTACAATGTTATAGAATAGAGTTTGGATTTTATTGTATTTTTTGTTTATTAAATTTTGAACTGAAATGATAGAATAGAGCTTTTCGTTAATTTGATGAGTCGGGCACATAATTGCCTTAATCTTGGATTTTATTGTATTTTTTATTTATTAAATTTCAAACCGAAATGATAGAATATAATAGAGAGCTTTTCGTTAATTTGATGAGTCGGGCACATAATTGCCTTAACCATGGATTTTATTGTATTTTTTGTTTATTAAATTTCAAAAGAGATGGTAGAATAGAGCTTTTTGTTAATTTGATGAGTCAGGCACATAATTGCTTATAAGATTAAGATATATATATATATATATATATATATATATATATATATATACACACACACATTACTATTTTTATATTTTGGGTCCCTACCTAAAAAAAAATTAGAAAATCCTACTTAGATTTTCAAAATTTTATCTAATTTTTTTTTTTTGCTTTTTAAGTTTTTTTTTTGTGTATTTTTAATATAATAAAAAGTTAATTTTTTAACATGTGGCATGACATGGCAATAACCACATTAATGTGAGCGAATTAGTTTTGAACGGGAGGAGTGAAATGAAAAACGTGAAAATCTTAAAAGGGTTTAAAATGCGAGTTTAAAAATCTAAAGAGTAAATCAAAATCACACAAAAATTCACGGAATTACGATAAAATTTCCCAAATGTAAACAACTCCGTGGTTCAGGGTTGTGCATGGACACAACGCTCCCCGTTGATGGATTTATGCTCTTTCTAGCAGTCCTTGAACCATGGATTAAATATTATGGTTTATAATTAATAGAAAAATAAATAAAGTCACTGATGTTCCCCTTTTTTTTTAATCAGTTAAGTTTTTGAAGTAATTGATAATCTAATATGATATTGGGACCCCTAAAACTCCCAAAATACAACTAAAAAAAAAAAATTATACAGCAATTCCAAATGAAAGAATACCATATATATAATTTGATATCCTATATTAATTCTTGCTCCGACAAAGTGAGAATAGAGGATTGGATCATGATCAAGGAAAAGTCAAGAACACAATAATCAATTTTTTTCTTTCTCTTATTAGATTTATTATTTTGGTGGGGTGTCTACATGCATATTGATGACAATATATAAGAAGAGGTTTTGTTCATATATCTTTCTACATATATACTACTCTTCCGTTGCATATGAATCCCATCTTCAAGGGAAAAGTCACTACAAAAATTCATGCAATTCGCCACGTGGCTACAGTAGGCGTTACTATAGCCACGTGGCGAACTCGCCACATGGTCTAGAAGAACACGTCGTTGAATCGA
Organism: Alnus rubra; assembly: GCA_028654335.1. Classification (NCBI taxonomy): domain Eukaryota; kingdom Viridiplantae; phylum Streptophyta; class Magnoliopsida; order Fagales; family Betulaceae; genus Alnus; species Alnus rubra. The sequence goes on along the minus strand of JAJPGS010002449.1, from coordinate 69,772 downwards.
ATACCACATTTCGCAAGCCACTGCCAGATGGCCACGTGGAATCTGACCACGTCGCCAGATGGCCACGTGTCATCTATCCACGTGGCTAACTGTTATAATTTTTTTAAAAATTACAATTTTTTTTTGGACATTAGAGAAAATAATCCAACACGTTGCGTTTTTGGCGACCAGCCTATTGCATGCGGCACGTCACTAATATATTAAATATATAATACATTTATATATTGATGCATAATTGTTTAAATAATATATTCGACGTATTAAAAATATCCAGAATGATATACCTCTCACTGTCTATTTTTTTACCAGAAGTTAGTTACCAAATGATGTGTACTTTACATTTGAAATAAATCATTTAAAAAATAAATACAACTTTTAATTAATACTACGTACATATTTTGGTATATTCTATGGTTTGAACCCTAACCCTAGTTTAGTATTTATATAGCATGCATATATACGTATGGCTAGGGTTTATATTTGTGTACTATATATATATACATTAAAAATATATACTTGTTTTAATTAATACTATATACATATTTAATAGTATATATACGTAGGGTTAGAGTTGTGTACTACACAAATAAAACATATACTTTAAAAAATATAACAATTTGCAATATATTAATACTATATACATAAACCACAGTTGTGCTTGTTTAGTACACATAAGAAAGTGAATGCACAAGTCCTTGAGGATCGTCTGCAGAAAAGCCAACCTCGTCAAATAGAACATGGTAATGTGTTGGCCTTGTGGTCCCGATCACAGCATACCCTACAAAGATAAAAATTTGCATGCCTCTATCATTTAATCCAGTTCAATGTTTAAAACTTGGTCGAATTGTGACTCGCTCACTCCACGTGGCTGAAAACGTTATTTGTCACAACCTCAAATCCCATAATGTTGATTTTGCAATTTTGTCAAATTGTAAGCACATATACTGCACATATTTAAATTTTTATTGCCTTACAAATCGAGGACAATCTCTCAATTCATTGTGTGATCCATATGATTGAGAGTTAATTTCACGATAACGTAGAATCACCCTCTAATAAACACACTGGGAGTACCCCCCACGCTTGAGAACAAAAGTGTCCACTTGAAGGACTCAAAGTGGACCAAGTGGTAGGCTCCATGACTACTCATTTAGCCAACCTGCTAAACTATAGTGTGAATAGGCACGGTAAGGTGAGGACTAGGAGCAAAACCCATTGGGCTTCCTTGAAACTCTGGTTGGGTGCTACACGATAGTTGAAGCCGTATCGGTTCATCATAGGCAACTCGGATCCGTAAGTATACATCGGTCTTGTGTGGTTCAACTCATCTAGTTGGGGTGCATACCACTGCCATTGCTGATGTATTCATTCTGTAAGACGTGGTCAGCTGCCGGACCTGGATGGCCATAAGTAGATGGCATTGATTCCATTCGCCATAACGATGATCATGATCAACCTACTAGATAATTACTTCATGGCAGATCAGGATCACGTTGCCCATATAGTATTTCTATGTTCCTCGTGAGCTCTTCTTCTCCCTCTGTGATATATGGTCTGTAACTAAGACTATTAGAGTTGTCTCTCATGCGGCTTGTAAGCCGTTCCTCCAGGTCCCTAGCCTTTTAGCCAGAACCAGGACTAACACAAGTTAACTGTCTATTGGTCCCACTTGAGTGAGGCTCCTCGTTACGCCCGCTAGCTCCCACCATAAGCTGCTGCAAAATGCTGATGGCCATCCTCTCCAATCTCATCTTGTGAATGCATCTCACGAATGGAGGTTATGTGTTGGCCTTGTGGTCCCAATCATTCCAGCGTGAGCACAAAGATAGAAATTTGCATGCCTCTATCATTATATAGATCCAGTTCAATGTTCAAAACTTGGTTGAATTGTGACTCACTGACTCCATCTCTGAATATAATGATCCGACCAGGGCCGGTGTTTCCTAATTCGACCTGAACTCTTATAGAAGTTAATCAAAAGCTCCCTAATTATTAAGGGCCTTCATCTCCAGTTTTAGACACACGCTTAAATAACGAATCTAGCATTTCAACCCTTGGAGACTGTGTCCGAACAGATGCCCTATACTTATATTTCAATGGCCACTACCTTGAGCTGACCACCGCAGCAATTAATGGTATGTCAGACTGTCCCAGAGGGAGCCTTGGAAACTATACGAATAGAGGGAGAGTGTTCAACTGCCAGTAATGAATTCAAACCATAGCTGGTTTTTGTATTTATCTTCAAACACACCGTGAAGGAGGGCGAGTTGAATTCCCTTCAACTCTCCACATTTACTCAAAGCTCGTATAAGTCCTTGTATAGTTATCTTCAAACACACCGTGACGGAGGGCAAGTTGAATTCCCTTCAACTCTCCACATTTACTCAAATCTCATATAAGTCCTTGTATAGTATATACATGTGTTAATGGTATATTTTATTTATTGAACCCTAACCCTAGTTTAGCGCTATATATGGTATATATACGTATAGTTAGGGTTTACATTTGTGTACTACGTACACATATAAAATATATGCTTTAAAAAATATATATGTCAACTTGGGGGCTATGTACATAATGTATATATATATCATTTATATACCCTAAACCTAGATTTGTGCTATATATAGATATATATTTAAACTTTATACTTTAACAAATTAATACTACTTTAATTCAACATATATACTTTTTTGGGTATATTTTATTTATTGGACTCTAACCCTAGTTTAGTACTGCTATATATAGTATATATACTTAGGGTTAGGGTTTACATCCGTATAATATACATTCCTTTAAGAATATATGCCAATTAACTTTCACGCAATACTATATACATAATATTGTACATATACTATTTATATACCATAACCCTAGATTTGTACTGTATATAGTATACGTAGGGTTAGGGTTTACATTTGTGTACGTACTATATATACATTTTTATATTTTATACTTTAACAAATTAATACTATATAGTTTATTTCAACTCTCCACATTTAGTCAAATCTCTCGTATAAGTCCTTGTTTATCTTAATACATGTGTTAATGGTATATTTTATTTATTGAACCCTAACCCTAGTTTAGTGCTATATATATACCAACATATATATTTTATTTGCACTTTGTAAAATTAATACTACTTTATATATACCAACATATATACTTTTCTGAGTGTGTTTTATTTATTGAACTCTAATGTACCGTATTCTAGTGCTATATATAGTATATACACTTAGGGTTAAGGTTTACATTCGTGTACTACTTAAATACTTTAAAAAATACATGTCAAATAACTTCCAATTAATTGGCATATATACATATATAATATTGTACATATACTATTTATATACCCTAACCTTAGATTTGTACTATATATAGTATGCGTACGTATATATAGTGAGGGTTTACTTTTGTGTACAATAAATATATAAACATTTTTAAATTTTTCACATTAAAAAATTAATACTACTTTAAATATTTAATTTATTGAACTCGAGCGTACCCTAGCTAGTTTAGTGCTATATATAGTATATACACTTAGGGTTAGGGTTTAGGGTTTAGGGCTTACGTTTTGGGTTTAGGGTTTAGTGCTATATATGTATAGATATATACATATATATATATATTATACTTAGGGTTAGGGTTTAGGGTCAAGGGCTTAGGGTTTAGTGCTATAAATAGTATACTTAGGGTTAGGGTTTCGGGTTTAGGTCTTAGGGTTTAGTGCTATATATAGTATACTTAGGGTTAGGGTTTACATGGGTTTATTACAAATACAAATTATATAGTATATATATATAAAATACTTTAATTTTAATTTAAATATTATATAGTGACGTGGCTAAATGACACGTGGCACAATAGCCACGTGTCTTCTCCCACGTCACACAATGGGCGACGTGTATTAGATATACACGTCACCCATTCGCCACGTGGCGAATTGTCCATGTGGCTTACTGCCACGTGGGGAATCCCGTGCGCGCCACTTGCCCTTAAAAAAATTAAAAATTAAAAATTTTGAAAAAATATCCTTTTTAAAATGGATAGCTTCCTCAAGAAGCTATCCATTTCATCTCTCTCTCTCTCTCTCTCTCTCTCTCTCTCTCCCAGTACGTACTCTATCTCTCTCGCTCTCTCTCTAATCAAAAAGGCCCACTGTCCGGCAACCACCTCCGGATGGCGACACGCCCCCCGGCCCCAAAAGGGTATCTCTCACCCTCTCTCAGCTCAGTTCCCTCTCTTTCTCTCTCTATCTCTTGGTTTACACGTACAGTTTTTTAACAAAATTTTTTTTTCTCCAAAAATACAAGTACACAGGCAACCATCCTTACACTACAAAATCCACTTTGAGTAATTTTTTCATTTTTGTCTTGAATTTTTGCTATATCTTTGTACATTTTATTGATTTTTTTGTGATATTTGTCTAATTTTTTTTCCTTTTCCGGTACGTGGAAAAATGTAATATATACTTGTAGATTTATTTATTTATTTATTTTTTCATGTAATGTTACTGATTTTTTTGGGTTTGTATATATATGAATTTTTTTTTTGTCTAATTTGGTTTTGATGTGGTTGGTCATTATGTAGAAGTTGGAATTTTTTACGTGTTTATGTTACTATAATGTTGTTTTTTTTTTTTTTAATTGTTGATGTGAGAAGATTTGAGATATATTTTAGTGTGCTATTATGAAATTTAGTATTTTTGGGAAGTGGAAAAAAAAATATTCACTATCATTTTAACTTTATAAAAATATGTTTGCAACCAACAATGGCAAACTAAAAGTAAAATACAAAATTATAATCAACAAATTGTGCTATGAATATATATAAATTGTGGAAAAAAAAAATTGTGCTACTAATATATGTAAATTGCGGTATTTTCGAAAAAAAATAAAAAACAAATCTTTCACCATCCACCATTTACAATAATATTCGTAATAAAAAATTTAATACAAACGTCATAAATCATCAATAGCGACGAATACATTTTTCTCTTTCATTTTTAAGTTTAACTGTTGATGTGAGGAGATTACAAATTTATGAGAAGAATTTGGTACAATTCACTTTAAAAAAAAAAAAAACGAAATTTCTCACATATGCATATTTAAAATAATATACAGAATCAGTAGTTTAAAACAAACATCAAATTTAAACAAGTGTAACGACCACGCTCGAACTTTTTTTTTTTTTTTTTAAGTTTAATTGTTGATATGAGCAGGGTATTCATTTTTTAGGGTTAGGCAATGAATATGGATGAATTTTAGTATTTTTGACCAAAAAAAAAATATTATAAGAAGAATTTTTCATATACGCATATTTAAAATAATATACAGAATCAACAGTTTAAAACAAACATCAAATTTAAACAAGTACAACAACCACGTTCTTACCAATTTATTTGTATATTTTTTAAGTTTAATTGTTGATGTGAGAAGGTTCTAAAAATTTTAAGGTGCTATGAATATAGACGAATTTCAGTATATTCGACCAAAATAAAATAAAAACAAAATTTTCCACATATGCATATTTAAAATAATATGCGGGATCAATAGTTTAAAACAAACATGAAATTTAAACAAGTGCAACAACCACATTCTTACCTTTTTTTTTTCTTTTAAGTTTAACTGTTGATGTAAGAAGGTTCTAAAATTTTTAAGGTGCTATGAATATAGAGGAATTTTAGTATCTTCGTGAAAAGAAGAAAAAAAAAAGAAAAAGAAAAGGTCAAATGTAAGACATGACTATGCAAATTTAAAATTTATATGCAGAATCAACAGTTTAAAACAAACATTAAATTTAAACAAGAGTTTTGGGCCACGGTTTTTTTTTTTTTTTTTTTTTTTTTACTTTACTTTAATAAATTTAGGCACTTTAATTGCTCAAATTAAAAATCTTAATTCCTTTCGGTCTGTTGATTTATGTACAGACAAAAATGGACAAGTCTTGGATGTCAGGACATAGGGGTACGACATAGTATAATGATGGGTGTAGAGCGTTTGTGGCATTTGCCGTTAGTAATTGTATGACTGCCGATGGTAAAATTTACTAACCATGTAAGTCCATTCGAAATAACCAGCGCCACCCCCCAGATTACATTCTTGCCCACCTGACAGAGGGTAAGGGAATGTCCCCAGGATACATTTTGTGGTATATGCACGGTGAGACCGCAATTAGTGGACCTGTTCCTAGCCGGTATTCAAATCTTGTGACCGCAGATGCAACGGCCAGTAGCACAGAACAGGGTGGAGACATGCACGCCATGTTGTGTGACGCCTTCGGCATGCACGATGTTAGGGAAGACGTCAATAGCCAGCCGCAGGCAGTTAATGATGGAGCAGCTGGAGGGGACGCATTGAAGTACTACGAATTGCTAAAGACTGCCGAGAAGCCACTTCACCTCGGTACCAAGCATAGTAAATTGAGTGCTACTGTACACATGTACAACTTGAAGTGCGTTGGAGGTATTAGTAACAATATTTTCTCTGCTATTCTCGAGTTAATGAATCAGTTGATGCCACCTTGTGATGAGACTCTGCCAGGTAATACATACGAGGCAAAGAAGTTTCTCAGTGACATGGGGCTCGGGTATGAGAAGATTTTGGAGTGCTGTAATGACTGTATGTTATTCTGGAAAGGCAATAAGGACTTAGATTCATGTATCATATGTGGAGAATCTAAGTGGAAGGATGACAATCATTTAGACGAGGATGGTGAGCCCATATCATCGAGGAAAAAATGTCCAATAAAGGTGTTGCGGTGGTTTCTACTCATCCCAGGGCTACAGAGGCTTTTCATGTTAGAGCATACTACGGCCTATATGAGGTGGCATCCAAAAGGCCGCACTAGGGACGGCATATTGAGGCATCCGGCCGACGGGGAAGCATGGAGATCATTCGACATCGTACATCCAGATTTTATGGCAGACAGTAGGAACGTGCGGCTTGGTTTGACATCTGATGGATTTAATCCCTTTGGGAACATGAGCACATCCCACAGCACATGGCCCATAATGCTTGTACCGTACAATTTGCCTCCTTGGATGTGCATGAAACAAACTTCGTTCATACTATCACTGGTTATCCCTGGCCCGAACTCACTTGATATGGATATCGATGTCTACATTCAACCATTGATTGATGACGAGTTCTTTCCAACCTAGGAAGATGGATGTAGAAGGATCAACAAATGGCGTTGAAATTGCGCATATGACATCAATTCAAAAAGCTCTTTCGAGCGTGTACATTGTGGTTACCAAGCATAACTCGATGGGAACCATTTTAAGGCCCAAAATCCATTGTTTTTTTATCTCCGAATCACTATGTTTTGTTTGGGGTAATTATTTTTTTCACCCATAAATTACCAGGCCAGCCTCTGTTAATATGCCCTAGAACTAATACTCTCACTACCCGACCACATCAAACTATCATTTACTTACAAAAACACCCTGTCGATAGGGAATCTCGTTACATCAGATGGAATATGCTACTTTTAGACGTTAAATTTTGTTTAAAGACAAAAATACCCTCAAAAAATAATTTAATAAAAAATATCCTACCATATGTTTAAGTTTTAAAAAATATCCTTCTAAAGTTTAAGTTTTGTTTCACTTTCCCCATCAAATTAAAGTCTTAAATGTGTTCCAATTGACTCTAAATCCCTACCATATGTTCTCCACACATTGAATATATAGTGGTAATTATTTTCATAGAAAATCTCTTCAAAATTAAATCCTAATTTTTTAGTCACGCATTTAAATAATAAATGAATAATATTCTTTATTATTTCACATAAAACATTTAGATTTCTTAATACTTCTAAGGCTATTTTATGACCTTAAATAATTATTTTATTGGGAGTTACAAAACCCCAACAAGCCAACCTTGCACCCCAGAGGAGGCCGGTGCCACCTCTGGGGGTGGCTCGCCCATTGGCAGCCACCCTTGCCTTTTCAATTTTTTTTTTTTTTTTATCCTCACAAGGGCAAAATGGAAAACTTGTTAACACCGGACAATATGAAGAACTAAAACTCAACTTCTTCAACGAACAAACCAGAAATTCTGCAACCCAGTGAAAATGGAGCACATAGCAAACCAACAAATGACCAATTATCAGAAACATCTCACCTCCCCAGAATCTTCAATGGTAAAATAATTCCCTATTTCAACGTCATGCAATCAACTCTGAAACTTTTCATTTATAAAAAAATAGACAATAATTAGGATAAGAACAATTTGATGCTTAAAACAATATTACGGAAATTAATCCTCACACTGTTTTGACAAAGAAAAAGATAATGAAAACAAAAAAGCAAACGAACGAACCAACATTAATATACGTTATACATCTTAACTTCAAGAAACAGGTTGGGGGAGTTAACTGTTCTTTCTTCTTCCAGTTGTACTTCTTTGCATGTCTAGAACTTAGTTTTGATGTAATCGACAACGTCCTTATTAACTTGGAAAGCCTTCACGAGAATGTCATTTGTAATTTCTGGTTTAGACCCAAACACCGCATTCGCAATTGTGATGACATCGGGGTTCTGACTGCTCAGAGCTGCAATGGCAACTGCCTTTGTAGTTCCAACATTTCTCTAGTAGTGGACGAGACCAATGGGGAATACGAACACGTCAACCATCTGCAGAACCTTTGTGATGTGGAGGTTTTCGGGGTTGGATGTGACAAAACAAACTTGGAGGCTACCTTCCAGCACTGCTAAAATTTCAGGCGCACGAGGATGCGTGTGGGGAGGGTGACATAAGATATTGTCTCTATATATGGCCTATATGCCGCATATACGATGTTTATTATATTTATTATAAATATAATATACGGTATTATGGTTATGGTAATTTCTATTAATTTAGATTACCGTGAATACAAAAAAAAAAAAAAAAAAAAAAAAAAAAAAAAAAAAGGGCCTTTTGAGCTGTTTTTGTTAGAGCCGTTTTAACAAAACGGCTCCAATTATATTTTGAGCCGTTTGAACTAAAACAACTCTAATTAGGGCCGTTTTATCTAAAACGGCTCCAATTAAAGCCGTTTTAACAAAAATGGCTCTAGTTAGAGACGTTTTAACCAAAACGGCTCCAATTAGAGCCGTTTAAACAAAAACGGCTTTAATTATATTTTGAGTCGTTTTAGCTAAAAGGGCTCTAATTATAGCCGTTTTCCTTTTTTTTTTTTAAAAAAAAAAAAAAAACTCTATTTAACAAACTTGACATAATTGAAGGTTTGATCGAATATTTAATTCATCCTAGTGCATCGGTCCGATCTATTGTGATACGAATGTTCGATCAATCAAACTTGACACAGTTATCGAATCGATCTAACATGTGATGGATCATGATAGGATCATAGGATCGATAGAATCATCCAATCGATCTAGGTGTATTACTCCGATCGATCCTAATGCATTAGTTTAATCGATCGTGATACGATCAAATGATCGATCAAACTTGACACAATTGAAGGTTTGATTGAATATCTAATTCATCATAGTGCATTAGTCCAATCTATTGTGATACGAATGTTCGATCAATCAAACTTGGCACAGTTATTGGTTCGATCTAATATGCGATTGATCCTAGTGTAGTAGACCGATCAATCGTGATAGAGTTAGATCAATCCAACTTGACATAGTGAATGTTCGATCTAAGATGCGATTGATCCTAAATACTAGTCCGATCGATCATGATAGGATCATAGGATCAATATAATCATCCAATCAATCCCTAACCTTATATATATATAAACACTAATTAATACATATAAACCAAGATATATATCTGTTATCGAAATAAAAATATGAACTCATTTTGATTTATCATGATTGATCGATCATATCGATCTATCATGATTGATCGGATGATCTATCGATCTTATGGATCTACCATGATCGATCAGATGATCTATCGATCCTATTGATCTATCATGATCGATCGGATGATCTACCATGATTGATCGGATGATCTATCAATCATATTCATCTACCATGATCGATCGGATGATCTATCGATCCTATGGATCTATCATGATCGATCGGATGATCTATCAATCATATTGATCTATCATGGTCGATCGGATCTTCTACCATGATTGATCGGATGATTTATCGATCCTATTGATCTACCATGATTGATCGGATCATCTATCGATCATATTGATCAATCATGATCGATCAGATGATCTACCATGATTGATCGGATGATCTATCTATCACATTGATCTATCATGATCGATAGGATGATCAATCATGATTGATCGGATGATCTACCATGATTGATCGGATGATCTATCAATCCTATTGATCTATCATGATCGATCAGATGATCTACCATGATTGATCGGATGATCTATCGATCACATTGATCTATCATGATCGATCGGATGATCAATCATGATCGATCGGATGATCTATCATGATCGATCGGATGATCTACCTTGGTTAATTGGATGATGTATCGATCCTATTGATCTATCATGATCGATTGGATGATCTATCATGATCGATCGGATGATCTATCGATCCTATTGATCTATCATGAACAATCGGATGATCAACCATGATTGATCGGATGATATATCAATCCTATTGATCTATGATGATCGATCAGATGATCTACCATGATTGATCGGATGATCTATCGATCACATTGATCTATCATGATCGATCGGATGAACAATCATGATTGATCGAATGATATACCATGATGGATCGGATGATCTATCAATCCTATTGATCTATCATGATCGATCAGATGATCTACCATGACTAATCGGATGATCTATAGATCACATTGATCTATCATGATCGATCGGATGATCAATCATGATTGATCGGATGATCTATCAATCCTATTGATCTATCATGATCGATAAGATGAACTACCATGATTGATCGGATGATCTATCGATCACATTGATCTATCATGATCGATCGGATGATCTATCATGATCGATCGGATGATCAATCATGATCGATCAGATGATCTATCATGATCGATCGGATGATCTACCTTGGTTGATTGGATGATGTATCGATCCTATTGATCTATCATGATCGATTGGATGATCTATCATGATCGATCGGATGATCTATCGATCCATTGATCTATCATGATTGATCGGATGATCTATCAATCCTATTGATCTATCATGATCGATCAGATGATTTACCATGATTGATCGGATGATCTATCGATCGCATTGACACACTCCCCACGGGTCTCAACCCTTCAAAATCAAAGAACCCATCAACTCCAACCTCCTCCATGTCGGAACCCACCGCATCACCACCAATCAACCATCAACGACAAACAAAAACCCAATCTAAACACAACACCCTATCCCACTGGAAACCACCACCAAAATACACAAAAAAAAAATCCCCAATCAATCCAAACGCGCCTTCACCTTCCGGCGTCCACCAATAGCCCACGACGAGAGAGGCGAGAGTGACGGAGATGAGAGAAAGAGTCGAGAGAGGCGAGAGTGACGGGCGAGAGAGGAAGAAGACAAAGACAGTAAAATAAAAGAGAAAAAAAAAGTTTATGGAATAAAGTAAAGTAAAATAAAAATATATATATTATTTTAATGATATAGGGAAAAGTAAAAGGAAGCTATTGTGGGAAATTTTTTGATTGGGAAGCAAAAAGTGTTTTTGTTCCCTACATATAGGGAAAATGACTGGGAAGGGAAGGGAAGCTGCGAGGAATGCCTTAAGGCGCCACCCGGCTCCTTATCATTTTTTTATTTTTTCAGATGGCCCTTCATTTTTTTTTACGCAAGTCACCCCACATGTATTATTATATATATTTTTTTATATTTTTCTTTTCTTTTGACTTTTTGACTTTTCTTTTATTTCACTTGTCTTTTAGTTTTAACTTTTCATTTTTATATGATTCTCCTTCCTTTTTCTTTTAGCGGTCGACAGCCATCATTTGCCTTAGGTTTATTTAATTCAATTTTCCTCTTTTCTTTTCTGTTACATCTGATGCTACCCTTTTTCTTTATTTATTTTCTTATTTCATTTATCTTTTTTTTTTTTTTTTTTGACCTAAAAAATTCTCCTTCATTTCTTTTGTTGCTACTATTTTCAAGTTTATAGGATAACTTTGTTTTATTTTTTCACACTAAATAAACTTATTTTTATTTAATCTTAATAAACCCATTAAACACATTTTACCTTTGTCTCTTCACTTTTCTTAATTAAATCCACAATTATGATTTTACTGCACTAAGTGAGCTTACTTTAATTTAATTCATAATAAACTCATTAAATAATTTATTGGACATTATAGACAGAAATACCCTCAAACAATAATTCAATAAAAAATAGTCTAACTTAAAAATAAAAATATATGAAAAAAAAAGGGACAACAGCCACCCAGAAGCCACCCCCTCTCTTTTCCTTTTTATTTTTATTTTTTATTTTTATTAATTGTTTAATTTTGAGGGTATTATATGTAAATTTGATTATAAAGTTATGGTATTTGAGTTTTTTAAAGAAGTTGATTGACGGAATGGGGGTTTCGGTTTATAAATGGTGGTTCAATGCTGTCTTATGGTGAGGGCGTCAGTTCATAATTGAGAGGGGGGAAGGGCATATTGACAATGACTAATAGTTCATGGGAGGAAAATGTAACTACCTCTAATTTTTATTTAATTTGGGCAACATCACCGACTCAGAAGTGTTAGTAATGTTGTGTTATCTGTACATTAATGATGTGTTATCTGTACGTTTTGGTTGATTGGTTTTGAGTGTTTGTTTGAGAATTCTCTATGTGATGGCATGGGGTTGGGCTACGTTCGGGTAGCAGGTAGTTTGGATGTGTGATGGTACTGAGTTCCTGTTTGGTGTTATGAACTTGCTGGAGTGTGAGTTGTATTCTTTTGTGTTTCGGAATGAAAAAGCTTATTCTTCCAAAAAAAAACAAGTGTTAATCCGTGAGTGATTGAAGACTTTGATTCGTAGCAACAACGACTTGAGCAAGTAACAGACAATTTCCACAAAATAAACTTGATTGATGTCAGGAGTTTTGGCATGGTTATACAAAGGTCTTCAAATTGGTAACATCAATGGCCAGCCAGGAATCTAAGACATGCATCAACATGGTCGTGAGAATCTTGTAAAAATCATCCAGTCCTGAATTTAGACCGTTGTGTCGAAAGTGATTTAGTGTTCTAACAACAACTTTCTATATTTCCTTCAAGGATTAAACATCACAATTGACATTTGCATTGGAATGTCTCCATCATCTCTATTTCTACAATGTAAATGTCTAGCTGATAAAGACATGGTTGCACATGGGATTCTTAGTCCATGCAAGTAATGTCTTGCCAGTTGCTAGATGAGGACTTAGGCCCCATTTGGCAACCAAATTCACCAATGGAGTAAGTTTATCATTGTGTGGACGTGAAAAGAAAATTAAAAGATAGTTCATGAAAACAAATAGAAAATTATCTATGAAAGTGTAGTTAGGTTGCAAATCTTTCATCTTTCTTCCTCTTTTTTTTTGCATGGATATTTTAACTTTGCTTTTTAAATAGTTGTTGTCTTGCTCAGAAAAGAAAAAAAGTTTGGTTTCCGGGATATATTAACTTTGCTTCTTTTTTCTTTTATTTTATTTTTTTATTTTTTTTTGGACTGATCAATTTTAATTTGAGGTCAGGAACTAGAAAATGATTAGAACCACAAAACCAAGGATAAATATTGTAATGATGACAAGGGTATACATGGGACGACCAATGCTGTCAAACTTTTAATTAAGATTGGCAATATCAAGGACCCATTATTTACATGAGAAGTTTAGAAGTAGAAAGCTAAAGAAATAGATACTTCAACTTAATTTGTCATGACAATCTTTTCCATAGTTTTGACAAGTCTTCGATCGCATTCTCACAACAATGACTGAACATATGATTGACATGGCATTGTTGGAATTTTGAATTGAGACATCAAGTTGTAACAAACAGTGAGTATTTCAATTTAACAACAATCAAGATTAATAAAATTATCAACTTTTAATTCAATAAAAATATAAAAAAAAATATATGTAATTTTTTTACGTGCCAAACGTCAAAATAATATTTTATGCGGACAATATTTTTTTTAAAAAATATTTTACGCTAAAACAAACGAAACATATATAATTTACATATCTTTTCTAATGAGATGTACAGCAGATAAACAAGAGAATCCTTTCTTCAAATTTTTTCTATTATTAATTTAGACGTTCTTTCATCTACTTGTTCTTTTTTAATCCCTTTAAACATCCGTCGGACATAGATTAGACCTTTATGCGTAAGATTCGGGCAACAATTTAATAAATTATCAATCACTTTATTTTCTTATGAGTGGACAACAAACTTTAATAATTGAGTGCCCCTTCTATACGGTAGTGGCAGAAAAGATGGGATTTATACCCACCAATAATCACTTGACACATCAGCTAAAAGCAAAAAACTACAAAAAATTTGATATTCTGGTGAAGTAGACAATTCCTCTCATCATTCCAAAACAACAAACAAAACCCACTGCACGTCCGCCCAACGTCCTCTTCCCCGGCTGCCTCTTTCCCGTCGCCGGACAACCGGTCCTCGGTCCTCCAGCCACAGCGATCTGGTCACAGAGATCCGGCGACCACTGGCGAGCCTCCAGATCCTCTTCCCCACGACCTCTCGACACCGTCGACAGAGATCCGGCCATAGATCCGAACTGAGCCTCCTCCTCTCCCGGAATCTCTCCCTTTCGCCGGCCGTTCTCCCCTCTCACCCCTCTGGTGGTTCAGATTTGGTCCATTGGCTACGTGGTCGAGGTCGAACGGTGATGTGGTCGTGGTCGGGGTCGAACTCGGGTCGGCCACGTGGTGGCGCGGCTTCCATGGGCTACGCCGGTTTGATTGTCTGGGTCTGGGTCTGGGTCTGGGTCGGGGGTCGGTGGTTGGGGCTGGGTCTCTCATCTCTCTCCCTCGATCTCTTCATCTCGGGTCGGCCCCGTGGTGGTGCGGCTTCCATGGGTATGCCGGGTCGGTGGTTGGGGCTGGGTCGGGGTCGGGGGTCGGTGGTCGGTGGTTGGGGCTGGGTTTCCATCTCTCATCTCTCATCTCTCTCCCTCGATCTTCATTTCACAGCAAAGAGAGAAAAAAAAATTGGGTGTTTTGTTTGTACGTAATTTTCTTGCTCCAAGCTTATGTGTCAATTTTTTATTGGTGGGCAAACAATGCTTACTTTCTGCCACAGCCGAATTGAAGTTATTCTCTTAATAATTAATACGCATTTCAACTTCTTAGTACACCTTATTTTCTTTCTTTCTTCTTCTTCTTTTTCTTTTTTTTTTTAAAAAAAAATTTAATCTCTTCAAAAATACTTTATAAATTAAAAAAAGAAGAAGATATTTTTACATCTCTTATACATCTTCTGTACATCTCATTTTTAAATTTAAATTAATAATAAATTTAAAACTACATCTCATTTTTAGATGTAAATTAATAATAAATTAAAAACTTTATTGTATGGAATTTAAAGCAAAATAAATGTGTAATTTCAGATCGAATTTCATCGATTAACTAACATAAATATTGTTTCATTTTTCCACTCTTAGAAGCATTTAGGAAAATAAGGCGTAATGGCTATTGCATTAGGAAAATAAATAACTTTTATTATTATTATTAAAAATAGAAGAATGTAGAATAAAATTGCCTTAGAAAAGTCCTTATCAGAATCAAAAAAATTGATGATTAGAATACCGTTAGTTAAGGGATTTAGTCACCTTAATATAAGTGGAAATCCTTGATGATTTGATTAGCCAAAATTAAGGAATTTAGATGATTTCGATCAAAGGGAAATTTTAATTTTTCAGGAAATAATTTTCAACAATTTGTAACATCTTTCTAATATGAAAAATGCTAGAGACACTCTTAATCTCACCCTCTCAAATGCACACTTCCTGACAAGCAATAGACGGGTAATAAAAAGGTCTCTTTCTTCCTGACAAGCTAGCATCACAGTAGAATTCGTCCGGCTCGCAATCCTCTTGATAATCTTCAACAGGAGAACTTGTCTTCTTGTAAGGATAAGGGGATGAATGTGGCATATATATATTTGCGTTTAATGGTATAAATGGGTAATGCACCACACATAAGATGGTGACTGAAATGACAATGCAGACAAATGAATGCATATATATGGTTGACAAAGGTTATTGCAGACCCTCTGTGCCATTGGAGAAGTGGTCGGATTCTCTCACCAATTTTCCATGAAAGATCCATTGACATGTCGGCCGGTGACAAAAAGAAGAGAAGTAAAGACGTACAACGCGCGTACCTTTTATTTTATTTGATGCAATTTCATATCAAATCTCATTTGTTACCTGATAAAACTGTTTGTTTATCCTCTACTAGAAATATCTAGTAATCAATGACGTCAACAGCCGTACCTCTCCACCCTCTTTTTTCCAAAATCCCATTGACATGTCGGCCGGTGACAAAAAGAAGAGAAGTAAAGACGTACAACGCGCGTGCCTTTTATTTTATTTGATGCAATTTCATATCAAATCTCATTTGTTACCTGATAAAACTGTTTGTTTATCCTCTACTAGAAATATCTAGTAATCAATGACGTCAACAGCCGTACCACTCCACCCTCTTTTTTCCAAAATCCCATATTTTTTTCTTCTTAAAATCTTTGAAGCTGCAGTCTAGCTCCTTATATGCACCAGTCTCACTATCCATACACATCCTCAGTACCTCAACCAACATTCACTACTCATGGAGAGAACTTGTTTGCTATACTCCCTTTGTGTGGCATTTTTTATGTTACAATCTTACATCTCAACTCTAGCTTTTGCAATTGTTCCCAACATTACCACCGATCAATCAGCTCTTCTTGTCTTAAAGGCTCAAATTTCTTATGACCCTTACAACGTTTTAGCAGACAACTGGTCCACTAACATCTCTGTTTGTAGTTGGATCGGTATCACTTGTGGTTTCCGCCATCATCGAGTCACAGCCTTAAACCTTTCTTATATGGGTCTCATAGGCACCATTCCTCCGCACATGGGAAACCTTTCATTTCTTATTAGCCTAAACATCGACAACAACAGTTTTCATGGTTTTGTGCCCAATGAGTTTACTGGTCTTCACCGGTTGCGACACTTATCTTTTACATTCAATGACTTTAGTGGAGAAATCCCATCATGGATGGGGCTATTATCTAAACTACAATTTTTTTCTCTATCTGGTAACAATTTCACGGGTGCTATTCCACCATCTCTTTCTAACATATCTGCATTGGAAATAATGGATATTGGATATAACAAGCTTATGGGCTCCATACCTTTCTCTATCTTTAATATATCCACTTTGCAGGAAATTTTTCTCACAGAAAACATGCTTTCTGGCCCGATGCCCTCCATTATTTCCAGCATGCCATCACTACAAGTCATAGTTCTTTACTCTAATAAGTTGTCCGGTACACTCCCAGAAGATATGTTTAATCATCTTCCTAACTTACAAATGCTTGATGTATCATTTAATCTGTTTTATGGCCAACTCCCCCCCACTTTATTCAAGTGCAAACAACTGCAATATTTATCGTTGCGGGCTAATAATTTCACAGGTATAGACTGTAGAGTAGCTCCAAAAATTGATAACTTAACCATGCTTTCCAAGTTATACCTTAGATGTAATAAATTTGAAGGTTTGTTTAGTGTTACTTTAGCCTTAATTTTGAGGAGAAACAAATTTTAATATTTGTTTCTATTTGTAACTGTTTTACAGGTACTATTCCACCTACTTTGTTCGATTGCAAACAACTGCAAATTTTAATATTATCAGATAATATATTCATAGGAAGTGTACCTTCAGAAATTGGGAACTTAACCAAGCTCACGGAGTTATACCTTGTCAGAAACAATTTTGAAGGTATATTTGTTTAGTGTTTGTTAAGTCTTTAGTTGCTTAGGGAAATTTTATATTTATTTCTAAATGATAAATGTTTTATAGGTACTATCCCATCCACTTTGTTTAAGTGTAAACAACTACAAATTTTATCGATGTCAATCAATAGATTCACAGGAATAGTACCTCCAGAAATTGGAAACTTAACCATGCTCACGGTATTATTCCTTGGCCAAAACAACTTTGAAGGTATGATAGTCCTTTTTTAGTCTATTGATTATATGGATGACATCATTCACTTAAGATATGTGCATTTTTATTGCCTCGAATTGGGTACCTTTCAATTGAAAGTACAAAATAATTGTAACAACATTAAAGAGAACAAAATGATGAAAGGAACTTGGGGAAAAAAAATAAAATTCTAGTAGATAGTAATATTTTCAAATAAAAATATTAACAAACAATCTAAACATAAAATACTAATAAAAAAAATATTTGGCTTTACATTTGTATCATATCAAAACACTTTTTTGAACCAAAAGAAAAAAAAAAAAACCCCAAAACATGTTAACAAGCATAGTGTGATTTATTGTTGCTAGAATGTTTATCCTTTGGGTTAGAAGAGCCGTGCTCCTAATTTAACGACTTTTCGGGATTGTTTTGGCAAATAAATTTTTTATATCAAAAAAAATAATAATAATAAATTAATTAATTAATTAATTTTCATGCTTTTTTGCGAATTGCCTTTCGGCCTTTTTAAGAGCAAAGAGTTAAAAAAGTACTCTTTTTCTTATTTTTTATTTTTATCAAAATGATGTTTTGCACAATTTTTTATATACTAAAAATATTTTTTAATCTCTTTAACGCAAATCAAAAGTGGTTGTTGTAGCATGCTTGAGATGGTGTTGAGAAATATAGTTTTTAAAGTGAAAAATAACTTTTTAGGAAAAGCTTCATTTTTATGATTTTTCAAAAATGTGTTTTTGCCATTTTTAGAGTAAAAAAGTCAAATAATTACTTGTGGAGCTTTTTACCAACCAAATCATCTTTTTGTTTAGCACAACTTTTTCGATACAAAAAATACATTTTAAACTTGCTAACATAATCTTAAATAAGCTAGTGTTGATCGGTTATCGGTAAGATATGTGGATTGGGTTTTTCTGATGTAACTGCGCGCTTGCATGAGCAAATCAAGTAGTGCAACAAAACAAGAAGATTTCCAGTAACAATAATATATTAGCATACCAATAAAAATTAGCAAAAGACTAAACGTCCTCGATCCGTTGTTTTTTTTCTTTTCCTCAACAAAAACAACAAAATAATCACAGAGCATGTTGCCTGAAACGAGATTAAACAACAGACTTTAAGTAATTAGACTTTTCTTTTCGTCCTTTCTATACAGCTCAATAACTTCAATGCTCAAATCAACCCATATGTTGTACTCTTTGTTAAAGTATTTATAGGTGAATTTGAATAGATAAGTATTGTAATCAAATCAATGATTTACAGGCTTACCAATTTATACTTTGGCTATAACCAATTTGGTGGGTTTGTTTAGTGTTGTTTTAGCCTTTCATGGACAAACAAACTTTAATATTTGTTTCTAATTATGGTAACTATTTTATATTCACAGGAAGAGTACCTTTGACAATTGGGAACTTAAGCATGCTTAGAGTGTTATACCTTTCTAATAGCAATTTTGGAGGTATGTTTAATCATGTTTTAGTTTATTTACTATATGGACGACATCATTGACCGAGGATATGTGCCTTTTTATTGCCTCAGATCGATGGGGTACCTTTCAATTGAAAGTACAAATAATTTGTCCATAACATACCAGGAAACAAAAAGATTTAAAGAAAAACTCTAGGAAAATAGAAAATTCGAGTGGATACTTATCTAATTGTCTATTGCTACTATGGTGTAAATGATCCCCTCAGATTGTGTGTGTTCTTTCAAATGAAATGGATATTATTCATTTTATGGTTATGATTTAAAATTAATACATCTAATGGTGTATATGATTTTACATTATTTAAATTTTTAAAAGACGTGCCAATAATAATGTCATATACACTATTAGATGCATCAACTTTAAGTCCCGATCTTTCATTTGAAATAAATAGTATCCAATAAAATGAAATGAAGATGATCCTATTCCCCCACTTACTTACATGTATTCATAAGGATCATTATGTTCAAAAAAATATCTATATATAAAAATAAAAAATAAAATAAAATCAGAGAAGGAAAAGACATATTAGGGCTCATTTACTAATCACTGTGGGCTTACATATATATAGATATAGATATTATTAGCTGTTGCCATGCATGTAATAGTAATCAATGGTCATTGCTTCCTCAACCCACAGCCACTTCACCAATTTTTTATTATGATTATTCAATTTGGGGAAGGGAAAAGGGAAACACCCACTTAACCAAGTTAAGCCCATTGGGTATTATTATCTTCTTAAAGCATGCTTTAGACAAACACAAATGCTCCCATCATTATTTTGTCATGCATTTTGCCTGATGCAAGACGACTTACAAATATAATTACATTTTAGTTTTAATAGCTCTTAATTTAAAGTTTTGCTTATTTTTTAGACATTTTTTCACTTGTATGTCTGATTCATTTAAACCACATTATTTTTTATTTTGAGAAATAATGTATATGGTTGTTCATATTATGCCAGGTGCAATACCAAGTGAAATTGGTAATCTACAAAACCTTGAGATATTTGCTATTGATGACAACAAGTTTACTGGTCCAATTCCATTTGAGATCTTTAATATCTCAACACTTCAACAAATTTATATGTATAACAATAGCCTCTCAGGCCATCTTCCATCAAATCTAGGCCTATTTCTACCAAATCTTCAGCATCTTATTCTTGAAGATAACAATCTGAGTGGAACAATACCCAATTCCATCTCCAATGCTTCACAACTCACTAAACTAGATCTTGATGACAATTTATTCTCGGGCATGATTCCTAAATCACTTGGTAATTTAAGGCTCCTCCAGGTGCTCAACCTATACGGAAATAATTTGACTATTGAATCTTCTACTCCAGAATTCAGCTTTTTATCTTCATTGCTAAATTTGGCATATCTAAGACTTTTAGTTTTGTCAAATAATCCGCTGAATGACATCCTTCCTAGTTCCATTGGAAATCTCTCCACTTCTCTTGAAACACTTTACATTGATAATTGCGATATCAAGGGAAGCATTCCTAGAGACATAGGCAATTTAAGCAAATTGATGGCTTTGTCCCTAACTTTCAATGAATTAGCTGGACCTATTCCAACTACAGTGAGAAGATTGTACGAGCTTCAAATTCTCCATCTTGATAATAATCAACTAGAAGGTTCCATTCCATCTGATCTTTGTCATTTAGACCACTTATTTGAGTTGTATTTAGGTCATAATGAGCTTTCTGGACCTATTCCTACATGTGTAAATAATTTGACTTCTTTGAGATATCTTTACCTAGACTCCAACCAGTTAACTTCTATGATTCCCTTGAACTTGTGGAGCCTTACATATATTTTGGAGGTCAACATTTCATCAAATTATCTAAATGGCCCCTTGTCGTTTGAGATTGGAAATCTAAAGGTCTTGAGATTATTAGAATTATCAAGAAATCAACTATCTGGTCATATCCCAACAACAATAGTTGGCCTCAAAGATATAACTAATCTCTCATTGGCGAACAATAGATTAGAAGGTTCAATTCCTAAATCTTTTGGTGCATTGGTAAGCTTGGAATTCTTAGATCTTTCCTGTAACAATTTATCCGGAGAGATTCCCAAGTCTTTGGAAGCACTTTCACACCTCAGATATCTAAATGTCTCTTTCAATAGACTACAAGGAAAAATTCCTGTAGGAGGACCATTTGTAAACTTCTCTGCTGCATCATTTATGTCAAATGATGGACTTTGTGGTGCTCTCCGATTGCAAGTTTCTCCATGTAAAGAAGGTGTTTCTCGACCAAAAAAGACCGCAATTGCACATATACTAAAGTATGCATTACCAACAATTGGGTTAACAATACTTGTAGTTGCTCTTGTATTAGTGTGGATAAGATGCCAAAAAAGGAATAATCAAATTCCAGTAGAGGCAAACTCTTTACCACTAGCTACGTGGAGGAGAATTTCCCAACAAGAACTTTTACAAGCAACAGAAGGGTTCAATGCAAGCAACTTACTTGGTAAAGGGAGTTTTGGATCGGTATACCAAGGGACACTCTCAGATGGAATAATTGTTGCAATAAAAGTTTTCAACTTGGTAGTAGAAGGGGCGTTCAAGAGTTTTGATATAGAGTGTGAGGTACTGCGCAATATTCGTCATCGAAATCTTGTCAAAATCATCAGCACGTGTAGTAACATGGACTTCAAATCTTTTGTATTGGAATACATGCCTAATGGAAGCCTAGAGAAATGGTTGTATTCTCAAGACCGCTGTTTGAGTGTCTTACAAAGACTAAATATAATGATCGATGTCGCGTCAGCACTAGAATACCTTCATCATGGTTATTCAACACCTATTGTTCATTGTGATTTGAAGCCGAGCAATGTCTTATTAGATGAAGATATGGTTGCACATGTGGCTGATTTTGGAATTGCAAAACTGTTAGGTGATGGAGAATCTATGATGCGAACCATAACTCTCGCTACTATTGGATATATGGCACCAGGTGATGTTTTTAGCCTACAACTAGAACTTGCATATTTGTCATTCTACTCTAGAATGCACGGATAACTATAGCCTTTTGGTAGAATATTGATTTTAGCACTTTATATCTTTTGAATATATAATTATGTTATCATGATTATTTTTTATGTACACAAACAGAGTATGGACTGGAAGGAATTGTTTCTACAAGAGGCGATGTCTATAGTTATGGTATTTTGATGATGGAAACTTTCACAAGAAAGAAACCTACCGATGATATGTTTGTTGGAGGAATGAGCTTGAAACGTTGGGTAGAGGAATCTTCATCCCTTTCAGTAACTAAAGTTATTGATGCCTATTTGTTGAGAACCGAAAGAGACTATGCTTCTATGGAGAATTGTATGTCGTCCATAATGGGATTGGCTTTGCAGTGTTGTGCTGAGTTACATGAGCAGAGGATTAATGCAAAAAGTATTTTAATCACACTCAACAAGATCAAACTGAAGTTTCTACAAGATACTCAAGGAAAAAGTTAGTTAAATGAGAACATTAGGTTTGTTTATAGCTCTTCAATGTTTGTGCTTCTGAAATAATGTAACTCTCTTGAGACCTATAACTTGTCTCTTATATAAGAACAAGATAAGAGATTTGTTTATAGCCATTGCTTTGTTATGGTAGATAATAATAACATTTATATGTGGTATAGCTAATGATTGTAGTGACCTATAATTATCACCAATGGGTATTCAATGTTAAACCCAAAGTGTTAAAGGCAACAAAATCATTAGCTTCTCTCTCTCGACACTAATAATAGCAATTGTGGGATTGTGCCTATATATGTATCCTT
The DNA here is from genome assembly GCA_028654335.1 of Alnus rubra. Classification (NCBI taxonomy): domain Eukaryota; kingdom Viridiplantae; phylum Streptophyta; class Magnoliopsida; order Fagales; family Betulaceae; genus Alnus; species Alnus rubra. The sequence goes on along the minus strand of JAJPGS010002449.1, from coordinate 46,347 downwards.
GTCTGTAGATATTGCCCCTAACATGCACCGTGTGGGGGATGAAGGTGGTTGATTACGTTAGTCTAACATCTACTTCAAGCACATAAAATGAAAGGATGGGCTAGATTTGCACTCTGGTTATAGGGTTTGATTCTAAGGGGGTGGAGTCAGATAGGTTTTGTGAATGTTTATATTAGTTTATTTACTATCTAGGACTTCATATAAAACTTCATTGCTTCATCATTTTTCACAGTGATTTCTCCTATGATAACTTCACCTATATATTCATCTAACTGTGAATGAAAAAAGTAAGAACAATTTTTTTGTTTTTCCAATGAATTTTGTAACATCAAATTTTTATCCTTTCCATGGGAACAATATGCACATACTAGAGCTTATCCATGAAGAACAAATAGTAAGACTACTATTTTACTCTTTGAGGCTGGTAGTAATTTTGTATCTGTAATTACTATATCTACAGGTTATGCTAACATACTCCATTCCTCATGCGAAAAACTTCTAGCATCCTTGAACATAACCAATAGTCAAAGATGTACATTATTTTTTAGAATGCATACGATATTCTAAAGTCATCATTTGATCTTTTAGAAGAAAGATGAAGTTTCTCTAAATCTAAATGATGGACAATGTGGTAGTCAACATTCAGTCATTTAAGCAAATGAGAATTCAAAGGACTGAGTTTTCCATCTTCCCTGATTATCTAGCAAAAGGATTAAGCTTCCATCATTCTTGATTAGTTAAAATTATTGCTTTTTGTCTGGCAAAGTAGAATTGATTAAATGGAATATTTGTTACATGTTAGTTTTATAATTAAATTATTTGCTTTCATATTTGAGTTGAATTAACTTTCCAAGAGGCCAGATTTGAAGAAGAGCAGAGAGGAGAGTCAAATCTGTGTTTTGAGAAACAAATCCTTATTGGTCCTATTTTTGGATATATATGAAGCTCCAAGACTGAAAAAGAGAAGGTGCATAGAATCCCTCAACACGAAATGTATCGTAGAAAATCCCATGGCTAAGGTGGGGATTACTACTAGGTCTAAGCTTATGGGTCTAAGAGGGAGAGAGAGAGAGAGAGAGAGCACTTCTTATCAAGTCTCATGGGTATGAATTAAATTCTTGCCGACTATTTTAATTGAAGTGGACTCTTTGATTTTCTGTTTGAGTTTTTATTTTTAGATTTATAGAGGACTCTGCGCTGATAGAGAGTCTGTTCATTTAGAAACTAAGTTCAACCCTTCCTTTGAGTATTATTATTCAACATGTCTATGCTACATTGTGATGCTACTATATTATGAATTGATGGGAAGGAGTTTATAACCACTATCTCATGAAAGGATATGATAAGAAAGAAAATTTTACATCCTACTAAACAAGTTTTATCTTGCTTGAAGCATATATTTTAAAAGCTATTCATTAATATCTAATACTAATGTTGAATAGCTTTGAGAATTTATAGCATTTTAGAGATCAATAAGGGGAATAAAAACCGAACCATAACTCCATTTTAGAAACAATTCACTTACTATTAATACTTTGTTCAGTTCTATTTATTTATTTCTTTTATTTATTTTTTAATATTTATTTGTTACATCCATTTACAAAAATTCTTGACTTCATTCAATGGAAATATAAGACAGTTGCAAGTATTCAGTAAGGCCATGTGCCTTATATTTTTCTATTAAAATATGGCATTCACAACTATATTTGAACGATAAAGTTTTTCTTCGAATTGAATTAGAGAATTATTCCTTTGGAACATATAATGAGTTCTACATTGGAAACATGTGAAGCATGTGGGAAGTTTCATCATTCTATAAAATTCATTGATGTAGATAAGGAAATTACTTTGACAATCATCAAATATATATATATATATATATATATATATACATAGAATTATGACACATGGTATGAACCCATAATTTTTAAACACTAGACCGGTCTTTGAAGTAAAAAAATCGGTGAATTTTACTGATGTGTGGGTTCCCTCCCTTATCTCTATTGGTCCGGGAGTTCGTTGGTTCTTCTTTTTTGTTGAGGATTGTACTCGTATGACATGGCTTAACTTGATGAAACATAAAGACGAGGTGTTCTCATTCTTTCAATCCTTCCATGCGATGCTCCAAACATAGTTTTTTGCCAAACTTCGAGTTATTTGCTCTGACAATGGCGACGATTATGTTAATCAGTGGTTCTGCATCTACTTCAACCACCATGCACTCATTCATGAGACGTCATGTCCTTTAACCCCTTAACAAAATGGTGTAGTTGAGCAGAAGAACCGTCATATTCTTGAAACTGCCCGAGCTCTACTACATGGAAATCATGTGCTGACCAGATACTGGCCCGATGCAGTATCCACCGTTGTCCACCTTCTTAACAGACTTCCCTCCAAAGTCCTAAAATTTCAGACTCCACCCTAGGTCCTGGCGTCCCATGTCACCCTACCACGACCCTCATGCTCCCTCCTCGAGCATTTGGGTGTGTGGCTTATGTGCACCGTCACAAGAACCAATTCACCAAACTGAACCAATGTGCCCTCCGCTGTCTCTTCTTGGGGTACACCATGCACCAAAAGGGTTATCGATGCTTTGATCCCTCTACCCCCCACCTATATGTGACTATGGATGTCACCTTCCTGAAGTCCGAACCTTTTTTCTCAGCCCCTAACTCTGCCCTTCAAGGGGGGACACGAGATGAAGAGCAAAATTGGGTGCACTGTGACTGGCCAAATAAGGACACAATGATAGGTGAAGCACCACAATCAAGGCTAGACACAGGTCCGGATGAACCTACAAAGCCGAATGCATCGTCAGAACATGACACACCTTCAAAAATTGAGCCAAGCCCCCCTTCCGCAATACCAAGAGTCCCATCTCCCGAGAATATCCCTAAGATAAACACTCTTGACACACTTTCATATATCAGTAACTTGAATACTTCTGCTGGATATACACTACCATTCAAGGAAAATCGTGGAAAGCCACCAAAAAGATACTCTCCTGCTGTTGAAGAGCGAAGATCAAAGTATCCAATTGCCAACTACGTGTCTACCAGGAGATTATCTAAACCCCTCAGAGCATTTGTGCACTTACTTTCCTCATCAGGAAGCCTTGTCTAATCCGAAATGGACTCAGGCAATAAAGGAAGAAATAGAGGCACTACTAAAGAATGACACATGGGCCTTAGTCCCACCACCGGAAGGGAGGAAAGCAATAGGATGCAAATGGGTATTCTCCGTCAAACACAAGGCAGTGAGATCTATAGAAAGGTACAAAGCAAGACTGGTGGCAAAAGGCTATACACTAACATATGGGGTAGACTACTGAGAAACGTTTTCACCAGTTGGGAAACTGAGCACTTTAAGGATTTTGTTATCTCTTGCAACCAATCTTGACTGGCCACTACATCAATTCGATGTAAAAAATGCATTTCTACATGGCGACCTTAAGGAAGAAGTGTACATGGACCTTCCCCCAGGAAACATTACATCCCCGGAAACCAAGGTTGTGTGTAAACTGCAACAAGTACTGTATGGTCTGAAACAATCACCTCGAGCCTGGTTTGGGTGGTTTAGTATGGCAATGCGGAAATACAGGTTTAAGCAAAGCTACTTAGATCATACACTGTTCATAAAGCATAAATTGAGCAAGGTAATTGTGTTGATAGTTTGCATGGATGACATGATTATCACTAGAGATGAAAAAGAAGAAATATCAAGACTACAGAACGAATTGGCCTCTAAATTTGAAATGAAGAACTTGGGAGGACTCAAATACTTTCTGAGAATTGAAGTTGCCAGGTCTAATGAAGGAATATTTCTCTCCCAAAGAAATTATGTGGTGTGTTGTGAAATTTTAAAGTACTCGCAAGTGCACGAATCGTTTGCAATATAGCGTTTTGCAGTGCGAGGTCGATCCACAGGGAATTGTGTTGTAAAAATTATTTTCTATTTAAACGAATTATATCTTAACCTAGTTCCAAATTTTTGAGTTTAAACATGCAAAATAATAAACTAAAATTAAAGTCGATAAAGAACAAATGATAAAAAGTACTAAGGTTTTAGAATCCACCTAACCAAATCAAACAACACACTCTTGTATTTTATTTATACACCCGATAAACATTTTAACTTTGTTCATTACTCAAGTTCCCTAACAATATATGTATGTCAAAACATTTAATGAATCCAACTCAAAGATAAATCATAACGAATACCCATTTGAAATCAAATAATCCATTGTATCCGTTTGATGAACAAATCACAATGGATATCATTTTTCAATCAAATAAATCGATGTATCCATCGGTTGAAACACATTAAATATCCAACTTTTCAATAAATAAACATTCATTCTAAAGACATAAATCAATTAAATGAAGGAGACTTGAATAATAATTCCATAAACATCGAATTGTACAAATAGCATAACAAGAATGTGTGTGTTATCAATGGTTAGGTTTCATCCTCAACCTTTGTTGAGGAATTTAGCCTCTCATGACTAAAAACAACACATTTACTTGAGTTACAACTATAAAAGACATGATTAACTAAAAAAAAAAAAAAAAAAAAAAAAAACAAAAGTTAAGAAGAAACTTGCTGGAACGGGTGGAAGAAAAAGAGAGCATACAGGGGAAGAAATTGTGTAAACCGAAAAGAATAATAATAAAAAACTTGTGTACGGGGACAGTGAGCCAAAGGATAAAAAAAAAAAAAAACTACTAGAAAAGGCAAGGGATAGCGAGAACAGGAGTTGCAGCTCACGTCTCACACACTCTCCACCACAGAGAAAAAAAAACAGGTCTCGGCTGTAGCCAAAAAAGAGAGTAGGAAAATGAAACTGAAAAGTAAAAATTGCACCCTCTCACGTCTGTGTAACCCAAAAAACTTAGTAAATGGTAGAAGAATAAACGAAAATACAAGAAAATGAAACTAACTACTCAAAACTCTGCTATAAAAGAAAGAAAGAATAGGAAATATAAACTCGAAGACTCCGAACTGTTCTACGTTTACAAAAGAAGAAAGAAAACGAAAAAGCAACTGCTAAGAGAAGAGGCAAACCAGTGTGTACTGGAGCTAGCCTCAGTCACGTCTGGTCTTAAGTTTTTTTTTTTTTTTAAGAAGAGAACTTGGTTTTGAAATAAAAAGAGAAGAACAGAATAAAAAAAAAAAAAAAAAAAACAAGAAAAAGAGAAAGAATAGAATCAGAACTTGCAACATAAAACCAAAATGAGAACAAAACTAGCATGACTGGAGCTACCGTCTAGTCACGATCTGATTTTTACACAGGAAAAGAACTCTGGGTTGCAAAATGAAAAGAACAAAACTTGTAAAATAAATCTGAACAGAAACTTGTAAAGAAAAGAATTGGAATCATAACAAAACCAACGTGACTGGAGCTACTGTCCAGTCACGTTCTGGACTATGTTTTTCTATAAGAAAAAGGAACTCTCTCCACAATGGTGTGTCTTGGTTTTTATAAGGAAAAACTAGGTTTGAAAAACAAGCTGAATAGTGGTGCCTACCCCTCTCTAACGTCTCCTTCCTTTTCTTTTCTTCAAGTTGGTCTTCTTTTCCTTTTTGTTTTTCCTAGCTGGCCGAATGGGGACAAATTGTGTCTCAGATTTCCTCTTATTTCAAAAATATTCTGGACATTGCCTTTCAAAAGAAAGAAAAGTTGTTTCTTCCTATATTTGTTTTGTCTTTTTGGTTGACCGAAAACTTCATCTCCTTAAAGATTGCTGCGGTAGAATAGGCTCCATGTTTCCCAGTGTAAGTCCCTTGAAATCACACATGGCTTGGATAACTTCACATGATTTCATTGTTGTAGGTCTTCAAGGATTCGACGCATCACACTAAACAATCCAGTTCACGTGCTGCTAGCTAGGTTCAGCTTGCACCTACAGGTCCTTACCTTCTCAATTAAAAGTGCTTCCACGTTTTGTCTCCATATTTTGTCTTATATATATATTTAGATTTTGTCTCAACCGTTGATATCATAGAAGTCAATAATTGTTCAAATTAATCACAATCAAAGTGAGTCAAACTGAGACGATTTTTTTTCGCTTCTTTGCAATTTTTCTTAAAAATCATCATTTTCTCTCAATGACCTGCAAAACACTTAGACACCAAAACTAACCAAAAAAATATTAGAAAATAACAAAACTAAAGGCTTAACAAATGCAAATTAAGGGGTCCAAATATACAGTATTTTGGACACATTAAATACCCCCAAACTTACATTTTGCTAGTCCCTTAGCAAAATAAAATGAAAGAACTAAATCAAAGCATAAAACATAAATCCTCTTTTGTGGGAGAAATGATTGCATTTAGCATATGCAACAAGCCTTTTAAACCCCTAGGACTCCCTAGTGGACGAGTGAACTCTCGTGAGGGTTTGCCAGAAATGATACCCACAGACATTGAAAAGCACTATGTTATTAATCAAACAAAACCCACACACAAACATATGGTTCATATATCATGTGCATGTTTAACAAAATGAACATCACATCATCAAGGCATCAAAAATCGATCAACTCATAGCTGGAATATTGAGACATCACTTGTTCAAATAAGTGTAGGGTGTGATTAACAAAGACTCATGAGGTTTCAATTTTTCTCGAAACATGTGTACCCAAAGACTCACAGGAATTCCATCAGATGAAAATAACCAAGGCTTAAATGTGCAATTATTATTATTATTATTTATGTGTAGGTTGTGCAATACTTGACTCCCTTAAACTTTCTAATTGACCCATGTAACGAGTGTTGGGCCAATGACTCCTAAACCAGATGGTTTTATGGCACTAGATGTAAAAACATCCCTAAGGGCTTAATTACTCGAGTCAAAAAGGCTACGAAGTCAAGCTAGCCAAACATTCAACCAACCTGAAATTCTTATCTTTTTACGCGAACACCCAATGCTTAGTGAGGCAAGAGGCCCGGTTACTCAATGAAGACTCAAATTGATGATATTATTCTATGCCAATATATATATTTTTTTAAAAAAAAAAAAAAAAAACCAAGGTTTCATCAACAAGTCATCCTCCAAGTCTCAAGACACACATTCTCAAATCAAATTTCATACCTCACAGAGCTTATGCTAATGTGCTTGTGAAAAACAATTCAAACACGTGAAGTCTCTCTAATCCAACAAATGAGTCAATAGATTTCAGATTTTCAACAACATACAATGTTCGACATGTTAAACATACCAATGATATGCACACCACAATAAGGTGTAATCATGCTCAATCAACAACATAACCCTTTTTTTTTTCTTTTTTCACAAAAGCAATAACAACAAAACAACAAAAATAACAAACAAAAATGTCTACCCCACCCCCAAACTAAAATGACACATTCTCCTCAATGTGACCAGAAATACAATACCGAATGGGCGATGCAAGTTGGCCATAATGTAAGAGAACGCTCCCCCAAACTTGAACGGCAGACACTTCCCAAAAAATCACCACAAAAACAGAACAAATAAGATCAAATGATAAGGGAAACTAATGAGGGTTGCCTCCCATAAGCGCTAAGTTTTTAGTCTTCAACCAAACTCTCCTCAACGACGACAATCACTCCGAGTAACTCGGATCCTCCAAAAGGGTCGTCTCAAACTCCAGGCTCTACAACTCCAAGAATGGTTTCAGTCTTTGTCCATTCACCTTGAAAGTAGTACTATTCTTTGGATCCTTAATCTCAATGGCCCCATAAGGAAAAACTGATCGAACAATAAATGGGCCTGTCTATCGAGATCGGAGCTTCCCTGGAAAAAGATGCAGACGTGAATTATAAAGGACTTTTTGACCAGGTTCAAAAGATCGTCTCAAAATGGTCTAGTCATGAGCCTTCTTCATCCGTGCCTTGTACAACTTCGTACAGTCATAGGCATCATTCCTTAGCTCTTCCAATTCATTCAGTTGGAACTTCCTCTGTGAGCCAGCCTTCGTGAGATCAAAGTTCAGCTGCTTGATGGCCCAGTATGCTCTATGCTCCAACTCCATTGGTAGATGACATGCTTTCCCGTACACAAGGCGGTAAGGAGACATGCCAATCTGGGTCTTGAATACTGTCCGGTAAGCCCACAATGCATCGTTCAAACGAAGAGACCAATCTTTTCTTGACGGGTTCACTGTCTTCTCCAAAATCCTCTTGATCTCTCGGTTCGAAATCTCCACTTGACCACTCGTTTGAGGGTGATATGGAGTGGCAACCTTGTGTGTGATGCAATACTTCTTCATTAGTTGGTCAAAAATTCGGTTGCAGAAATGGTTACCACCATCACTAATAATTGCTCGAGGAGTACCAAAACTAGCAAATATAGTGTCTTTTAAAAAATGAACCACAACTCTGTGGTCATTGGTCTTGCAGGCAACAGCCTCTACCCATTTGGACATATAGTCCACAGCAACAAGAATGTACAGATAGCCGAAGGAGTTTGGGAAAGGTCCCATGAAATCAATGCCCCACTCATCAAAGATCTCAACAATAAGAATGGGGTTGAGAGGCATCATATTCCAGTGTGAAATACTCCCTAGCTTCTGACAGCGCTCACACGAGACACAATAAGTGTGAGCGTCTTGGAAAATGGTCGGCCAATAAAATCCGCACTGCAAAATTTTTGCAGCGGTTTTCTTTGCACTGAAATGGCCTCCACAAGCATGTTCGTGACAAAAGGAGATGACATTGGATTGGTCAGGCTTAGGGATGCATCTCCTAATGATCTGATCGGGACAATACTTGAACAGATAAGGATCGTCCCAAAAAAAGTACTTCACCATGGCCATGAACTTGGACTTATCTTGCCGCCCCCAATGCAAAGGCATTTGACCGGTGACAAGATAGTTTACTTTATCAGCAAACCAAGGTGAAGGAGTGTGAGCAATGTGCATCAATTGCTTATCAGGGAAAGTCTCAGAGATGGGGTTGGCCTCCTCAGTGAAATCCACGGTAATCCTCGAAAGATGATCGGCCACCACATTTTCGGAACCCTTCTTGTCCTGAATCTCAATGTCAAACTCTTGCAACAGTAAAATCCACCGAATGAGGCTAGATTTAGCATCTTTTTTGGAGAAAAGATACTTCAATGCCGCGTGATCCAAGTAGATAATGACTTTCGACGCTAGCAAGTAGGATCGAAACTTATCCAAAGCAAAAATGACTACCAGCAACTCCTTCTCAGTGGTCAAATAGTTCAGTTGGGCATCGTTTAGAGTCCGACTTGCATAATAGATGACATGGGGAAGTTTATCAATGTGCTGCCCCAAAACAGCTCCAATAGCGTAGTCTGACGCGTCACACATGATCTCAAAAGGTGCACCCCAGCTGGGTGGCTGAATGATGGGTGTGGATGTCAGAATCTTCTTCAAGGCCCCAAATGCCTTCTTGCAATCCTCATCAAAAATAAATAGGGCCTCCTTCACCAACAACTTGCACAAGGACCTGGCAATCTTGCTGAAATCCTGGATAAATCGCCGGTAGAGTCCTGCATGGCCCAGAAAAGAGCGAACCTCTTTCACAGTACGTGGGGGTGGGAGGTTAGATATCAGATCCACCTTCGCTTTGTCAACCTCTATCCCCCGATGAGAAACGACATGTCCGAGCACAATGCCTTGCTTCACCATAAAATGACACTTCTCCCAGTTGAGTACCAGGTTCTTCTCTTTGCACCTTACCAAAACCAACGTGAGGTGGTGTAAACACTCCTTAAATGTTGAACCAAAGACGGAGAAGTCGTCCATGAATATCTCAAGGAAACGTTCTACCATGTCAGAAAAGATGCTAATCATGCACCGCTGAAAAGTAGCGGGTGCATTGCATAACCTAAAGGGCATGCGACGGTAGGCGAACGTCCCAAAAGGAAAAGTGAAGGTTGTCTTCTCCTGATCTTTCGGGTCCACAGGGACCTGGTTATATCCAGAATAACCATCCAAAAAGCAATAGTACTCGTGCCCTGCCAAGCGCTCCACCATCTGATCAATGAAAGGAAGAGGAAAATGATCCTTCCTGGTGGCGGTGTTCAACTTGCGATAGTCGATATAGACTCTCCATCCTGACTGAACTCGAGTTGGCACCAACTTGCCGTCCTTGTTTTGTACTACCGTCACTCCAACTTTCTTGGGCACAACATGAATTGGGCTCACCCACTTGCTGTCAGAAATTGAGTAGATGATACCTGTATCCAATAACTTTATCACTTCTCCTCTCACAACTTCTTGCATGGCTGGGTTGAGCCTTCTTTGTGGCTCCCTCGATGGTTTGGCGTCTTCCTCCAAGTGTATCTTGTGCATCACCACCGAAGGGTTAAATCCTTTGATGTCTTCAATGGTCCAGCCTATAGCTTCCTTGTGCTCTCTCAAGACATCTAACACTTTCTTCTCCTGAGTAGCAGGTAAATTTGAAGCTATGATTACAGGCAAAGTCTCTTTTGGATCTAGGAACTTATACTTGAGATTGTTTGGTAAGGGCTTAAGTTCCTTCTTTGGAGGCTTAGGTACTGCTACCTCCTCCTTCTCATTGCTCTCCAAAGGAGCAAACTCTAAAATGGCACCAGCCTGCTCAAGTAACATGTCCAAGTCCAAGTCCTCTCCGAATTGAGCAAAGCATGCCTCCAGGGGGTCTTCAGTGCTTGATTCTTCAATAGCTTCCTCTACGATTTCCTCAATCAAGCAGGCACTTCCGATTTCATCACACTCCCTCGGCTTCTTGCTGATGTCAAAGATGTTCAGCTCCACTGTCATATTGCCGAAGGAGATCTTCATTACCCCTATCCTACAGTTGATCAGGGCATTAGCCGTAGCTAAGAATGGTCGCCCTAGGATCACCGGTATCTGAACTCCAACGTTTTGCACCTGCTCTGTATCAAGCACTATAAAATCCACCGGGAAATAAAACTTGTCAACCTTTATCAAAACATCCTCCACAATTCCCCATGGTATCTTAACTGACCTGTCAGCCAACTGCAGCGTCATGGAGGTGGGCTTCAATTCTCCTAACCCCAATTGCAGGTAAACCGAATAGGGTAGGAGATTGACACTAGCTCCAAGATCAAGCAGAGCCTTCTCTATGCGGCTGACTCCTATCGTGCAAGAGATAGTTGGACATCCAGGGTCCTTGTACTTGATAGGCAACTTGCATTGGAGAATTGAGCTGACTTTCTCGGTCAAACAAACCTTCTTTGGGACATTGGTTTTCCTCTTGACAGTGATTAAGTCTTTCAAGAACTTGCATAAGACGGCACCTGCTGGATGGCATCCAAAAACGGGATGTTGATCTGCACTTGCTTGAATACCTCTAAAATATCCTCAAACTTTCCTCCTTTCTTGGGTGCAAGCAATCTGTTAGGGTATGGTGCCTTAGGTACAAAAGACCTAGGAGGAATCTCAATAGTGGGAGTGGCTGTAGATGGCTCCATATCTTTCTCCTCTGTGCTCCCACTTCCTTGTCCATCTTGTGCAGCAGGGTTCTCTTCAGGAAGAACCACTTTGTTGTCCACTTGTCTCCCCGAACTAAGCGTGACAACGGCTTGCACATGCTCTTGCCCATGCACTGCATTTGATGAACTTCCCCCATGGACTTGTAACTTTGGATTCGGCACAGGCTGACTAGGGAGCTTTCCCTTTTCTCTCTCCCCCAGGAGACTAGCAATTTGCCCAATCTGGGTCTCTATCTTGGAAATAGCTTGAGTGTTCACCATGGTAGCATTCTTCACAGCATTGATGGATTGGCTTGTGAGCTGCATGAAGGCCTTGAGAGTGTCTTCTAGAGTGGACTGTGAAGAATAGGTAGGGGCTTGATTGGGTGCTTGGTATGCTGGTGATGGCTGCGCTGGACAACCCTGATGATGAACCGGTTGATGAAATCCGGGGGGGTATTGATTATGGGCTTGATGAGGGGCCCCCCCTTGATTCAATGGTTGGTTCTGCTTGCATGAAAAATTAGGGTGGTTTCGCCACCCAGGATTGTAAGTCTCAGAAAAAGGTCCATCGGCTTGCTTCCTAAAGTCGTTGAAAGCGTTCACTTGTTCCATTGGTGACTCGACAAAAGTCAGCAAAGATGTACAAGCCTGTGCTAAGTGCATAGGAGCACAGATGGAACAACAACCAACATGGAACGGGTTTACAGCATTGATGGACTTGCCTATGACGAGAGCATCGACCTTCTTAGTGAGGGCATCTGTCTTCATCTTTAGCTCAATATCTTCCTTCACCTCATAGATGCCTCCTTTCTTTTGGATGCGAGCAGATTTATCTCGACAGCTTGAAAAATCCCACTGCTGGGAATTGTCGGACAATTGATCTAAGGTCCTATATGCTTCCTCTCTTGTCAAACTCAAAAATGCGCCTCCATTCATTGACTCGATCATACTACGGTTTGATTGAGTCAAACCTTGGTAGAAGAATTGCACGAGTCTCCACTTCTCATATCCATGTGGAGGGCACTTGATCAACATCTCTTGAAATCTTTCCCAACTCTCAGGAAATTTCTCATCCTCCTCTTGAGTAAAAGAACTTATTTCCTTCCTACACTCGTTTACTTTGGACATTAGGAAAAATTTATTGTAAAACTTGTTCAGCAAGTTTTCCCAAGACGTGATAGACTCAGGCATGTTTGAATCCAACCATGCCTTGGCTCTATCGTGAAGTGAGAAAGGAAAGAGCCTAAGGTGCACAGACTCATCAGAAAAATTTTGAAATTTAAATGTGGCACAAATGTCTTTGAATTTCTTCACATGGCTATAAGGATTTTCAAGGTCCAAGCCATGGAATGAAGGTAGGAGTTGGATGACTTGAGGCTTGAGGTCAAAGTGGGTGGCATTGGTTGGTGGCAACACTATACACGAATGAGAGTTTGTCGCAACGGGTGCGAACAAATCCCTAAGTGATCTAGTACGATCTACATTTTCTCCCATATGCCTCTCATTCTCACCCGCATGCACATTATCTCCCATCTCAACAGATTCTCTCACAACAGGTGGTCTACGCCTTCTCCTAAAAGTCCTTTCTATTTCGGGATCTAAAGATATCAAATCTAAGTTCAAGGATCTCCTACCAAGCATACATCAAACACAAAAACTTAAATAAACTAAAAGAAGAAAAATAAACAATAATGTAATGTAAAACAAAATATTAACAAAAACAAACCAAAAAGAAAAGGATTTTTTTATTTTATTTTATTTTTTTACAAAAAATGTAAAATAGGAAAAAATAAATAATATAAAATCAAAGATGAAAACTACCACAGAAGCAAAAATTCCAAAAATTAAAACTAAAACTTAAAAACTTAAAAACTGGACCAAAAATAAAATTTTGGCAAAGTTTCAGTTGCTGATCTGCCACAAGTGGTGCCCTTTGTGTTGGTGCCCTCGAGCACAATTTTGTGGATTTTCATACCAAAGCTGCAAAACAATGACAAAAACACACCATTTTTATTTATTTATTTTTTTATTATTTTTTAAGACTAGAAAGCAAAAATAAAAATAAACAAAAATTGCAGGAGGAAGAATAAAACAAAAATCTACCTAAACTAGTAGAAAAATAAAATCAATTCAAACAAAAATCAAATTTTACAAATCAACAAATTCCCCCGCAACGACGCCAAAACTTCTTGTGAAATTTTAAAGTACTCAAAAGTGTACGAATCGTTTGCAATATAGCGTTTTGCAGTGCGAGGTCAATCCACAGGGAATTGTGTTGTAAAAATTAATTTCTATTTAAACTAATTATATCTTAACCTAGTTCCAAATTTTTGAGTTTAAACATGCACAATAACAAATTAATATTAAAGTTGATAAAGAACAAATGATAAAAAGTACTAAGGTTTTAGAATCCACATAACCAAATCAAACAACACACTCTTGTAATTTATTTATACACCCGATAAACATTTTAACTTTGTTCATTACTCAAGTTCCCTAACAATATATGTATGTCAAAACATTTAATGAATCCAACTCAAAGATAAATCACAACGAATACCCATTTGAAATCAAATCATCCATTGTATCCGTTTGATGAACAAATCACAATGGATACCATTTTTCAATCAAATAAATCGATATATCCATCAGTTGAAACACATTAAATATCCATCTTTTCAATAAATAAACATTCATTCTTAAGACATAAATCAATTAAATGAAGGAGACTTGAATAATAATTCCATAAACATCGGCTTGTACAAATAGCATAACAAGAATGTGTGTGTTATCAATGGTTAGGTTTCATCCTCAACCTTAGTTGAGGAATTTAGCCTCTCATGACTAAAAACAACACATTTACTTGAGTTACAACTATAAAAGACATGATTAACTAAAACAAAACAAAAAAAACAAAAGTTAAAAAGAAACTTGCTAGAACGGGTGGAAGAAAAAGAGAGCATATAGGGGAAGAAATTGTGTAAACCGAAAAGAATAATAATAAAAAAAAACTTGTGTAAAGGGACAGTGAACAAAAGGATAAAAAAAAAATAAAACTACTAGAAAAGGCAAGGGATAGCGAGAACAGGAGCTGCAACTCACAAACTGTCCACCACAGAGAAAAAAAAAGGGTCTCGGCTGTAGCCAAAAAAAAAGGTAGGAAAATGAAACTTAAAATTAAAAACTGCACCCTCTCACATCTGCATAACCGAAAAAAACTCAGTAAATGGTAGAAGAATAAAAAAAAAAATACAAGAAAATGAAACTAACTACTCAAAACTCTGCTGTAAAAGAAAGAAAGAACCGGAAATATAAACTAGAAGAATCCGAACTGTTCTGTGTTTATAAAAGAAGAAAGAAAACGAAAAAGCAACTGCTAAGAGAGGAGGCAAACTAGCGTGTACTGGAGCTAGCCATAGTCACGTTTGGTCTTAAGTTTTTTTTTTTAAGAAGAGAACTTGGTTTTGAAATAAAAAGAGAAGAACAGAATAAAAAAAAAACAAGAAAAAGAGAAAGAACAGAATCAGAACTTGCAACATTAAACCGAAATGAGAACAAAACTAGCATGACTGGAGCTACCGTCTAGTCACGATCTGATTTTTACACAGGAAAAGAACTCTGGGGTGCAAAATGAAAAGGACAAAACTTGCAAAATAAATCTGAATAGAAACTTGTAAAGAAAAGAATTGAAATCATAACAAAACCAACGTGACTGGAGCTACTGTCCAGTCACGTTCTGGACTATGTTTTTCTACAAGAAAAAGGAACTCTCTCCACAATGGTGTCTCTTGGTTTTTATAAGGAAAAACTAGGTTTGAAAAACAAGCTGAAAAGTGGCGCCTACCCATCTCTAACGTCTCCTTCCTTTTCTTTTTTTTTTTCAAGCTGGTCTTCTTTTCCTTTTTGTTTTTCCTAGCTGGCCGAATGGGGACAAATTGTGTCTCAAATTTCCTCTTGTTTGCAAAAATATTCTGGGCATTGCCTTTCAAAAGAAAGAAAAGTTGTTTCTTCCTATATTTGTTTTGTCTTTTTGGTTGACCGAAAACTTCATCTCCTTAAAGATTGCTGCGGCAGAATAGGCTCCATGTTTCCCAGTGTAAGTCCCTTGAAATCACACATGGCTTGGATAACTTCACGTGATTTCATTGCTGCAGGTCTTCAAGGATTCGACGCATCACACTAAACAATCCAGTTCACATGCTGCTAGCTAGGTTCAGCTTGCACCTACAGGTCCTTACCTTCTCAATTAAAAGTGCCTCCACGTTTTACCTCCATATTTTGTCTTATATATATATATATATATATATATATATATATATATAGATTTTTTCTCAACCGTTGATATCATAGAAGTCAATAATTGTTCAAATTAATCACAATCAAAATGATTCAAACTGAGACGATTTTTTCGCTTCTTTGCAATTTTTCTTAAAAATCATCATTTTCTCTCAATGACCTGCAAAACACTGAGACACCAAAACTAACCAAAAAAATATTAGAAAATAACAAAACTAAAGGCTTAACAAATGCAAATTAAGGGGGTCCAAATATACAATATTTTGGACACATCATGTTGGATGTATTAACGGAGTTAGGAATGTTGGAGTGCAAGCCAGTGGATACCCCAATTGTTCAAAATCATAGACTTGAAGAATACCTAGACCAGCACCAACGAACAAGGGGAGATTCCAAAGGTTAGTTGGCAAACTAATATATCTCTCACACACTCGTCTAGACATCATATATGTTCTAAGCGTAGTTAGTCAATTCATGCATAATCCTAGTGAAGATCACATGGATGTTGTAATCCGGATACTAAGGTACTTGAAGGCTTCGCCTAGAAAGAAGCTCATGTTTTCAAATAATAGTCATTTAAAAATTAATGGCTATACAGATGCAGACTAGCAGACAGAAAATCCACTTTAGGTTATTTTATGTTTGTGGGCGGGAATCTGGTCATATGGAGAAGCAAGAAAAAAAAGGTAGTAGCATTCTCCAGAGTCGAAGCAAAATTCCGTGGAATGGCAAAAGGACTATGTGAACTACTTTGGATCAAGAGACTTCTTACTGAACTCGGGTTTGCTCCTACTTCAGAAATCGAGCTCTTTTGCAACAACAAAGCTGCTATTGCAATATCTCACGATCCAGTCCGATATGACTGTACAAAGCACGTGGAAGTAGATCGACATTTCATCAAGGAAAATCTAGAAGAAAAAATAATTAGCTTTCCATTTGTGAAATCTGAAGATTAACAAGCAGACATACTCACAAAGGCGGTATCAAGTAAATAGTTTTACAACTCATTGAAGAAGTTGTGCATGAGAGATTTGTATGCATCAACTTGAGGGGAAGTGTTGGCATGAGCTATAGTAAATTAAAATAGGAAAATATATGGTTGCATAATATAATCTTCCATTATGGAAGGAAAATGATTGTGCTGTGATTGTGGCATGATACTGGGCATGATACTTGTATAAGCCAAAATAAGCTGCAAAGTTTTCTATTTATTTATACTGATTCAATGGAAAATATATTGAGAAAGATTAATACAGATTGTTGACAACACCATCTTATCAGTGGATGCAAAAAAACATATATACTTAATTCTACTTTCATTCCAACTAACTTCTTTTTCAAAATCCTTTTCTTTCTAAGACATGTAAAACACAGTTATAGCATATATGAACATATTAAATGTAATGTCCAAGAAAAATATATAACGGGTTTATTAGGATTTAATAAAAATAATTTTATTTAGTGTGGTAAAATAAAACAAAGTGTTTTATTTTATCCTATAGACTTATAAATGGTAGCCATGAAAATAAAATATACCTGATATTTTTAGGTCCAAATAAAATGTAAAAGAGAGAATAATAGAAAAGAAATATTAAACAATAAAAGAGAGAATAATTAGAGGGAAGAATAGTCAAACTAAAAGACAATGCTAAGTATATATGGGAAAGGGTAGAATCGGTATGATTGAAAAGAAGAAGAAAAGTCAAAAATTCAAGTGGTTCACCTTAAAAGGAAAAATGAGAAGTTTTAGGTGACTAATAGACAAACAAAATATAAAGGAGAAAAGAAGAATGAGGTCATGTGGAAAAGTCAAATGAGATGTCAAATAAGAAAAAAGAAAAATAAGGAATAAAGGGCCATGTGGCCCTTCACAAAATGAACTGGCCGAATGGCGCCATTAAATAAGGGCCAAAGGGCCATTAAAAAAATAAGAGGGAAAAGGGCCGAATGGTCATTAGACAAAGATGGCCTGACGACCATTAAAGAAAAAGAGAGAAAGAAGAAGTCAAATGGGTGTGTTCTAAAAGAATAGGCAGTAGCTCATTCATTTCTTTTCTTAAGCTTTCCTCTCACTTTTCTGTATAAAAATCATGATCTACGAAGATCTAACCATCCAAACTCAAATCTGTCTTCGGTAACATGATCTATGAAGCCCGATTTACATTTTCACCGATCGTTTTGAGGTAAAACACTAAACTCGTGTTCTTGAGATTTTGGGTTAAAATCTTAAAATGTGAGTTTAATCTAGTGTTTTCTTTAGGTAATGGGTTACTTGGAACTTGCTTGAGGCCACCCAAACCATGGGTTTTGGTTTGGTGAAATTTTGGTAAGTTCCCTAAAGCCTAACTTTTGAGTATTTAATTTTATCGGTGTTTTTATGTAATTAACCTTTAGTAAATGTTATAGGTTAATAATATTGCGTTTAGGGTAGTGATTTATAAATTACAGGTTAAGATTAGAGACCCTAATTTGATGGGTTAAATTAATTTGGAGTTTTTAAAGTGTTTAAAACCTAGATTGTTAATTTGTGGATTAATTGTGGTTATAGTGATGATTAATCCCAAATTAGCTATGAGTTTTGTAAAAATAAGTATGGGATAACTACAATTCACCCCCCTGATTTATCCACGGTGTGGCGATTTACCCTCCAATGTACGAAAAGTGGTACATGACCCCCCCAAACTTGCCAGCGTGTAACGAAATGGACGTTCCGTTCAGTCGCCCGTTCGTTTGGACGGCAAGTCGGTCACGTGCAAGTCACGTGACCGTTTCAGACAAAAATTCTACCCAAAATACCCCCGCCTCACCTCATCTTTATACACCCCCGTGCTCGCACATATTTCTCATCTCCTTCACCAACGGCTCTCTGCAAGAACTAGGAACTAGGGTTTTCGAAGTGGGCTTCCGATTTTCGACATCTTTGACCAGTTTCTCACCATTTCCCGAAGATGCAACCATCAGGCACTACTTCTATGGAGTCGGAGTCGACAACGAGTGGGGTAACTTCTGCAGTAATGCCGATTTGTTATTGCGAGCGTCCGGCTTGTATGTTAACCTCCTACACCGAAAAAAATTTCGGTAGAAGGTTTGTAAAATGCCAAAATTACAAGGTAATTTAATCGAAAATCTTCGGCAATTTTTATGAAGAGCAATGCTGCTTACCTCTTACTGTACTTATATAAATATTTAAAAAAAAAAAAAAATGGACTGCGTTGATTTTTATTTAGTAGTTTTTTTTTGGAGCATGTTATTAGATTACATTTTTACACATGTGATTAATTCTGTATAGACACGTGACTTTTGTTTTGTTAGTTAGTTAGACTGTTAGATTATAACTTGCAAAGCAAGTCATGTAACTCGGTATATATATACTGCGAGTCATGTACAGTTGATTATGCTATTCAATACTAAATCAGAGAATCATTTTTCTCTCAAACCTCTTGTTCAGTTTCATATTCACAGCTTGTTCCTGCTGTACATAATCATTCAACATCAAATTCAATACATGTATTAAACTCATTAATTTTCTGAAGATTAATGAGTTTTGAAATGATATGGAAAAGTGCATAAATAGCCTACGACGATTAATTTTCAAATAACATAAGCCAGAAATAACCTTTGTTTCTGTCTGTTTTATTTTATTTATTTTTTGATTTATTTTTGTTATCGTTTTTCAGATAAATCGAGCTTGTGGTTTTTGGCAATGGGTTGATCCCAAAATGTGTTCACATGGAGAGAGGGTGGTAGGTCGTTTGCGTGAGTGGCATGGAAGTTTGATTCAAGAAGCTGAACGATGTCGTACAATGGTTGAAACTGAAGTTGCAAAGTTGAAGGTGAATATGGGGATAGAGGAAGCCGAACGATGCCGACTTATAGTTGAAGCTGAAGTTGCAAAGTCGAGGGCAATTATGGAGATTGAAAATGCTGCCCTTCGTAAAGAAATCGAGATTCAGGGGATCAATTACCAAACAATGAAGAAGATTTATAAGACAATAATTGTATGTACATGGATATTGATGATTGTGTATCTGCTTATGGCTGGATCAGAATCAAAGGGTGTATTCGATTCCAAACATGATCGTATGTTGTTACCATGAATATTTAGGGTGATGATGTTTAGGGTTTAGGATGATGTTTTGGGCAGGGTTTATGGTGATGTGTTTATGGTGATGTTTATGGTGATTTTATTTTGTACACATCATCCATTTTTTGTATGTGTTTATGGTGCTGTTGTTTAGGGTGGTGTTAAATGTTACTTTATGTAGACCATTATTGGTACATAATGGATGATGTTTTGGAAATGAAAAATATATGTGTTGAACCTGAACTTATTTGAGTCCGGTTGTGTTAAAGCATGCATGTCCACTCTAATTTTGTGTTAAAGCATGCATTCACCAATACCATGCATTCACCAAACCAAACCTGTCCAAACCCATTTAACAAAACCCATTTAACAAAACCTGTCCAAACATACCAAAACCATGCATTTATCAATTCTGTCCAAACATACCAAAACCATGCATTTACCAATTCTGTCCAAACATACCAAAACCATGCATTTACCAAATCTGTTCAAACATACCAAAACCATGCATTCACTACACCATAGGTTTTTTAAAGACACTGAAATCTGTCCAAAAGAAATTAGCATGCAATTCAAACTACTTACATAAACTACATGTCCAACCCTTTCCTATATACAAAATGCCATTATATTCCAGAAAACAAAAACTTCAATGCTTCCATTCTGGTCTTTTCCTTTTCGGCTTAGACTCCATAATCTGTAATCCTTTTCAATGGTATGGGCGATCCTTTTTCCTTTCGCCGGTGTTGAGGATGTTGTCACCGCACCGTGTTCTGCAACTTGTGGGGTTCTTGGGGTTAACCCAAATACTCTCCCTCCTCCATCAGTACTAGTCCTAGCTGTGAGGTCAATCAAAACAGGTGGACCCTTTTGAATTGGAACACTCTGCACCATGGCCTTGATTCGATTAGACACTCTTCTAACTGGTATGCATGGTTTGGGTGCTGGCGGTTGCCTGTTCCAGCTGGACACTCTAAGTCCAACAGGATTTTGCTGCCATAAATTTCAAATATGAGAGATTCATAAATAAACAATAGGATGCATTTTAAAAACCAAACTTAAAGTAAGATAAGTACCAAATCTCTCTCAACCGTTGTAGTAGGTGGAGGTGGTCTAGGTGCTGGCGGGTGCCTGTTCCAGCTGGGCACTCTAAGTCCAACATGATTTTCCTACCATAAGTTTCAATTATGAGATATTGATAAATAAACAGTAGGATGCATTTTAAAGACTAAACTAAAGTAAGTACCAAATTTCTCTCAGCTGTTGCAATAGGTGGGGTAGTGGTAGTGGGTTGCTGTGTAGCACTAGTAATTGTCCTTTTGAGGGCTGGTTGTGCACCCCCCCTTCGACTGTTGGGGGCTGGTTGTGCACCCCCCCTTCGACTGTTGGGGGCTGGTTGTGCACCCCTCCTTCGACTGTTGGGGGCTGGTTGTGCACCCCCCCTTATACTGTTGGGGGCTGGTTGTGCACCCCCCTTCGACTGTTGGAGGCTGGTTGTGCACCTCCCCTTGTACTACTGCTACATCCAACGCTTTGGGTCTGAAGGCCAACATTAATAACACATCAAATAATACATTAATAGCACATCAACTACTATACAACTATATTGGTTAGTGAGACTTACACTTGTTGGGGGTGGAGTGGGCAAACTAGCTGGGGGTGGAGTAGGTAAATCAACTTCTGTCGAGGGCTGGTCCTTCTTCCTTGGACAGGTCCTGCTGTTGTGTCCAACCAGCTTGCAAATCCCACATCTACCCTTCAATCCAAACTTTCTCATTCTATAAGGATTCTGAGGAACTCTCGACTCATCAGGACCTCTTACCCTGGCCTTTCGAGGTCTGCCTGGCATCTTTCTTGATTTAGGCGGATCCAATACATCATGCGCAGTCTTTACCCACTTTTCCTCACTAGGCATTGGATATATGATGGGAGCATAAGCCTTCTTGTACATCTCAATGCTATAACATGAATCTACATAATCCTCCGGTTTATGCCCATGAAATGTTATGGCAGAATGTGCATGTGCACATGGGATCCCAGTCACCTCCCACTGTCTGCAACCACATGTCCTCCTCCTCAAATCCACAGCATATTGCCTTCTTCCCTGCTCTACTTCAAATATGCCATCACCAGAAAAACGGGATAGGCAGTCCGATGCAGCCTCACCAATGGCCTCAAGCTTCTCAACAATTCTAGGGCACAACTTGTCCTTCAATTTGTTGATGCCATCTCTTTTAAGTTGGTACCTTCTCATGAGCTGCTTCCTAGTCATCTCAAGCATCATCAGAATTGGCTTGTCACGTGCCTTCAGGATGTATGAGTTGAAACACTTGCATATATTGTTGACAAGGAGGTCACATTTAGGATAGTCACTGAACCATGCTCTCGACCATCCGCTGGGGTCAATCTTGTCTAGGTAGTCAAAGGCATCAGGACTGACTTTCTTCATCTCTTCCATCTGAAATCTGAACTCGACCTCAGTATATGACGATGCTACCTTCCACAACAATTCCTTCAAGGCCACCCCCCGAAATCCTTTATCTCGAAAGTTGGCATATAAATGCCTTACACAGATTCGGTGATCCACAATTGGCATAACAACATCAAAACTTGGCACAAGACCCTACATCAATCCAATGTGCAAAATGGGTAAGTTTATATGTAGAAAAAAAAATAGCTAAAAGTAATATGTAAAATTATGCAAGTAATATAACTAACCTTTTGCCGATCAAAAATGAATGTAGGAGCAGTGTGCCTCTCATGATGACCAAGATCTGAAACAAGGCACTCCAGGAACCAGGTCCAACTGTCTTTTGTCTCAGATTCTACAACGGCGATTGCAATTAGGTACATGTTGTTGTTGGCATCTCGACCAATCGCAGCCAGTAGCATTCCCTTGTAAGGTCCTTTTAGAAAGCACCCGTCTAGGCCTATGACAGGCCTACAACCTTC
Source organism: Alnus rubra (assembly GCA_028654335.1). Classification (NCBI taxonomy): domain Eukaryota; kingdom Viridiplantae; phylum Streptophyta; class Magnoliopsida; order Fagales; family Betulaceae; genus Alnus; species Alnus rubra. Next base: position 23,587 of record JAJPGS010002449.1, on the reverse strand, counting down.
CAAGAACCCATTCTTCATGGCTGCAAGCGACAAGTAGAGTCTCTGAAACTTAGCAGGCAAATTAGGGTTTGGTCTTTCAACCTTCATCACTACACAGCTACCCGGGTTAGTACGCCTTAAAGTCTCACAGTAATCCCATAGCCTGCCATACTGTTCACCCAGACCACCGTATATCTTCTTTTCTGCCTTCTTCCTACCCCTATACATTTGACTCCTGCTGACTTCAACATTCCATTTCCTCTTGACTTCATCTTGTATCACTCGCAGTGGCATGTCTGGTTGAACCTTAAACTTATCATAAAGTTTATCTGCTATCCACCTCGAATTGACAATTGAGCTCTTGTATACTCGAGTACAAGAATGTGTAGGTCTTAAGGACCTTATTTCAAATAAGGCCTCAGTCGCCATCTGTCTACCATACACTCTATAACCACAACCTGGATCTCTACACACAGCTACACACTTGGCTCTTTCATTTTTCTCAAACCTTATGTCCTTTCCCCTTCTCACATTGTATTGCTTAACAGCTTCTCTAAATAGTTGAATGTTAGCGAACTTCATTCTAAGCTTCAGGTTTGAATTGACAATGTCAACTTCATGGAACTCCACATCAGGGTGAGATGAAGTCCCACCATCCTCTTCATCACTGACAGGTACTGGTGACAATAGGATGTCACTTCTACCAATCTCAGAGTCATTCTCATCCACCTCAACATCTTTAAACGATGACATTTTTATACTAGATAGCCCACTCTGGCCATCATCATCACCCAAAGTACTCCCACTCTCACCCCCACCCTCAACCTCAGTACCATCACCACCATCTCCATCCCCATCCCCATCCTCCCTATCACCCTCCACGCCCTCATCAGTTTCTGGCATTGTTGAGGGGCCAGCACTATCCACCAGATAATCTTCAAAAACATCGTCATCATCACTGATTTTATCATCCCACCATGGATCATTTAAATTAACCCTACCTCCATCATCTCCCTCTTCATTATTTTCCAAATCTTCCCCATCCCCACCTCTATCATTTTGGAAAGAAACAATATAAAGGACTACATTAGGAGTATCCACATGTTTGGCAACCATATAAGCTACATCATAATCCGATGATACTAGTTGTAGACCATCCACTAGATCTTTGGTAGGGTCCCTAAAGTAAATCAAATCACCTGGACTATACCCATATTGTCCCACTATAGACTCTATCAGGACAAATGACACATCATCAGGATCAACGTTATCCGGATGGACATCCACTTGACCCCCCACATAAATACATCCATATTTTCTATCAAACCTACCCCCATAGTTTATCTCAAAGACCAGCTTCATTCTACACATGCAAACAAAAAAATATATTATGCATGGGACAAGGGGACCACAATAATAAGGCACTGCAACTAATATGCAAAGCACAACTGCAATCGGGACCCCACTGCATATAAAGTAGTAATATGCAAAACAAATAGTGCTCCCAAAAAATAGTGCAACTAATATGCAAAAAAATATATTTGATAGGTACACATACATATTAACCAATGCCGAGACATATTAAATAAGGACCCAATAATGCTCCAAAATCAATTGCAAAAAAATAGTGCATTGGGACCCCACTGCATATATAAGGTGTAAACAAAACAAACCACATGGGACCCAATGCATATAAACCAAACCCAATGCATATAAACAAAACAAACCAATTAGGTTCTCGGCAGACAACAAACAAATAAAAAAATGATACAAATCGGGACCCCACTGCATATAAATTAGTAAACAAAACAAAAAGGATACAAATCGGGACCCAATGCATATAAAGTTAACAAACCAAACCCAATGCACTTTAACAAACCAATTACGTTTTCGGCAGACAACAAACAAAGCAAAAAAGGATACAAATCGGGACCACAAACGATATAAAACACATACTGTAAGCGAAACCCCCAAATCCCGACAAAGCCTAACATTTTTTTATACCCAAATTGCAGTCAATTTCTACATTAAAAATGAGACTAAACAAACAACATTAACAAAAACCCCAAAGCCGACAACCCTAAATTAACAAAAAACCCCCAAATCCGAAACCCTAGATTAACAAAAACCCCCCAAATCGCCTACCAAAAAAAAAACTTTCTCCATTAAAAAACCACTAACCTTTATTTAACAACGATTATGAACGAGTTGAGCGGTATGGATTTCGGCGACAGGTTGTGGGTGGGTCAGTTCATGTAGAACCTTCGAAAGTTGCCGTTTGTGCTAAGTGGAAGTGGGGACCTCACGCACGAAATTTCTAAATCCAAACGATGAGGTGAGGCGGGGGTATTTTGGGTAGAATTTCTGTCTGAAACGGTCACGTGCTTGCACGTGACCGACTTGCCGTCCAAACGAACGGGCGACTGGACGGAAGGTCCATTTCGTTACACGCTGGCAAGTTCGGGGGGGTCATGTACCAATTTTCGTACATTGGGGGGTAAATCGCCACACCGTGGATAAATCAGGGGGGTGAAGTGTAGTTATCCCAATAAGTATTTATAGGTTATGTTCTAATGTTAGTAAAAACAAATTATTAAGGGTATTTAATTTAAATAGTATTTGTGAGGTTAACCCTAAGATTTTCTTATGGGTTAATGTTATTTTAAATACGGTAGTGTTTTATGTAAAAGTTTAAAGAATATAATTTGAGAGTTAATATTATGGAGAAAATGTTAGTGAGAAATAATTTAGAGATTCGTAAATATAATTTTAAGGCTAATATTATTATAAGTGTTAATGAAAATAATTTATGGTTTAGTAAAATTAATTGCGGGTAAGTAATTAAAATTATGAGTAAATAGTTAAATAGTGATTGTAATATCTAATCCTTAGTAAATACTTGTGAAAAATTGAATTGACTTCTAAAAATAAAGTGTGTGCATAGGTGTCAACAAAAATTAAAGCACAGCGGAAGTAAATGACACATAGATTTTTGTTGACGAAGTGGAAACTCAGTTAAGAGAAAAACCACTCCGGGGCAGCCAAACCAGGAATTCTACTATTCAGAAGACATAGCTAGATACAAGATAGTAACACTCACATGTACCGATGCAGTGGTCGTACCTTGATCTCTGACGTGTAACCCAACACGAAAGCTTCCCAACCAGGTTCTTCTACCTGAAGGGGTCTTCAATGGAACTCCTTTACCTATGGGCCAACCCCTAAGATAGACTTCACAGCTGATCAAATCACACACTTGGCAAGGCTTTAGAGGAAATATCACGTCTCTAAGTTGTAGAGAATTCACCACCGAATTCTATGTTGAAAGCATGCCTCAAGCCTCTTATTTATAGGCTTTGGAAATCCAAAATCGACTCAAAAACGGAGTCTGAAACACGCACGTCCGGACGGGTGCCAGGGCCCTCCAGACGGGTCAAGTTTTATTTGTCCGGAAAGTAATTTTGGAATTTTGTGCAGGGCCGTCCAGACGGGTAAATCTTTCCATCCGGACGAATTCCGTCCGGACGCTTCTAGGGTCCGTCCGAACACTCAAATTACAGCTTTTTTTTCTAAGATTTCCAATGAAGCCGATTTCGTCCGAATCCGATATTTGAGTAAAACGTTATGACCAAAATACCAAAGGGTGTCCGGACGGCTGGACCGAGCGTCCGGACGGTCAACTGCAACCGCCTCTCCAAGATAGCGCTGAAAGCTTCCATAACAAGGCCGCGTTCGGACGGTCTTGCCCTAGCGTCCGAACGGTTACACTTCGGCTGCACGAAATTACCACATAAGGCTTGGAGCGTCCGGACCTTGAAGGCTAACGTCCAGACGGTTGAACTGGTGCACGTAATTTCCATATATGAAGCTTGATCGTCCGGGCCATGAAGGCTGACATCCGGACGGTTGAACTTGGTATGCACGTTCTTGCCTTATAGAGGACATCGTCCGGACGGGATCACACATCGTTCGGACGGTAGCAGCCGTCTTCCCATAACTGTGTCTTGAGGCAGAAACCCTAATGCTTGTCAAACCCTGAGTGGCGTCCGGACGGTATAACCACGTCGTTCGAACGGATGCACTGAAACACTAGGATTTTCTCGAACTCAGAAGAGCGTCCGGACGATTTGCCATTACGTCCGGACGGATGCAATCTTGAACTGTTCGAAGCTTCTAGACACTGATGGGCGTTCGGACGGATGTTGCTGATTGATGAGCGTCCAAACGGAATACCACGTCGTCCGAACGGCTGACAGGGAATCGAAATAAATCCTTGAAAACTTCACAGAATCTTCTCGAAGAACATAGCTGAAGAGTAGACTCTGGATAAAGCAGCATCCCTGTGAAAGCAGCAACATTACATCTAAGTGATTTTGTCTAATAGAATGTAGCCAACACAAAAACCAACAAACTCCCCCATTTTTTCACAAATGGACAAAGGGTAAAACAGAGGAATGAGAAAAACCACACAACAATTACTCCCCCTTAATGTCTCAGAAGGACAAGGGTAAATGGAGTAATAATATCCACAGACAAAAATGTTCTAAACTCCAAAACAATAGGAAAGTAGAGAAACGTCTGCAAATGGGCCAAAAGAGAGGAACAGAAATCCTCCAAGTATCAAATCCCAAGACCTTTGGAAATTGAACATCCAACTTCAACAATAGTCAGTTTTCCAAAGGATGCATCTGTCAATCACTGTGCTGGGAGCCGCTGGATGTCGTATTCCTGAAAAACCAATCAGAAATATCTCCAAAAATACCATTAGATCCTGTTAGTTCTAAACATAATGTGTTATTTAACACGGTTTTTAAATGGATGCCAAAGAGAAATATAAGCAATGCAGCTACTCATAAGGCATAAATATATCATGATCAGCCCAACACATAGACAGAAAAGGATTATTCATGCACAATATCTCAAGAAAATATCCCAACAAATATTCCAATATTCTAAAAGCACAAAGACTTAAAAGAATAACGGAAGACACAAAGAAGATCATGGGATGAGAAGAGATGTGCAACAAATGCCAAAATCTCGGGAGAAATCCACGAGAAAAACACACAAGATGCCATGATAAATCAATAAAAATGCAAAGATGTGTGTATGGCAGAGAAAGAGAAGCAAGTCTTAAACCTATAGAGATCCTGACTGGATGAACAATTGCTAGGTCAGCATATGGTAAGACTGCTCTCGTTTTGGACGTAAGAATAAGTCCGTCCAAACACAACACACTGAAAATTTTGAAACTTGAGGAAAATTTGCAGACAAATAATTTTTCCAAAGGCAGTTTCAGAACACACATGTATAATCAACTGATAACACAATCAGAGAGCATCTCAAAACTAAGCAGAGATAAAAAAGAGAGTATAGATTTCAATAAGCACAAATAACTTTTCCTGATCGCAGAAAATTCAAATAGGCAACTCAACTCAAGCAATGCGTGTGTGTGTGGAGACTCTTTTCCCACAAGGTATGACTTTCCAAGACATGACAAAGAGCAACTAGATTTTCTAGACACGAGAGAAAATCAGAGACAGATAAGCCAAAAATCAAACCTTATAACTTACTAGGGCCTAGCCACCCTCATCTGATACACTCCCCCAAAGAAACAGCACATATTCTGTTTTACTTATACCATGTAGGAGAAGATAAATTTTTACTTGCTCATAGAGGCAAGGTAAATTTAAGCACATAAGCAGTGATTAAACAAATTTAAAGCACATAACTTTTTATGAATTATTGCTCGAATCTTATGGTACTGCAAACTGAAGGGAGTGCCAGAATTTATAGATGCTAGGTTCAACTAGCCTGTGGTCAATTTGGCCATCTAATCAAGGACTTCTACTCATATCCAAAATCTCCAAAAGCAACGAGTCAGAGAAGGAAAGAAGTACCTTAGGGGAGCCCGGGATAGTGCACTTTTTCCATCGCATGAGGAAAGAAGCTATCCTACTTTTGCATAAACAGGAAAAACACTTAGCTAATATAGTCAAAACTCTCGAATATATCTAAGCATAGTAAATTAATGCTCACAGAAGAGAGATATCAGGTAAGGATACATACAGTACCTAATAAGCCAAGAGAAAGAAAATCCTGCAAATTCTCCCCATTTGTTTTTTTTTTTGTTGAAAACCGATAAACAGAAAAACAACAAACACATGCTCAGAAAAGGAAATGACATCTAATCCGAGCATGTAAGGTAAAACCAAACCTATCCACATGGAGAGAGGTTTAGAAATACCAAGACAGAGAAGCAGCCGCCCGACATGCTTTAACTGTCATCCCTAAAATATCTGCAGAAGCTTCTCAAGATAACAAGAGAAAATATGGGGATAAAATAAACAGTTCTTCAAATAGAATGCAAGGCATGAATAAAATATGACAAGATAGACAATGCAATGCAAACATACCAGACATGCACTAGGATTAAGGAACCACAATCCTAGGCATGGGAGACTTCACCTTTACTAGGTAAGTCCACTCCCCCTCAAGGGGTGAATGGTCACATCCTTCCTGACTCATACCTGCTTAACCCGAGGCGGTAGCTTGCAGGTTTTGCACATGTTGTCCATTCTCCGTAGCATACTTTGTATTAGGTTCAGCAATCCTTCATGGGCATGGCTGCCATTGGGCTTATGCGGCTTTCTCTTGTAGCGCCTTGATTTGCCACTCTGATTAGCAAGAACAAACTTCTGTTGATGCCGTAGAGCCTGAAAAGCCATCGGAGGTGTAGCTCTTATTGGCAGCTTCCTCTGAACCTTCAACTTCTGGAGTTGTGGACATTTGGGTCAGATGTGACCGGTGATGCCGCAGTGATGACAGGTGGGCAAGCTTCTTTTGTTTGAATGCTTCTTGACATTCTCTGCAAAACTATGGTTAGCATTCTTACACATAACAGTGCCCTTACCTTCTATATGTCTCCTATGCGGAGGAACATATTTTGATGAGGAAGAATCTTCAACTTTACATTTCCTCATAGCATCCTGCTTGATCCAAGGCCTGTGGGATTTCAACAAATAACAATTTGTCCTAATATAACCAATTTTCCCACAATTATGACAAGTAGGAACAAACTTACCTTGTGTTCCTAATTCCTTGGGCTTGGGCATCACACAATTATTCAAGCAAGAATTATCCAAACAAGTAGTGTCTACTATCACAGGCTTAATAATAATGGAATCTAATTCAAAATCAGCAACATGTGAAGTAGAAGCACTCAAGTCATCAACAACTAAATCAGGCTTGTTGGAAATATTTGAATGAATACAAAGCATGCTTTTCAAATTATCACTAGATAATTTTTCCAATTTCTTCTCAAGTGAATCAATAATGTCAAATAGCATGGTATTCTCAGATCTCAAAGAGTCAATCAAAGCATGTGATTCAAACAATTGAACAATCAAAGACTCTTTTTCTTGCTTCACCTTTTTAAGCTCTTTATGTGAAATTTTAGAATGATGATCATTCTTCAATTTATTAAAATCCTTCAAGAGCTTAATATCAGAATCCTCATTTGATAACTGAGAAGAATTCATGATAAAAGGTGTAATAAAAAAATAGAGGTCACAAAGAGATGAGGACCACACTCAGGAATTAAATCCTAAACAGAGTGTGCCGGCTCTGATACCAATTGAAAAAAATTGAATTGACTTCTAAAAATAGTGTGTGCATAGGTATCAACAAAAATTAAAACACAGCGGAAGTAAATGACACACAGATTTTTGTTGACGAAGTGGAAACTCAGTTAAGAGAAAAACCACTCCGGGGCAGCCAAACCCAGGAATTCCACTATTCAGAAGACATAGCTAGATATGAGACAGTAACACTCACATGTACCGATGCAGTGGTCGTACCTTGATCTCTGATGTGTAACCCAACACGAACGCTTCCCAACCAGATTCTCCTACCTAAAGGGGTCTTCAATGGAACTCCTTTACCTTAGGGCCAACCCCTAAGATAGACTTCACAGCTGATCAAATCACACACTTGGCAAGGCTTTAGAGGAAATATCACGTCTCTAAGTTGTAGAGAATTCACCACCGAATTCTATGTTGAAAGCATGCCTCAAGCCTCTTATTTATAGGCTTTGGAAATCCAAAATCAACTCAAAAACGGAGTCTGAAACACGCGCGTCCGGACGAGAGCCAGGGCCCTCCGGACGGGTCAAGTTTTTCTTGTCCGGAAAGTAATTCTGAAATTTTCTGCAAGGCCGTCCGGACGGGTAAATCTTTCCGTCCGGACTCTTCTAGGGTCCGTCTTGATACTCAAATTACAACATTTTTTCTAAGCTTTCTAATGAAGCCAATTTCATCCCAATCCGATATTTCAGTAAAATGTTATGACCAAAATATCCGAGGGTGTTCAGACGGCTTGACCGAGCGTCCGGACGGTCAAATGCAACCGCCTCTCCAAGATAGCGCTGAAAGCTTCTAGAACAAGGCCGCGTTTGGACGGTGTTGCTCTAGCGTCCGGACGGTTACACTTCGGCTGCACGAAATTACCATAATAAGGCTTGGAGCGTCCGGACCTTGAAGGCTAACGTCCGGACGGTTGAACTGGTACACGCAATTTCCATATATGAAGCTTGATCGTCCGGACCATGAAGGCTGACGTCTGGACGGTTGAACTTGGTATGCACGTTCTTACCATATAGAGGACATCGTCCGGACTGGATCAAACATCGTTCGGACGGTAGCAACCGTCTTCCCATAACTGTGTGTTGAGGTAGAAACCTTAATGCTTGTCAAACGCTGAATGGCGTTCAGATGGTATAACCACGTCGTCCAGACGGATGCACTGAAACACTAGGATTTTCTCGAAATCTGAAGAGCGTCCGGACAATTTGCCATTACGTCCGGACGGATGCAATCTTGAAATGTTCGAAGCTTCTAGACACTGATGGGCATCCGGACGGAAAGATCTCGTCGTCCAGACGGATGTTGCTGACTGATGAGCGTCCGGACGGAATACCACATCGTCCGGACGGCTGACAGGGAACCGAAATAAATCCTTGAAAACTTCACAGAATCTTCTCGAAGAACATAGCTGAAGAGTAGACTCTGGATAAAGCAGCATCCATGTGAAAGCAGCAACATTACATAGAAGTGATTTTGTCTAACAGAATGTAGCCAACACAAAAACTGACACTTTGGGTTAGTATTGTTTGAGTTTTAGTTAGTGTCTAAGATTTATGGGTAAACGTTTGGAACCCTTAAAAAAAATATTATGGGTTTTCCAATAGTTTAGCCTTGAGTGATTCAAGTGCTAATTAGGGTGTTAATTATTTAAAGTGCTAAATAGTGCAATGTGTTATTCCACAGTGATACATTGCAAAGTGGTGTCTAGGAGACCTAGTGATTATATCCGCGCAGCCAAGGTGAGTATTCTACTCACTGAGAAGTATTATTTTCATATATGATGAATTGCAAAATATATATTGTTTTACAAACTTGAACCAACTGTATATTGATTATGAACTGTTTTGGTTGAATTGAGTACTTTTGAGTATATTGAAATTATGATGATGTTTTGAAGTATGAATATGATATGTGGAGTTTAAATGAATGGAGTCACTGTATGTTATGGTTGGGAGTTTTGAAAACTATGATTGTAATGGAATATTAATGTGATTTTAGAGTGAGTATAAAGTGGGAGATTTAAGTAATGCAAATTGTTTAAGAAATGACATATTGAACTGTTTATATTTTATAAAGAAAGCATGTGTTAAAAGCATGATTTATGAAATGAAATGTATTGATTTAAGGCATGAAGCATAAGCATATGAACGCTAAACATGCATCGAAGTGATTCCCATTAGGTGCCTACTTGGGTTAGACTCAAGATATGTGAAGACCCATTTTTTTTTTTTTTTAACATTTTTAAAACATAAAAGGGGTCATCACAGTGGCACAACTACGTGTCGCTCAGCCAACATACATACATACATGCTCCATATCATGTACCTGATATTCAGAGTAATATCTAACATCGGAATAATCATAACACTAAAACTCATAACATAAAGCGTATCTACAAATACATGTGGTCCATACAAAAGAGTCATATATCTGTCTAACTGTTTAAGGCTTACAGTTATCCACTAATACAAAAGAATGGCAACACAAAAGAATATGTGACACCTATGTCACTAGCCATATACAAAAACCCCCAAAAGAGTGAACTCCATAGTCCAACTTGAAAAATTGAAATGACTTCTAAAAGTAAAGTGTGTGCATAAGTGTCAACAAAAATTAAGGCACAGCGGAAAGTAAATGACACAAGGATTTTGTTGACGAAGTGGAAACTCAGTTAAGAGAAAAACCACTCCGGGGCAGCCAAACCCAGGAATTCCATTATTTAGAAGACAAAGCTAGATACAAGATAGTAACACTCACATGTACCGATGCAGTGGTCGTACCTTGCTCTCTGACGTGTAACCCAACACGAACGCTTCCCAACCAGGTCACCTACCTGAAGGGGTCTTCAATGGAACTCCTTACCTTAGAGCCGACCTCTAAGATGGACTTCGATTTATAGCGTAACACACTTGAAAAACGGCTTTAGAGGAAATAACACGTCTCTGAGCTCTAATGGAATTCACACCAAATTCTTGCAGCTCTAAGTGCCCAAGGACCCCTATTTATAGTCTGGGGGTCAAAATGAGCGTCAGGCAAAATAAGCCTGTGAGCCGTCCGGACAGTGGACCATGACCATCCGGACGGACAACTGTGCGACAGGATTTTCTGAAATTTTCGCGGAGAAATCTTTCCTGTATAAGAACATCGTCCGGACGGGATTGCTCGATCGTCGGGACGGACACACGTCCGCTGCAAGTTATTTCCATAACAGGCTTCGCGCGTCCGGACGGCTAAACTTCAGCACACAATTTCCATATCTGATGTGTGTGCGTCCAGACCATAAGGGGGAGACGTCCGGACGGTTGAAGTCGAATCATCAGTTACCATATACGATGCACCAGCGTCCGGACCATAGCTGTCAGATGTCCTGTTCATTTTGAACTGCGATTCTTGCCTTACGGAGATACGCGTCCGGACGGTATACCACATCGTCCGGACGATTGATTGATCTTCCCTTTCTTGGAACTTGGAAAGAATCAGTGAACTGTTTGAGAACTGATAGGCGTTTGGACGTGCTGCTGAAACGTCCGGACGAAGCAAGCTGGCACAAAAGCTTCTCGATATAGTGAAGTGTCCGGACGGAAGAAGCACGTCGTCCGGACGGATGATGCTGGAGTGTCTGGCGTCCGGACGGGATGACACATCGTCCAGACGGATGGAGCAGTAGACAGATGAGCGTCCGGACAGGTTGACACATCGTCCAGACGGCTGGCAGGGAACTTTGAAATTCTTCTGACTTCACTCTGAACAGTGGAATCCCTGTTTGCAGCATCCTTTCATATAAGTGATTTTGTCCAAACACAGAATGAGGCCAAAATACTAACAAACTCCCCATTTGGCCATTCTGGGACAAAAATCACTTGACCGGTTTTGGAAATACATTCCCGGTTCAAAATGAAAATTACTCCCCCTTTTTGTCACAAAGGGACAAAGGGTAAACAGAGTAATAAAAACTAACTGTCATAAAAATTACTCCCCCTAACGGTCTCAGAAGGACCCGGGAAACAGAGTAATATATATCCAAAAAGTTTTAACCACAAACAGAAATTGTCTCAAAAATAACAAAAAGACTTCAAAAAAAAACATAAGAGGGAATCAAACATCCTTAGTCATGGGTAAAATCCCATCTGCACCATCCTCATCATCACTGCTGTTAGGATGGTGATACTTCAGGCACTCCTGAAGGTCCAGCTGGTTCTGCTCCACGCGCCTGTCGATGGAGTGCACTACAAGCTGGAAGGAACTCATTGACTGCTGCATGGATGACATAGACACCCGCAAGCTGCTCATCCCTCCCTGAAGTGCAGCAAGAGCCTCCATAATCTGAGCATAATTTACCTCTAGCTCAGATGGAGGTACAGTATGTGAGGATGAAGCCATATCTGGAAAGCTGACTGGCATAGCAGCAGGTGGGGACGCCTCATCATCATCAGAGTCATCTCTCCTCAGCTGCGCATTAGACTTCATCAATGTCTGTTTGCTGATGGGCAGCTGGATTTTCTTCTTTGGTTCGCCATTGACATTTATGCCCGACTGAAGAATAATTTGATTAAGGAGGCAGCCAAAAGGGAGACCAGCAGTGCTCTCATCACGGGCCTCTAATATAACCCCCAAAATGTGCTTGCATAGGCAGAAGGGCAGGCGGAGGTGGATAGCATAGACAAACTGGGCCCGTTTCAAGATCAGATCACTGCGCCGGGCAACCGGCCAGATGTTCTGCTGGATTATCTTGGCCAGCATGCTGTGGGAGGGTGACAGGGCACCAATCCAGATGGCAGTAGGGCGCTCCACACCTTGTGGAACGGCACGGAAGAATTCCCTGAGATCATCCAGGGATGGAGGCAGCACCACCTTGTAGGGGCTGGCCGAAATCTCGAGCACTGGGACTCGGATGATGTTACTGATGACCTGAGGATCAACAGTGATGAGGTGGCCTGCAACGGAGGACTAGAGCACCACTCCATGATCATCATTCTGCACCACCTCTAGGTTGGCGTAGAACAGCTTGACTAATCTAGTGTACACCACACAAGCACAGCTGTAAAGATATCCCCAGTTGTACGTCTGAATGATGTCAAGTATGTTGTCCAGTGGTGGCACCATGATATCAGCCCGAAGCACGTTCTGCTCAGCAATGACGGAGCAGTCCATAATTTTGGCCTGAAATTCAGCCCTATCTTCCATAAGCCTCTGACAGAACCTGTGGGGTGGACTGCCGGTAGACATGATTCTGCAAAAGATCCAACAAGAATTTCCAAAGACAAATATTCCAAAAATATTCTTGTTAGGATAACACAAATTTGGCAGAATAACAGTAGTAAAGGGACTTCAAAAATAATATCAACTAAGTCCAAGAAATTTCAGCATGGCAAATATATGCATCTCATATTACAAAAATAAATAACATTCTAATAGCTTTAAAGAAAACTGAAGAGAAAAAGACTAGAAAAATACCTGAAATATGAGAGATATATGCAAAATGCCAAAAACTTAAGGCCAACCTTACTCACAAACAGCCAAAAAATATGATTTTGTGGGGTATGAAGAGAATTCGGCGATCTGAGCATTTTATAGTCGCTGTGGGGTCCCCGTCCGGACGGTGGATTGATGACGTCCGGACGCTCGCTGCCTCAGAAAGGAGCAAAAAGGTCACGCGCGTCCGACGATATAAAGATACCGTTCGGACGATGATGACAGCATGCGTCTGGACTCCGTCAGGTCCTGTCCGGACATGTGGGTTCCATCTCCGTCCGGACTCCAAGGGAGAACCGTCTGGACCACTAGTCCGTCCGGACGTCAATGTAGACCGTCCGGACGCTCCACACTGAAACACCATAAAGGCTGAGAAAAATTTACAGAGATCAAATTTTCTCAAGTCAGTGTCAGAATACGCATGTATAATCAACTGATAATCCAATTAGAGAGCATCTCAGAAATACACAGAGATATAAAAGGAAGTTGAGATTTCAATTAGCACACATAATTTTTCTTGATCATATAAAAATCAAATAGGCAACTCAACTCAAGCAATGCGTGTGTGTGTGTGGAGACTCTTTTCCCACAAGGTAAAACTATCCAAGACATGACAAAATGCAACTAGATTTTCTAGACATGAGAGAAAATCCAAGACAGATTAGCCAAAAGTCAAACCTTATAGCTTGCTAGGGCCTAGACACCCTCATCTGATACACTCCCCCTAAGATACAGCACATATAATTTTTTACTTGCTCATAGAGGACAAGGTAAATTTAAGCACATAAGTAGTGATTAAACAAAATTTAAAGCACATAACTTTTTATGAATTACTGCTCGAATCTTATGGTACTGCAAACTGAAAGGAGTGCCAGAATTTATAGATGCTAGGTTCAACTAGCCTGTGGTCAAATTGGCCATCTAATCAAGCACTTCTTCTCTTATCCAAAATTTCCAAAAGCAAAGAGTCAGAGAAGGAAAGATGTACCTTTAGGGGAGCCCAGGATAGTGCACTTTTTCATCGCATGAGGAAAGAAGCTATCCTACTTTTTGCATCAACAGGAAAAACACTTGGCTAGCATTGTCAAAACTCTCAATTATATCTAAGCGTATTTAATCAATGCATATCGAATTGAGATACCAAGGCAAGAATGCATGCAATATCTAATAAGCCAAGAGAAATAATATCCTGCAAATTCTCCCCAATTTTTTTTTTTTTTTATTAAAAGAAATAAACCAACACAACAAGCAATATGGAAAAAGACATCATATGCTAAGGTACAATCAAACCTGTGTGTGCTCAAAGATGCCATTACAGAAAAACAGTCGCTCGACCTGCTATTTCTGTCTTCCCCAAAAATACTTGCAAAGTTTTCTTAGAAGAGAAAAAAAAAACACAAGGGGGCACAACCAACTGGTTCCTAGATAACTAGCACATAAATATGACAAGAAAAATATGCTAGCAATCAAACCTGATGCCTTAGGATTAGGAACCAAATCCTAGGCATGAACACCTGAATCCGCTAGGTGCGTCTATTCCCCCTCCTGTGGTAACTGTCCTTCTCAGCCCAAGTCTGCCTTCTAGTGGGTGGTGGCTGACAAGACTGCATCATCCACTCCATCATGTTTTGCATCCAAACAGGAGGCTCACCGATGTATTGCTCTTGAGGCCTTCTCAAATATCTGGGTTTGCTATTGTAAGTGCCACTCTGATTGGCTGGTACAAACCGCTGTTGAGGCCGCTGATGCTGATGAGCATGAGACCAAGAGGCTTGGAACTGATGTCTTGGTGCTTGTCCCCTTGGTGCCTGATGCCAAGAAGTCTGATGCTGAGCTGCAGGTACAGTGCCATACTAAGCTTGTCTAGGCACTTCTTTCTTGGCTTTGGCCTTTTGTGCTTTCAAGAGGGAGCACTGAGGCCGTACATGCCCACTGAGACCGCAGTGATGGTAAATAGGAGGTCTTCTGATGGAATGAGGCTGCTGAGTGCCTGGAACATCATTATTGACCTTTTCCTTCTGTTTATCTTCAATAACTGGAGGAAGCTCTGGGACTATAGGAGGCACAAACACAGTCTTCGAGGAAGAAGGAATATCATAAGAGGAAGCTACATACCCAAGACCAGTCTTGTCATGTGGGCTCTTCTGAATGGACAGCATACGAGTCAACTTCTCATCAGTGACTCTCTCTAGGTGGAGCTGTGTCTCAAGTAGCTTTTCCTTGAGCTCCTATATCTTGAGCAGCAGTGAGCTCTTCTCAGTATGCAGACTGTTCAGATCATTAACTTGCTGCTTTCGGCCTTCCCTCAGCTTCTCAAACTCTTTCTAGAGAGTTTTGTATGCTTCCTTGAGCTCTACCTCATTCTCACTATGCTCCGAATAATATGAGTCTTCTTCTTCAACATAAGGGGCCACAAATGCCAGAAATTTGTCAGACTCTGGAGCATCTTCTTCGGACTCATCACTGAGAGTCACATTGTAAGCCTTCCCCTTGCCCTTCTTGAGATTCCCGCAATCGGCCCGGATATGCCCATAGCCTGAGCATTCAAAACATCGGGGTTCTCTGGGATCTTTCTCATCCCCTGATTCAGCTTCTCTGCGAGGTTTCTTGGCTTTTTCAGAAAACTTCTTCTTGAACCGATCATCTTTCATTAGTCTTCTGAAATTTTTGGCAAGCATTGCCACAGCCTTTTCTTCATCCTCAGATTCTTCTTCAGAGGTGGCTTCTACCCTCTTTTTGGAAGCCTTAAGAGCAATGGTCTTTAATTTCTTGACCGGGGGCAGAGACAGCTCGTATGTTTGAAGAGATCCAACCAGCTCTTCAATCTTCATTTCATCAAGATCCTTGCTTTCCTCAATAGTCATTACCTTAATCCTGAAATGCTCGGGCAAAGATCTGAGAATTTTTTGGATGAGTTTTACATCCGAGATAGGTTTCCCAAGACTCACCATGGAGTTCCTTAGGTCACTTATTTTGGAGTAAAACTCTCCAAATGTCTCTTCCTCTAACATCTTAATTTCTTCAAATTTTGAAATCAACATCTGAAGTTTGGCAGATTTTACAAGTTTTGTTCCTTCATATGTTGTTTCCAAAATTTGCCATGCTGCTTTGGCTGATTCGCAATTTGAAATCTTGGCGAATTCAGATGGAGAAAGTGCTTGGCATAGAGCATGGAGGGCTTTGTCATTTGAAAGACGAGCGTTTTTTTTAATGACTAGTTCAAGCGTTGTATCCTCTGGTTTAGTCCAACCAGTCTCAACAATACCCCAACAGTCAATAGATTTCAAAAAGAAACGCATACGTGCCTTCCAATAGCCATAGTTCAAGCCATCAAAGGCAAGAACAGAATTAAGAGTTTGAGACATAATAAATATAGAAGTCATATATAAAAACACTCAAGAAATTAATCTTCTCAGAATGTACCAAGCTCTGATACCAATTGAAAAATTGAAATGACTTCTAAAAGTAAAGTGTGTGCATAAGTGTCAACAAAAATTAAGGCACATCGGAAAGTAAATGACACAAGGATTTTGTTGACGAAGTGGAAACTCAGTTAAGAGAAAAACCACTCCAGGGCAGCCAAACCCAAGAATTCTACTATTTAGAAGACAAAGCTAGATACAAGATAGTAACACTCACATGTACCGATGCAGTGGTCGTACCTTGCTCTCTGACGTGTAACCCAACACGAACGCTTCCCAACCAGGTTCACCTACCTGAAAGGGTCTTCAATGGAACTCCTTACCTTAGAGCCGACCTCTAAGATAGACTTCGATTTATAGCACAGCACAGCACACTTGAAAAACGGCTCTACAGGAAATAACACGTCGCTGAGCTCTAATGGAATTCAGACCGAATTCTTGCAGTTCTAAGTGCCCAAGGACCCCTATTTATAGTTTGGGGGTCAGAATGAGCGTCAGGCAAAATAAGCCTGTGAGCCGTCCGGACAGTGGACCATGACCGTCCGGATGGACAACTGTGCGACAGGATTTTCTGAAATTTTTGCGGAGAAATCTTTCCTGTATAAGAACATCGTCCGGACGGGTGGCTCGATCGTCCGGACGGACGTACGTCTGCTGCAAGTAATTTCCATAACAGGCTTCGTGCATCCGGACCAAGAGGCAGGAGCATCCGAACGGCTAAACTTCAGCACGCAATTTCCATATCTGATGTGTGTGCGTCCGGACCATAAGGGGGAGATGTCCGGACGGTTGAAGTTGAATCGTCAGTTACCATATACGATGCACCAGCGTCCGGACCACAGCTGTCAGTTGTCCGGACGGTTCATTTTGTACTACGATTCTTGCCTTACGAAGATACGCGTCTGGACGGTATACCACATCGTCCGGACGATTAATTGATCTTCCCTTTCTTGGAACTTGGAAAGAATCAGTGAACTGTTCGAGAACTGATAGGCGTCCGGACGTGCTGCTGAAACGTCCGGACGGAGCAAGCTGGCACAGAAGCTTCTCGATACAGTGAAGTGTCCGGACGGAAGAAGCACGTCGTCCGGACGGATGATGCTGGAGTGTCTGGCGTCCAGACGGGATGACACATCGTCCGGACGGATGGAGCAGTAGACAGATGAGCGTCCGGACGAGATGACACATCGTCCGGACGGCTGATAGGGAACTTTGAAATTCTTCTGACTTCACTCTGAATAGTGGAATCCATGTTTGTAGCATCCTTACATATAAGTGATTTTTTCCAAACACAGAATGAGGCCAAAATACTAACACAACTCAATACGATTATCGTGGTGTGCTTCAATCGTATTATCCCAAATACGCAGATACGGGGTCCTCCGCTAAGTCAGGTGTACCTGCAGTCAAAGGGACATCATCTATACTGTTGTAGGGGTTTGCCACATCCGTATAGGTGAAATGATGAGTTCACCGCCTCAGTACATAATACCGAGACCTCAGTGATATTAAACTAACTGAGTTTTCGCAAAGAACCAGCTTTTTTCTTTTAGTCTCGCGTACACTATAACAGCTACCAATTTATAAAATTTTGTTTGGAAAACCCCCATAGCTGATATAGCAAACACTGACTATCAGAAAAATATTTAAAATATACTATGTAGTTGGACCCATACGTTGGAGTTCCATTGGCTTGGAAGCAACTACGTATACACCCACGTACAATAATAATTTTATGTTGGTAGCTTTAAATGCACAGAAATCTAACGTTATTAACTGTGATATCACCGTACCTCAGGGCATTACAACTTCATGTTAAAGAACATAGTTGTCCATGCGGTTACTAGAGTAAGACTCTGATAACCAAGTACTTCTTACTATGTACAATGACAATCCATCTACCTACTCCCAAGTCACACTGATATCACAACCAAGTACACTAAGCTTAAACCATGCTGATAAGTGTCGAATGTTGCACATTCAAGCCCCTTAATTTATATATGTTAATTCCTTAGCATTGTTATTTGTTTGATTTTGTGTTGTTTTATTGTTTTCAGGTTTTAAATAAAGATGCAATTAATTCCATTAATTTTGGGCTTAAAGCACACTTTGAGAAGACCTAGAAGATATGTTTAAGCTTAACCAATCATAATAGAATACCTATATGATGTAGTTAAGTTTAATCAAATCAAGTGAAGGATTAAATCGGAATTTCTCTTCTAAGAGTCAAAATCGGATTGGATTCAAATTTGGATTCTACATATGTCTCAATGTTTGGACCCTAACTTTTGCTTCAGATATCAGATTGCAATGAAATTGGTAGCGTTGGAAAGCTAATAAAATATTAAACAAATATGTCAGAAATATCTTTTCTCTAATTCGAATGTTTACTATGCTAAAATTGTCTCGCAATAAAAGACCGCAATTCTAGCCGAATTTGGAATCCTTTTCCTACTTGGATTAAAGTTTCAATCTCCTACTTGGACAAGAAGACTCAAGAGACGATTTTTCTGGAATTTCAAGGGCTTTTAGGACTTGTGTGCTCCCTATAAATAGACCCCTAAGCTTCAAGAGAATGTGTGCTTGGTGCTTGGTGCTTGGTGCTTGGGCTTGTACTTAGATTTAGACAGAAAATTATTCTCGGAGTCCTGACAAGTTGAAGAGGAGAAGAACATGGCAGGAGGCCATCCCAGCACCACGATGAGAGGTTAAATTCATGTTTATATTCAATCATTGTGAATTTCTTATCTTGTCTTAGAAAGTCTTTTATATTGATTGAACTCAATCCTTCATATTTTCTGTGATTATGTGAATGATTGTTATACAACGGTTTTAATTGATATATGATCAAGAGGATTAGATAGACCATGCCTAGGGAAGACGGATTGTACTACACCCTAGTTTAGTGTAATTTAGGTAGACACTCCGTGCCAACCGAAGATGGGTTATACTATTCCATTGATTGTGTGTATATGCTATTAAAGACGTAGCTAGTCCATGCCTAGGGAAGACGGGTCGTACCGCATCTTAGTGGTCAGGTGGACGGTCTGTGCCAACCGAAGATGGATTATACTTATTCTTTAGAGGTAATTTCTTGACTACTCGAGTGAGACGAGCCCTTCATCATGCATAGTATGAATTTTCCTTGTTAATTTATGATTGACCATTGTTATGCGGTGAGTGGTGAAATCAATCCCCTATTTTTTATCTCGTCCCTACTATCTTTAAATTTATGTCTTTTACTTTTATGCATTTATTTTTATAAAACTAAAATCAAACATATTTTAAATTAAGTTATATTTAATCTCGATAAGCTTGATAATAATACCTACGCAGTCCTTGAGGTTCGACACCTCAACATAGCCCTATCCTATAAGGATTCGTACTATTGCGAGTGGTAATTTTATTATTGATATATTTTGGTAAACAAAAGACCACATCAATTTTTGACGGATCCCACATATTTTGACTAAATGAGTCAGCTTCATTGGTTTGAGCACAGGCCTTGTACGCTCGAGTCCTCTATCAGGCCAGGGTTACATGATCTCCTTCCAGGTTTATCTTCTCCATTGTTGTTTCATTCTTTGTTTATATTTTTACAATAATGTGTTGCACTTGACTAGTATTTGGTTGGAGTATCACTATCTTTTTCAGGACATGTGTTTTTTCAATCAAGTTTGGGGGTATGATATGCCCCACATCTGCTCATTCAGGTATTCCTATCCTCTTATTGTTATGTTCAGTTCTATACACATATTGGGGACAATGTGTGATTCAAGTTTGGGGGTATGGAAGAACGAAACACTGTCCAATATTTTGCTATGTTATCTCTAAGAATTTGGTTGAACTTAAATCCTGATTTGTATTTCATTGGTGAGCTTAACATGATGAACACATGATCACTTGACTAGGGAATTAAGAAGTTTTGTTAATTTCTTTGGCAGCATGAAATATTACTTGTTTCAATTTGATTTTTACAAGCACATTAGCACGTAGTTTGTGGGGTATGAAATTTGAAATCGGTTATGTCTGTTATCAATATCTTGGATGCAGTTGGGTAACTTGTTGGAGGAATAACCTTGGCATAAAAAAAAAGAAAAAAAAAAGAAAAAAAAAAGAAAGAAAGAGAATAATATTGATCACTTTGAGCTTTTCGCTGAGTAACCGGATCTCTTGCCTCATTAAGCATTGAGTATTCGCGTCAAAAGGTGTAAGCTTGTTTTGATTGATAAAATGGCTAAGTTTGGCTTCGTAGCCTTTTTGACTCGAGTTAGTAGATCTTTAAGGTATTTTACACCTAGTGCCCTAAAACCATCTGGTTTGGGAGTCATTGACCTAACACTTGTTACATGGGTCAATTAGAAAGCTTAAGGGAGCTAAGCATTGCACAGCTTGCATATATAAAAATAATAATAAATATATATGCCTTGGTTGTTTTATCTAATAGAGAGTCCAGCGAATTTTGAGTATTGAACCATTCATGATTGAGATTAATTTTGAAACCTCATGACTATGTGTTAAGTTCACTTTACACTAGTTGAATCTTGTGATATCTCATAATGCCATGTTAGTAGCTTAATTTTTAGTTCCCTGAAATTGTGAAGATGGAGTTTATTTTGTTAAGCTTGCTAATGAATGAGAACCATTATTTTTATGATGCTGCATTCTTGGGGATAACATGGTAGGAAAATTGTTTGTGGGTATCAATTCTAGCAAACCCTCACGAGACTTCACTCGTCCACTAGGGAGTCAATTCTGGCAAACACACACACATGCATTGAGTGAGTTGAGTTGTCTATTTGAATTTTCTATGACCAGGAAAAATATTTGTGCTAATTGAAATCTCAACTCTCCTTTATATCTCTGTTTAGTTTTGAGATGCTCTCTGATTGTGTTATCAGTTGATTATACATGCATGTTCTAACACTAACTTGAGAAAATTTGATCTCTGTCAAATGTTTCTCAGTTTTTTTCTGGTGTTTCAGTGTGGAGCGTCCGAACGGTCTCTCTTGGCGTCCGGACGGGTGGAGTTCAGCAGTTCGGACGATGCCCTTTTTGGAGTCCGAACGGACGGCGTTTTATAGTCCGGACGGGATCTGTTACGCGTTCGGACGTGAGCTATAACCTTCGGGCAGACGGGTACTTTAATTCGTCCGGACGCGCGTAACCATTTTGCACATTTTCGAGGCAGCACCCGTCCGGACGTCATTAAAAAACCGTCTGGACGGGGACCCCACAAAGGCTATAAATAGCCCAGATCACCGCTCTCTCCCCATATCCCACAAAATCCCTTCTTTTGACATTTTGTGAGTGACTGATTTTGGTGCTTTTTGGAGTGATCTCATCCCTATTTTTTTTTTTTTTGTATGTGCATTCTCACTCCATTCCAGGTATTTTTCTTGTCTTATTCCTTTCAGTTTATTTTGCAACTGTTAGAATTTTTTTTGGAATGTTTTTAGGATGCATATATCTGCCATGCTAAAATTCTTTGGACTTAATTATGATATTCTCTGTCCTTATTTTTCCAAAGTCCTTTTTACTGCTGTTATTCTGCCAAATTTTTGTTACCCTAACAAGAACATTTTTTTTGTGGATTATTTTTTGGCAAAATTTCTTGTTGGTTCTTTTACAGAATCATGTCTGCTATCAGCTCCCAGCGCAAGGTCCGCCAGAGGATAGAGGAAGAGCAGAGTGCATTCCAAGCCAAAATCATGGACCGCAATGTCCTCGCTAAGCGGAACATGGTCCGTGCTGACATCATGGTGCCTCCATTAGATAGCATTTATGAGACTATCCAGACCTACAATTGGGGGTATCTCTACACGTGTGCCTGCATTGTCCTCACCAGGCTAGTCAAGCTCTTCTATGCCAACCTTGAAGTGGCTTAGGATGATGAGCATGGGATGGTACTACAGTCCACTGTTGACGGACACATCATCACTGTAGATCCCCAAATCATCAGTCAGTTCATCGGGGTACCAGTCAGTTCATCGGGGTACCAGTCCTTGATCTGCCTGCTAGTCCTTACAATGAGGTGGTGCTTCCTCCCTCTATGGACGATCTCCGAGAGTTCTTCCATGCAGTTCCGCAGGGTGAGGGGCGTCATACTAACATCAGGATTGGTGCACTAGCTTTGGCTCATCGTATGTTGGCCAAAATTGTTCAGCACAATCTCTGGCCAGTTGCCAGACGTAGTGATCTGATACTGAAGAAGGCCCAGTTTGTTTATGTTGTTCATCTTCGCTTGCCTTTCTGTCTTTGCAAGCACATTCTGGGAGTCATGCTCGAGGCTCGTGATGAGAGTAATACCGGTCTCCACTTTGGCTGCATAATCACTCAGATCATCCTTCAGTCGGGTATCAATGTTAATGGAGAGCCTAGGATGAAGATCCAGCAGCCTCTCAGCAAACAGACATTGATAAAGTCGAATGCCCAGCTGCGACGAGATGATTCTGATGATGACATGTGTAATGTCCGGGACATTATTTAATATTTAGAGTATAAAATTTGAGTAAATG
The DNA here is from genome assembly GCA_028654335.1 of Alnus rubra. Taxonomy (NCBI): domain Eukaryota; kingdom Viridiplantae; phylum Streptophyta; class Magnoliopsida; order Fagales; family Betulaceae; genus Alnus; species Alnus rubra. Next base: position 556 of record JAJPGS010002449.1, on the reverse strand, counting down.
AATAGTTAAAATAATTTTAGTATTATTAAAAATGTAAAAAATAATATTTTTAAAGTCCAAATAAAATAGAAAATTGAAATAATCGAAAATAAATTAGAAATGAAAAATAAACATAAAAGAAATTAATTAATAAAATTAAATAAGAAAAGAAAAGTTAAAAGTAAAATTAAAAAAAAATATATATATATATATATAAATAAATGAAGTGTGGGGCGCCACCTGCGCCCCACCTTCACTTAAAGGAAGGGCCACTTCGCCCTTCCCTGCTAAAGACAAAGAAAAATAAAAAATAAAAAAAAAATAAAAAAGAGAAAAAAAAATAATAATAACAACAAGCTAGGCGCACTGCGCCTTGTTTTCCGAAGAAAAGGCCATTTGGCCTTTTCTATTTTTTTTCGGAGAGGCAGTGCCTCTCCTCCTTATTTTTCTCTTATGGATTTTTATAGAAAATACTTGATCTACGAAGATCCAACGGTCCGATCTTCGATCTGACTTCGGTAACGTGATCTACGAAGCTCGATCTACGTTTCTACCGATCGTTTTGAGGTAAATCGCT